>VDFB02281492.1:901036026-901098607 GCA_007258455.2 Sequoia sempervirens
GTCGGCCACAACAAAGCCATGACCCAAAACAACCTCCTCGATCATGAAACACCTTCAAAGATTACTCCTTGAAGATCCACAACATGCCACAATACCCTATTAGCCAAGAACATGGAAAACATAAACTCTCAAAAGAAAATCCCCAATTGCGAGCTTGACGATCAATGTGGACCAACACCATACGATTTGGAAACATTCATGAGCGTCACGAATCACCACAGAAACGTTTGCAACAACTCCACGTACTGGAATCACATCATCTTCCCTCGGGAACACCAACTGGAATAATTGAACAACTGTCAGCACACAGATACCTACAACTTGATCGATCCTTCATGCGGATTCCTGAAACTTAACATGGTTAAACTAGGTACCCTCAACGACAAACCCTTTAATCCACAATCTCAGACCATCAACATATTGGGCTAGCCAAGCTGATGGCTAAAATGAACTTCATTGTCAACTACTTCAAATTCTAAGTGATTTTGGATGCCCGTGCATCACTTTCTATCCATGCAACATAACAAAACTCTCATTTTCACTCTCATTTACAAGAATTCTCACTCTCTCTCACTTCAACTTGCTTCTCTCTTCTACATCGTGATTTTATGGCGAAGCTCTACCGAATTGAAGTCTCACCAACAACCAAAGCTCTCTTGCAAGCACTCAATGTCATGTCTATCAAGCCAAGAGGGAGCCATAGACTATTGGTATTTCTCTCTTGTTCTTTTGTCTATTTGTTCGTATATTTTATTATGTCTATTTATCTCGTGATACAAGTTCTTCTCCATAGCGATGTTTTCTTTTATCACACAACTATCCATTTCGTGATATGGGTTCTCCTCCATTGCAAGGTTTGGTTTTATCACTCATTGTGCCTACTTTACTTTGTGTCTTCATAATCTCTATCAATCTAGCTATCTGTGGAGGCAGAAAAACCAAAATGGGGGTTTAGCTAAGGCAAGCCCTGAAACAACCCCAACAATTTTCCTTGTTTTCCTTGTGTGCAGGTTGTTTGTGCAAAGCTTTGTGGGAAGCTTTGAAATGTGGGACCTCTTGTGAGTGAATATCTTGCTCTCTTTGTCATTTACTCACATTTTTTCTTTCTATTAAATTGGTATATCAAACAAACCTCAAATTCTAAATAGTTGGTAGATTCTTTGAGTTTTGTGTAAAGGGTCTTGTTCTCCATCCATACGAGATGCCAACGCATCTTTGAGATGACAGGGTGTCACGTTGTCATCCCACTCCCATGCAAATATCCTTTGGCCAAGAACTTGTCCTCTTGTCCCAAAAATCTTTGCAATCTACTCTTTTAGTTCCTAAGGTCCTTTATCTGTGATTGTTCCAAAAAATTGTTTTAAGTACATTTTGCAATCTCTTTCATCTTGAACCCTTGTCACTTGGCTCTGTGTCATTTGAGGTGATCGACAATAATTCACTCCCTACTGACTCTTCTTCATCCTAGAGACACGAGAGTAGTGAATCCCCTCCTTCACATTTTGGTGAACGTGACGTGAACATAAATCATGTCGGATCTTTTTCTACAATTTTTTAATATTTATGATAATGCTTTCTCTAAGGAAGATTTTGATATGCGAGATGATGCCTTGGATGATTTCCTAGAGGTGTCTTCTCCTATTTGTAGATCTCTTGAACAAGCTTCTTCATTACAACCATCCACTTCCTCTTTGCAAGTTAAAGATTCTGTAAATGTGGTGACTTTCTTCGTGGCTTCCCAAAGGCCTAAGAGACTTGTCATTTACTTGACTCCAGATAGCCCTCCTCCTAAGAGGATTCATACCATTCATGGGGTTTTGGTCTCTAATGAATCATCATACCTTTACGAGAGATTCTTAAAAGTTACAGATTCTTCCTATAATGTCATAGGACATACGTATAATACTAGAAGAAATCAAAAAAATTGAATCAACCTACTTCTATTCCTACTTCTCTACCACCTTCTCAACCAAGTATTCTTCCAACACCTAAACCTACTACTAAAGCACCTAGTGATTATGATCTTATTGAGCAAAATTGTGTTACTCTGGCCAAGATTTCAATGTGGGATCCGCTTCAGTCTGCTTTGGTTTATCAAGGTATTTTTTAGAAAGCCTTGCAAAAGATCCTCTTGCCTTCTTTGCTAGGTTGGAAGATGTTAATGTGTTGATGGATCATATTCATGCAGATTCACTGAACATTATGTTCTATCTGCAGGAACTCCCACCCCCGAAAGTATAGAAGCAATTGGATCCTCTGATGATTATAGTTAATATTAATAACATCAGTATTAGGCATGCTCTCGTTGACACCAGTTCCACTCTCAACATATGCAACATTGATCTATTACCTAAGATTAAAATGTATTATTCTTCTTTAGTTGCTTCTTATTTATATATTCGTAGTTTCGATAACATTGGTCGCCAAGCCCTAGGCATGATAATATTGCCTTGGAGGTTGGGACCCATTACCTTACCCACCTTAGTCTATGTTATATCTAGTCCTTTACCTAATATTATTTTGGGAAGATCCAAGATTCATGCTTTGGGAGCTATAACTTCTACTTTACATCGTTGTATAAAACTCATAGCTAATAACGAAGTGATTACAATCAAGGCTAACCTTGATGCTATACACCTTTGTGATATGGAAGTTGTGGGTCGGGCCTCAGTTGTTTCCACTCTTAAATTTTTTTATCCCATTGTTATCTTCAGATGCGTTGAAATGCTCTTCAACAATACCTATTTTAAAGGCTTCCCTAGAGACAAGTGTCCCTGAAGAAGATCATTCTGAAATGAAGAATCCCAGGTCTATCCCTTCTTCATATTATTCTAAATCAAATGCATGTCTTGGTGATGATTGGGGGTCCTTGGAATTTTGTGAATTCTTTGTCGGAGAATACAAAATCAACCCTATCCACCTTGACCTTCCAATGGTTTCATATACCTCTATGAAGAAAAATGATTGTCCTCCCCTAGGGAAAAGTGATCAAAATCCCATCAAGGAAAATGATTGTACCCTTGCAGAGGAAGAAAATCATGCTTTTTTTAAGGAGGATAATGTTTTTATTCCTGCCGAGAAGGATAATTATGATCTCGTGGATGAATATGATACTCACTAGTGGAGTGATGCTCTCTATGTTGACCCACCCCCTTCTCAATATTTGCAAACACGTTACGCCCGAGCTATAAACTAGTTTCTAAATATGATTATGGAGTTAAGGGTTGTGGGCATAATGATCAAGGAATTCAAGTGGCTATAGAATGTATACCTCATAAAAGTAACTTGGGGCTTGGCTACTCTCTTGAGCAATCTAGGTGGAAACCATGGTGGAGTGAACATGGTTTTTGTCGAACCTCTCAGTTTAGTTCATCCTAAACGATTGAGAGCAAAGTAGAATCTAACGAAGTCCCTCTAGATTTATTCTCTTTGAAAGAAGTGTAGGAAGAATTATTAGGTGTCTACTCTCATTTTCCTTCTCATCACCATAAACAACAATTCTCGTATCACTTGCGTAAACAAGCATACTTTGGAGAATCTATTTTGAGTATGGATGAGGAGGCTCCTTTATCTAATGTGGATGATGGTGTTCCTATTACCCATCCTAAAGACCATAGTTCTCTCCTTAAACGAGAAACCACTGATGTTTTCATGGATCTTAAATCTTCTAAAAAGGTGATTAAGATTGGAAAATGCCTTTCTTTAGAATAATCTAAACAATATACTGATTTGTTACATTCTCATCTTGATATTTTTGCTTGGTCATATGTGAACATGCCTAGTCTTGATGAGTCTGTAGTGGTTCATAATATCATTCTATGTCCTGATGCTAAGCTCATTAAACAAAAGATATAAAAGATGAATCCCAAGGTCGCATTGTTAGTTAAGACTGAGATAGAGAGGCTATTAAAAGCAACCTTTATCCATCCTATCGACTATTTTCCCTGGATATTGAATATTGTCATTGTTAGCAAGCTTGATGATCGTATTCACATTTGTATTGACTTTTGTAATTTTAATAAGGCTTCACTTAAGGATAATTTTATATTACCTAATATTGATATGATTTTAGACTCGACTATAGGCCATGCATTGTTGTCCTTCATGGATGACTTCTCAGACTATAATCATATTCATATTAATTCAGAAGATTAGTATAAGACAATCTTCACTACCTCTTGGGGTACTTTTTGTTATGTGGTCATGTCGTTTGGGTTGAAGAATGCATGAGCAACTTACCAATAGGAGATGGCCCTAATCTTTCATGAATTCATTCACAAAATTCTAGAAGATTACGTTGATGATATCTTGGCTAAGTCTATAACTCGTCAAGATCACATAGAAAATCGTCTTATTTTTGAAAGACTTCGACTCTATAAGATGAATCTAAATCCTCTTAAGTGTGTCTTTGACGTTGATGCAGGAAAAAAATAGAATATATTGTTTCTCATAGTGGAATTGATGCAATTGTTAATATGCCTCCACCCCAAAACATCTCTCATTTATGTATTTTGCAAGGGAAGATTCAGGAAATTCATAGATTCTTTTCTTAGTTAGATAATTGTACCCTTCCCTTCACACGTTTTCCGAAGAGAGATGTTTGTTTTCAATGGGATGGTGAGTGCAAAAAATCTTTTGATTCAATCAAGATTTATTTGGCCAATCCTCCTATCCTAATGTCGGCTATGTAAGATAAACTCTTGTTGCTTTATATCTCTGCATCACCTCATGCCTTAGCAACTTTGTTAGCTCAACATGATGATGATGGTAAAGAAAGAGTGATCTACTATATTAGACATGTTCTTGTTGATTATGAAACTCATTATTCCACCATGGAGAAACAATGTCTTGCTCTCATCTTTGCAACACATAAGTTACGACATTATCTTCTTCATGTTGAAACTTGTGTCATTGTAAAAATTGATCTTCTAAAACATCTATTCACTTGAACCGATCTTTCATGAAGGTTGGCGAAATGGGTAATGTTGTTCTCTAAGTTTGAAATTAAGTTGGTTACTCAAAAATAAATTAAGGGTCAACTTTTTGTTGATCAATTGGAAAAAGCTCCCTCATCTCACTCCTTTCCCAATCTGGATTTATTTCTAGATGAAGACCTTTTTGTAACAAACCATGAACCTATATGGGAGATGTATTTCGATGGATCAAGATGTCAAGTTGGCTCTAGAGTGGGTGTAATTCTAATATCACCTAAAGGAAAGCCAATTACTCTCTCCTTTTAGTTGGAATTTCATTGCACTAACAACATCACTGAGTACAAAGCACTTATAGTTGACTCACGTGTTGCGATTGCACTAAACATTAAACATCTTCGTATACATGGAAATTCTAAAATTATCATAAATCATATTATAGGTTCAATGTATTAATCCAAGCAGAATAATCTATCTCAGTATTAGGATTTGGCCTTATCCTTGCTTGACTATTTCTCTTCTTTTACAATAGACAGTGTTCCTAGGAGAGAAAATTGAAATGTAGATGCAATGGAAAGTGTCACCTCCCTTGTATCTTTGGATGAAGGCATAAAAGAATACCACTTTTTGGTTTATATTATTCACTCTCCTATTGTATCAAATCAACTTGAATTTGATTCTCTAGTGTGTGCTCATGTAGACTCGGAGGAATGGTATTCTCATATTTATAATTATCTGAAGATTGGAAATTTTCTTGATGACGCAACTAAAAATGCCTACACTTAGATACGAAACTTTTAGTCCCATATATTATATTATCAAGTGTTATTTATCAAAAATATTATAATGGTCTTCTTCTTCGGTGTCTCACTAAAGTAGAAATACCACTTGCCCTTCAAGAAGCCCATTCGGGCTCTAGGGGTGGACATTTTGGTGGTAAATCCCTAGTGCGTAAACTGATTCACATGGGATACTTTTGGAAAAAAATGGAGAGGGATTCCATTGCCTTTGTCAAAAAGTTTTTGTAGTGTCAACAACACAATAACCTTATTCACACTCCTGCTCAAGAGCTTCAAAATCAACCTCTCCTTGGCCATTTGCAAAATGGGGGGTTGGATATTATCGACAAAATATCATCTCCTTCTAAAGGAAACATCTTCATCATTACTGCTATGGATTAATTTATGAAATGGGTCGAAGTTGTTCCACTTTGATCCATGAATGCTGAAACAATCTGTAGCTTTCTTCTAAACAACATCATTGCTCACTTCAGATTGCTTGCTACCCTTATTTCTAAAAATGGTACTCCATTTAAGAATAAAGAGGTGAAGCAATTCCTGGAAAAGTTTCACATTCAACATCATTTTTCTACACCATACTATCCTCAATCTAATGGCCAAGCCGAAGCGTCTAATAAAACTCTTGAGTTGATTCTCCAAAAAATAGTAAATAAACATGGTAAAAAATGGCACTCAATTAACATATGCCTTGTGGGCCTTGTTGGCAAGAGACACTGCACAAGTCATCTGGTGTTGTCATTGATGGAAACTCTAGTCAGTGATTTGATCCACATGTCAGCATTTGATCATACCGGAAGTCAGATCAAAGCTTTGTAATTAACTGTCAAACTAGAACAGAGCATCCGACAGAATTGTGTTCATCGATTCATATACAAATTTTTTGATATCATTTTGATTTTTGGATCTCAGGGAAGATTTTTTAGTATATGATCTATGTTATCCTTGAATCTTAGAGCCTTGTATTGATTCGTGTGCAAGTTAGAAGATCCGGTTTATTGATTTTTTGTTCATCAGTGCAAGAAGGCTGACTTGGTGAATATAGCGTGTTGCAGATATTTGATGAGTAATTGTTTAAGTGTTTTTGTGTTTGAACATGTTGATTGGGGTCCTCACTATGTTGTGGCTGACTTTGGTTGGTGTGCATTGAAAATCATTTGTGAATTGAGCCGACAGTTTGTAAATATTTTTCTATTTTGTTGTAGCCGACACGTAGCGATTAAATCCTTAGTAGCGGATATATATAAGTGATTGTTTATATCATTTGGATGTATGTATGAAGTGTGTTGATGTGTGTTGAAAAAGTCAAAAGGATTGTAGATTGATTATGCATAGTTTCACTTATGCATAAAAAGATTTGTGATGCAAATTAAAGCAGATAGAGCAGAAGAGCATAATCAAACAAAAGGTCAAGAATGCGATTAATGTGCTTAATCGAAACTATAATAAGGCATTAGTAGATGCTATTTTTTCAGTTCAATCTTCTGGAATGTAATCCAAATGCTTTTGTAAGAAAATGAGTCTTCATTTTGTATTTGAGCAGTGAGCTCTAGGCAGTGTGCCTAAATGCATTACATTCCTTTTATAAACACTTATTTTTGAGTATACTCATATTATGGATTGGCCTTCCACCATGATTTTTCCCCTAACAGGGTTTCCACATAAAAATACTTGTGTTATGGTGTTATGGTTGTTTTCTTTGTGTTGATGCATCTTTCTTTTGGTTCTATGCTTTAAGTGTTTTAAAAATAAGATTAATAAAGTTAAAAATTGCAAAACACTGATTCACCCCCCCTCTTAGTGTTCCTTGATTCTAACAATTGGTATTAGAGCCTAGTTCCTTGGAAGAAGTTTAAAAGCTTGGGGAAGATTCAGGAAAGATATTCAATGGATTCTAGCAGTCTTCAACAACAACCTGTGGTGGCACTAGATGATCTTGATCAGTCCAAATATGAAATCAGGGAATTACAGGAAAGCATCATGAATGTTGAGAAATTCATTCAATCATTGAAGGATAAAATCAATGAGTCAAGGGAAAAGAGAAAGGAACTTTGTGATTAGATCAAGCAGAAAGAGAGTAAGAGCATTGAAGATGAACAATTGAGTCAAGCCCTTAAGGAAAAGACAAAAGAATGTGAAAATTTTGTTAGAGATAATGCAGTCCTAAAGCATGAGATGGAATTTATTATGATGAGGATGACCAAGGAGATTGAAGATATAAATAAGAATGAAGAGAAGCTTGCCCAGTCCTTGAAAGAGAAATGTGAAGAATGCAGCCGAATCAATGATGGATTCATTCAGTTGGTGCTTGAATTGCAACAATCCAGAGACAATGGAAAAGAGCTTGAAAGATAGATTGTTACCCTCAAATATGAACTTGCTACTGCAAATGAATACAAGGAGAAGTTCAAGATTGGCTCGGAAAAGCTTGATGAACATATTAAAAGTCAGAGCACTGGAAGTGACAAGCGAGGTCTTGGATATGATGAAGGAGAAAGTTCTGGATCTAGACAGGAGATTTAGGCAAGGAAATCAAATGAACAAAGCTGGAAGGTATCCGGTAAGGCAACCTAATGCTCAAAGGTTCAATGATTACTATTTTGTTTGCATCAAATATGGTCATATGGCTACTCAATGTACCAGTAGAATGAACTTAAGTGGTCCATCATTTTGCAGTCAATGTTTCAATTGCAATCATTATGGTCATAAGTCAAATGAATGCAAAAATATGTCAAAAAAAAATTTCATTAGAGATGTTAGATGTTATGCGTGCAATAGATTTGGCCATATTGCTAACCAGTGCCGATCAAGAGAAAATCAATGGAACAACTGGTCTGGACAAAGAAATGTGGTGTGCTACAATTGCAACAAATATGGTCACATTGCTAGATTTTGTAGAAGCAAAAAGGTTTTGGAAAATCAAAGGAAAAACATGCAAAAGGATGATAAGGGAAAAGGAAAAGTTGCTATAGATGAGATCAAGAAGAAAATGAAGAAGACATGGGTGAAGAAGAGTCCTTCTGTTGTAGGAAATGAGCTAGCACTAGAATTTGGTTCTAGTAATTCCTCTGGGAATTAGTTTATGGCCTTTCGCCTAGGGGGAGTTCTCAAGAAGATATTTTAACGCCCGTGTCAGTAGTTGGTACTGGGATATGGATGAGTGCAGTGATTGCATTGATGATCTACAGATGTTGAAACAGTTGGAGAGAGTATTTATGCAGAGTTGAAGGTCTGCAGAAGAGTTATCTTTCATAGAGTATGGAAACAGGGTATCCTGATGAGTTAGGGAAAAAGCATTTATTGCAACAAAAAGTTAGGTGTGCAAATGATAAAAGGTCATTTGTATTCTTCATTTGTTACTTTGCACTTTGAGAAGAAGAAGTTTGGAGAGCTCTGAAGCGAACTTTAGCGAATTGTGGTGAGATTCAAGTGTGAAGGTGATTCGGTAATCAAACCCTAATCCAACGAAAAGGTATTTATCAGGAAAACTTGTGAACTTGTGAATTTGTGAAAATGGCTACTCTATTGGTAGTTGATATCAAGGATAGACCTTGTTCGAAATTCAAGTGGCATCTTTTCAAATCTGTTGAGATAGAGCCCTTAGGTGCATTTTCGTCTGTTCCATACGACGTCTTGCATATTGAAGACATTAGGGCATACATTCATGCAAATATTAAGGAGTTAGGGAGCTCGTAGTTGTTGAATTTTAACTCCAATCACCTTGTGGGAGAGGATTTATGTGTTAAACCTGAATTAAAAACCTTAGAGGAGAAGAAATTCATGCAGATTATAAAATTTCTCATGTTTGAAGAAAACAAATGGGTCTAGTATATTTTGACCCGAGTTCATGCTAAATTTATGTGGTTGATTCAACCTTTTAAGATTAAAAAACAAGCCATAAACACTATTACTGGTTTAAATTCCTCTGTTGGGTTGTCGATCTTGAAGTCTGTGAAGAATCAGACAGTTATTGATGCAACCGGTTCAATATTTGATAAAAGAGCTATGAAAATTGATGATATTATTGAAGTGGATGTCAGATTTTCATCTATGGTCATTGGTTACAAAATCTATCATTCCAACTGAGATAATTTTGTATCTGGTAGATCTATCTATGCAGTATACTAGATGGTGAAGGTGAATGCAGAGTATGATCTATGTGAGTTACTTTGAAGCTAGTTAATGGAGAATCTTAGTAAGATAAAAAAGGATAAGAATAATTCCTTTAAGTATGGTAATCTGTTGTTGTTTCTGTTCTTCTACTTTATGAATGAAGTTCTAGGATTTGGAAAAGTACAATGGCAAGCCAATAAACCGGTAGCTGTTCAAATTAGAGATATATTGCACAAAGATGGTGATAGTAAGACAAGGAAAATTGTTATCTAGGGATATTTGAAGAGTTTTCAGAGTGAGATGCAAGAAAGAGAAAGAATTCCTAAGTCTATTGTGGAGAAGTACAAGGACACTATCTATTTTATGGTTAACATTGATCAATGCTTGATGGAAGCTGTAGATATCCTAGAACGGTCTGGATTATGCCAATGGGCTATGAAGTTGAGGAGAATATCTTGGAACTATATGCACAACATTTGTTGAGTAAACCTCAAGATTCTAAAGAAGAGAGGTTTGGAACCTCTGAAGAAAAATATATGCAAGTACATGAGTAGTTGAAGAAACCTATGATAGTCACGAAGGTAAGGAAGGAAGTTGAAGCCTTTGCAGAGAGCATGGGCATATTTGCAGAAGCTGTGAGAGAAGCTAGAAGAAAGAGAGAACAAGTTGAAGAATAGCCTACTAGAACTAAATATGCTAGTTCGGAAACATCCTCTGCTCGATCTAGATCAACAAGGAGCTCTGCACCCTTATTCGGTTCTACAGTGAAATTAAGCCTTGTGAAAGCTCAAGTGAAGACATCCGGTAGAGGAGGAAAGAGGAAGAGGGATAAAAGAAAAAAGAGTTTATGTTGTAGTTGAGGAAGATGAGGAAAGAGGAAGAGGGATAAAAGAAAAAGAGTTTATGTTGTAGTTGATGAAGAAGTGAGAGAAATTAAGCATTAGGGCATAAAGGCAACAACAGTTTCTAAGGACAAGCAATCTGGTGAAGAAGAGAAAGCAAAGAAGAAGATGAAAACTGACAAATCTGGTATGTCTATAGAAGAAGTGGAAAAATCCTTGATTAAGGATGGTAATCTTAGGCCACTTTTTGAATGGTTTGACACCTTTGATAGTGTCAGTCAGATAATTCTTGAGGAAGGTACAATAAAGTATTTGAATAATATCAATCTGGATCTCATTGAAATAATGCCAAATTTTCCTAAGAGTCTGTATGAAGTCTTAGAAATGAGGAGAGTGAATGCAAGAACTGAAGAAGAGCAAATGAGAGAATGGATACTTGCTGATTTGTGTCCGGTGATGTCAATGGATGAAATGAAGAAGATCCTAAGTGATGCAAAAAGGGATTTTAAGAGCAAAACAAGGGTGAATAAGCTGATGATTGGACAAACTAAAGAAGTTGCAAGGGATACTAAGAAAATCCTTAAGGAAATTCTGTTGAAAAACATATATACTGTTGTTACTGAAGAAGCTCATAGTGAAGATGCTCCATCTAGTTTGGTAAATGAGGAAGTGAAAGAAGACGCATTTGAGGATACTCTGAATCCTCTAACATTGCAAGATGTTGAAATTCCTATGGAGACTAAAGCTCCTAAAGTTGTGTCAGTTGGTGAAATTGAGATTCCTGAAGCTAAGGAAGAATATGTGGTGGAAGAGAAGAAGGATGAGGTAAAAGAAGTTGTGGAAGCAAGAGACACTGCTAAGGCAGTAAAGGAGTTTTTGGAAGATCAACAGGAGGAGTTTGACCTTGAACTGATTAAAGGTCCTACCAACTTGGCCACTCTATCTCCCATTCAGAAGCTGAAGGTAGCATCATTTGCTTATGCTAAGGAAAGGGAGGAGATTTTGAAATCTCACATTGAGGACAGTGAGCTGCTAAATCTTGCATCTGGTATCTTGGAGAAGATTATGCCTACATATGTCAAGGATTCATCTAATTCTCCCTCCAGTGAGCTGAAGACACTTATTAATTTTGTAAGTACTCATTTTGAGTCTCTTGAGAAGTCAACTATGGACAAGGTTCATAAGGAATTTGATGATAAAAGGTTCAAAAGATTGAAGGGAATGATTTCTAATGATAAATATTTATTATCTACCTATGTAAATAATATTCAAGGTGCTTTGTGTGAAGGTGGAAACATTTATAAGTCACGTTTATCTTTTTCTAAATTTATTGAGGACAATGAGAAGAAGATTAAGGATCATGAGAAATAGTTAGCTGATATTTAGCTGATATTTCTGAAGCCTTTGATCCTTTAAATGTTTCTGTTGGAAAGCAAGAAGTTTAGGTTATATCCCTTCTTGACAAGCTAAAGATTTTGAAGCATGATAATGATAGAATTGTGGAAAGAGCATGTGAGCTTAGAGGCCTAATTGGTTCAAAGATGGAAACAATGTTGAGTGCATTGCAGGAAGCACAAGAAGCTTTGGCGGTCAGTAATCCGGTGAACCTTGAGTCTGTAGAGATGCAATCTTATCTATTATGTGGTCACATGACTATCTTGGAGAGTCTCAAGAAGGGTTGGGACACTAGTTTGAACCTGTTGAAGAAGAATTTTGCATATCTATTCAAGCTTATGTAAGTTGTAGAAGCATGTTTGTACATATGCAGTTTGTTCATAGCAATTTTGTACATGTTTTTGGAAGTTTTGAAGGTTGGCAGTGTATTCATGTTGGTATTGATTCGACACTTAGTCATTTTTCACTAAGTGTTGCCATCAATGCCAAAGGGGGAGATTGTTGGAAAGAGACACTGCACAAGTCATCTGGTGTTGTCATTGATGGAAACCCTAGTTAGTGATTCAATCCACACATAAGCATTTGATCATACTGGAAGTCAAATCGAAGCTTTGCAATTAACTCTCAAACTAGAACATAGCATCTGATAGAATTGTGTTCATCAATTCATAGGAAATTTTTATGATATCATTTTGAGTTGTGGATCTTAGGGAAGATTTTTTAGTATATGATCTATGTTATCCTTGAATCTTAGAGCCTCGTATTGATTTTTGTGCAAGTTAGAAGATCCGGTTTATTGATTTTCTTTTCATCAGTGCAAGAAGGCCGACTTGGTGAATATAGCGTGTTGTGTATATTTGAGGAGTAATTGTTTAAGTGTTTTTGTGTTTGAACATGTCGATTTGGGTCCTCACTATGTTGTGGCTGACTTTGGTTGGTGCGCATTGAAAATCATTTGTGAATTGAGCCGACAGTTTGTAAATATTTTTCTATTTTTTTGGAGCCAACATGTAGCGATTAAATCCTTAGTAGCGGATATATATAAGCAATTTTTTATATCATTTGGATGTATGTATGAACTGTGTTGTGAAATTCAGAAGGATTGTAGAGCGATTATGCATAGTTTCACTTGTGCATAAAAATATTTGTGATGCAAATTAAAGCAGACAAAGCAGAAGAGCAGAATAAGATAGAAGGTCAAGAATGTGCTTAACTGGAATCGTAATCAGGCATTAACAGATGCTATTTTGTCAGTTCAATCTTCTAGATGTAATCCAAAATGCTTTTGTAAGAAAATGAGTCTTCATTTTGTATCTGAGCAGTGAGCTCTAGGAAATGTGCCTGAATGCATGTGCATTCCTTTTGTAAACACTTATTTATGAGTATACTCATATTGTGGATTGGCCTTCCATCGTGGTTTTTCCCCTAATAGGGTTTCCACGTAAAAATCCTTGTGTTATAGTGTTATGGTTATTTCTTTGTGTTGTTGCATCTTTCTTTTGGTTCTATGCTTTAAGTCTTTTAAATATCAGATTAATAAAGTTAAAAGTTGTAGAACACTAATTCACCCCCCCTCTCAGTGTTTTTTGATTCCAACAGGCCTATCACACAAGTGTTCATATGGCGACTGGCACAACACCATATAACCTTGTGTATGGTGCCGAGGCTATCATGCTTTTAGAGTTGGATATTTGATCTTTGTGATTTTTACATTAAAGGATTAATTTATGATGATACTTACCATGCTAATTGTTTGCATAAACTTGAGTTGCTCGACGAGTGCCAATTGCAAGCCCTCAACCATCTTCAAGCTTATCAATGATCACTAAGTTCATTATAATCAGGGTGTTCTTTTTAGAACTTTCAAGGTAGGTGACCTAGTTTTTTATGAGTGAAAAGGAGGGAAAGAGGTTCCCTTAAATGAATAAGGTGGTATTTTCTCTATGTATTCCTCTCCTTAAGGAATTTCATTAGGAAAGAGATCACAAGGAGTAGAGATTGAATTTCAGCCTCAAAGGTGAGTCACTTAAACGTGGATCTCATTCCTTAAGATGATAGGACAAATTTGAAACCAAATTGAAATGATATGCAATTCTTAAACTAAATTCACAATAATACCTAGAACATGAAATGCAAATTCTTGAAAGTACAGGAATGGAAACCACAATTTGTAGGAAGATATGAGAAGGGTTAGAACACATGTACCAATCACCAAAAGTAGGTTTTGAGCTTTGATGAAGTTCAAGTTTGCCCTAGGGTGATTGGGTCCTAGTTAGGGCTTCAAAAAATGATTTTGGCAATCCTCTAAGGAAAAATCTTAGCTTATATTTTGCATAGGTTCCACTGTTGGAAAGCTAGAAATAAAATTTGCAATTGAGTTTCTGTGGCTTGACAACAATGATGGCAACTTATGCAATAATGCAAAATTTCTCTTCAAGATCTTTAATCCTTCCTATAATTTGTACATACAAAGAGAGGGAAAAATTATTGTGTTTGAATGGAGGTTTACCTTAGTCAAACCCCATGTTTGGTAATTAAACCTTGATAGAAAGATAATGACAATGGAGAAGGAAATGATGAATGAACACTTGCTTGCTACAACTCACCAAACCTTTAATGGCTTCCCTTAGAGGGCTGAAGAAAAACACATCACTCTAAGGAACTTGATCTTGCTTTGCTTGATGGATTTGGACACTTCAAAATGCTTGGATGCTTTAGGATCATCAATGCATATTAGCCTTCACAAGATGACATGAACACGTGCATAATCTTGAACATGATGATAAGGATCTTGAATTGCTACAACAAATGATTGATAAATATGCTCTTGAATACTCTTGGTCTAATAATATTCTCTTGAATTGATCTCATAAAGTGTATTGCTTATTAAGTGTTAGATTTGAATTGATAAAAATCTATGTATTTATACGCGTTTATCTAATTTCCTAAAAAATAGATTCCAAAAGACAATAATTGAATATTGAATTTGAATCATTAAAATACCACCAAAATCATATTTAAAAATGGGTCCTAGGACTTAAAGGGGACCCATTCACCCTTGGACGAATGGGTCCTGGCCTAAAAGTCTAGGACACTCATGATCCAAGGTGATTTAAATATTAATTGCATTAATGAAATGTTGGTTTCCCTTTCGGAAAATGGGAATAATAAGACTTTGGAATGCATAATTTGGAAAGAAAATTAGAAGCTTAAATAAGTCCAATAAATTAAGGGACCCAAATAAAATGTGAAATTGTAAAGGGTATACAATTTCCTACACTACAATGAGAATCCGAGAAATGTAAATGTCTTGCCTAATCAAAAGGGGAAGTTTAGCCCTAATTGGTTAGGCCCTTGCATTATCATCTTCGCGTATGGTTCTGGTGCCTATGGACTTGTTGGCATTTCAGTTCAAACATCTAGAATGCAGATTAGAAACGGACAACTATGCACAAATAAATTGGTCTTCAAATTAGGAGGGGAAGCTCCCTCTTCGCTGATGATGCTTAAAGAAAGTAAACTAAACTATTTTCCAATATTTTTATTCTCAGCTAAGGGCACAAGGTTATAAAACTCTAGCATTGTAGTTGATGTTTTCTCATTTTAGAATTTCAACTACAACTAAGCCTACTCTAATGACGCTTTTAACAACTCAAGTAAACTTAGAGCTTGAGAGTTAAAAGTAAACAAGGAATGATTTTAACACAAAACTTACATAAACTCACTTCCAACACACACCTTAAGACTCATTGTAATATAGGTGCAAGCTGAAATAAAGACTATATAAGTGAAACACATAAAACAAAACCTGAGATAGTAGATCAGAGCAAAATAAGCATAAGATTTCTTTTCTCAAATTTATGATAACGATTACACTTTTGGGATAGTAGAATTATAGAAATAACAGGCTTATAGTTTAGCGATCAAACCATAATACACTTGACACAAATTACACATGAACTGAATAATAACTTGCAGCAAAAGGCAGGCATGCAAACTTTCTCTTACACAAAGTGAACAGACATTGAATAAAAAAGTTGCAGGGAAAAGTAGGTTCAGAAATTTGTTATCACAATAATGGTTAAAGAAAAATGGGAAAGGATGCCCTTATTTATACACAAGCGAGGAGTAGGGAACCCTAAAATCTCCTTACTTTTACAACAAGACTTTCCAACTTGCAAGCTTTATTTCTAAAACTAAAACATGACAACTAACTAACAACCTACTGAAAGCAAAAAATAGGGAAAGTGACAACTATACAATTGATTTTTCTATTTCACAAATAATAGATAAGCGTGAGATAAGAAAAATAAGAAAACTCAAAAAAAGCATTGAGTTAACTACTACTTTTGAGTTTTATTCTTGGAAAATATCGCTAGCCCAAAAAGGTGCTGATTTTTCTCCAAAAAGCAAATTGTCAGAAAAAGATGAAGTATGGGTTTTTTAGACAATCATGTTCTGAAGAGACCCAGTTTGTTAGATTCTAAAATAACTGAGGGCTACCCGAAAAAGCACTGAAAAGGAATATTTTTGGAAATATAAAATTTTCCAATCTTCAAGAGGAACAAAAAGCATATGGACCCAAATCAATGAAAACTGAAAAAATTGACCACCTTTTTCTAAAATGTGATGCCCTAGAAGATTGGACCAAAAAAAAGTGTGCCTCTGTACTTCCCAATTTTGAATCCATGAAGAACATTGAAAAAGAACTCTGTCTGAGCCTCCAAATCCTGATGAGAAGAAAGTTCTATCTTTCTTCCTCTAGATGCCAACGTGCAAAATATAAAAAATAAATGCCACAAGCTTTCATAAATGAAGTTTGAGGATGAAAAAGTGCTTTATTCTCCAAGCGTTAAAACTTTGAAGCCAATCTGGAAGCAAGAACATCAAATGTAGATACTATTTTAAATGTTGGATGATGAAAATTGGAAAATTCACTAAGGCGTTGAGTTTTGGGCATCCTTCCTCTTCAGAGTTACAATATTTTTCAAGTTTTTCAACTTTACTAGTTTTTTTTACCTTAGTTTGATCTTTGTTTCTAGATGTTTAACAGATTTGGTGAACGAGCTGAAAAATTTGTTGGATATCATGATCAAATCTAGGTAGAATGTCTTGGAGGTTACAAACCCTAAAAACACCTTTTGAGTCTTGAAATGGACACCCCTGGCTAGCAGGGTCGCCTTTACTATCTAGAGTTAGTTTTTTAATTCATTTTTTCAACTTTCTATTTTCTTTCCACGTTCACTGCTTCACGCTCATTGTTGCTACATTCACCTCATGTCAGAGACTGAAAAATGGCCAAGGAAAAGTCAGTTAGGCACCTTAACTGGACAGGGGCACCTAGCATCTCTAGTGTTAGACAAATTTTCACCATTTTCAAGATTCCATATTCCCCTCTTTCATTCCTTGTTCCTTGAGAATTTTTTGCAATTTCCAATCTATGTAGTGTTTAAGACCTTGAATTTGACACATGGCAGTTGACCATCCTCAATTGATGACCTTGGAGCTCCTGTTTTAGCTTATGAAAAAGCAGATTAGACCCACTAGAGAAAAACTGATCTTTTGATGATTTTGACTGCACTAGCCAGATTAGGAAGTATTTTTAACCAGTCAAAATTAGTTTGAGCCCTAGAAATAGAAATTCTATTTTTAGAAAATTTTGCCAACATCCATTTGAGAAGAAACTTAGAAAAACTCAAAAAAATTCTATTTTTAGAAACTTTCCTAAAAAGTAGGGCCAGAAAATTGAGATCTTGGTTTTGTAGATAAGGTCGCTATGAAGAAACCAAAATCTTTAGATTTTGAAAACTTGAGTTTTTGAACAACATGCGTAACATGCAAATTTCCATTTTTTGACCTTTTTGACAAATTTTACAAGACTTTTACCACTTTTACAAAAATGCCTTAATGGAGCAAATTTTTTAATTTTGGGTACAACATTTGGCTCTGTTTGGGAACCATGTCAGATACTTATGGCATAGGAGAACCAAGAATCTTTGGAATTTTAAGCTTAGACCAGTGGCTTATCAATTGAGCATTAGAGTTAGGAACATTTCCTAATCACCTATCACAAGATTTTTCCCTAAATCACCTAGGATAAGACTACCTAAAATCACCTATAAGTTGAATCTTCCCCTAAAATCACCTAAAACAAGATGTCTAATCACCTAGAACATGACAAAAATTTCATGGAAAGGGGAAAAACAACATAATGAACATATCATGGAAAGGGGAAACACATCATGAAAACAAAAAGGAAAATTATTTTCAAAAAATTACTCCATCCTCAAAGGGATGAAGTGCTTCAGATATTGCCCATTGTATGGTAGCGGGAAGAGCCTTCAAATGATATTTTTTTTCTTGAAAGGATTCACTTCTCTTCGGATGGGTATTGCAGGAGACAAATCTTCCAGGATGAAGATTATCATATCTTCATACGCCCAGGCAAAGGCACCTTGACAAAAGTAAGAATATGACCCAAAGATGGATGTAGGTACCGTTGAGGCATCAGTTTTGTTGTCGTCCATCCTCGGGATGTCAAATTCTTCAA
The DNA here is from genome assembly GCA_007258455.2 of Sequoia sempervirens. NCBI lineage: Eukaryota > Viridiplantae > Streptophyta > Pinopsida > Cupressales > Cupressaceae > Sequoia > Sequoia sempervirens. The sequence goes on from VDFB02281492.1 coordinate 901,054,655, forward strand.
ACCAGTCAATTGCATTCCAAACTCAGTTTCTATAATGCCATAGGTGATCCTTTCTAACCTAGAAATATCCTTTGATTGGCTCATCGATCAACTCAACATCCCCTTTAACACATAGGAGTTCAATTCCCATGTCTTTGGAATTTTTGAGGCCTAACAAAAGTGCTTCTTTTTCAACTTGAGTGAATTCCGATTGCAGGTAATATGAAAATGGGTGTAATTGTTCTTTAGGGGAGATGATCATTTCCCCTGCAGTTGAACAACCCCCACCAAAATGCATTGTCCATAATTTTGTATCCTCTATCAGTCTCTTTTCAGGACAAGCAATGTCCAGGTCTTTAGTTTCTATCTTTTATAGCATCACATAATATCTCTGATAGCATCACATAATTATCAAGACCTGTTTCTTGATATAGAATTTGGGCTGGGGGATCTGGGAATTTCACCACTATGAATCAGGATTTGGGCTTAGGTTCTATCTTGATTTTCCCTCCTTCACAAGAATGGTCATGGATGACCAATCTAACTGTATTTCACCACCAAGATCTCTGCAGAAGCTCTGAATCAACAACATTCCATAGCTAGCTAGAATGTCAAGCCACAAGGATGGTCATCATTATCTTTTTCTTAGGAAAATATGCCAACCTCACTTGAGGATCCTCCAATTGTCTGACCAACAACACTGACTTAGACTCAAGTGAATAACACCTGTCTCGTGTCTTAGTGCATGAAAGTCCCAATGCATTCATCACTTGTATAGGCATGACCTTGTTTGAGGCTCCTAAATCTATGCTCAATTTGAATCCCCCTATATACAAAGGTATATAGAAAGGTTTAGGCTTTTCTTTCACTGGAACAGAGGACTCGATCAATGTAGGCTAGATTGAAGCTTCTTTCTTTACATATTGTATTATTCTATCCAGCTGCTTAGGATGATCATGAAGGTACTCCAACTACGAAATATTAACCTTGGTCTTCATCATGGAGTTTACAATGTCAAAATTTGCTAAAGATGAGTCCTTAGCAACTGCTTCCTTAACTTGTTCTTTATCTCTCAGCCTCTCTTCTTCTTCCTTTTGTACTTTCAAGTGTTGATCATGTGGAAACATAGGAATTGAATGTCTTATGTGATTTACTGAAAGAAAGTAGTGGTGGATGTCTTCTTTGCCTTCAATAATGGGTTCACCTTTAAAGTATCCTGCAACAGAGTCACCATTGAAGTTGTTCATTTGTGGTAAGAAAAAATTTGAACTTGGTGTAGAGACAAAACTTGAAATGGCTGCAACATCAGTGTATCCCATGATCTGATTCATTCTTAAATTTTCAAGACATGTAGAACCAGTATGTGCATTAGTCTCATGGAAAGAACAAAATACTACATTTTGTGCAGCTTCAACTGTTTGTCTTGCTGGAGGTGTTGGAAACCACGACCTGTAATTATTGATAGGCTAAAAAATTATCTCTTTGGCTGGTACGGTTGCTGAGGTTAATACTGTTGTTGAGGTTGATATTGTGGTGGTGGTAGTGCAAACATCTCATTGGCTACCTTTTGTAGCAGAGGATTTGCAAAACTTTGAACTAGAGGTTTGATTGAATCCTTCTTCATCTTGTAGGAAAAATCATATTATCTTCCAACTCAATGGCATGTTCTTGCACATCCGTCAATTCTGTTTCTTTTTCAACTTTAAGAAGAAGGTTATCTCTGATGGAAGAGCATTTATGAAGCAACTCATTAGAATCTATGGTGATGGATTAAGTGTAGAAGAAAGTCATGTAACAAGACGATTAAATCTTCCTACAAACTCCTTCATGGGCTCGTTGTGCTCTATCTTTGAATTTGCAAGTTGGGAAAACAACAAATGACTGTCTTCAACAGACTTGAATCTCACTTGCCAAAAATTTCTCGCTCATAGCTTCCCAACTTGTAATAATTCCTGGCTCCAAATGATTGAACCAGTTGGCAATATTTCCCACAAGAGTCTCAACAAAGATACACACAAAAATGTCATGTACCACATGCAATATGGCGCAAGTCATTGTGAATGCAGAAATATGTTCATCTGGGTGTTGAATCCCATCATTGTGAAATCGAGGAAAGTGCTTCCTTGACCCTTTAGGTAACTAATGATTTTCATGCAAAGCCAAAGGTCCAATATTGTTACCCGAAGGTAATGGGGGTGGAGGTAGTTGAGTTCTACTAGCATTATTGTTTTTATCACCCATTGCTTCTGTTTGGATCACAACTTCTTCTTGATAGGAGCAAAAGGATGCTAGATGTTCATTCCCGTGTCATAAAGCATAAGCTTTCTTGAAGTTTTATGCCTTGTGCCCCATGGTGGGTGTCAAATAACTATTGGTGTTTCAATTCACACCTCTAGAATGTGGATTAGAAACAGACAACTATGCATGGATAAATTGCTCTTCAAATTAGGAGGTGAAGCTCCCTCTTCGTTGATGATGCTTAAAGAAAGTAAACTAAACTATTTGCCAATATTTTTGTTCTCAGCTAAGAGAAAAAGGTTATAAAACTCTAGCATTGTAGCTGATGTTTTCTCTTTTTAGAACTTCAACTATAATTGAGGCTACTCTAATGATGCTTTTAACAACTCAAGTAAACTCAGAGCTTAAGAGTTAAAAGTAAACAAGGAATGATTTTAACACATAACTCACATAAACTCACTTCCAACACACACCTTAAGACTCATTGTACTATAGATGCAAGCTAAAATAAAGATTATATAAGTGAAACACATAAAAAAAACCCGAGACAGTAGATCAAAGCAAAGTAAGCATGAGATAACATGATTGTAGCAATAACAGGCTTATAGTTTAGCAATCAAACCAAAATGCACTTGACACAAATTACACATGAACTGAACAATAACTTGCAACAAAAGGCAGGCATGCAAACTTGCTCTTACACAAAGTTGCTGGAAAAAGTAGGCCCAACAATTTGTTATCACAATAATGGTTAAAGAAAAATGGGAAAGGCTACCCTTATTTATACACAAGTGAGGAGTAGGGAACCCTAAAATTCTCCTTGCTTTTACAACAAGACTTGCCAACTTGCAAGCTTTATTTCTAAAACTAAAACATGACAACTAACTAACAACCTGCTGAAAGAAAAAAATAGGGAAAGTGCCAACTATACAATTGATTTTTATATTTCACAAAGAATAGATAAGCATGAGACAAGAATAGCAAGAAAACTTGGAAAAAGAATTGAGTTAACTGTTGCTTTTGATTTTTATTCTTGGAAAATATTGCTGCCCCAAAAAGGTGCTAATTTTTCTCCAAAAAGAAGATTGTCGAAAAAAGTTGAGGTCTGGGTTTTGTAGATAATCATGTTCTGAAGAGACCCAGTTTGTCAGATTCTGAAAAAGCTAAGAGCTTCTTGAAAAAGTGTCGAAAAGAAAGATTTTTGAAAATATAAAATTTTCCAATCTTCAAGAGGAACAAAAAGCAAATGGACCCAAATCAATGAAAACTGAAAAAGCTTACCACCTTTTATTGAAATGTGATGCCCTAGAAGATTGGACTATGAAAAAGTGTGCCTCTATGCTTCCCAATTCTGAATCCACAAAGAACACTGAAAAAGCACTTCGTTTGAGCCTCCAAATCCTAATGAGAAGAAAATTCTATCTTTCTTCCTCTGGATGTCAACTTGTAAAATATGAAAAATAAATGCTAAGAGCTTTCTTAAATGGAGTTTGAGGACAAAAAAGTGCTTTATTCTCCAAGCTTTAAAACTTTGAAGCCAATCCAAAAGCAAGAACATCGAATGTAGACACTGTTTTGAATGGTGGATGATGAAAATTGGAAAATTCACTAAGGCATTGAGTCTTGGGTACCCTTCCTCTTCAGAGTTAGAATATTTTTCAAGTTTTTCAACTTTGCTAGGTTTTTTTTTACCTTAGTTTGATCTTCATTTTCAGATGTTTGAAATATTTAGTGAACTAGCTGACAAATTCGTTGGATAGCCTGATCAAATCTAGGTAGAATGTCTTGGAGATTGCAAACCCTAAAAACACCTTCTGAGCCTTGAAATGATGGACACCCCTGGCTAGTAGAGGTGCCTTTATTGTCTAGAGTTAGTTCTTTTTATTCATTTTTTCAACTTTCTCTTTGCTTTCCACGTTCACCACTTCATGCTCATCATTGTTGCATTGACCTCGTGTTCGAGACTAAAAAATGGCTAAGGCAAAGTCAGCTAGGCACCTTGACTGGATAGGGGTGCCTAGCATCTCCAGTGTTAGACAAATTTTCACCATTTTCAAGATTCTGGATTCCCTTCCTTCGTTACTCATTCCTCGAGCATTTATTTATATTTCTCAATCTTTGCAATGTTTGAGACCTTGAATCTAACACTTGGCAGTTGACTATCCTCCATTGATGACGTTGGAGCTCCTATTTTAGCTTCTAAAAAAGTAGACTAGACCCACTAGAGAAAAATTGATCTTTTGACAATTCTAACTAGACCAATCGGATCAGGAAGTACTTTTAACTAGTCAAATCAGTTTGAGCCCTGGAAATAGAAATTCTATTTTAGAAATTTTCTATTTTAAAAAAAAATTCCAACATCCATTTGAGAAAAACCCATAAAAAGTCTATTTTTAGAAACTTTCTATTTTTAGAAAATTTCCTAAAAAGTAGGGCCAAAAAATTGAGATCTGGGTTTTGTAGATAAGGTCGCTTTGAAGAGACCCAAATCTTCAGATTTTGAAAACTTGAGTTTTTAACCAACATGCATGACATGCAAATTTCTATTTTCCGACCTTTTTGAAATTTTTTACAAGACTTAAAATTCCTTAATGGAGCAATTTTTTTAATTTTGGGTACAACAAGACTATCATCTATGGATGGAATGCCTATAAAAAAGCTTGTCAGTGTGATGCATCTTTGTTGATACTATGCATAGTGTCTATGTTTCATGTGTGTAACACTCACCCCTTGTGGACTTCATTCATTATGCTATAACATTCCTTCATTAAGATATCATTTTTTGTTATGATGTAAACATGTGTGTGAAAATTTTCTTTAATTAGTAATTATCTATACATGTTTTATTATGATATATATATGTGTATTGCATTGGATTAAATATTTTAGTTAGGCAATTAGATCATCATTGTATCCAATTAACATACATCCATGCATGTTTATTAGATCACGATAGCATCTAATCTAAATATACATCCATAAGTATAACATCCATCACATAATCATACATGAAAGTAAAAGTATACACATAAGAGAACACCACAATGACAGAACAAAATCTCATATATATATCAAATGTGTATCATGTACATGTATCACACCTTTGTATCAAAATGAGGTGAATGTATATCTGTATATGTCTATACATTGAATTAATGCCATACAAAATGATATCATCAGATGGCTCCCCAAGCCCTTAGGCACATGGCTCCCCAAGCCCTTTGGTCTTGGTGGCAATTGAGGTCTAGGCTGGACAGATGTGGTGGAACATGATCAATGTGATCATGACATTGATAAATCGGCCCATAATCCTCATATCTCCCCACACATCTCTATAACCTCCATCTATAATCATGCCTCTTGCTCTCAAATCTGTCGTAGCTCCTCTTGAAGCTGCTATAGTTGGGGATCCACAGTTGGCCTCACAACTGTCGCCTGCCCACCAAGGTCATCAAGTTGGCTCTAAAGAGTATCATGTGCCCTCTCAACACTCTCTACTTGTGTCTTAGCTTGGTCTCTTTCTCAGTAAGGGTAGTGCAAAGCTCGAATTCCTATTGATCCCATTGCCTGATCACAATAGTAACATCGACGGTCCCCTGAACAACCTCAACTCGCGCCTCCTTGTTCGTGGTGCTCAGAAGTACAAGAGGCTCAAATAGGTGGGTGTGTTGGCCCGCTGAATCTATCCTATATGCATCGAGAACAATCCCCTGGATTGGAATGATCGAGGCCACCTCAAAGATACGCCGCTCAATGAAGGCGATCCACTCCTATGTGTTTGCTGCAACCATAGAGTAGTAGACGCCATTAGTACTAGATGATATATCAAAACATGAACATACATATATATGAGATAAAATTGAAACTAAAATAATAAAAGGAAATAACATAAATCACTCTTATACCTAGATCCCAAGTTGCTAGTGTGGATCTGGGGGGTGCGACGCTAGGACTGACACCTAATGCTACTACTGTTGTGGGAGCACTAGACATCGAAGGCGATGTCGTAGAGACTAGGATAGCTGCTGGAGGGGATGAAATCCTTTGTCGCCTCTTTTTGCTAGTCATCACTGTCGCTGCCTCAACCCTCTTCTCACTCTCCTCCTCCTTCCTTCCCCTATGCACCAACATCACCATGGAGCATCTTTCAATAAAATTAAGGTAGCATCGTGTGTATCCCACTAGGTCCTAAAGCCGCAAGAAACCCCTACATCATCTACGAGCAACATCAGGGTTCGATCGTCGTTGTTTGATCCATTTTTGTTATCAACAATGTCTGCTATGGTTGAATGACAATGATCACCCAGTATAATACTCCTCCTAGCCATCTAAGCATAGGGTGATCCCACAAAGCTGGTTTACAATTTCTAGGAGATTCTGATTTTTTTTTTAAATCAAATATTTTTAAAAAATATAATGATTTAAGCCTTTAAAAGTTCCATTTAAATCATTCCAATTGAAGAGGGATTGATCAAACTACCTTAGATCAAACCCTCTTGGATAGAAGCCCACTAGTTTTAAACCATACCTATAACGAAGTCTCCTTTACACCTATCAAAATGCTGATAAAAAACCACTTTTGATTTACCTTTTGGGGGATCAAATGAATTCATTTAAAATTTATTTTTTGTAAGTATGCAGTCCTTATTAAAAGCTTCCCAAAAAGTATAATTTTAAATAAATTTAATTTAATTATTATATTTATTTTTTATTTCTTATGAATGTAGGTTTTTCACCAAAAATCAAGCTCTATGTTCTGCACGTGGAAAAATAGAAGATTATAATTTTTTTTTTTGAAAAATATGAGTGCACCAAATATTGAAGTCCTTGATCTAACAAAAAAAATTGAATTTCGATACATACAAAAAAAGTTGTGTTATATGGGCCGCCTATGTCTGAATTGTAATTGGTTTGACTTCGAAACTTGATTAAGGAAAAAAAATTCAATAAAACACTATGAAACAAATTGGAAGCACTAGATATCGTAGTTACAAATATAAATTTGAAAAAATTAGAATTTTATTCTTCATGGAAAAAAAGTTATGTGTTATACGATGAGCGTCACTCCTTAAAAATGGAGTTTATTGAAAAAAACTAGTTTTCGAAGGAGATGGAAAAAGAAGTGCAATCTGATTCCAAAAAAATTGAAAAAAATATATTTACAATCTACAGACAAAATGTCACAAATCACTAGTTTGCATCATCTTCAAATTCCTCATGGTTTAGTAGCTATAGGTGCCCAAAGTGAAGATTTGGTTAGAAAAAATCAATTCAGTGTCCAGTTTGGCCAAAAATTGTAAACTAGTATTGTGCGATCACCCCATACATAGGGGGAGTCAAGGGAATAGTCTATGATATATCAAACTGGTGAGTGATCCTATGCCAATAATACAACATGATAATATAGTCGGTGCACCTAGCCAAGAATCAATCGTGTTGCATGTGTCATAGTTTTTGCCCGTCTGTGGGCCACCACATGCCCATGTATGGTTTCCACCCCACATCGTGGTACCATAATGTATCAAACTATAACCGCCAAAATTGTAGGTCTCCATATCTCCATTCGCATACCAATGGGTACGTGTGGGCCATTGGTGTACCAAGGGGCATCCCCTAAGGATACCCAAATGGCTAGGAGCATGTAGGCTATGAGGCTCAAATATTTATTATGTACATACCTACCCAGCTTGTGGTATAGGTGGGAAAGCATGCTACAACCCCAGACAAAAATAGTTGCCACTCCTCCATCTCCCAAATAATACGGATGAGGCCCTCGTGTAGGTGCGAGCCTCACCCATCCATGGTGACTTGGAGGGTGACTGTGACTACCATCATCCTCCTCAAAAGTGGGGCTTCCACCCATCCATGCTTAAACCACCATATGTAGATGTGGTTGCTACTCTGAATTTGAAAAATCCTAAAAGAATTCCTAAAAATGGACACAGAGGGCCAAAATCAACGTACCTTGTTTCCCTCTACTACGACCCGACACAGCTACTCGATCTTGGGATGCACACAGTCACATCTGTGAGGCATTTCACTAACTTTTCTCTCACAAATGTCAATAATTTGTTCATGGCGAAAAGTGAAAATGACCCTTCTATGGGCCCTCCCAAGTATATATAGGTCATTATCAACCCATTTTTCTCGATGAATGCGGTCCTTCTATTTTTATTGTTTTCACTTCATCTAGTTGGGGGTAAAAATAAGAGGGGGCATATACTCACCTCTTCATCATATTTTTCTCCCAAACCACTAAATTTTTCTTGAGCATTCTTCTCGTCGTGGTAGCTTCTTTTAATTTTTGAGCTGATCAAAATTTGAGTTTTGCATAATGAAACTTCACGTCTGATGATGTAGTTTCTAATTGAGCTAGATCATTGGAGGCATCATCAATATCCACCTACTCGACCTCTGTGTCCTCTACAGTATCCTTTTTGGCATGCAAATCTGTAAAATTTTCAAATTTTCAAGCTCGTATAATGTTCTCTTTTCTACTTTAGTGTAGCTTTTTTTTCTCAAAAATCGGCTCAATAAAGTCAGGGAAAAATGTAATGTCATAAAATTTCACCCCATGGTAATTTCACATTTGCTCATTTTCCCCTTGTATTTATGGTGCCTAGCTGCATTTATGACAAGAGCCTTATGAGTCAAAATTTTGCAATTTAAGCTTCATAAGGGAAAATGATGAAGTGAGTAGTTTTCCACCTAATTTCTTGCAAATTTATGAGTTGGATGCTTGTGTGGTGCATAGACATTTGTGCAGTGCGCTAGCATCCCTGAGCTTTATGAGTTCAAAGGAGGAATCTCTAGAACCTTACCCATGAACCATGTCATGGAAAAATTCTAAGAGTAACAACTCTTCCTGCCCATGAAACTTAATAAACCTCTCATTTTCACTCTCATTTGTAAGCATTCTCACTCTCTCTCACTCAAACTTGCTTCTCTTCTACATCGTGATTCTACGATGAATATTTGCTAGATTAAAATCTCACCAACAGTTAGAGATCTCTTGCAAGGACTTAATGTCATGTCTATGAGGCCAAGAGGGAGCCACTAACTGTTGGTATTGCTCTCTTGTCTATTTTATATCATATTTTATTGTGTCTATTTATCTTGTGATACAATTTCTCCTTCCATATCATGGTTTGTTTTCATCACTCAGCTATCTATTTCGTGATATGGGTTCTCCTCCATCACGAGGTTCACTTTTATCACTCATTATGTCTACTGTACTTTGTGTCTTTATAATCTCTATCTATCTAGCTATCCATGGAGGTGGAAACACCAAAATAGAGGTTTGACTAAGGCAAGCCCTAAAACAACCCCAACACTTTTCCTTGTTCACCTTGTGTGCAGGTTATTCGTGTGGAGCTTGGCAGGAAGCTTTAAAACGTGGGAGCTCTTGTGAGTGAATATATTTCTCTCTTTGAGTTTTGTGTAAAGGGTCATGTTCTCCATTCATAAAAGATTCCAACACACCGTATTGTCATCCCACTCTTGCACAAACATCCTTTGGCTGAGAGCTTGTCCTCTTGTCCCATAAATCTTTGCAATTTTCTCTTTCGGTTCCCAAGGTCCTTTATCCGTGATCATTCCAAAAACTCTATTTTAAACACATTTTGCAATATCTTTCATCTTGAACCCTCATCACTTGGGTCCATGTCATTTGAGGTGATTGAGGGAAATTCGCTCCGTATTGACTCTTCTTAATCCTAGAGAAATAAGAGTAGTGAATCCCCTCCACATTTTCAAACACCAAAAATAAACTTTGTGATAAGAACCATGGTTACTAGTGATTATAGAGGACATCCACACATATGATATCAACAAACATATATTTTGGTACTAGAAGACATGTAGAATCCATCTTCCATCAAATCACATCCTTCTTATATCATTGATGGAATTCTAGAATGTGCACAAGAATAGATAACCCCAAAAATTCAACATATGAATAAATATTTCAACTTTGGAATGTTATAAGTCCCATGAAATCTACAAGATGAAAGACTTAGAGTAGGCATGAGATTCATTCAAAACTAAAATTTCCCACCACATTAATAGAAAACTAGAATGCTTTATTTTTCACTATAAGATTTATATGAGAATCTATTCCTTGAGATGGATGATGGTGTTTTGGGTGAAAAAACATATTAGTGTAGTTGCAAGGTCAAATATGGCCATTAATGGTACCTTGGGAGGATCTAGAGAGTAGTTGCAATGAACAAAGGAAGTTACAAAAGTTCAATAAAGGTTAGGAGATCAAAGAAGGGGATGCAATATTTTGGTCTAGAATTGGACCTTAGAAGTGGATGAAATGAAGGAGGTTCAAATTCAGGTCAATCTTCACATAAAAATGAATGAGTGAAAAAGGATGAGAGAAATCCTTATGGAAAACAAGTGCAGAAGTCTACATAGGATCCAAAATTTGGAGTGATATTTTGGACGTCTGATATGTCATTAGAGGTTTACAAAATAACTTGTAAATTAAATCTAATTACAGTAATTTCCCCAATCCATACAGAATTGCATGATTATGTTGTTTAACCGTTGAAATTACATACTAAGTTCACTTAATCCTTTACAGAACTCAATGAAATTAACTAATTACTAATATGTTGTAATTAGAACTTAAATGCCAAATTGAAAATACTAGAAAGAAATTAGAGAGAAAATAAGACAAGAGATAGAAGAATAATAAGACAGGAGATAGAAGAATCAGACGCAAGTTGATAACGGAGTTCATCCAATCAGGACTACATCTCTGGGTCCGCTTCTCAATGTTGGACCACTTTTATTAATATCGCCAAGCACCTGAAGATGCCTTCTTACAATATTCAAGCTTCAAAAACCTACACAAAATTCCTCACAATCTCTCTCACTTTTACAATTTTGGTGTATAAGAACACCTTGCAATTCTTCCTCTTAGAAGAATTCAACTCTCACAAAGGAATTATTTCTCCAAGTAGACTTGCCTATTTTCAAGCCAAAACTCTCCCCCTTTTATACAAATTTATTTGCTAATATGGGCTAAAACCATATTATTTGCAAATATACCCATATCTCCTATTACAAGAAAAAAAATCAATAATATCCTCCTTTAATAATTTTTGGAAGGATAATATCCCCTCAAAATAATTCTCTTTCCATTTGAATGGTTACGAATGGATTTATTCTCTATTATTTAGGGAATATTTTATGTAAGGTTTTATTTGATCCCTTAATTTAGGAATACAATTCCTAATATTTCCGTGTAAAGGAAAATATTCTAGGCCTCTAAAAATATGGGATAATTTAGGCCTCTAGGAAAAAGGGATTTAGCCTTATTCTAAGGCTTTGAAAAAGCAATTAAATCTTTTAGAGAAAATGGTGGGTGGTGATCCCACCATCCTCTCCTCCTTTTAAGTTTTTCCCCTAAAGACAAGGGAGACTTCCCATATAAGGTGGGATACCCCCCTATTCCTTAGGTGGCATCCCACTTTAATAGGTGGTGCCCACTTTATATATTTTTTTTCTTTAACAAATATGGTTTAATCCATATTTATGCCATGTCATATACTCTTTCCACATCACCACTTGCCACATCACCATGCTGATGTCATGATGATGTCATCATTTTGACTGGTCAACTCTTTTTGTCTGCAAACTTTGACCGGCTCTATTTTGCTCATACGGACTCTATTTTCGAAACCAAATATAGTTCTGGAATGGCGCGATGAGCTCTACACTTGGTGTCATTTTTGTCTCATTTTGAGACGATCAATTTTTGGCCTTTTTGATACCTGATTTGCATGTTTGACCGGACCTTTGACTGCGCATAACTTCTGCATACGAACTCCTTTTGAGCCCGTTCAAGTTGCGTCAGGACCATGTCAGCGAGATCTGTGTGATGATGCTAGTTTCATGAGATTATGAGATTGTGAAATTTTCAAGTTTTCCAGGATCCACCTGGATCAACGTCCAAGGAAAGTCTAAAAGGAATACATGGGAAAATATGAGAAAAGGTATGGGAACTAGTAGTTTAAATTCCTAGATGTGGATAAGAATTATACAAAGGAAGAATTATGGATCACATAGGAAAAAAATTGGAAGTGGAGAAGGGAGGTTGATGAAAAGTAAAAGCGAAGGGTTTAGATACATTTTGAAATTCCACATAGGGAAGATCTAGAAACATGTAAAAAATATGAGAAAGGTTGGGAGATTTGAACATGGAAATAATTGTATGAGGTTTGGACTTTCATCAAGTTTTTGCAATAGGAGGAAACATGAAGACATGAAAGGAAAGTGAAGGGATGGAAGGGCCTAAATACTTTGGAATGCCCACATAGGATTAAACATTGGAACTAAATATCAATCAGGTAGCAAATGATTGGTAGTCCAGTAACAATATGCAACATTGTTAAACTAATAGAAAAAGACCAAAACATTCCTAGACTTAGGATTTTCATAGGTTCTTGCAACTTCTAACACATGAGAGGAATATTGATGGTGTTGAATAAAAACCTTATGCAATTTTATCTAATGGATACCCATACAAAGAATTATTATATCGGCTATGAGTTACAGTTACAATAAGGCTAATACACATGGGGGGCTTTGATTTAAGAAAAAAATAGGCATTGTTAGATTGAGCTCCAACAAAGTAATAAATAATTTGATCAATTCTTTTGGGTTGAGGTTGTGAGTATTTCCTGCTACTTGATAGACAAATATCATAATGCAGGAGCATCCAACATTGTAGGGAAATCTTGCATCACCCAAAAAAAAATGTTTTTCCTTATTTTCTTTAGTTGTTTTGAGTCCCATGATGGCACTTAAAGAGATGTCAAAAATAGAAAAAAACACACTTACCATTTCTAGTTAGTTAGCCTAAACAGGCTCGTATGGACTTGGAAATTTATCCAAAGGAGTAGAATTGAAAAAAAAATTGGTCGCAGAAGAATCACCTCAATACCATGCAAGGTTTGGGAGATATTAAAAATTTTGTCCCAAGAAATTTCTCCAATGTAGCTTCCATTTCAGATATGAAGACTTTAGAGGCCCCAAAATAGCTTGAAAAGTTCACGAATTGACCTACAATAGTTTTAGTGTTGTAGATCTCTTTGAGAGCTTTCCAATGATATGCAATAATAGAAAATTGGACACTTGGGTCAAAAGTTATGGCCCTACAAAGTTGGCCCTCTAAAAAAGTGAATTTCATTAAAATTTCTTCCTAGACTAGAAATCAAATGGCGAGACTTTTGGTGCCAAAACAAAAGGGAAAGTTGAACTTTCTAGAACATTATAGGGTGGTTATTGTGGTGAAATAAAAAGGGTTAAGTGGGGGTTGTAGAAGGTGGCTTCATTAGTGCAAAATGTGGCTCCAAATAAGATATTTTATTTTCAGAGTTGATTTTGTTGTAATGAATCAAGCCCATGAGGCTGTAGCATGTAAGTTTTGAATCTTTAATTTCATTTCCTGAAAATAATTGAAAGTGGGTTATTTTTTGTCTCGCATCTTCTGTGTTGGTTTTTATTGTTGTGATTTGTGTGGGTTTTGGGCGGTGTGGCCCTCATCAAGTGATATCAGAGCCAAGTTCCTAAGTCTATAATAGAGCGTTGAATGTGAGGCAGTTGCAGCAGGATCTACGAGTGTGGGTTGAGTTCAAGATTCCTCCAAGACTTACCCAACATGGCAGAGGTAGAGGCTGAGGTGGTGGAGGAAGAGACCCACCTAGAGATGAAATCAGATCCCTTAGAAGGCAATTAGAAACCTTGCAGCAAGAGGTTTGAAGAAAAGATGTGCATCGAGAAAGAGATGACAGTGAAGAGGAAACAAAAGAGGAAATGGAAGAGGAAGAGCAGATCCAATGGATCCTAGAGAAATAAGATTGTTGCAAGTGATCTCAAGCATTGGGAAGAAACCTAAAATGGAGGTTTCAACTTTTAGTGGAAGTCTGAATCCCGAAGAATTGATTGATTGGATCAATGATATGGAGGGATTTTTTGAGTTTAAGGAGATTGAAGATCCTCATAGAGTGAGAATTGCAAAGACAATTGAAACCTATCATGCCAGTATATGGTGGAAAGAGCTCTAGTTAGAAAGAGTAAGGCAAGGGAAAGATAATTTTTTTAGATGAGATAAATGGTGTCAAAATTGAAGAAACAATTTATTCTAGTTGATTATGAATTGGAGCTGCTCAAGAAGATGTAGAGCTTGAGGCAAGGAATAGGGATGGTGAAAGAATACACAAAGGAATTTCACAAGGTCCTGATTCAGACAAGACATTCTAAGGTGAATAAAGAGAACAAACAACTAAACAAGAGGATGCTTATCAATTTTCCCTAAAGGTTGAAGAACGGCTAAACAAGAGGTTTGAGAACAAACAACGAGGTGAAGGTCGTGGTCGAAAGACTAGTGGACGGTCATATGGAGGTCGAAATGAAGATCAAAAGAAGGGTGAAGGATTTAGTAGCAACCATAACCAAAAAGGAGATAACACCTACTGTCCTCGTGATCAAAATAATGGAGACCAAAGAGGAAGAGGAAGATCTAGATGAGGACTAGGAAGAGGAGGCTTTTGTGAAACCTGTTTCTAGTGTGGAGAAGAAGGCCATAGAGCCTATGAGTATCCTCAACATCAAGGAAGGACAAATAGAAGACTTGAGGGTAATGCACGAGTTGCACATGTAGATAAAGATGTTGAGTCTTCACATTCTGAGGATGTAGAAAGAGGAGAGGTTCTTATTACTAGAAGAGCCTTGCTGAATGAGGAGAAGGAGCCAACACAAAGGAAGAATTTTTTTTGCACCAAATGTAAGTGTGAAGGTAAAGTTTGCAATGTTATTATTGATGGAGGTAGTACTGATAACCTTGTTTCAGAAGAAATGTTTAGTAAGTTGCAGTTGGAGAGAAGAAGGCATCCAAACCCATACCGGATTGCTTGGTTGCAAAAGGACCATAAATCTTTGGTAAATGAACAATGCCTAGTAAAGTTCAAGATTGGAAATTACCATGATGAGGTATTGTGTGATATTATGCCTATGGATGTTTGTCATATGTTGTTAGGAAAATTGTGGCAGTTTGATTGATGAGCAGTACATGAAGGACATGCCAACACCTATTCTTTGGCAAAGGATAGGGTTAGTCATAAGTTGAAGCCCTTGAAAGAGGTAGAGGGAAAGGTATGCAGTAATGCAATAATTTGTTTGGTTGAAGGAAGAAAGTTCCTAGAAGGGATGAGGCATGAGCATATGTGTTTTTCATTGATCCCTAGGGTTGATAAAGAAGATACTACTGAGGTACCTGTAGAGGTTTTAGATTTATTGGATGAGTTTCAATCTATTATTTTTGATAATGTACCTGAAGGTTTTCCTCTAGTGAGAAATATTAGTCATTAGATGGACCTAATTCTTAGAGCCAGTTTTCCAAATAAGACAGCTCATCCTATGACTCCAGAAGAGAGTGAAGAGTTGAACAAACAAGTGCAAGATTTGTTGTGAAAGGGATTGATCAAAGAGAGTTTGATTCCATGTGCAGTACCCGTAGTACTAGCACCAAATAAGGATGGGGAATGGCGAATGTGTACAGATTCTAGAGCCATCAACAAGATCACCATCAAGTATAGATTTTCGTTTCTAAGAATGGATGACATTATGGATTGTTTGAGTGGAGTTGAGTACTTCACGAAGATAGATTTGAAGAGCAGATATCACCAGATCCGGATTAGAGAAGGAGATGAATGGAAGACAACCTTTAAAACCAAGGAGGGCTTGTACGATTGGTTAGTCATGCCTTTCGGGCTAACCAATGCACCAAGCACATTTATGCGGCTTATGAATGAGGTATTGAAAGAATTTTTAGGAAAATTTGTTATTGTTTATTTTGATGATATTTTGATTTTCAGTAAGACATTGGAGGAACACTTGATGCATATTTGAAGAGTTTTTGAGAAGCTAAGGGAGGAGAAGTTGTTGATTAATTTGAAGAAATGTAGTTTTGTGAAGAGAGAGTTGGTGTGTCTGGGATTTGTTGTCTCAATAGAGGGTCTTAAGATGGATCTAGAGAAGGTGAGAGCTATCATTGAATGGCCTACCTCGAGGAATGTTATAGAGGTAAGATCATTTCATGGTCTAGCAAGTTTTATAGAAAGTTTATTAAGAATTTCAGTAGTATTTGTGCACCTCTAACTGAAGTGATGAGAGGGGATAGAAAAGAGTTTAAGTGGACTACAGGAGCAGAAAAAGTTTTCATATGTTGAAGAAGAAAGTTACAGACCAACCTGTTTTGGCACTTCTAGTTTTCAATAAGGTCTTTTAGATAGATTTTGATGCTAGTGGCACTACCATAGGAGTTTTTTTGAGTCAAGAAGGTAAGCATGTTTCCTATTTTAGCGAGAATTTAAATGATGCTAAGAAGAAATATTATGTCTATGATTGGGAGTTTTATGCTATAGTTTAGGCTTTGAAGAAATGGAGACACTATTTTTTTACAAAATAACTTGTTTTATATATTAATCACCGGGCTTTGCAGTATCTTAATAGTCAAGGAAAGTTAAATCAAAGGCACTTAAAATGGGTTGAGTTTTTGCAGAGTTATACTTTCATTTTGAAGCACAGGAGTGGAAGGTCAAACACAGTTGTAGATGCCTTAAGTAGAAGGAAAAATTTATTGATAGAGATGAATATAGAGGTTGTTGGGTTCAATGAACTCAAAAGTTTGTATCCTTAAGATCCAAACTTTGCAAAAGCTTGGAAGGATTGTTTGGAACTTGTTACTTTGGATAGGACAAGATGGTTGGATTTATTAATCCAATATGGGATGTTGTTTAGAGGAAGCCAATTGTGCATTCCAAGGAGTTCTATGAGAGAGAAAATAATCAAGGAGAAGCATAATGGAGGATTGGCTAGACATTTCAGTCGAGATAAGACCATTGCTCTTGTCAATGAGAATTATTATTGGCCACAATTACAATAAGATGTGAAGAATTTTGTACAAAGTTACAGAGTATGTCAAATGGCGAAAGGAACAAGTTAAAATATTGGATTGTATCAACCACTACCTATACCTGAGAGGCCATTGGAGGATATTAGCATGGATTTTGTTCTTGGCTTGCTAAGGACACAGAGAGGGCATGATTCCATATTTGTGGTGGTGGATAGATTTTCAAAGATGGAACATTTCATTATGTGTCATAAGACCAATGATGTTGGTCATGTTGCAAAGTTGTTTTTCAAAGAGGTGGTGAGACTACATGGTCTACCAAAGAGTATAGTTTTAGAAAGAGATACCAAATTTGTTGGTTATTTCTGGAGGACGTTATGGAAGAAGTTGAAGACAGATTTGAAGTTCAGTTCTGCACACCATCCACAAATTGATGGAAAAATAGAGGTGGTGAACAGGAGTTTGGGTAACTTGCTAAGATGCTTAGTAGGAGATAAGCCCAAGGGATGGGATTTTATTATACCATAGGAAAAAATTGCTTACAAAAATTCTATCAACAGGAGCACTGGTAAATCACCATTCCAAATTGTGTATGGGAGTAGTCCAAGAACTACTTTTGAACTAAGAAATATGGATAAGGGGGAGAAGAGTAGTGCTGAGGATAAAGATTTTACTGAGCACTTGAAGAACTTGCATGAAGAGGTGAAGAAACATATCAATACTTAGATGAACTCACAATAGAAGGCTAAGGAAAATAAAAAAATGAGGTATAAGGAGTTCTAGGTAGGAGATGAAGTCATGGTTCATTTTTGAAAGGAAAGGTTTCCAGTTGGTACATACAACAAGTTAAAGATGAAGAAGTTTGGACCATGCAAGATCCTAAAGATGCATGATTCATGAAATACATATGAGGTAGAGTTGCCTGATGGAATTCATATTTCACCTGTGTTTAAAATTTTAGATTTAACAGAATATCATGAAGGAAGAATTGATGAAAAAATAATAGAAGTGTAGTGGAATATTCCAACACCTACTTTAGAAAAGGAGGAGATAGAAGAAATTTTGGATAGTCATGTGGGTAGAAGCACAAGAAACATGAAATACACAAAGTACTTGGTGAAATGGAGAGGAAGGCCTGTTGAAGATTCATCATGATTGTATGAGGCTAAGGTTAACCATCTTAGTTTCCCTCTAACTCCTAAGAAGTGACAAGGTCACTTTTTAAATTACCCTGGGTGTCTAATGCAGGAGCATCCAACAGTGTAGGGCAATCTTGCATCACCAAAAAAAATGTTTTTCCTTATTTTATTTAGTTTTTTTTAGTCCCATGATGGAACTTAACGGGTGTAAGACAGTTTGACATCAAAAATAGCAAAAAATAGACAATTACTATTTTTAGTAAGTCGGCCTAAACAGGCTTGAATGGACCTGACAATTTACCCAAAGGAGTAGAACTGAAAAACATTTACGATCGTGAAAGAATCACCTCAATACCCTACACGGTTTGGGAGATATTAAAGTTTCTATCTTGAGAAATTTCTCCAGTGTAGCTTCAATTTCAAATATGAAGACTTTAGAGGCCCCAAAATAGCTCAAAAGTTGACGAACTGACCCATGGTGATTCATGCACTGTAGATCTCTTTGATAACTTTCTAATGATATGCAATAATAGAAAATTAGACACCCGAATCAAAATTTATGGCCCTGCAAAGTTAGCCCTCTAAAAAATTGAATTTCATTAAAATTTCTTCCTAGGCCAGAAATCAAACGGCAAGACTTTTTTCACCAAAACAAAAGGGAAAGTTGAACTTTCTAGAACATTCTAGGGTGGTTATTATGGTGAAATAAAAAGGGTTAAGTGGGGGTTGTAGAAGGTGGCTCCATTAGTGCAGATTGTGGCTCCAAATAAGATATTTTATTTTTAGAGTTGATTTTGTTGTAATGAATCTAGCCCATGAGGCTGGAGCATGTAAGTTTTGAATCTATAATTTTATTTCCTGAAAATAATTGAAAGTGAGTTATTTTTTTGTCTCGCATCTTTTGTGTTGGTTTCTATTGTTGTGATTTGTATGGGTTTTGGGTGGTGTGGCCCTCATCATATCATTATTATCTTAAAATCTTTCTTTGATAAATTCATATGAGCTATGGACAATTGAGAAACCCTTTGTTTCGCATTTAAGGGTATTTAATTGAGGATTTAATTCATTTTTCTAAAGAAAAGTAATCTAACTCAAAGCTTAGAAATACATATTTATTATATACAATGAGAATGTTAAGGGTTATATGCTTTGATATCCTCTAATATTAAAAAGTATTTATTCTAAGGATGTTATTTTTCAAGAAACTTAGAGTATTTTATAATACATGATATCAAAGGAAAAATAAGGAAAATAGTGCATTTTACACTAAGGTTTACAAATATGAACATTTATATGTTGAAGAAAAAATGATATATTTGAGAATAGAGAGGACAAGCATAATTTATGTGAGTGTTCTAGGTAGGTTGAGCATGCAAAAGAATAGAAAAAATCTCTTGCTTCACCTTTGAGAAGATCCATGAGATAATGAAACCTAGTTGACAAATATAGCCCAAATTTTTTTATTATGTATTTGTTATATCATATACTAATGATGAATATAGATCTTTTATAAATGTTCATGATTCTTGGATGGAGGTCATGTAAGAGGAGGTGTTGGCCTTTGATAGATGTGACACTTGGAACCTTGTGATTTTTTAATTTTTTAAATTTTTTTGGGGGGAGGGGGGGGGAATGATACCTATAAGTTATAAATAGGTGTTTAAAAAATTGGAAGTTAGAGAGACACAAAACCAAATTGGTGGCTAATGGTTAGTCCTAGAGAGGAGTTGCTTTTAATGAAATTTTATGTCACAATGCTAAATTGTCTTTCATTATATTCATGCTTTCTATTGTTGATTGTGATTTTGAAGTAGGTAAAATGAATGCTAAAACTATTTTCCTGCATGGGAATCTTGAAGAAAAAACTTATATGCAACAACCAAATGGGTTTAAGATAAAAGGGAACAAAAAATTTGTTTGTAGGTTAAATTGTCACTGTGTGGCTTAAAATGCCTCAAATATGGTATAAAAATTAAATGATTTTGTGTTAAAGGTAATTTATATTTGAAGTAACAAAAATGTTGTCTATATTAAATTATTGATGATTAGATTTTATAATCATTGTCTTGTATGTTCATGGAATGTTTATTGATAACAACAAGGTGATGTTTAAGGATCCCAAAACTCAAATTTATAGTGCACTTCATATGAAGCATTTAAGGGTAATAAAATAAATTTTGGGAATTAAAATTAGTAGGGATCGAATTCACAAAAAATATCTATCTTAATTAAAGTATGTTGGCATTATTTTTTAGTAGTTTTTTATGCACAATTATAAACCAACGAGTATTCCTTTACTTGTTGATACTAGTGTGGATGATGAAAAAGTGAATTATATAAAATAGGTACAATGCAATGAAAGTACCAAATTCACACTCAACAATCACTCAATAAATTATAAGATCTATGCATGCACTCAATAATGAACAATTAGATTTTCTCCATTGTTTCTTTGATATTTTATTGAATGCTTGATATGTAGATTGCTCTTCAAAATAACATAACCATGATAGCATTATGATAGTATGATAGCATGAGTCTTACAATGATAATGATATATGCTCAAAGATAATAGTTGTATAATATAGCTAGATGATACAAGATTGATTTGGACTTGCTTGATTTAATGCTCTTTATAATGATAATGCTAGTGCTCTTGATAATCATTGCTAGGGGATAATGTGTACATGAAGGGTTTTACATGTTTCACTTGATATTTGATCAACGATGGAGATTAATTAGAAAAATCAATGGATGAGAAAATTTGAGAAAGAGTAGGAGCTAAAATTATTAAATGGATTGGGTTGATGAGGTGGGATAGTTGAAAGAATTAAATAAATTTATTTAATTCATAAGATATAGTTGAAAGAATTAAATAGATTTATTTTGGAGGGAAAGAGGTAATTAAATAAATTATTTATTTAAATATGAAAGAAGTGTGTGTTAATTAAATAATTTTTGAAAATCATTTAATTATAGTGGACCAAAAAGAAGTAATTGAAATCAATGTTGGAGGGAAAATGATAAATTAATTAAATAATTAAAAATTGTTTAATTAATATAGATATAAGGAAATATTGAGATAATTATTATAGAAGAAGAGAGAAAATATTAGCTTAATTAAATAATTAAATTTAATTAATATAGATAGAAGAATTGATGAGAAAATGATGAAATGGAAAGATGGAAATTATGTGTTAGTCATTTTTAGGTGTCTACAACTAGGCTTTCATTGTATATGTTTCCTAAGTTGGATGATAATTTTTAAGGTAGGTATAATGTACATTATACTAGTGTTATTGGTATCTTGATGTATCCGGTATTATGTACTAGAATAGAAATTGATCATGCAATGCAAGTTATTAGATAGTTTATGTCTAACTCCAGTAGAGAGCATTGGACTTGTATTAAGAGGGAATTTAGATAATTGCAAGGAACTTGTAATTATTTCTTATGCTATCACGGTTCTAATAAGGAGGGAAAGTTTTTGGATATACATAATGTTGAAATAGATTGAGTAGGTGACTTAGTTGGACACCACTAATAGTTGCATATATTGTCTACTTGGTAGTGTTGTTAGCTAGATGAATAAGAAACATCCTATGATTGTGTTATTCACTATTGATAAATATTGTGATCAAGCTTTGGTTTTGATTGTAGAGTGGCTCAAGTTAGATGTCATAGTTAGAGCACTATTTATTTCTCCATGAATCCCATGTGCCATGTTTATATTAAGTGCATAGATGTTTAGTATCACTTTTTTACAAGATGGTGGAGAATTGTAGGTTCATGATTGAAAAGGTTGACATATTGGATAATGTTGTAAATTCGTTGAAAATAGTGGGCATGAATAGGTTCCCTTGGTGTAGGGCTGGCATGGGCCTTACATCATGTACTTGATTTTATTTTTATTCTTCTCTTATGTCTTTGTAATATAAATATTAGGTTGGATAATGTTGGAATAAGATGATATTTACCTTGTAAATCTTTGTCTCTATTGTATTTAATTGTGTAGATAAAAAATAATGTATTTTCTCCTTAATACATAGAGTTGATGAACTTAGAAGCCCATGTTTCGTGGGGAAATATTAATTAGTATTCTCTATTTATTTGGTATTATATTGCAAGACATGAAAACAAGAAAAGGAAGATGAAAGGTCGTATTGAAAAATAAAATCATTCCTTGTAAATAAAGCCTTCATGGTGAGCTTGGGAGTTGCGATTTGACTTCATCTTGCATAATGATAGGGGTTATATAATAATGTATTACCTTTTCTATTCTAAAAGATACACTTTTCTATTCTAAAAACCCATTATAAAATTATTTTTGAACCTCCATAACTTAGTATTCAATGACTATCACTTGCAATTAAAAAATTTACTACCACTTCATTCTTTACTAGCAAATTTTTGATCTATAAAGACTCCATGAAGAGTAGGGAAATAAATTTGTATTAGAATTTCAGTGTTTTATTCACCTATAGAGGATTCCTGGTGAGAGAAGATGATGATCAATTTTAGTTCATGTTGAATTCTTCGATCATAGACTGTTATATGTCTACAAAGAAGTTGTACTGAGTTGTGATATGTTGTGGTTTAGCATGGACAGTTATCTAATTCTAGGGTTTCTATGGTTGTAAATGTAATTCATTTGGTAGAGAACTCACAACTACATAATTGTCTTAGTATTTATTAGAGTATGTATGTAGTGCAAGTGTGTATGTACATGCAATTATAGTTAGGTGTTTAGTGGTGTTTTGGAGGATGCTTAGAGGTACGATAAGAACCCAGGAGTAATCAAGTGTTTTTATCTTGTACCACAACCCACATGTGGTGTTTGGTTATATTGTAAAAATTCATTTATTTGGTTTAGGTATAAATGGTCAACAACCTTTGACCAAGTACGAGTATGTTGGAAAATAGATTTGTCACTACAAATTTCAAAGTGACTCATCCAATGGGCAATGATAAATGACCCAATAGTTGGATAAGTTGTTACTAGACTAGCAAATTTCTTCTACGTTTAAGAGGGGTAGATACCTCATATGATAGGGTTTTTAGGGTTTTTATGTACTTTTAACTTGAAAGTACCTAAAGAAAAAGGGAAAAACTAAAGAACGCTTAATAATAGAAACCCTAGTCCGAGACATACAAATACCAACCAAGACTTCATAAGATATGAAAAATTATAAAGGGGTTTCATTACAAAGCATGTTTTGATGTGCAACGATAATAAAAGAAAGATAACAAATTTTAACATATGAGGAAACAAGTTACCTTAGCACATTCAAACCAAGATACAAGGTATGACTGTGTTTCATCAATTGCATATATTGTTTGAATAAATGACCAATGGATTCCAAAATTACATAAAGGGATTACCAATTTAACGTATTAGAAATCAATAATAATAACTCAAAAACACATTTAGTACATACAAACTAAATGTACTCTTTATTATCTTTATGAAATTTTACAATCTCTTAAACCCTTTTGTACAACGTGTAAACACAAGATTCTTCCAAAAAATCTCTCTAAAAATTTGTCTGTGGTTTTCTCCCTTTGAAAAAAGTCCATTACAATTGAAAAGCCTTTTATTTATAAGGATCTATTGAGAAAGGAGAGAGAGATTCAAGAAAATAGGGCTCTGCAACTTTAGGGTTCCAAAGCAACTATCGGCTCGTGCGAGTGGGGGGAGGCTTGGTCCTCCACGCGAAGCCCTGGGTAGCGGCGAAAAGGGATGTACCCTGGGAGTCTTCTTTGTGCGAGGCAACATATTCTTTGCCCTTTCCCATGTGAAAATTGGAGGCCATTATGATTTTTTTTGTGCGGGGATACAGATCCCCTCGATGGCGTGGAGAAAAGGTAGAACCTTGGTGTGGAAGGTTCATTGCAAGATAAGTCCTTTCGAGACATCGTGGAGGGAGAAGAAGTGGCAATTCCAGTCGAAGCAAGGTTTTCTGTGCAAGGAGGAAGCGAAGAAGATGGGGGGACTCGGAAGAGGGAAGTGCCCTCCTAGTTCCCCTAAAGTCGACATTATGATTCTGAATGATAAGTTAGTGGATGCCTTATGTGAGCAAGACAATAAATTGAAAAATATTGGGATTTTTTTGGCCGCTATGGATGTTAATAAGGTCTCAACATGGAGATACATGGATGAATTGCTGGCTAATATCTGGGGTAAAAATCTTGGGATTTATTTCTCATATTGTAGAATGATACAAAGGGGTTTATAGGTGATTTTTCTCAAAAACCATGAAATGCAATACAAAACCCTGAGCAAACAATTTTGGAATATAGGTAATAATATTTTTTGGGCCATGGCATGGTCGCCAAAGGCCCTAAATGAGGAAGTTTTGGCTCTATCAAGCCCTAGATGGCTGGTCATTAAGAATGTACCACCAAGAATTTGGGTGTTTATCCCCCTACTGATTGAACCATATGAAAAAGTCCTACAGATTGATAACACTAAATCTACATTGCCCCATGCAGACGTGAGGGTTTTGGTTTCTATCTTGCCTGGGGTAGATTTTTTGAATGCCCTGCTACTAAAACTTGACAATGGGGATGCAATGTGCACCCTCCAAGTGTTGGGTGGTCTAAATTCCTACTATCTTTGTAGGAGAGATGGGAATATTAGGATAAATTGCCCCATAATCGACAAGAAAATAAACAATGGAAAAGCTCAGTGAGTGGAAAGAAACAAAATTGTACCAAGGGTGGATTTCAAATCCCTAGCAATTCCAATGATGTTGTAAACAACTCATAAATTAATCAGGAAAATGTAAGGACCGACTCCCCACATGACAGTAGTGAATATAATAAAAAGATCAATGAAAACCTAAAAGGAAAAAGAACCATGAATGGAGATGAATCCCCACCACATAACACTACTAGAAATAATGAGATGGTGGAAATTCCAAAATAAATGTTGGAGCCTTGGTTCGGTGACATGGATGCAAGCTCTTTGGATGACGAGGACCTCACTGATGCCTCAAGTCAAGACTTGTATTTTGATCTGGAAAGCAACTATGAAAGTATGGATATGGATGCCCAGGAAATGAATCAATATTTTGAGGTGTTTGATGAGCCCTCAATAGATAAAATGTTGGAGGATTGTGGTATGGGCGAAGTGGTTGCTACTCCATGCGGGGACACAACTGTATCTCCCCAAATTTTGACTAGTGATGATACTAGCCTAACTAATACTAGTAATGTAAAGGAGGGGGCGAAATCCACCTCAATCAAGCCAGGTAATAAGGGCTAGAAAAATAATGCCCAACATCTGGCATTGCATAAATTAAGGAATAACCCTAAGACTGGGGTAGGAGTGGATTATGCTCCTAATAAGCAGACTTATTTACTAAAAGACTTTATATTTTTCAAAGAAGACCCTAACAAGTTGAGGGTATCAAACCAGTCAAAAGATAGGCCCTGCAAAGTAAAAGAGATTGTGAATTCCCTAGAGACCAACATGATGGCCACCTATAGCCAATTTGGTATCTTTGATGGATTAGTTACAAACTAGCCTGTGGTGGGGGAAGACTCTCAAAGTAACTCTGGAGGGGATTGTAATTAGTGCACCAATGGTACAATGATGGATATAGGTGGGGGTGAAGTTGGCCCTCAGGGTAAAAAAGAGGGTCATGTATCCGAAAATACACTTTCCTACAAGGGAGAGGCTGAGAACACCAATCTTGCAACTGACGTTGTTTCAAATAAGCCCTCTGGAATCATTGAGCCTTCAGGGGTTGTAGGGGATCCGGAAGCCAAGGGAGTCACCGGGGGAGAGGATAAAGCAAAAGTACCTCGTAAACCAAGGGGAAGACCAAGAAAAGGAATTGAAACTCCAATCCTAGAAGGGAAAGGTAACCTTAAGCTTCTTGCAAAACAAAAAAGGAAGAAGCTCAGTGTGGTCATTGCTAGCCCAATACCCAAAAGGATGGAAGTGGATCAAAAGGTGCCTAAGTGTTTTGAGAACTTAAGCCTGAAAAGGAACCAACCCTAAACCGCGGTCCTAATGACTCTTAACTGTATATCCTGGAATGTAAGGGGGCTGGAATCCCCAGATAGGAAGCAAATTTTTAGAAGGTTCCTCAGCCAATGCAAGGAAAAAGAGGTGGTTTTGCTATAGGAACTTAAGGCAACTAGTTTCATGTTGGAAACCAGCCTTAACTTTATCTAGAGGGATTCCATCCATTTTGTTACTCGGCATGAGAAAGGAAGGGGGCCTACTATCATACTTTATAAGGAGTGGGGGAATTATGTCTCCAATCATGGGGCCTCCGCATGTAATAAAGCAGTCTAGGTAGTGCTGAAAAAGGGAGACCGCTCCTTTGGTTTTTGCTCAATCTATGCTCCCAATGAGTATGGAGAGAGAATCAAAGGTGTATGAGCTGGATAATCTCCCCTAGATCCTTAGAGGGGACTTCAATATGATAGAAAACCAAGAGGAAAAACTTGGTGGAATTGATATGAAGTTGAAAGGGAATGAAAAATCTTCTAGTAAAAAATGAAGAGCAAGATTAAATTAATGGATCCAATAGAGGGGAAAAAGAAGGACTTCTCTAGCATATGGTACACTTGGTGTAATGTGCAAAAGGGTAACCAAAGAATCTATTGTAGGTTTGACAAGTTCTATATAAACAAGGAATCCTTTCTTCCCGACTTTTTGAGAGATGGTTGCAAAATTGAAGTGCACCCGTACACTCTCTCTAATCATCACCCCATAAAAATGAGAATCCTTCTTAAGAAGGGGCTAGGAGTGAGAAGAGAAAGGTGGGTGGCTTCCTGCTCAACACCAATTTTCTTTAGGACAAGGACTATTCAGATGCCATTAAAACTCTCATAATGATAAACAACTACATGCATAAAAGCTTAAATGCCATAGATAGGTGGAATTTGAATGCCAAGGGTTGGAAAGCCTTATGTCAGACAATTGGTAAAAATAAAGCCATGGATAGTATGAGGGATGAAGGTCTTCTTCAAGAGGAGTTGTTGCAAGCAGAAGTTGGGCTTCAAAAAGACCCTAGGAATGAGGGTTTCGACAACCGATTGGTTCTAGCCAAAGACTCCTTAAGGAGGCTCCAAAATAGAAGAATCCAGGGTCTCAAGGTTAGATCTAGGCTTAATTGGTTGGAAAATGGTGACAAAGGGTCTAAATTTTTCTTGAAACTCCTCAAGGAAAAAACTTCAAGGAGTATATAGATCAGATCCAGGTGGATGAGGGGGTAGTTTGTGACCAAGAGGTAATCAAGAGCCATTTTTATATGCTCTACAAGTCCTTGTTCTCATCTAAAATTGGTGGGAGTGGCTACACTAGTTGAAGGGACTTGATCAAGAATGCCATCCCTAAGAAACTAGAAGGGGAAGTGGTGGAAAACTTAGGATGTGAGGTATCTAAAGAAATAAAAAAGGAAATAGAATCCTTGTAGAATGACAAGTCTCCAGGAGCCGATGGTCTCCCTGCATTGTTCTACAAGACCTTCAAACAATGGATTGTTGATGAATTGTTCCTAGTAAACAAGGAGGCCTTGGAGAAATTTTCCCTGGGGATAGCATTAACAAGGGCATTATAAAACTGCTCCCAAAAGGACACAAGACTTAATTAAAAAATTGGAGACCCATAACCCTATTGAATGTTTCTTACAAAACTCTAGCCAAAGTCTTGGAAAGAAGACCGGTAAATGTTCTGCCCAAACTCATCAGTACAACCCAAACAGGATTTATTAAGGGAAGATATATCTTGGAGAATATCATCACCGGCTGGGAAGTGCTAGAGTGGGAAAAAAACTCTAACCAGGGGACTGCTATCCTATTATTAGACTTTGAAAAGGCGTATGACAAGGTTGAATGGTCTTTTATCAGACTCACCCTTGAAGCCTTTGGCTTCCCTCAATCTTTTTGCAATTTGGTAGTCACCTTGTTCAAGGATGCAGTGGATCAGGTGGATGTAAATGGGTCTCTTACATATAAGTTTGCTCTAGAAAGGTCAATCAGACAAGGCTGTCCACTGGCCCCTGCATTATTTGTGATTTCCTCATATTCCATCTATTATCTTCTCAGCACCAATGTTCTCTCACCAAAGGTTAGAGGTATAATAGTCCCAAACAATGATGAGTTACTGAATGTCCAGTTCATTGATAATACAACATTGTTCCCTTTGTTGGAGGGAGAAAATGTCTCCAATCTAATGAGGAAACTCAATATATTTTGTGAAGCCTCAGGTGCAAAAATCTCCCTCTCCAAATCAATTCTTCTTGGGTGGCAGGACAGGCCTCTAGAGTGGGCAAATAAATTTGGAATCCAATGGGAAAATAAATTTGGAATCCAATGGGGAGGACCACACAAACAGGTAAGGTATTTAGGAATACCATTTGTGGTATGTCCAAACTCAAAAGAAATGTGGAATTGGATTAAAAGTAGGATTGAAAAAAGATAGAGAAATGGAACGGGCACTACCTCTCACTGACTAGAAGAATTCAAATTTTCCAGAAGATTCTTTCATCTTACAACCCATATTTTTCCTCGATGTGGTTGTTTAGAAGTTATCAAGTGGAAGAGATCCAAAAAAGGATTTGTAGTTTTCTTTGGTTTGATGGATAGGGTAAGAAAAAAGGCATGCGATTAAATGGAGTTGGTATTGTGTAAGCAAAGAAAAAGGGGGGCTTGGTCTAAAGGACTTGAAAATCCAAGGCATTGCACTGGCTGCCAAGTGGATTTTCAAAGCCCTAGATGGTAATGAACCTTGGAAAATATTAATTAGAATCGATATGCAAAGGGAAATTCCCAAGAATGGTAAAAAATGGAAAGACCTCCCCTTCAATGACCACCTTAGTTGTCAATATCCTATATCCTCAGAAGGCTCAGTGGTGTTCAGAAGAATTTGGAAAGCATGGGAGCAGATTAAAGGGTTCATATGAAATTCTTAGTTATCCCAGGGCAACATTTTGTACACTCAAAGATCCATTTGGTGGAACCTCAAGCATAAAGATAAGCCCTTGGCTCTCTTGCAGGGTTGCTCAACCAAGAATTGGAACAACAAAGGAATTAAAAGCTTCTCAGACATTCTGAATGATGGAATGTTAAAAGATTGGGCCCAATTGAAAACTGAATTTCATATCCCTAATACTCAATGGAGGACTTACTGCATTATAAAAGAGACTTGCAATGGAATAAATTGGTCGGTAAGCAACATATTTAATGCAAAGCAATTCAAGGATTTCTAGTGGACAAATGAGACCAATATCAACAAACTTAATGCAAAAACTATATATAGTACTCTCACTAAGCAACAAGAAACTTTTGACTACTTGACCAATAAGTGGAATATTAACCTAAATAGTAATGAATGGACTAAAATTCTTTCAAATAACTAGGCCAAAACAGTAGAGCCAAAGAAGGCTTGCTTTAGATGGTTGATGATCTTCCATAGGTTGCCTTTTAAAACAAGTTCTATTGACATTAAAATCTATAGAATGTGCAAGGTTCCAAAGACAATAAATCATATATAATTTTTTGATTGTATATTTGCAAAAGAAATTTGGATTTTTTCTGTAATAAATTAGATGTGTGGAGAACCAATGGTAAAATCAGATTGGATAGAGTTCTTTTATTCAGAAGCAATAAATTTGGCAGAGAGCAATCTTTGTTTTTGTCTTGCGTATCTACTAAAATTTTGTGGCACATTTGGAAAGCTCATAATGATGAAAGATTTAATAGGAAACTAAGGGAACTTACTGAATCTACAAAAAGACTCACCTTGTACAACATTGCTTTACAGGTTACCATGACAGTGAAAGTCTCCAAATTCAAGTTTCTCAAGCTATTGGAGGATGGCATTTTACAAATTAGATTACAGGAAGTCAGGCTAGGGCATACGTGGCAAACGGGCAACCAAGCACAAAGATCTTTCTATAGGCTTTGGAAATTTTTCAAAAAGACTTTAATGAGAAGGTGGCCAAGGAAGCTTAGGAGGACCCTCCACCCCTTCTTAGGCCCGAGGAATTCACCGAGAGGAGATAGAGGCAGTAGAGACACTGCTTGGTATGTAGCACCTAGCTGATAGTGAGGAATCAACCACCTGATATGGAGCAAGAGACTGTGGTTTTTTGGACAAAGAGTACCTTTTTTCCTTGATGATTTGGACATGGTATGTGCAAATATCAGTTCAACAGGTAAAGAATGACCTTTTTTGGCAAGGGATAATGGATATCAGCCAGCTTGCAACATTTTGGGGTAGGCTTTGGATGATTAACAGGGCATATGAGCAGCAATGTGCAAATTGAAGACACCTAGCAGGGTCCTATATTGCCTATTGTTTTGTAATATGTTTTTGAAAGATGATATTATAGTTGTAAAATGATGTATGTATTAGCTAAACAATGTTTTAGCAAGTAGTAGTACTGCTCCTCATGGCTTTGTATCTTGATGTTCACTCTATATATAATACAAAAAAAAAGCCTTGTATTTATAGGCTTTTTCTTGATAACTACCTTGTAACTAACTTGTAGCCACTTCCTAACTAAGTTTTGAAAAATAATAGTTTTCAAAATAATAAATCTTATTTAATTAGATTTTACATAACTTTTTTACAAATAAGGTTCATTTTCTAACTTTCAATTATAATAAGTGACATAAATCACTTTAAGAAAAAAAACAATTTAAAACCCATAACTTGAAAGGAAAACCAAGTTATCAATTTGTTGAAGTGAAACCATATCTTCTTCTAATTCTTAAATCACCTTTTCAATAGCAACCTAACCTTCACGGGTGTGAAATGTAACTGCACTTTCCAAGCACCCTTCTTTTCCTCCATGTACTCATAGTCTTTCCAAATAGTTTGCAAAAGTTTGTCTTGTCATGGGTTTTCCTTGAAATAACTAGTAGGAATTTTTATATGCAACCATGGTGACTACATGTATTGTTTGTAATGTGTTCAGTTTGAGACATTGTCCCTTGAGATGGTTTCATCTAATGAAATTATCATAAGTTGACTCAAAACAAATTATACCTCTACATATGCTATTGGCTTCAACATATTTTTGCTAAGAACATGTGAGACTTTAATGTGGTCCTATTTATATGCTCGTGTATCATACACCATTCCTTTCTCTAAATTTCAAATCTAACATGTGGAACCATAGATTTTGGGACCCCACCTCTAAAGAAGCATATAGAAAAGTTCGAGAATCTAATATTGAATTCCATATTTCCCACACTGAACATAAGTTGAATGACTTAGATATGAGAAATCTTGCAAGTATCCTCTTGATAGGTTTCCATAAGTTCTTCCCATGACAACTTATCCATACTCATATAATTCTCATGTAGAGATGAGAAATTTTTATTTTTCTTCTTTGTTGGGTTGTTTCCATTTTAAGAGTCTAGCATACTCATTTTATTCACCATTAGAGTGCTTTAGTTCTCAATTGAAGTCTCATTTTTTTACAAGCTTCTAAGATAAAAGTTGCATATTCATCCATTTATCTTTTCCACAACTCACATTGCATTTACTCGCTTTGTTGCAAATTTTCCCTTTTATTGTTGTAATTGTTTTATATGTCATATCATTTCTAGTTGAGAGAAGATAGAATATTGATGCTACTAATTCCAAAGAATGATCACTTCTCATGACTATGTCATTTACATGTCATACAATTTGAAAAGGGATCCAACCTATCTCAAGCATGCCTATGAGTTGATTGAAATCTATGTTACTCGATGCAATGTCAAAGCACCTATGTTTCTGACATGGAGATCTATTAGTCATTCCATCCATCATAGCACACCTAGCCAATGCACTTAAGTCATATCTGTGTTGTCTCTTTTTACTTAAAGGCCTCTTGCCTCTCTAGGAATAGTCAAAGAATTTATGCTTGTGTACCATAGTGCTTCTTTATATGATAACCCCATGCTAAATTTCTTCTTACAACTTTGAATTTATTTTATTTCTTTTAGTGGTGATTGAGAACATCTTTGCACAAATTTAGAATTCAAACAAAAGTTATGATGGGTTTGCAACCTGAATCCATACTACCACTTCTATAAGAAGTTGTGCTTTGTTTTTTCCTACCATACCACTTTCTAAAGCACCTATTATATTATGCTTGATAATTATTCATTAGTTTTTCACATTTCAATTCCTGCATTCTTGCAATTTGGTGTCCTACAAGATCATATTCTTTGAGGCATTTTGTCAAACTGTTTATATGCCTTCTCTATGCTTACACATTCTACTTGTATGTTTACCAAAGAATTTAGATTATAAAATCTCCATTTCCTGATTCCAAATCACCCATTTGATGGTCTAGATATAGCTTCAAAAAGTGGTTTGGCCACAACAGATGTTAATACACCGACTACCACCCTTGGCTACCCTCTTAGTGCTTCACCTTGATGGAGATATCTTTCTAGAATCTTGCAGACTTGAGGTGCTTGATGATCTCATCACCTTGGACATCAAATCTTTCTCAGCCTTACCATTCCTTGGACTATCCTTGAAACCCTTCAGTGAACCAACCCCATTTCAAAGATTCTAAAATTTGCACAGGTAGAGGTTGTGAAACTCAACTTAAAGCCTATCATCTGCACTCGCTTGAAATTTTTGAAATCCTCTTTGATTACATAATATATTCATTATTTTAGATGTATGAAAACAATTGAGATATTAATGAGAATTCCCCAGCTTAAAAGTGGATGTAGTCAAATTGGTTAACCAATATAAATCCATGTTTCGTGTTTGTGTATTATCGAATTGTTTGAGTTTAATTTTTTACAATTTTTTTTCATTTTATGTGTGATAAATTCATCAAAAATTGGTATCAGAGCTTGACAAATTGTTGTTTGGGAAATGGAGGAAGCAGATAAATGGAAGATGGAGAAGTTCATGGGGTAGAACTTCATATTGTGGAAAGTGAAAATGGAGTATGCTAATTAGAAATGATCTTTCACTCGCATTGGAAGGAAAAGCGAAGAAGCCAACTACAATGTCAGATGAGGATTGGGAAAGATTAGATAAGAAAGCAAGAGCTACAATTATTTTATCATTATCCAACAATGTCCTCTTCAATGTCACAGCAAAAAAAACCTCGAAAGAGTTGTGGGATAAATTAACCAACATGTACGAGATGGTTTCAACTTCAAATAAAATTTACCTCATAAAAAAATTATATAATCTAAAAATGAAGGAAGGTGGAATCATGTCAAACCATTTAAATGAATTAACACTTTGATTAGCCAGTTGGTTTTTATAAATATCAATTTGGATGATGAAATCAAATCCATATTACTATTGTGTTCTCTTCCAAATAGTTGGGAAGGAGTTGTGATGGTAACCAACACCTTCGTATCTGAGATAGACATAAGAGGGAAATCAGATTATCACAAGAAAAATACATTGACAAATTTTTGGATAGATTTAACATGAAGGGTGTTAAACTTGTGAGCACTTCACTTGTTGGTCACTTCCGTTTGTCATCTAAAATGTACCCCAAAACACCTCAAGATCAGGAAAACATGAAGGGTATTCCTTATTCATCAGCTGTTGGGAGTCCTATGTATGTGATGGTGTGCACTCGTTCAAACATTACCCATGCAGTGGGAGTAGTGAGAAAATTTATGAGCAATCTGGGTAAGAATCGTTGGGACGCAGTGAAGTGGATACTAAGGTATTTAAAAGTCACTTTAGTTTATGTTTTGTGTTTTGGAGGTAGAGATGCAAATTTGCGAGGTTATGTTGGCTTTGATATGGCCAGATACTTGGACAAACAAAGGTCTACAACAGGTTATGTGTTCACATTTGTCGAGGCAGTGATCAGTTGGGTTTCATGGTTGCAACAAGTGGTTACACTCTCCACTACTAAGGTTGAATATATTGCACTCACTGAAGGTGCGAAGGAGATTATTTGGTTACAACGACTATTGGGTGAGATGGGTTTCAAACAAAATGTTTTCACTCTCTTATGTGATAGCAACATCGCTATTCACTTGGCAAAGAACTGAAATTTTCATAATCAGACCAAGAATATTGAGTTGTGCTATCATTTCCTCTGGAATGTACTTGAAGAAGGCAAGTTGAAAGTGAATAAAATTGGCACAAAGGTGAATCTAGCAGATGCATTGATGAAGATAGTACCAAGGGATAAGTTTGAGTTTTTCCAAACTTCTCTCGACATTGTCAAAGATGTGACAATAGGGGTGAAGTGGGAAAATATCTCTGAGTTTGTTGTAGACATTGGACTTCAAGTGGGAGATTGTTGGGTGTTGAAGCCCAACGGTCAGCCTTATTTTTCGCTCCAAGTGAAGTGACTCTTCACTTTCCTATTTGAAGACTTATCCTTTGTGGATAATGTAATTGATTATTTATTGTTGATTACACAATATATTTGTTGTTGTAGATGTATGAAAACAACTAAGATATTAATGAGAATTCCCATGCTTAAAAGTGGATGTAGCCAAATTGGTGAACCACTATAAATCCATGTTTCGTGTTTACATGTATTGTTGAATTGTCTAAGTTTAATTTTCTATGATCTTTTTTATTTTACCTGTGATAAATTCATCAATAGTTATATCGTATTATACATTCCTATTAAGGAATTTAGCATTACACTTGTCAAATGCATTTACTTGAGAGGTTTCTAAATTATTTTCAATAGATCCATTTTATGTGCATCCTACAAACATGCATTCCATGTGATGAGATATCTTTGAGGCATTAAGCCAAATAGTGAACATGCCTTGTTTGTGCTTCCACATTCTACATGCATGTTTACCAAGATAGTCATGACTGTTTTCATGGTGTCCATAAAACTGTATATCTTTAAGGCACCGTGTCTAACAGTTGTAGTTCCTTGTATATGTTTCCATATTTGAATGCATGAGCTTGATGTTGAATGGCTATAACTTTTTTGTAACCACTTTTCCTTATCTTTTTTTTATGTAGGTGTTGGTGATTCCTTCATCGTTGTTTGGAGTTCTTTTCATAAAAATTACTAATGACTATTTGTTTGCATTTGATCAGTTGTTGAGAAGAGTTAATAACATATATAAAATCACCCATGACTTTCCATTTATTCTAGCTATTGGTGTTTTGAGTTAGTGTTTAATTAGGGTTAGATTTTGCGTTTAATAAGGGTTAGGGTTTACTTAGGGTTAGATTTCAATAAGGGTAATTGTTCCCTTAGGGTTAGGGTTACAATTAGATTTCAATTGTTCACTTAGGGTTAGAGTTAGGGTTAGGATTCAATTAGTGTTAGAGTTACAATTAGAGTAAATATTAGTGTTAAGGTAAGGGTTATGGTTCATCTTAATTCTATCCCTGATCTTAACCCTAACCCTAACCCTAACCCCAAGCCTAATAGTAACTACATGTATAACTCTAATCTTGATCATAAAATTATAAAGTCTAACCCTAATTATATCTCTAACCCTAGCCCTAACCCTAACCATTTTGTTGA
Source organism: Sequoia sempervirens (assembly GCA_007258455.2). Lineage (NCBI taxonomy): Eukaryota > Viridiplantae > Streptophyta > Pinopsida > Cupressales > Cupressaceae > Sequoia > Sequoia sempervirens. Next base: position 901,090,396 of record VDFB02281492.1, read on the forward strand.
TCCTAATTCTACCTCTAATCCTAACCCTAATCATAATTTTCATGCTAATCCTGACCCTAATTCTAAATATATTTTTAGCCCTAAACCTAATCTTAATACTAACATTAACCCCAACCCTAATTGTAATTTTATCTCTAACCCTAATTATATCTCGAATCTTGACCCTAACACTACTTATATCTCTAAACCTATTTGTATATTAAATCTAATCCTAACCCTAACCCTAATTGTAATGCTAAACTCAACCCTACTTCTAATTCGATCTCTAACCCTAAGCAGAATCCTAATTTTATCTATAATCGTAACCCTCACCTTAATTATAATGGTAAACCCAACTCTATTTCTTATTCTATCTCTAACCCTTACCCTTACCCCAACCATAATCCTAATATTAATGCTAATCCCTACCCTAATCCTTAATCTATCTCTAATCCTAACCCCAACCCTAATCCTATTTTTTTCTCTAACCCTAACCCTAACCATATTCCTAATCTTCAACCCTATCTCTAATCTTAACCCTAACCCTAATACTAATATTAAAACTAACCCCAACCCTAATGCTAATAAATTGTCTAACCCTAACCATAATTGTAATCCTAACCCTAATTGTAATTGTAAGGATAACTTTAATTATATATCTAACCATAACCCTAACCCTACCCTTGATCCTAATTTTGATGCTAACACCAACCTTAATTCTATTTGTATTTCTAACCCTAGTTACCCTAATCCCAACCCTAATCCTAATTTTATCTCTAACCATAACTATATCCATAATCCTAATCCTCATTGTATCCCAATCTCTAACCCTATCCCTATTCTTAACCCTAACCCTAATACTAATACTAATTGTATGTCTAACCCTAACCATAACTCTAATCTTGATTGTAATCATAATCATAACCTTAATCCTAATTATATCTCTAACCCTAACCCTACCTTTGATCCTAATTATATCTCTAATCCTAACCCTAATCCTAATTTTCATGCTAAGCCCAACCCTAATTCTAAATGTATTTTTAACCCTAACCCTAATTATAATACTAACATTAACCCCAACCCTAATTGTAATTTATCTCTAGCCCTAACTGAATCTCTAATATTAACCCTCACCCTACTTATATCTCTAACCCTAACCCTAACCTTAACCCTAACCCTACCCTTGATCCTAATTTTATTTCTATTCCTACCCCTAATTCTAATTCTGATTCTAACCCCAATGTAAATTCTAATTGAATTTCTAATGGTAACCTTAATCCAAATTATAACATTAACCCCAACCCTAATCATAATCATAATTTTATATCTAACCCTAATCGTATCCTAAATCTTAACCCCGACCCTAATAATTTGTCTTCCATGTTGCAGTGTGAATGCTACTAGCATACATATTTTTAATAATATATATAAAAACATTGAGAGATATCCTTCTAGAGGCACCTCTAACCCTAATTGTATCCTAAATCTTAACCCTAACCCTAATAATTTTGTCTTCCATGTTGTGTTGTGAATGCTACTAGCATATATATTTTTTTAATAATATATATAAAAATGTCGAGAGATATCCTTCTCGAGGCACCTATTTTTTAATCAATTTGTCACATAAAAGTGAATAGGCACCTCAAGAAGGATATCTCTCGATGTTTTATACATATATTATTAAAAACATATATGCTAGTTCTTAAATTTCAATTGGCATTTAAAAGAGACTTATTAACCTTAGAAAATTGACCGACCAAGGCTATATTGGCATTTTGGAATCAATGAATATGGTTGCAAACTTGTTTAAGGCCACCAATGATCTTTTTTTAGTTTTTCCTTTATCAGTATCTTTGTGGGAGTTATAGACTCGTTTGAACATGTCGATGAGAATTTTTTTATTGGTTTTTGATATTTGAAAGGAATCTGAGTGCGTGGAAGATGCTTCCTATACTAACATAAGTACGAGAGAGTTGCAAAAATTTCTTAAACATATTAACAATTACATATTTAGATGCACATACATATCATAAATGGATAAACAATGAAAACATAACATAGAATTTAGGGGAAAACCCTTTCTGTGAGAAAAAAAAACCCACACTCCAAAACACAACTCAATTATATTAGTCAACAACAATAAATAAGTTACAATATAATTGCATAGTTATTCTCTTGTAGGATTCTTCACACTTCTTCTCAATTCTAGAGTAATTCCAACAACATAATGGTACTCCAACAAAACAACAACATCAACTTCAAAATTTAAGTGCTCAATATGTAAGAGCTTACAATGCATTAATTAGACATTTCTAAAATCCAATGCCAAAGGCTGAAGATTCAACATGGAAAGCACCAAAACCACTACACGTGCATAATGGTAAGTTTTTAATTGTCTACACATGCAATATTGCAATTTCCAATTACCACTAAACCTATACATGTAAAACCTACACCTACCAAAATATAACTACACCTCCAAAGTGCTCAGATTCCATGAAATAGAAACTTCCTTCATGCACAACACATGTAAATGGTAACTTCCAAATTGAATCCCTAGAAATAGAAACTGCAAGTTGTAACTCACAAAGCAACATGGGATAATTATCAAATATATTTTCAATTTTAAATAATTAAACATGCTACAAAAAAATCAAAGGTTGAGACACCATTTTTTCCTAACATTCTCCCACTTGTTGAACACCTTTGAAGACCAATGAAAAAACAAGATTTAACTGCTAGAGGTCATGAGGCCCATAGACTCCGAACAACATCTGAACTTATCAATGCTCACCGGTTTTCCCAATGCATCTACAACTTTTGTCAAAGTAATGAACCTTCCCAAACTTCACCTTTCCATTTTCTACCATATCATGAACAAAATGAAACTAAACATCAATGTGTTGTGTTCTGGCATGGAAAGTAGGATTCTTTGCTAAGAAAATGGCACTCTAACTATCACAATAGATAGCAATATGTCATGCATCAAAACCAATATCACAACACAATCTCTTCAACCAAATGGATTCCTTGCAAGCATGAGTAGCTGCCATGTACTCTGCTTCTATAGTGGACAAAGTGACTACAATCTATCACTTACTCATCTAACTGATAGCACCACCAAACATTGTAAACACATAACCATTGGTGGATCTTTTGCTGTCAATGTCACCTACCCAATCTGAATCCACATATCCATGAATAATCATTGAATGTTGAGGTCTAGTAGGATAACCATGAAAACATGTGGAATCCTCAGAAGTCCCCCACAATTATCTGAACACTCTCTTCACTGCATCCCAATGTACCCATATAGGATTATCCATGAACTGACTAAGGACTCCCACTATTGGGAAATGTATGGCCTTGTACAGACCATAGCATACATTAGACTGCCAGCATCACTTGCATATGGTACGTTGGTCATGTCCTCCATCTCAATAGGATATTTTGGACAATCCTTTACAGAAAGCTTCATCCCTTGCATTATAGGAACAACTAATTGTCTGCAAGTTGTCATGTTGAATCTCTCTAGCATTGAATTCACATACTTTCTCTGGCTTAACCAAAGCTTTATTTTAGCTTTGTCTCTTCATATCTCCATCCCTGAAATATAGTGATGCACCTAGGTCCTTCATCTCAAACTGTGTTGACAACCGAGACTTCAAATTTGAAATTGAACTTTTACCATTCCCAAAAACAACATATCATCTTTGTACAAGGAAATTATGAGAATGAAACCATTATCAAATTTGTAATAAACACAATGGTTAGATTTAGATCTCAGAAATCCCAAAGACAACACATAGGTGTCAAATTTATGGTACTATATCCTACGAGATTGCTTAAGACCATACAAATACTTTTTTAACTTGCATACCAAATGTGCTTTACTTTTAACAATGAAATGTTATGGTTGTGACATAAATTTCTTTCTCCAAGTCACCATCAAGGGATGATTTCTTCACATGCATCTACTCCACTTATAAAGCACATGTTGGAAGTGATAAAAAGACCTAGATAGATGTCAACTTCACAACAAGAGAGAAAATCTCACCATAATCAATTCCCTCCACTTGAGAATACCGCTTAGTGACAAACCATGCCTTATGCTTCTCAACACTACCATCTAGACTAGATTTTCTCTTGAACATCCATTTACATCCAATAGGTTCCCATCCTTCAGAAAAAGGTACCTGTTGTCACTTAGAAAATGCACCCTACGCACAGTAATGGAGACTGAGCTTTCTAGTGAAACATGGGATCATTTCAAGGCTGTGGGTCACCTAGAAATTGAAATGAACCCCCGGAGAAGCCCGACTTCCTTTGGGTATCACCTAAACTAACAATTCAGTGAAGGGAAAAGGGAGAAGGAGTACATGAATGAAACTAAACTATGGTGATACACCGAGTTGATAATAAATCATGAAAAGAAAAAACAAGATGAACATACACTAAGAAGCTAATAGTTAGTATTTTACTTATTCAGCATGACCCCCTTTAGACTTATGCACTATTCTTAAAAGGCTTGATCTACATACATATCTTAAGAAGGAAAGATGAATTCACAACTTTAAGGTATGAATACAAATTTTAGAAAAAAACACAGTTGAGAACTTGCATAATCTAAAAGAAATACAGAACTAAGAGTAATACAAACATTAACACTAGCTTCCAAGGTAAACTCTGTGTTTTATTCCAGATTCCGGTTGAGTTACAAAACATACATTAGTTGAGAAATGATTCATAGAAATCACTAACTCTCTTCAATGCATTATCTGAACTATTTACAAAAAAGGAAAAAATGCCCTATATACAAAAGAGTGTCGGCCCCTTAGGGCTTACAAAATATCAGTCCTTGGGATAGATCTCTCCTTAGATCTTTTGATTGAATTTAATGTTGCACCATGCATGTCCATGTCGGTGAAGAGTCATTCCCCAGAGAAGCCTTCAGATCTTTCGTAGCTACCACATTCATTTCTGATCCTCGTGTCCTCCTTGAGCCTATTCGGTCAAGCGCTTTGAATGCTCCTGAGCTCAGAACAGATACACGTTGCTTTTCATTCCGTTGATGTTCTTCATCCTAGTCAGACTGCCACAGCTCGCTTTCAAATCTCTTTGATTGGTCGGGTATACTCCACGCAGATTTTTCAGGTGGTCAAAAGCTCCTCCTGTAGAATCACATGTAGTGAGACACTAATCATGTCTCCTTGATGTGATTAAATCTTCCTACGGTTATTGGCATAGCTTGAAAACGTCAATGAGAGCTCCTATCGAGCCCAAAAGTCATACCGATATCGCCTCTGTGGTTGCCAAGACAATCGCATTCGGCTAGACAACATGGCGAACTCTTCTCATCTTCTATCAGCAAAAGTATATTGATGTCACCCTGAACGCACTCCACTCCACCGAGCTCTGCATGTCTTTCAGTGAGACATTGGCAAGTCAAGAAGACTTCATGGCAAGCTCTCAGGGGTCATACCGATGCACAAGATGTCACCGAGACTCCAACCTATCAGTAAGACATCATACTGAGTGTAAAACCTCCTCCCAGAGTCTCCTCGAACTTAATATTACAAACCATATCGGAAAGAGTCTGTTGATGTCAACCCGACGCATTTTGCTCTACTTGAGCTCCAGTCCTTCGTTGAGACCCTATCGGGTCGGCAAGACTCTCAGTGAGCCCTCCTTGCTCCGGTGAGAGCTCATTTCATTTTGCTTCGGCAAGAGGTCATAGCGGCTTCATAGTCATGTCGATATTGTTTTCCATCACTGAGACCACACCATGTCAGTAAGACATCACTCCAACGATTAGGTGCTACATCGATGTCATTTATGTTGGGGAGACTTTTGCTAGTCGGTGAGACCTCTTAGCGAATACACAACATTATACCAAAGTCAATCCACTTTGGAAAGACTTCAAAAAGTCGCTAAGACCTCATGGCGAAAGCCTCAATCTCCCGGCGAGCTCGGACCACCTTGACGAAGGCATAATCTTGTATCGGGTGCCTGATCTTTTCGGTGAGACTTCTGTCTGTCGGCGGGACCTCAGGGCGAAGTCTTCAACTCTTGGCAAGCTCAGCTTGCTTTCGATGAGACCTTACCAGATTGGCAAGACCTCACCCCGACCTCAAAATGTTACATCGAAGACATCCCCCTGGTTGGTAGGACCCTCGGCATCGTTGAGACCTTATGCCGAATTCCCCATCCTACTGTGAGATCCTTTTGTTGTCGATGAGACCAAAAGCAATCAATGAGACATCATGCCGAAGGCACTTTGCTTTGGCAAGGGTTTATTTCAGTCGACATGACTTTTCTTTATCACTGAGACATCTTAGCAAACTCAATCTCCTGCGTTGAGAACCTTTAAAGTCGAGGAGACCTTTTGACTTTGGCGAGACCCTACAACGAAGCTCGCTTGCTTTGCCGACGCTGCCTCCTTTGAGTGAGACCACACCCCATCGGTAAGATGTGTTGGTGATGATGCCTCCATTTGGCGAGGCCCCTTGTTGGTCAGCGAGACATCATGACGGTCTTGGCGACTTTCTCCTTAGAGGATTTTCATACCAAACTTTCCTAGGGTAGGCTCTCCAACTAAGTTCCTTGTGACCTAGCACCAAATGTAGGATTTTTTCCCTTGTTGCGAATGTTCCATTTGGCATCTTGAAGATCTATCACATGATTATCCTGCCTGATTGAGCCTGCGGGTGAAAATTAGGTAACATTTATGGCGACCTTTGTTGGTTGTTTGCCTACTAAACATGGAAAACTAGTAGCCAATACTTGTCTGTTGGGCATGGAGTCATTAGGAAGCTCAGAAACATAAAAACATCAACCTTGCACATAGCTAAAACATGTTTGTAACTTAGATTCTAACAGGTTGCCCGAAACTCAAGAAACATGAGAAACTGAAAAGAAAACACCCACTGTGCTGAAATAGCACTTAGGAAAAGGAAAACAATAAACTAAAGGGCAGAAGTATTTATTGGAAACACAAACCTAACCTAATATGTACAATGGAGGGTCTCATTGTAAGGAAAATTAGATGCGGAAAACAATTCTCCTAATGTCAATACCTTAGGAAAGAATGCAGAAGTACTTTTCAATTTTCAATTACAGTCAAGTTGAGATGCACTAAGAAATAGATTACATAGATAGAGTATTAGACAAACACACATAAACACCAGATATACGTGGGAAAACCCTTACGGGAAAAAAACCCACCACACCAAGAGAAATCACTTTGTATTACAGTAATCAAAATTACATACAATTCCAGACTTATCTTTCTGGTGTCATTATACATCAGCATTCATCGTGAACATTCTTCGAACAGAAAACGTCCAAGTTACAGCCTTTATAGATTTTAAATCCTTTACTGATACAGTTTTAATTCTTCACACTTCACTGTTGATCAAACTACTATCCAACCCCCAAGTGTCTACAACATCCAACTATATCCATGGTGTTCCCTAACTATTGAGCTTTCTCATAGAACTATCGCAACAAACCAACTGCTAATGGTTCACTTTCGGCTTCCTCTATTTGTCCACGAGATTCCACGTATGATAGTTAGATAGTCAACAGAATTCATAATACACTGGCATCTCGGTGAGACACTAACAATGTCTCGCTGATGCCACCTATACTTCATATTGATGTCACCAAAAGCCTCTATAGTCACCAAGATGTTATATCGAGCTCCAAGATATACACCGAGTCATCACGTAGTCGCCTTGACCTATCGCTTTCACCAGGAGGTCATAGCGAGACATCAAAGGTTATACCGAAGTCCCCATACCTACCAAGCACCAAGGAGAAGTTGGCAAGACTCACACCTATCATGCCAAGAGTTCATACCGATCTCCATATGTTACTCCGATGACAAGCTGTCACCAAGAGCTACCCTGATAGCCATCGGCTATCGGCAAGACATTTGCCATCGCTAAGAGGTTTCTTTGATAGCTTTAAGTTACCTCAAAGATTCTTCAACATTGGCAAGACTCATTGAAGTCGTTGGGACTTCTTATCAAAACCACCATGTTCCACCGATTGCCATCATTCACCAAGAGCTACACCGAATGACTTCCGAAAGGTGTTTCTTTCAATGAGACCTTCAATGTTCGTTGAGACATTTCTTTGACCACTTTGAGTTACTCCGAAGAACACTTGGATAAGTCCCCGTCGGCAAGACTTCCACTGTTCACTAAGACATCTTCCTAGATCATTAGAG
>VDFB02281492.1:901098707-901698306 GCA_007258455.2 Sequoia sempervirens
GGAGTGGAAGGTCAAACACAGTTGTAGATGCCTTAAGTAGAAGGAAAAATTTATTGATAGAGATGAATATAGAGGTTGTTGGGTTCAATGAACTCAAAAGTTTGTATCCTTAAGATCCAAACTTTGCAAAAGCTTGGAAGGATTGTTTGGAACTTGTTACTTTGGATAGGACAAGATGGTTGGATTTATTAATCCAATATGGGATGTTGTTTAGAGGAAGCCAATTGTGCATTCCAAGGAGTTCTATGAGAGAGAAAATAATCAAGGAGAAGCATAATGGAGGATTGGCTAGACATTTCAGTCGAGATAAGACCATTGCTCTTGTCAATGAGAATTATTATTGGCCACAATTACAATAAGATGTGAAGAATTTTGTACAAAGTTACAGAGTATGTCAAATGGCGAAAGGAACAAGTTAAAATATTGGATTGTATCAACCACTACCTATACCTGAGAGGCCATTGGAGGATATTAGCATGGATTTTGTTCTTGGCTTGCTAAGGACACAGAGAGGGCATGATTCCATATTTGTGGTGGTGGATAGATTTTCAAAGATGGAACATTTCATTATGTGTCATAAGACCAATGATGTTGGTCATGTTGCAAAGTTGTTTTTCAAAGAGGTGGTGAGACTACATGGTCTACCAAAGAGTATAGTTTTAGAAAGAGATACCAAATTTGTTGGTTATTTCTGGAGGACGTTATGGAAGAAGTTGAAGACAGATTTGAAGTTCAGTTCTGCACACCATCCACAAATTGATGGAAAAATAGAGGTGGTGAACAGGAGTTTGGGTAACTTGCTAAGATGCTTAGTAGGAGATAAGCCCAAGGGATGGGATTTTATTATACCATAGGAAAAAATTGCTTACAAAAATTCTATCAACAGGAGCACTGGTAAATCACCATTCCAAATTGTGTATGGGAGTAGTCCAAGAACTACTTTTGAACTAAGAAATATGGATAAGGGGGAGAAGAGTAGTGCTGAGGATAAAGATTTTACTGAGCACTTGAAGAACTTGCATGAAGAGGTGAAGAAACATATCAATACTTAGATGAACTCACAATAGAAGGCTAAGGAAAATAAAAAAATGAGGTATAAGGAGTTCTAGGTAGGAGATGAAGTCATGGTTCATTTTTGAAAGGAAAGGTTTCCAGTTGGTACATACAACAAGTTAAAGATGAAGAAGTTTGGACCATGCAAGATCCTAAAGATGCATGATTCATGAAATACATATGAGGTAGAGTTGCCTGATGGAATTCATATTTCACCTGTGTTTAAAATTTTAGATTTAACAGAATATCATGAAGGAAGAATTGATGAAAAAATAATAGAAGTGTAGTGGAATATTCCAACACCTACTTTAGAAAAGGAGGAGATAGAAGAAATTTTGGATAGTCATGTGGGTAGAAGCACAAGAAACATGAAATACACAAAGTACTTGGTGAAATGGAGAGGAAGGCCTGTTGAAGATTCATCATGATTGTATGAGGCTAAGGTTAACCATCTTAGTTTCCCTCTAACTCCTAAGAAGTGACAAGGTCACTTTTTAAATTACCCTGGGTGTCTAATGCAGGAGCATCCAACAGTGTAGGGCAATCTTGCATCACCAAAAAAAATGTTTTTCCTTATTTTATTTAGTTTTTTTTAGTCCCATGATGGAACTTAACGGGTGTAAGACAGTTTGACATCAAAAATAGCAAAAAATAGACAATTACTATTTTTAGTAAGTCGGCCTAAACAGGCTTGAATGGACCTGACAATTTACCCAAAGGAGTAGAACTGAAAAACATTTACGATCGTGAAAGAATCACCTCAATACCCTACACGGTTTGGGAGATATTAAAGTTTCTATCTTGAGAAATTTCTCCAGTGTAGCTTCAATTTCAAATATGAAGACTTTAGAGGCCCCAAAATAGCTCAAAAGTTGACGAACTGACCCATGGTGATTCATGCACTGTAGATCTCTTTGATAACTTTCTAATGATATGCAATAATAGAAAATTAGACACCCGAATCAAAATTTATGGCCCTGCAAAGTTAGCCCTCTAAAAAATTGAATTTCATTAAAATTTCTTCCTAGGCCAGAAATCAAACGGCAAGACTTTTTTCACCAAAACAAAAGGGAAAGTTGAACTTTCTAGAACATTCTAGGGTGGTTATTATGGTGAAATAAAAAGGGTTAAGTGGGGGTTGTAGAAGGTGGCTCCATTAGTGCAGATTGTGGCTCCAAATAAGATATTTTATTTTTAGAGTTGATTTTGTTGTAATGAATCTAGCCCATGAGGCTGGAGCATGTAAGTTTTGAATCTATAATTTTATTTCCTGAAAATAATTGAAAGTGAGTTATTTTTTTGTCTCGCATCTTTTGTGTTGGTTTCTATTGTTGTGATTTGTATGGGTTTTGGGTGGTGTGGCCCTCATCATATCATTATTATCTTAAAATCTTTCTTTGATAAATTCATATGAGCTATGGACAATTGAGAAACCCTTTGTTTCGCATTTAAGGGTATTTAATTGAGGATTTAATTCATTTTTCTAAAGAAAAGTAATCTAACTCAAAGCTTAGAAATACATATTTATTATATACAATGAGAATGTTAAGGGTTATATGCTTTGATATCCTCTAATATTAAAAAGTATTTATTCTAAGGATGTTATTTTTCAAGAAACTTAGAGTATTTTATAATACATGATATCAAAGGAAAAATAAGGAAAATAGTGCATTTTACACTAAGGTTTACAAATATGAACATTTATATGTTGAAGAAAAAATGATATATTTGAGAATAGAGAGGACAAGCATAATTTATGTGAGTGTTCTAGGTAGGTTGAGCATGCAAAAGAATAGAAAAAATCTCTTGCTTCACCTTTGAGAAGATCCATGAGATAATGAAACCTAGTTGACAAATATAGCCCAAATTTTTTTATTATGTATTTGTTATATCATATACTAATGATGAATATAGATCTTTTATAAATGTTCATGATTCTTGGATGGAGGTCATGTAAGAGGAGGTGTTGGCCTTTGATAGATGTGACACTTGGAACCTTGTGATTTTTTAATTTTTTAAATTTTTTTGGGGGGAGGGGGGGGGAATGATACCTATAAGTTATAAATAGGTGTTTAAAAAATTGGAAGTTAGAGAGACACAAAACCAAATTGGTGGCTAATGGTTAGTCCTAGAGAGGAGTTGCTTTTAATGAAATTTTATGTCACAATGCTAAATTGTCTTTCATTATATTCATGCTTTCTATTGTTGATTGTGATTTTGAAGTAGGTAAAATGAATGCTAAAACTATTTTCCTGCATGGGAATCTTGAAGAAAAAACTTATATGCAACAACCAAATGGGTTTAAGATAAAAGGGAACAAAAAATTTGTTTGTAGGTTAAATTGTCACTGTGTGGCTTAAAATGCCTCAAATATGGTATAAAAATTAAATAATTTTGTGTTAAAGGTAATTTATATTTGAAGTAACAAAAATGTTGTCTATATTAAATTATTGATGATTAGATTTTATAATCATTGTCTTGTATGTTCATGGAATGTTTATTGATAACAACAAGGTGATGTTTAAGGATCCCAAAACTCAAATTTATATTGCACTTCATATGAAGCATTTAAGGGTAATAAAATAAATTTTGGGAATTAAAATTAGTAGGGATCGAATTCACAAAAAATATCTATCTTAATTAAAGTATGTTGGCATTATTTTTTAGTAGTTTTTAATGCACAATTATAAACCAACGAGTATTCCTTTACTTGTTGATACTAGTGTGGATGATGAAAAAGTGAATTATATAAAATAGGTACAATGCAATGAAAGTACCAAATTCACACTCAACAATCACTCAATAAATTATAAGATCTATGCATGCATTCAATAATGAACAATTAGATTTTCTCGATTGTTTCTTTGATATTTTATTGAATGCTTGATATGTAGATTGCTCTTCAAAATAACATAACCATGATAGCATGAGTCTTACAATGATAATGATATATGCTCAAAGATAATAGTTGTATAATATAGCTAGATGATACAAGATTGATTTGGACTTGCTTGATTTAATGCTCTTTATAATGATAATGCTAGTGCTCTTGATAATCATTGCTAGGGGATAATGTGTACATGAAGGGTTTTACATGTTTCACTTGATATTTGATCAACGATGGAGATTAATTAGAAAAATCAATGGATGAGAAAATTTGAGAAAGAGTAGGAGCTAAAATTATTAAATGGATTGGGTTGATGAGGTGGGATAGTTGAAAGAATTAAATAAATTTATTTAATTCATAAGATATAGTTGAAAGAATTAAATAGATTTATTTTGGAGGGAAAGAGGTAATTAAATAAATTATTTATTTAAATATGAAAGAAGTGTGTGTTAATTAAATAATTTTTGAAAATCATTTAATTATAGTGGACCAAAAAGAAGTAATTGAAATCAATGTTGGAGGGAAAATGATAAATTAATTAAATAATTAAAAATTGTTTAATTAATATAGATATAAGGAAATATTGAGATAATTATTATAGAAGAAGAGAGAAAATATTAGCTTAATTAAATAATTAAATTTAATTAATATAGATAGAAGAATTGATGAGAAAATGATGAAATGGAAAGATGGAAATTATGTGTTAGTCATTTTTAGGTGTCTACAACTAGGCTTTCATTGTATATGTTTCCTAAGTTGGATGATAATTTTTAAGGTAGGTATAATGTACATTATACTAGTGTTATTGGTATCTTGATGTATCCGGTATTATGTACTAGAATAGAAATTGATCATGCAATGCAAGTTATTAGATAGTTTATGTCTAACTCCAGTAGAGAGCATTGGACTTGTATTAAGAGGGAATTTAGATAATTGCAAGGAACTTGTAATTATTTCTTATGCTATCACGGTTCTAATAAGGAGGGAAAGTTTTTGGATATACATAATGTTGAAATAGATTGAGTAGGTGACTTAGTTGGACACCACTAATAGTTGCATATATTGTCTACTTGGTAGTGTTGTTAGCTAGATGAATAAGAAACATCCTATGATTATGTTATTCACTATTGATAAATATTGTGATCAAGCTTTGGTTTTGATTGTAGAGTGGCTCAAGTTAGATGTCATAGTTAGAGCACTATTTATTTCTCCATGAATCCCATGTGCCATGTTTATATTAAGTGCATAGATGTTTAGTATCACTTTTTTACAAGATGGTGGAGAATTGTAGGTTCATGATTGAAAAGGTTGACATATTGGATAATGTTGTAAATTTGTTGAAAATAGTGGGCATGAATAGGTTCCCTTGGTGTAGGGCTGGCATGGGCCTTACATCATGTACTTGATTTTATTTTTATTCTTCTCTTATGTCTTTGTAATATAAATATTAGGTTGGATAATGTTGGAATAAGATGATATTTACCTTGTAAATCTTTGTCTCTATTGTATTTAATTGTGTAGATAAAAAATAATGTATTTTCTCCTTAATACATAGAGTTGATGAACTTAGATGCCCATGTTTCGTGGGGAAATATTAATTAGTATTCTCTATTTATTTGGTATTATATTGCAAGACATGAAAACAAGAAAAGGAAGATGAAAGGTCGTATTGAAAAATAAAATCATTCCTTGTAAATAAAGCCTTCATGGTGAGCTTGGGAGTTGCGATTTGACTTCATCTTGCATAATGATAAGGGTTATATAATAATGGATTACCTTTTCTATTCTAAAAGATACACTTTTCTATTCTAAAAACCCATTATAAAATTATTTTTGAACCTCCATAACTTAGTATTCAATGACTATCACTTGCAATTAAAAAATTTACTACCACTTCATTCTTTACTAGCAAATTTTTGATCTATAAAGACTCCATGAAGAGTAGGGAAATAAATTTGTATTAGAATTTCAGTGTTTTATTCACCTATAGAGGATTCCTGGTGAGAGAAGATGATGATCAATTTTAGTTCATGTTGAATTCTTCGATCATAGACTGTTATATGTCTACAAAGAAGTTGTACTGAGTTGTGATATGTTGTGGTTTAGCATGGACAGTTATCTAATTCTAGGGTTTCTATGGTTGTAAATGAAATTCATTTGGTAGAGAACTCACAACTACATAATTGTCTTAGTATTTATTAGAGTATGTATGTAGTGCAAGTGTGTATGTACATGCAATTATAGTTAGGTGTTTAGTGGTGTTTTGGAGGATGCTTAGAGGTACGATAAGAAACCAGGAGTAATCAAGTGTTTTTATCTTGTACCACAACCCACATGTGGTGTTTGGTTATAGTGTAAAAATTCATTTATTTGGTTTAGGTATAAATGGTCAACAACCTTTGACCAAGTACGAGTATGTTGGAAAATAGATTTGTCACTACAAATTTCAAAGTGACTCATCCAATGGGCAATGATAAATGACCCAATAGTTGGATAAGTTGTTACTAGACTAGCAAATTTCTTCTACGTTTAAGAGGGGTAGATACCTCATATGATAGGGTTTTTAGGGTTTTTATGTACTTTTAACTTGAAAGTACCTAAAGAAAAAGGGAAAAACTAAAGAACGCTTAATAATAGAAACCCTAGTCCGAGACATACAAATACCAACCAAGACTTCATAAGATATGAAAAATTATAAAGGGGTTTCATTACAAAGCATGTTTTGATGTGCAACGATAATAAAAGAAAGATAACAAATTTTAACATATGAGGAAACAAGTTACCTTAACACATTCAAACCAAGATACAAGGTATGACTGTGTTTCATCAATTGCATATATTGTTTGAATAAATGACCAATGGATTCCAAAATTACATAAAGGGATTACCAATTTAACGTATTAGAAATCAATAATAATAACTCAAAAACACATTTAAGACATACAAACTAAATATACTCTTTATTATCTTTATGAAATTTTACAATCTCTTAAACCCTTTTGTACAACGTGTAAACACAAGATTCTTCCAAAAAATCTATCTAAAAATTTCTCTGTTTTCTCCCTTTGAAAAAAGTCCATTACAATAGAAAAGCCTTTTATTTATAAGGATCTATTGAGAAAGGAGAGAGATTCAAGAAAATAGGGCTCTGCAACTTTAGGGTTCCAAAGCAACTATCGGCTCGTGCGAGTGGGGGAGGCTTGGTCCTCCACGCGAAGCCCTGGGTAGCGGCGAAAAGGGATGTACCCTGGGAGTCTTCTTTGTGCGAGGCAACATCTTCTTTGCCCTTTCCCATGTGAAAATTGGAGGCCATTATGAATTTTTTTGTGCGGGGATACAGATCGCCTCGATGGCGTGGAGAAAAGGTAGAACCTTGGTTGTGGAAGGTTCATTGCAAGATAAGTCCTTTCGAGACATCGTGGAGGTAGAAGAAGTGGCAATTCCAGTCGAAGCAAGGTTTTCTGTGCAAGGAGGAAGCGAAGAAGATGGGGGGACTCGAAGAGGTAAGTGCCCTCCTAGTTCCCCTAAAGTCGACATTATGATTCTGAATGATAAGTTAGTGGATGCCTTATGCGAGCAAGACAATAAATTGAAAAATATTGGGATTTTTTTGGCCGCTATGGATGTTAATAAGGTCTCAACATGGAGATACATGGATGAATAGCTGGCTAATATCTGGGGTAAAAATCTTGGGATTTATTTCTCATATTGTAGAATGATACAAAGGGGTTTATATGTGATTTTTCTCAAAAACCATGAAATGCAATACAAAACCCTGAGCAAACAATTTTGGAATATCGGTAATAATATTTTTCGGGCCATGGCATGGTCGCCAAAGGCCCTAAATGAGGAAGTTTTGGCTCTATCAAGCCCTAGATGGCTGGTCATTAAGAATGTACCACCAAGAATTTGGGTGTTTATCCCCCTACTGATTGAACCATATGAAAAAGTCCTACAGATTGATAACACTAAATCTACATTGCCCCATGCAGACGTGAGGGTTTTGGTTTCTATCTTGCCTAGGGTAGATTTTTCGAATGCCCTGCTGCTAAAACTTGACAATGGGGATGCAATGTGCACCCTCCAAGTGTTGGGTGGTCTAAATTCCTACTATCTTTGTAGGAGAGATGGGAATATTAGGAGAAATTGCCCCATAATCGGCAAGAAAATAAACAATGGAAAAGCTCAGTGAGTGGAAAGAAACAAAATTGTACCAAGGGATGGATTTCAAATCCCTAGCAATTCCAATGATGTTGTAAACAACTCATAAATTAATCAGGATAATGTAAGGACCGACTCCCCACATGACAGTAGTGAATATAATAAAAAGATCAATGAAAACCTAAAAGGAAAAAGAACCATGAATGGAGATGAATCCCCACCACATAACACTACTAGAAATAATGAGATGGTGGAAATTCCAAAATAAATGTTGGAGCCTTGGTTCGGTGACATGGATGCAAGCTCTTTGGATGACGAGGACCTCACTGATGCCTCAAGTCAAGACTTGTATTTTGATCTGGAAAGCAACTATGAAAGTATGGATATGGATGCCCAGGAAATGAATCAATATTTTGAGGTGTTTGATGAGCCCTCAATAGATAAAATGTTGGAGGATTGTGGTATGGGCGAAGTGGTTGCTACTCCATGGGGGGACACAACTGTATCTCCCCAAATTTTGACTAGTGATGATACCAGCCTAACTAATACTAGTAATGTAAAGGAGGGGGCGAAATCCACCTCAATCAAGCCAGGTAATAAGGGCTAGAAAAATAATGCCCAACATCTGGCATTGCATAAATTAAGGAATAACCCTAAGACTGGGGTAGGAGTGGATTATGCTCCTAATAAGCAGACTTATTTACTAAAAGACTTTATATTTTTCAAAGAAGACCCTAACAAGTTGAGGGTATCAAACCAGTCGAAAGATAGGCCCTGCAAAGTAAAAGAGATTGTGAATTCCCTAGAGACCAACATGATGGCCACCTATAGCCAATTTGGTATCTTTGATGGATTAGTTACAAACTAGCCTGTGGTGGGGGAAGAATCTCAAAGTAACTCTGGAGGGGATTGTAATTAGTGCACCAATGGTATAGTGATGGATATAGTTGGGGGTGAAGTTGGCCCTCAGGGTAAAAAAGAGGGTCATGTATCCGAAAATACACTTTCCTACAAGGGAGAGGCTTAGAACACCAATCTTGCAACTGACGTTGTTTCAAATAAGCCCTCTGGAATCATTGAGCCTTCAGGGGTTGTAGGGGATCCGAAAGCCAAGGGAGTCACCGGGCGAGAGGATAAAGCAAAAGTACCTCGTAGACCAAGGGGAAGACCAAGAAAAGGAATTGAAACTCCAATCCTAGAAGGGAAAGGTAACCTTAAGCTTCTTGCAAAACAAAAAAGGAAGAAGCTCAGTGTGGTCATTGCTAGCCCAATACCCAAAAGGATGGAAGTGGATCAGAAGGTGCCTAAGTGTTTTGAGAACTTTAAGCCTGAAAAGGAACCAACCCTAAACCGCGGTCCTAATGACTCTTAACTGTATATCCTGGAATGTAAGGGGGCTGGAATCCCCAGATAGGAAGCAAATTTTTAGAAGGTTCCTCAGCCAATGCAAGGAAAAAGAGGTGGTTTTGCTATAGGAACTTAAGGCAACTAGTTTCATGTTGGAAACCAGCCTTAACTTTATCTGGAGGGATTCCATCCATTTTGTTACTCGGCATGAGAAAGGAAGGGAGCCTACTATCATACTTTATAAGGAGTGGGGGAATTATGTCTCCAATCATGGGGCCTCCGCATGTAATAAAGCAGTCTAGGTAGTGCTGAAAAAGGGAGACTGCTTCTTTGGTTTTTGCTCAATCTATGCTCCCAATGAGTATGGAGAGAGAATCAAAGGTGTATGAGCTGGATAATCTCCCCTAGATCCTTAGAGGGGACTTCAATATGATAGAAAACCAAGAGGAAAAACTTGGTGGAATTGATATAAAGTTGAAAGGGAATGAAAAATACTTCTAGTAAAAAATGAAGAGAAAGATTAAATTAATGGATCCAATAGAGGGGAAAAAGGAGGACTTCTCTAGCATATGGTACACTTGGTGTAATGTGCAAAAGGGTAACCAAAGAATCTATTGTAGGTTTGACAAGTTCTATATAAACAAGGAATCCTTTCTTCCCGACTTTTTGAGAGATGGTTGCAAAATTGAAGTGCACCCGTACACTCTCTCTAATCATCACCCCATAAAAATGAGAATCCTTCTTAAGAAGGGGCTAGGGGTGAGAAGAGAAAGGTGGGTGGCTTCCTGCTCAACACCAATTTTCTTTAGGACAAGGACTATTCAGATGCCATTAAAACTCTCATAATGATAAACAACTACATGCATAAAAGCTTAAATGCCATAGATAGGTGGAATTTGAATGCCAAGGGTTGGAAAGCCTTATGTCAGACAATTGGTAAAAATAAAGCCATGGATAGTATGAGGGATGAAGGTCTTCTTCAAGAGGAGTTGTTGCAAGCAGAAGTTGGGCTTCAAAAAGACCCTAGGAATGAGGGTTTCGACAATCGATTGGTTCTAGCCAAAGACTCCTTAAGGAGGCTCCAAAATAGAAGAATCCAGGGTCTCAAGGTTAGATCTAGGCTTAATTGGTTGGAAAATGGTGACAAAAGGTCTAAATTTTTCTTGAAACTCCTCAAGGAAAAAACTTCAAGGAGTATATAGATCAGATCCAGGTGGATGAGGGGGTAGTTTGTGACCAAGAGGTAATCAAGAGCCATTTTCATATGCTCTACAAGTCCTTGTTCTCATCTAAAATTGGTGGGAGTGGCTACACTAGTGCAAGGGACTTGATCAAGAATGCCATCCCTAAGAAACTAGAAGGGGAAGTGGTGGAAAACTTAGGATGTGAGGTATCTAAAGAAATAAAAAAGGAAATAGAATCCTTGTAGAATGACAAGTCTCCAGGAGCTGATGGTCTCCCTGCATTGTTCTACAAGACCTTCAAACAATGGATTGTTGATGACTTGTTCCTAGTAAACAAGGAGGCCTTGGAGAAATTTTCCCTAGGGATAGCATTAACAAGGGCATTATAAAACTGCTCCCAAAAGGACACAAGACTTAATTAAAAAATTGGAGACCCATAACCCTATTGAATGTTTCATACAAAACTCTAGCCAAAGTCTTGGAAAGAAGACTGGTAAATGTTCTGCCCAAACTCATCAGTACAACCCAAACAGGGTTTATTAAGGGAAGATATATCTTGGAGAATATCATCACCGGCTGGGAAGTGCTAGAGTGGGAAAAAAACTCTAACCAGGGGACTACTATCCTATTATTAGACTTTGAAAAGGCGTATGACAAGGTTGAATGGTCTTTTATCAGACTCACCCTTGAAGCCTTTGGCTTCCCTCAATCTTTTTGCAATTTGGTAGTCACCTTGTTCAAGGATGCAGTGGATCAGGTGGATGTAAATGGGTCTCTTACATATAAGTTTGCTCTAGAAAGGTCAATCAGACAAGGCTGTCCACTGGCCCCTGCATTATTTGTGATTTCCTCAGATTCCATCTATTATCTTCTCAGAACCAATGTTCTCTCACCAAAGGTTAGAGGTATAATAGTCCCAAACAATGATGAGTTACTGAATGTCCAGTTCATTGATAATACAACATTGTTCCCTTTGTTGGAGGGAGAAAATGTCTCCAATCTAATGAGGAAACTCAATATATTTTGTGAAGCCTCAGGTGCAAAAATCTCCCTCTCCAAATCAATTCTTCTTGGGTGGCAGGACAGGCCTCTAGAGTGGGCAAATAAATTTGGAATCCAATGGGAAAATAAATTTGGAATCCAATGGGGAGGACCACACAAACAGGTAAGGTATTTAGGAATACCATTTGTGGTATGTCCAAACTCAAAAGAAATGTGGAATTGGATTAAAAGTAGGATTGAAAAAAGATAGAGAAATGGAACGGGCACTACCTCTCACTGACTAGAAGAATTCAAATTTTCCAGAAGATTCTTTCATCTTACAACCCATATTTTTCCTCGATGTGGTTGTTTAGAAGTTATCAAGTGGAAGAGATCCAAAAAAGGATTTGTAGTTTTCTTTGGTTTGATGGATAGGGTAAGAAAAAAGGCATGCGATTAAATGGAGTTGGTATTGTGTAAGCAAAGAAAAAGGGGGGCTTGGTCTAAAGGACTTGAAAATCCAAGGCATTGCACTGGCTGCCAAGTGGATTTTCAAAGCCCTAGATGGTAATGAACCTTGGAAAATATTAATTAGAATCGATATGCAAAGGGAAATTCCCAAGAATGGTAAAAAATGGAAAGACCTCCCCTTCAATGACCACCTTAGTTGTCAATATCCTATATCCTCGGAAGGCTCAGTGGTGTTCAGAAGAATTTGGAAAGCATGGGAGCAGATTAAAGGGTTCATATGAAATTCTTAGTTATCCCAGGGCAACATTTTGTACACTCAAAGATCCATTTGGTGGAACCTCAAGCATAAAGATAAGCCCTTGGCTCTCTTGCAGGGTTGCTCAACCAAGAATTGGAACAACAAAGGAATTAAAAGCTTCTCATACATTATGAATGATGGAATGTTAAAAGATTGGGCCCAATTGAAAACTGAATTTCATATCCCTAATACTCAATGGAGGACTTACTGCATTATAAAAGAGACTTGCAATGGAATAAATTGGTCGGTAAGCAACATATTTAATGCAAAGCAATTCAAGGATTTCTAGTGGACAAATGAGACCAATATCAACAAACTTAATGCAAAAACTATATATAGTACTCTCACTAAGCAACAAGAAACTTTTGACTACTTGACCAATAAGTGGAATATTAACCTAAATAGTAATGAATGGACTAAAATTCTTTCAAATAACTAGGCCAAAACAGTAGAGCCAAAGAAGGCTTGCTTTAGATGGTTGATGATCTTCCATAGGTTGCCTTTTAAAACAAGTTCTATTGACATTAAAATCTATAGAATGTGCAAGGTTCCAAAGACAATAAATCATATATAATTTTTTGATTGTATATTTGCAAAAGAAATTTGGATTTTTTCTGTAATAAATTAGATGTGTGGAGAACCAATGGTAAAATCAGATTGGATAGAGTTCTTTTATTCAGAAGCAATAAATTTGGCAGAGAGCAATCTTTGTTTTTGTCTTGCGTATCTACTGAAATTTTGTGGCACATTTGGAAAGCTCATAATGATGAAAGATTTAATAGGAAACTAAGGGAACTTACTGAATCTACAAAAAGACTCACCTTGTACAACATTGCTTTACAGGTTACCATGACAGTGAAAGTCTCCAAATTCAAGTTTCTCAAGCTATTGGAGGATGGTATTTTACAAATTAGATTACAGGAAGTCAGGCTAGGGCATACGTGGCAAACGGGCAACCAAGCACAAAGATCTTTCTATAGGCTTTGGAAATTTTTCAAAAAGACTTTAATGAGAAGGTGGCCAAGGAAGCTTAGGAGGACCCTCCACCCCTTCTTAGGCCCGAGGAATTCACCGAGAGGAGATAGAGGCAATAGAGACACTGCTTGGTATGTAGCACCTAGCTGATAGTGAGGAATCAACCACCTGATATGGAGCAAGAGACTGTGGTTTTTTGGACAAAGAGTACCTTTTTTCCTTGATGATTTGGACATGGTATGTGCAAATATTAGTTCAAACAGGTAAAGAATGACCTTTTTTGGCAAGGGATAATGGATATCAGCCAGCTTGCAACATTTTGGGGTAGGCTTTGGATGATTAACAGGGCATATGAGCAGCAATGTGCAAATTGAAGACACCTAGCAGGGTCCTATATTGCCTATTGTTTTGTAATATGTTTTTGAAAGATGATATTATAGTTGTAAAATGATGTATGTATTAGCTAAACAATGTTTTAGCAAGTAGTAGTACTGCTCCTCATGGCTTTGTATCTTGATGTTCACTCTATATATAATACAAAAAAAAAGCCTTGTATTTATAGGCTTTTTCTTGATAACTACCTTGTAACTAACTTGTAGCCACTTCCTAACTAAGTTTTGAAAAATAATAGTTTTCAAAATAATAAATCTTATTTAATTAGATTTTACATAACTTTTTTACAAATAAGGTTCATTTTCTAACTTTCAATTATAATAAGTGACATAAATCACTTTAAGAAAAAAAACAATTTAAAACCCATAACTTGAAAGGAAAACCAAGTTATCAATTTGTTGAAGTGAAACCATATCTTCTTCTAATTCTTAAATCACCTTTTCAATAGCAACCTAACCTTCACAGGTGTGAAATGTAACTGCACTTTCCAAGCACCCTTCTTTTCCTCCATGTACTCATAGTCTTTCCAAATAGTTTGCAAAAGTTTGTCTTGTCATGGGTTTTCCTTGAAATAACTAGTAGGAATTTTTATATGCAACCATGGTGACTACATGTATTGTTTGTAATGTGTTCAGTTTGAGACATTGTCCCTTGAGATGGTTTCATCTAATGAAATTATCATAAGTTGACTCAAAACAAATTATACCTCTACATATGCTATTGGCTTCAACATATTTTTGCTAAGAACATGTGAGACTTTAATGTGGTCCTATTTATATGCTCGTGTATCATACACCATTCCTTTCTCTAAATTTCAAATCTAACATGTGGAACCATAGATTTTGGGACCCCACCTCTAAAGAAGCATATAGAAAAGTTCGAGAATCTAATATTGAATTCCATATTTCCCACACTGAACATAAGTTGAATGACTTAGATATGAGAAATCTTGCAAGTATCCTCTTGATAGGTTTCCATAAGTTCTTCCCATGACAACTTATCCATACTCATATAATTCTCATGTAGAGATGAGAAATTTTTATTTTTCTTCTTTGTTGGGTTGTTTCCATTTTAAGAGTCTAGCATACTCATTTTATTCACCATTAGAGTGCTTTAGTTCTCAATTGAAGTCTCATTTTTTTACAAGCTTCTAAGATAAAAGTTGCATATTCATCCATTTATCTTTTCCACAACTCACATTGCATTTACTCGCTTTGTTGCAAATTTTCCCTTTTATTGTTGTAATTGTTTTATATGTCATATCATTTCTAGTTGAGAGAAGATAGAATATTGATGCTACTAATTCCAAAGAATGATCACTTCTCATGACTATGTCATTTACATGTCATACAATTTGAAAAGGGATCCAACCTATCTCAAGCATGCCTATGAGTTGATTGAAATCTATGTTACTCGATGCAATGTCAAAGCACCTATGTTTCTGACATGGAGATCTATTAGTCATTCCATCCATCATAGCACACCTAGCCAATGCACTTAAGTCATATCTGTGTTGTCTCTTTTTACTTAAAGGCCTCTTGCCTCTCTAGGAATAGTCAAAGAATTTATGCTTGTGTACCATAGTGCTTCTTTATATGATAACCCCATGCTAAATTTCTTCTTACAACTTTGAATTTATTTTATTTCTTTTAGTGGTGATTGAGAACATCTTTGCACAAATTTAGAATTCAAACAAAAGTTATGATGGGTTTGCAACCTGAATCCATACTACCACTTCTATAAGAAGTTGTGCTTTGTTTTTTCCTACCATACCACTTTCTAAAGCACCTATTATATTATGCTTGATAATTATTCATTAGTTTTTCACATTTCAATTCCTGCATTCTTGCAATTTTGGTGTCCTACAAGATCATATTCTTTGAGGCATTTTGTCAAACTGTTTATATGCCTTCTCTATGCTTACACATTCTACTTGTATGTTTACCAAAGAATTTAGATTATAAAATCTCCATTCCCTGATTCCAAATCACCCATTTGATGGTCTAGATATAGCTTCAAAAAGTGGTTTGGCCACAACAGATGTTAATACACCGACTACCACCCTTGGCTACCCTCTTAGTGCTTCACCTTGATGGAGATATCTTTCCAGAATCTTGCAGACTTGAGGTGCTTGATGATCTCATCACCTTGGACATCAAATCTTTCTCAGCCTTACCATTCCTTGGACTATCCTTGAAACCCTTCAGTGAACCAACCCCATTTCAAAGATTCTAAAATTTGCACAGGTAGAGGTTGTGAAACTCAACTTAAAGCCTATCATCTGCACTCGCTTGAAATTTTTGAAAGCCTCTTTGATTACATAATATATTCATTATTTTAGATGTATGAAAACAATTGAGATATTAATGAGAATTCCCCAGCTTAAAAGTGGATGTAGTCAAATTGGTTAACCAATATAAATCCATGTTTCGTGTTTGTGTATTATCGAATTGTTTGAGTTTAATTTTTTACAATTTTTTTTCATTTTATGTGTGATAAATTCATCAAAAATTGGTATCAGAGCTTGACAAATTGTTGTTCGGGAAATGGAGGAAGCAGATAAATGGAAGATGGAGAAGTTCATGGGGTAGAACTTCATATTGTGGAAAGTGCAAATGGAGTATGCTAATTAGAAGTGATCTTTCACTCGCATTGGAAGGAAAAGCGAAGAAGCCAACTGCAATGTCAGATGAGGATTGGGAAAGATTAGATAAGAAAGCAAGAGCTACAATTATTTTATCATTATCCAACAATGTCCTCTTCAATGTCACAGCAAAAAAGACCTCGAAAGAGTTGTGGGATAAATTAACCAACATGTACGAGATGGTTTCAACTTCAAATAAAATTTACCTCATAAAAAAATTATATAATCTAAAAATGAAGGAAGGTGGAATCATGTCAAACCATTTAAATGAATTAACACTTTGATTAGCCAATTGGTTTTTATAAATATCAATTTGGATGATGAAATCAAATCCATATTACTATTGTGTTCTCTTCCAAATAGTTGGGAAGGAGTTGTGATGGTAACCAACACCTTCGTATCTGAGATAGACATAAGAGGGAAATCAGATTATCACAAGAAAAATACATTGACAAATTTTTGGATAGATTTAACATGAAGGGTATTAAACTTGTGAGCACTTCACTTGTTGGTCACTTCCTTTTGTCCTCTAAAATGTACCCCAAAACACCTCAAGATCAGGAAAACATGAAGGGTATTCCTTATTCATCAGCTGTTGGGAGTCCTATGTATGTGATGGTGTGCACTCGTTCAGACATTACCCATGCAGTGGGAGTAGTGAGAAAATTTATGAGCAATTTGGGCAAGAATCGTTGGGACGCAGTGAAGTGGATACTAAGGTATTTAAAAGGCACTTTAGTTTATGTTTTGTGTTTTGGAGGTAGAGATGCAAATTTGCGAGGTTATGTTGGCTTTGATATGGCCAGAGACTTGGACAAACAAAGGTCTACAACAGGTTATGTGTTCACATTTGTCGAGGCAGTGATCAGTTGGGTTTCATGGTTGCAACAAGTGGTTACACTCTCCACTACTAAGGTTGAATATATTGCACTCACTGAAGGTGTGAAGGAGATTATTTGGTTACAACGACTATTGGGTGAGATGGGTTTCAAACAAAATGTTTTCACTCTCTTTTGTGATAGCAACATCGCTATTCACTTGGCAAAGAACTGAAATTTTCATAATCAGACCAAGAATATTGAGTTGTGCTATCATTTCCTTTGGAATGTACTTGAAGAAGGCAAGCTGAAAGTGAATAAAATTGGCACAAAGGTGAATCTAGCAGATGCATTGATGAAGATAGTACCAAGGGAGAAGTTTGAGTTTTTCCAAACTTCTCTCGGCATTGTCAAAGATGTGACAATAGGGGTGAAGTGGGAAAATATCTCTGAGTTTGTTGTAGACTTTGGACTTCAAGTGGGAGATTGTTGGGTGTTGAAGCCCAACGGTCAGCCTTATTTTTCGCTCCAAGTGAAGTGACTCTTCACTTTCCTATTTGAAGACTTATCCTTTGTGGATAATGTAATTGATTATTTATTGTTGATTACACAATATATTTGTTGTTGTAGATGTATGAAAACAACTAAGATATTAATGAGAATTCCCATGCTTAAAAGTGGATGTAGCCAAATTGGTGAACCACTATAAATCCATGTTTCGTGTTTACATGTATTGTTGAATTGTCTGAGTTTAATTTTCTATGATCTTTTTTATTTTACCCGTGATAAATTCATCAATAGTTATATCGTATTATACATTCCTATTAAGGAATTTAGCATTACACTTTCCAAATGCATTTACTTGTGAGGTTTCTAAATTATTTTCAATAGATCCATTTTATGTGCATCCTGCAAACATGCATTCCATGTGATGAGATATCTTTGAGGCATTAAGCCAAATAGTGAACATGCCTTGTTTGTGCTTCCACATTCTACATGCATGTTTACCAAGATAGTCATGACTGTTTTCATGGTGTCCATAAAACTGTATATCTTTAAGGCACCGTGTCTAACAGTTGTAGTTCCTTGTATATGTTTCCATATTCGAATGCATGAGCTTGATGTTGAATGGCTATAAATTTTTTGTAACCACTTTTCCTTATCTTTTTTTTATGTAGGTGTTGGTGATTCCTTCATCGTTGTTTGGAGTTCTTTTCATAAAAATTACTAATGACTATTTGTTTGCATTTGATCGGTTGTTGAGAAGAGTTAATAACATATACAAAATCACCCATGACTTTCCATTTATTCTAGCTATTGGTGTTTTGAGTTAGTGTTTAATTAGGGTTAGATTTTGCGTTTAATAAGGGTTAGGGTTTACTTAGGGTTATATTTCAATAAGGGTAATTGTTCCCTTAGGGTTAGGGTTACAATTAGATTTCAATTGTTCACTTAGGGTTAGAGTTAGGGTTAGGATTCAATTAGTGTTAGAGTTACAATTAGAGTAAATATTAGTGTTAAGGTAAGGGTTATGGTTCATCTTAATTCTATCCCCGATCTTAACCCTAACCCTAACCCTAACCCCAAGCCTAATAGTAACTGCATGTCTAACTCTAATCTTGATCATAAAATTATAAAGTCTAACCCTAATTATATCTCTAACCCTAGCCCTAACCCTAACCATTTTGTTGATCCTAATTCTACCTCTAATCCTAACCCTAATCCTAATTTTCATGCTAATCCTGACCCTAATTCTAAATATATTTTTAGCCCTAAACCTAATCTTAATACTAACATTAACCCCAACCCTAATTGTAATTTTATCTCTAACCCTAATTATATCTCGAATCTTGACCCTAACACTACTTATATCTCTAACCCTATTTGTATATTAAATCTAATCCTAACCCTAACCCTAATTGTAATGCTAAACTCAACCCTACTTCTAATTCGATCTCTAACCCTAAGCAGAATCCTAATTTTATCTATAATCGTAACCCTCACCTTAATTATAATGGTAAACCCAACTCTATTTCTTATTCTATCTCTAACCCTTACCCTTACCCCAACCATAATCCTAATATTAATGCTAATCCCTACCCTAATCCTTAATCTATCTCTAATCCTAACCCCAACCCTAATCCTATTTTTTTCTCTAACCCTAACCCTAACCATATTCCTAATCTTCAACCCTATCTCTAATCTTAACCCTAACCCTAATACTAATATTAAAACTAACCCCAACCCTAATGCTAATAAATTGTCTAACCCTAACCATAATTGTAATCCTAACCCTAATTGTAATTGTAAGGATAACTTTAATTATATATCTAACCATAACCCTAACCCTACCCTTGATCCTAATTTTGATGCTAACACCAACCTTAATTCTATTTGTATTTCTAACCCTAGTTACCCTAATCCCAACCCTAATCCTAATTTTATCTCTAACCATAACTATATCCATAATCCTAATCCTCATTGTATCCCAATCTCTAACCCTATCCCTATTCTTAACCCTAACCCTAATACTAATACTAATTGTATGTCTAACCCTAACCATAACTCTAATCTTGATTGTAATCATAATCATAACCTTAATCCTAATTATATCTCTAACCCTAACCCTACCTTTGATCCTAATTATATCTCTAATCCTAACCCTAATCCTAATTTTCATGCTAAGCCCAACCCTAATTCTAAATGTATTTTTAACCCTAACCCTAATTATAATACTAACATTAACCCCAACCCTAATTGTAATTTATCTCTAGCCCTAACTGAATCTCTAATCTTAACCCTCACCCTACTTATATCTCTAACCCTAACCCTAACCTTAACCCTAACCCTACCCTTGATCCTAATTTTATTTCTATTCCTACCCCTAATTCTAATTCTGATTCTAACCCCAATGTAAATTCTAATTGAATTTCTAATGGTAACCTTAATCCAAATTCTAACATTAACCCCAACCCTAATCATAATCATAATTTTATATCTAACCCTAATCGTATCCTAAATCTTAACCCCGACCCTAATAATTTGTCTTCCATGTTGCAGTGTGAATGCTACTAGCATACATATTTTTAATAATATATATAAAAACATTGAGAGATATCCTTCTAGAGGCACCTCTAACCCTAATTGTATCCTAAATCTTAACCCTAACCCTAATAATTTTGTCTTCCATGTTGCGTTGTGAATGCTACTAGCATATATATTTTTTTAATAATATATATAAAAATGTCGAGAGATATCCTTCTCGAGGCACCTATTTTTTAATCAATTTGTCACATAAAAGTGAATAGGCACCTCAAGAAGGATATCTCTCGATGTTTTATACATATATTATTAAAAACATATATGCTAGTTCTTAAATTTCAATTGGCATTTAAAAGAGACTTATTAACCTTAGAAAATTGACCGACCAAGGCTATATTGGCATTTTGGAATCAATGAATATGGTTGCAAACTTGTTTAAGGCCACGAATGATCTTTTTTTAGTTTTTCCTTTATCAATATCTTTGTGGGAGTTATAGACTCGTTTGAACATGTCGATGAGAATTTTTTTATTGGTTTTTGATATTTGAAAGGAATCTGAGTGCGTGGAAGATGCTTCCTATACTAACATAAGTACGAGAGAGTTGCAAAAATTTCTTAAACATATTAACAATTACATATTTAGATGCACATACATATCATAAATGGATAAACAATGAAAACATAACATAGAATTTAGGGGAAAACCCTTTCTGTGAGAAAAAAAAACCCACACTCCAAAACACAACTCAATTATATTAGTCAACAACAATAAATAAGTTACAATATAATTGCATAGTTATTCTCTTGTAGGATTCTTCACACTTCTTCTCAATTCTAGAGTAATTCCAACAACATAATGGTACTCCAACAAAACAACAACATCAACTTCAAAATTTAAGTGCTCAATATGTAAGAGCTTACAATGCATTAATTAGACATTTCTAAAATCCAATGCCAAAGGCTGAAGATTCAACATGGAAAGCACCAAAACCACTACACGTGCATAATGGTAAGTTTTTAATTGTCTACACATGCAATATTGCAATTGCCAATTACCACTAAACCTATACATGTAAAACCTACACCTACCAAAATATAACTTCACCTCCAAAATGCTTAGATTCCATGAAATAGAAACTTCCTTCATGCACAACACATGTAAATGGTAACTTCCAAATTGAATCCCTAGAAATAGAAATTGCAAGTTGTAACTCACAAAGCAACATGGGATAATTATCAAATATATTTTCAATTTTAAATAATTAAACATGCTACAAAAAAATCAAAGGTTGAGACACCATTTTTTCCTAACATTCTCCCACTTGTTGAACACCTTTGAAGACCAATGAAAAAACAAGATTTAACTGCTAGAGGTCATGAGGTCCATAGACTCCGAACAACATCTGAACTTATCAATGCTCACCGGCTTTCCCAATGCATCTACAACTTTTGTCAAAGTAATGAACCTTCCCAAACTTCACCTTTCCATTTTCTACCATATCATGAACAAAATGAAACTAAACATCAATGTGATGTGTTCTGGCATGGAAAGTAGGATTCTTTGCTAAGAAAATGGCACTCTACTATCACAATAGATAGCAATATGTCATGCATCAAAACCAATATCACAACACAATCTCTTCAACCAAATGGCTTCCTTGCAAGCATGAGTAGCTGCCATGTACTCTGCTTCTATAGTGGACAAAGTGACTACAATCTATCACTTACCCATCTAACTGATAGCACCACCAAACATTGTAAACACATAACCATTGGTGGATCTTTTGCTGTCAATGTCACCTACCCAATCTGAATCCACATATCCATGAATAATCATTGAATGTTGAGGTCTAGTAGGATAACCATGAAAACATGTGGAATACTCAGAAGTACCCCACAATTATCTGAACACTCTCTTCACTGAATCCCAATGTACCCATATAGGATTATCCATGAACTGACTAAGGACTCCCACTATTGGGAAATGTACGGCCTTGTACAGACCATAGCATACATTAGACTGCCAGCATCACTTGCATATGGTACTCTGGTCATGTCCTCCATCTCAATAGGAGATTTTGGACAATCCTTTACAAAAAGCTTCATCCCTTGCATTATAGGAACAACTAATTGTCTGCAAGTTGTCATGTTGAATCTCTCTAGCATTGAATTCACATACTTTCTTTGGCTTAACCAAAGCTTTATTTTAGCTTTGTCTCTTCATATCTCCATCCCTGAAATATAGTGATGCAACTAGGTCCTTCATCTCAAACTGTGTTGACAACCGAGACTTCAAATTTGAAATTGAACTTTTGCCATTCCCAAAAACAACATATCATCTTTGTACAAGGAAATTATGAGAATGCAACCATTATCAAATTTGTAATAAACACAATGGTCAGATTTAGATCTCAGAAATCCCAAAGACAACACATAGGTGTCAAATTTATGGTACTATATCCTACGAGATTGCTTAAGACCATACAAATACTTTTTTAACTTGCATACCAAATGTGCTTTACTTTTAACAATGAAATGTTATGGTTGTGACATAAATTTCTTTCTCCAAGTCACCATCAAGGGATGATTTCTTCACATGCATCTACTCCACTTATAAAGCACATGTTGGAAGTGATAAAAAGACCTAGATAGATGTCAACTTCACAACAAGAGAGAAAATCTCACCATAATCAATTCCCTCCACTTGAGAATACCGCTTAGTGACAAACCATGCCTTATGCTTCTCAACACTACCATCTAGACTAGATTTTCTCTTGAACATCCATTTACATCCAATAGGTTCCCATCCTTCAGAAAAAGGTACCTGTTGTCACTTAGAAAATGCACCCTACGCACAGTAATGGAGACTGAGCTTTCTAGTGAAACATGGGATCATTTCAAGGCTGTGGGTCACCTAGAAATTGAAATGAACCCCCGGAGAAGCCCGACTTCCTTTGGGTATCACCTAAACTAACAATTCAGTGAAGGGAAAAGGGAGAAGGAGTACATGAATGAAACTAAACTATGGTGATACACCGAGTTGATAATAAATCATGAAAAGAAAAAACAAGATGAACATACACTGAGAAGCTAATAGTTAGTATTTTACTTGTTTAGCATGACCCCCTTTAGACTTATGCACTATTCTTAAAAGGCTTGATCTACATACATATCTTAAGAAGGAAAGATGAATTCACAACTTTAAGGTATGAATACAAATTTTACAAAAAAACACAGTTGAGAACTTGCATAATCTAAAAGAAATACAGAACTAAGAGTAATACAAACATTAACACTAGCTTCCAAGGTAAACTCTGTGTTTTATTCCAGATTCCGGTTGAGTTACAAAACATACATTAGTTGAGAAAGGATTCATAGAAATCACTAACTCTCTTCAATGCATTATCTGAACTATTTACAAAAAAGGAAAAAATGCCCTATATACAAAAGAGTGTCGGCCCCTTAGGGCTTACAAAATATCAGTCCTTGGGATAGATCTCTCCTTAGATCTTTTGATTGAATTTAATGTTGCACCATGCATGTCCATGTCAGTGAAGAGTCATTCCCCAGAGAAGCCTTCAGATCTTTCGTAGCTACCACATTCATTTCTGATCCTCGTGTCCTCCTTGAGCCTATTCAGTCGAGCACTTTGAATGCTCCTGAGCTCAGAAAAAATACACGTTGCTTTTCATTCCGTTGATGTTCTTCATCCTGGTCAGACTGCCATGGCTCGCTTTCAAATCTCTCTGATTGGTTGGGTTTACTCCACGCAGATTCTTCAAGCGGTCAAAAGCTCCTCTTGTAGAATCACATGTAGTGAGACACTAATCATGTCTCCTCGATGCGATTAAATCTTCCTACGGTTATTGGCATAGCTTGAAACCGTCAATGAGAGCTCCTATTGAGCCCAAAAGTCATACAGATATCGCCTCTGTGGTTGCCAAGACAATCGCGTTCGGCTAGACAACATGGCAAACTCTTCTCATCTTCTATCAGCAAAAGTATATTGATGTCACCCTGAACGCACTCCACTCCACCGAGCTCCGCATGTCTTTCAGTAAGACATTGGCAAGTCAAGAAGACTTCATGGCAAGCTCTCAGGGGTCATACCGATGCACAAGATGTCACCGAGACCCCAAACTATTAGTAAGACATCATACTGAGTGTAAAACCTCCTCTCGGAGTCTCCTCGAACTTAATATTACAAACCATATTGGCAAGAGTCTGTTGATGTCACCCCAACGCATTTTGCTCTACCCGAGCTCTAGTCCTTCGTTGAGACCCTATCGGGTCGGCAAGACTCTTAGTGAGCCCTCCTTGCTCCGGTGAGAGCTCATTTCATTTTGCTTCGGCAAGAGAAACATTCATCGGCAAGAGGTCATAGCGGCTTCATAGTCATGTCGATATTGTTTTCCATCACTGAGACCACACCATGTCGGTAAGACATCACTCCAACGATCAGGTGCTACATCGATGTCATTTATGTTGGGGAGACTTTTGCTAGTCGGTGAGACCTCTTAGCGAATACACAACATTATACCAAAGTCAATCCACTTCGGCAAGACTTCAAAAAGTCGCTAAGACCTCATGGCGAAAGCCTCAATCTCTCGGCGAGCTCGGACCACCTCGACGAAGGCATAATCTTGTACCGGGCGCCTGATCTTTTCGGTGAGACTTCTGTCTGTCGGCGAGACCTCAAGGCAAAGTCTTCAACTCTTTGCGAGCTCAACTTGCTTTCGATGAGACCTTACTGGATTGGCAAGACCTCACCCCGACCTCAAAATGTTACATCGAAGACATCCCCCTGGTTGGCAGGACCCTCGGCATCGTTGAGACCTTATGCCGAATTCCCCATCCTACTACGAGATCCTTTTGTTGTCAGTGAGACCAAAAGCAGTCAGTGAGACATCATGCCGAAGGCACTTTGCTTTGGCAAGGGTTTATTTCAGTCGGCATGACTTTTCTTTATCACTGAGACATCTTAGCAAACTCAATCTCCTGCGCTGAGAACCTTTAAAGTCGAGGAGACCTTTTGACTTCGGTGAGACCCTACAACGAAGCTCGCTTGCTTTGCCGACGCTGCCTCCTTTGAGTGAGACCACACCCCATCGGTAAGATGTGTTGGTGATGATGCCTCCATTTGGCGAGGCCCCTTGTTGGTCGGCGAGACATCATGACGGTCTTGGCGACTTTCTCCTTAGAGGATTTTCATACCAAACTTTCCTAGGGAAGGCTCTCCAACTGAGTTCCTTGTGACCTAGCACCAAATGTAGGATTTTTTCCCTTGTTGCGAATGTTCCATTTGGCATCTCGAAGATCTATCACATGATTATCCTGCCTGATTGAGCCTGCGGGTGAAAATTAGGTAACATTTATGGCGACCTTTGTTGGCTGTTTGCCTGCTAAACATGGAAAACTAGTAGCCAATACTTGTCTGTTGGGCATGGAGTCATTAGGAAGCTCAGAAACATAAAAACATCAACCTTGCACATAGCTAAAACATGTTTGTAACTTAGATTCTAACAGGTTGCTCGAAACTCAAGAAACATGAGAAACTGAAAAGAAAACACCCACTGTGCTGAAACGACACTTAGGAAAAGGAAAACAATAAACTAAAGGGTAGAAGTATTTATTGGAAACACAAACCTAAC
This sequence comes from Sequoia sempervirens, assembly GCA_007258455.2. NCBI lineage: Eukaryota > Viridiplantae > Streptophyta > Pinopsida > Cupressales > Cupressaceae > Sequoia > Sequoia sempervirens. Next base: position 901,124,613 of record VDFB02281492.1, read on the forward strand.
CTAATATGTACAATGGAGGGTCTCATTGTAAGGAAAATTAGATGCGGAAAACAATTCTCCTAATGTCAATACTTTAGGAAAGAATGCAGAAGTACTTTTAAATTTTCAATTACTGTCAAGTTGAGATGCACTAAGAAACAAATTACAGAGATAGAGTATTAGACAAACACACATAAACACCAGATATATGTGGGAAAACCCTTACGAAAAAATAACCCACCACACCAAGAGAAATCACTTTGTATTACAGTAATCAAAATTACATACAATTACAGACTTATCTTTCTGGTGTCATTATACATCAGCATTCATCGTGAACATTCTTCGAACAGAAAATATCCAAGTTATAGCCTTTACAGATTTTAAATCCTTTACTGATACAGTTTTAATTCTTCACACTTCACTGTTGATCAAATTACTATCCAACCCCCAAGCATCTACAACATCCAACTATATCCATGGTGTTCCCTAACTATTGAGCTTTCTCACAGAACTATCACAACGAACCAACTGCTAATGGTTCACTTTCGGCTTCCTCTATTCGTCCACGAGATTCCACGTATGACAGTCAGACAGTCAACAGAATTCATAATACACTGGCATCTCGGTGAGACACTAACAATGTCTCGCTGATGCCACCTATACTTCATATTGATGTCACCAAAAGCCTCTATAGTCACCAAGATGTTATATCGAGCTCCAAGATATACACCGAGTCATCACGTAGTCGCCCTGACCTATCGCTTTCACCAGGAGGTCATAGTGAGACATCAAAGGTTATACCGAAGTCCCCATACCTACCAAGCACCAAGGAGAAGTCGGCAAGACTCACACCTATCATGCCAAGAGTTCATACCGATCTACATATGTTACTCCGATGACAAGGTGTCACCAAGAGCTACCTTGATAGCCATCGGCTATCAGCAAGACATTTTCCATCGCTAAGAGGTTTCTTTGATAGCTTTAAGTTACCTCGAAGATTCTTTAACATCGGCAAGACTCATTGAAGTCGCTGGGAATTCTTATTGAAACCACCATGTTCCACCGATTGCCATCATTCGCCAAGAGCTACACCGAATGACTTCTGAAAGGTGTTTCTTTCGATGAGACCTTCAATGTTCGCTGAGACATTTCTCTGACCACTTTGAGTTACTCCGAAGAACGCTTGGATAAGTCCCCGTCGGCAAGACTTCCACTGTTCACTAAGACATCTTCCTAGATCATTAGAGTTACCCCGAAGACTTCAATACATACGATGTCGGCAAAAGATTAACACTTCGCTGAGACTTCTTAGCGACAACCTTCAGTTATCCCGAAGCCCGTAGTCGCCAAGAGTCTCACCGATACACGATTGAATGGCCTTTCGGCCAGAGGTCTCCCGAGCGCTATAAGGTCACAACGAACACACTATGTAATAGCGATAGACTTCTTAGTGTACAAATCGGCAAGACAGTAATAAGGTCATAGTGACCTGGTCAGAACTAAATAAAGAAAACCTGCTAGTCGGCCAGACATGGAACCTATCACATCGACTTGGCACTCATGGAGGTTTCAGCTTGTAATGTTTGAGCCACATATTTCCAATAATCTCCCACTTGACGAAGATCATACAGGCACCTCTAGAGAATAAATAATACTTACTGAAAAACATGGGCACTAAGGCCCATTGAACTGGCACACCACCTAAACTTGTATGTGCTCACCGGCTTCATCAATGCATCTGCAACATTCTTTAGAGTATCAACCTTTTCCAAATTGACCTTTCCATCCTCAACCATATCTCGTACAAAGTGGTACTGTACATCAATATGTTTTGTCCTGGCATGGAAAGTTGGATTCTTTGCCAGACAAATGGCACTCTGACTGTCACATAAGATAGTTATTTCCCCTGCATCAAAACCAATATTAGAACACAAACGTTTCAACCATACAACTTCTTTACAAGCATGAGTAGCTACCATGTATTTAGCCTCTATAGTGGACAAAGCGACTACAGCCTGCCGCTTGCTCATCCAACTCACTGCACCACCATTCAACATGAAAACGTATCCACTGGCGGATCTCTTGCTGTCAATGTCCCTTGCCCAATCAAAATCTACATAACCCCAAATGCTAAGAGTCCTCTGTGATTCATCTGAATTCCCATGATAACATAAAGCAAAATCTGAAGTTCCCTTCAAATATTTAAACACCCTCTTCACAACATCCCAATGTATTCTTCCTGGATTAGCCATAAATCGACTAAGTACTCCCACTGCTTGGGCAATGTCTGGCCTTGTACATACCATTGCATACATAAGACTACCTACAACACTAGCATAGGGAACATTGGTCATGCCCTCCATCTCAGTAGGAGATTTTGGATAGTCCTCAACAGATAGCTTCGTTCCCTGCATGACTAGAACAACTAATTGCTTGCACTTATTCATACAAAATCTCTCAAGAACATTCCTGATATACTTACTCTGACTGAGCCAAAGCTTTCTATTCTTCCTATCCCTGGTTATCTCCATCCCCAGAATATACCTTGTTGCACCAAGATCCTTCATTTCAAACTTAGCAGACAACTAATACTTAAGATCAGAAATCATTAGTTTGCTATTTCCTATGAACAACATATCATCAACATAAAGAGCAATAACAAGTACTTGATCACTTTCACCTTTATAGTATACACAGTGATCAGATTTTGATCTCACAAAGCCTAAAGATAATACATAAGTATCAAATTTCTGGTACCACATTCTAGGTGACTGCTTTAACCCATACAGAGACTTCTTTAATTTACATACCAGTTTTTCTTTACCTTTCTCAACAAAGTGCTCAGGTTGGGACATATAGATTTCTTCTTCAAAATCACCATGAAGAAATGTTGTCTTCACATCCATCTGTTCAACCTCTAAGTCATACGCTGTTGCAAGTGACAATAGAAATCTAATGGACGTCAGCTTTGCTACAGGAGGAAAGATTTCCCCATAGTCAATTCCCTCTACTTGGGAATAACCCTTTGCAACCAATCTTGCCTTGTATTTTTCTACACTACTATTCAGACCAATCTTTTTCGTAAATACCCATTTGCAGCCCATAGGTTTTCTGCCTTTAGGCAAGGGCACCAAACTCCAAGTTTCATTTTTATCTAATGACGCCATTTCCTCATCCATGGCTTCCAACCAAGAATCTGAATCAGACATTTTAATTGCCTCTTTTATAGTCCTAGGCTCATCAATACTAGAAATCAAAGCATAGGCACAAGTAGAATCAATTAATGAGAACCCATACCTATCTGGTTGTTTCCTTTCTCGGGTTGACCTCCTCACTGGCTGAGGTTGAGGTTCATCTTCTTCAGAACTTTCAGAACTGCTTGAGCTCTCCTCAGTTTCAGGTACATTTTGAATCTTCAATTCCTCTTTCTCTGGTGTAGGAGGAATTGCTACTACATCCTTACTATTTTCTGACTTTGACTCTGACTACAGATCCAAGGTGGAAGGTTTCAGCTCACAAAAGATTACACTTCTGTTGTATACAACCTTCTCTGTAATTGGATTCCAAAGCTTGTATCCTTTAATGTTAGCACTATAGCCAATAAAAATACACTTGACAACCTTGTCCTCCAACTTAGATCTTTTTACATCGGGCACATGTGCATATGCATCACAACCAAAGACTTGAATATGTCTAAGAGAGGGCTTCTTACCATACCATGCTTCTAAAGGTGTCTTATGAACAAGAGCAGAGTTTGGAGACTGATTAACCAAGTAACATGCAGTAGCAATAGCTTTAGCCTAGAAGTTCTCCTCCAAACCAGCACTACTAAGCATACTTCGTGCTCTCTCCATCACTGTCCTATTGAACCTTTCTGCTATGAAGTATAAGGTGTAGTCTTGTGTCTTTTGATTCCATGGTCTTTACAGTATCTTTCAAATTCATCATAATAGAATTCATCGCCATTATCAATCCTTAAGCATTTTATTGTTTTACCAGTCTGATTTTCAACAAGATTTGTAAACTCCTTAAATCGACTGAACACTTTTGATTTACTTTTCAAAAAATATATAAATGCTCTTCTTGAATAATCATCAATGAATGACACATAGTATCTTGATTTAAACAAAGAAGGAACATCTACTGGACCAAACACATCTGAATGAATATAGTTTAACAAACCAAAAGATTTATGAGGATTGTCATAAAATGAAACACGATGTTGTTTTCCATATATACAATGTTCACAGAATTCAAATTCCAGATTACAATCTTCAAGCCCCTCAACTAGGTTTTTATTTTTCAAAGTTTTTAAACCGTTTTCTCCTATGTAGCCTAACCTATGATGCCAAAGCATAGTCTTCTTTGCAGGAAGTTTTACTTCCGTAGAGTTTACAAAATTAGAGATATTTCCCTCTTTACCTTCACGAGTAGCTTTCAGTGACTTCGAAGAGACACTGTTACATAGAACAACTTGTGCATCCAGCTTGTACAGGGTACCAATTCGAGCACCTCTAGCCAACACCATTGAACCTCTAGTCATCTTGCAGCCACTTCCAGAGAATGTAAATTGTACACCAATATCATTTAGCATACTTATAGACAATAGATTTCGAGTCAGACCTGGTATGTGAATAACATTATTAATTCCCTTTACTATACCATCAGGGAATTGTATCCTAACTCTTCCACAACCAACAATCTCCAAAGTTGAATCACTTGCTAGATACACCTTTCCACCATCGTATTCTTCATACTTTGTGAACCATTCTCTATGAGATGTCATGTGGAACGATGCTCCAAAATCAATCAGCCAGACATCATCAGATGCCTGAGTTGCCAAGGCTGCAATGAAGGCGTCACCATCACTATGAGAAGAACCATTATCAGAAGAGCCCTTCTTCTTTTTATCCTTTTTACAATCCCTTCGGACATGACTATGTTGCCCACAGTTCCAACACTTCACCTTGGACTTCTTGCTAAGAGACTTTGATCTCCCATCTGATTTTGATTTGGACTTCTTGTCCTTCTTCTTGCCTTTCTCCTTTGACCTTCCTCTGACAGCAAGAGCCTCCTTCGCCATCTCAGAAGATTTCCTTCTCATCTCTTCTAACAGCAAAGATGCAACATCTTCCATCTTGAAACTGGATGTTGTACTCCTAATCGCCATCACCAAATGATCCCATGAGTCTGGCAAAGAACACAATAGAAGCATACAACGATCCTCTTCTTCAATCTTTACACCAACAAATGTTAATTGTGTGAGCAACATGTTAAATGCGTTCAAATGATCAACTACAGACCCTCCTTCCTGCATTCTCAAAGAGTATAGTTTCTTCCTCAGGAATAGTTTATTCACCAAGGACTTCCCCTGATAAATAGACGCCAGTCTCTTCCACAAGGAAGATGTAGTCTTCTCTTCATGTGCATTTAGAAGCATTGAGTCTGCCAAACAGAGCCTTATCATCCCTTTAGACTTCCTATCTGCAAGGTCCCAATCTTCTTGCTTCATGCCTGTAGGTTTCACTCCAGCCACAACAATCCAAAGATCACGGTCAACAAGAAGATCCTCCATCCTGAGTTTCCACAACTCAAAGTTACTGCCATTGAATTTCTCTATTTCAAACTTTCCATATGTACTAGCCATCTTAACCTGTAATCATAAATAACAATCTCTACAAGACTCCCATTGAACAGTATTGACACAAAAAACCCAATGTACCCCCAGGGATAACACAACTGGCCAGGCTCTGATACCACTTGTAAGGAAAATTAGATGCGGAAAACAATTCTCCTAACGTCAATACCTCAAGAAAAAATGCAGAAGTACTTTTAAATTTTCAATTATAGTCAAGTTGAGATGCACTAAGAAACATATTATAGAGACAAAGTATTAGACAAACATACATGAACACCAGATATATGTGGGAAAACCCTTACAGGAGAAAAACCCACCACACTAAGAGAAATCACTTTGTATTACAGTAATCAAAATTACATACAATTCCAGACTTATCTTTCTGGTGTCATTATACAACAGCATTCATCATGAACATTCTTCGAACAGAAAATATCCAAGTTATAGCCTTTACCGATTTTAAATCCTTTACTGATACAATTTTAATTCTTCACACTTCACTATTGATCAAACTACTATCCAACCCCCAAGTGTCTACAACTTCCAACTATATCCATGGTGTTCCTTGACTGTTGAGCTTTCTCATAGAATTGTCGCAAAGAACCAACTGCTAACGGTTCACTTTCGGCTTCCTCTATTCATCCACGAGATTCTACCTTTTTTTTTTCTACAAACAAGGCACATTTGATACACTTTCTTGACCAAGCATATGCATCCTTAAATAAGCTGGGCCAGTAGTAACCAACTCTCATGATTTTCCAAGTAGTTGTCCTTGTAGAAAAATGACCCCCGCAGCTCCATCGTGAAACTCATGAAGTACCTTTTTAATCTGGTCATTGTGAATACACCTTAACAGAACACCATTTAGATCCCTTTTAAAAAGAACACTATTTACCAGCACATATAGTATGGACTGCAGCCTAAAGTATCTTCTTTTGGCTCTGTTCAAACCATATGGACACTCACCAGTTTGTAAAAATCGGGTCATGTATTGAGCCCAATTAATTGTTCCCACAGGTACATCATCTTGAGAAACCTGAGACTCATTTGTAGTAGCAAAAATAGCATCCTTTTCTAATTCATTTTCACTGATTGACCTTGTAGCAAGCTATTCACAGAGACCTTTACCTCTAACCAATTTAGTAATCTTGATATCCACATCATATTCCATGACCTTAGTGACCCACCCTGCTCTTTTTTCATTTAGATCTTTGTTCGACAGAAACTCCTTCACACTTGAGTGTGCCACTAGAATATGAATCTTATTGTTTGACACTAGAGGCTTAAATTTCTTTAGGCTTCTGATCATAGCAAGAACATGTTTCTCAATAAAAGTATACCTCTCTTCATAATCAGTAAGTACTTGGCTAAAGAAAGCTATGGGCTGTTCTAAGTTATCACTATTTTTCTGAACCAACATGGCAGAGATTGAACTACTTCTACCAAAAGCATACAAAAAGAAGTCTTTGGTGAAATTTGGATTTACCAATGTCGGAGTAGATGCTAAAGCCTCCTTGATTTTTTCAAAACTACGCTTTGCCTCTTTTGTCCAACTAAAAACTGCATTCTTTTTTAACATGGAGTTAAAGGCTGTAGGTAAATTTGCAACATTAGGAATAAATCTTCTTAGAAAGTTGATTCTCCCTAAAAAGCTCTACAATCCTTTCTTGTGATTGGGTAATGGCAGTTCAAGTATAGCTTTGACTCTTTCTGGATCAATGGTAACTCCATCCTTTGATACTGTTGGAACTATAAAAATATGATGACTTTTACATATCTTTCATCCCCCTGGGTCTCCATTTGAGTCCTACCTTAGGCACATTTTCCTCATTTCATGATATTTTCACCCTTGTTTGGTCATATGATCCCATTGAATCCATCGAGTCATGCATTATTCACGTTGTGGTCCATATCAACATAAGTCTATCTAGGTCTCCCCGACCCATGATGCTTTTGTGTTAACATATGTTTGTTGCAGATTCATCAGAAGGACTTGTTCATTGTTACAACGATCCACATTCACTTATAGGATTCTATCTGCATGACATTCACGCAGTTTTGGTGACCATGGAGGAACCTATCGGTGGGAGTTTGGTCTTCGTTATATCATCTCATTGAGTTCCTTATGTCTCGCCGACCAGTATATGGAGATGCGTCAGTGAGAGTTTTTCCTTTGATGAAGCATCTTGGCGAACTCACCTAGTCTTGCCGACCGGTGGCGGATGCATATACATATCGAAAAAATATTTTCTTCAGGGTAACGTCTTGGCGAGTGACCTTCGGTCTCACCGATATTACACAAGAGGCTCGTCGGTGAGAGACTTTTTCTTTGGAGTAAGTCATAGCGACTTCACATTGTCTCACCGATCGGTGGCAGAAAGATGCACGTATCGGTAAGAGTTAATGCTTTCGGCATGTGGTCTTGGCAAGTTTGGATTGTCTTACCGACTGACAATGTATGGACATGCATCTCGGTATGACTAATGGGCATCGATGTAACATCTTGGCAATCCCGTCTGGTCTTGCCGATTTGTTTTCTCACGCTGAGATGTAGATTGCATCGGCGTGAAAATGTTTTTGTCTCAACGAAATAAATGTATCATGGGGTGCTTTCGATAAGACACAGGATAATCTACAAAGCCTCTTCTGACTCGGTGTTGTCTTGGCGATCTAAAAATGAGCTCGGGGTGTTTCATTATGGCATGGTCTAATCTGCATAGGGTCTCCCCGATATCAGAAAGTCACAGCAATACATGTGAAACAAAGGAATACTCTCGGGGAAACATAAGGTGATCTATAGGATATCTCCCCGATTCAGATAAGTCATGGTGAAAGCAAATAAAACACAGGGAAACTGTAGCGATTGAATTGCCTTCAACATACCTGCTAGTGTGTCTCGATGACTATTTCATTGATGATTAATAAAATTCAAATATTGTGGCCGACATGTGAGTTCATAAAATACCGTTGCAGGTTGACATGATATGAGCCCAAATTAAGCAATTGGCTGACATGGGATCTCAATATGATATATTTTTATGATGCTAGTGTATAAATAGGCATTTTTGTAATTTTAAAATCATCAGCTATTAGATATTCGATACACAGCAAGTAGATAGAGTAGAATAAAATTCTCGGATCAGAGACTATTGTTGCATGATTTCAAAATGGAGGTATTTATGAAAATCAGTTGATGTTGCTACATTTTTCTGGTGTCAATTGTTTGTTGAATTCAATGAAAATACTGCTAAGTTGTCTCCAAGATTGATGCTTTCTGGTTGTTTAAATTGGCATAACAAGTTTATGTTCAGTTTATCAATGCACGTTTGTTGTATTTGTGTGATTAATCAATTGGTTCTTTCAAGCAAAGATTAAATCCTTTTAGTTGATCACAGTAATCAGAGAGATTCATCTGGGTTATTAAAGTAGAGCTTAGTAGTTACAGTATTGCATGTTTATACAAGTTGTAAACAGAATGCATGCCAGAGAATTTGAGTTTTCTCCAGAGAGTGTTGCTTATCTTGATTTCATTTGACTCTGCATACCCAATAAGGCACTGGTCTCTGCAATTTCATCATTAAGATTCTTTTATTCTCTTTATATCTGTTAATTGAGAATTTAGGATTTAGATTAAGAAGATTGCTATTACGCTTGAATTCAATTGTTCACTTGCATCTGCCATTGTGGACAAATCATTGCAAGAAGGATAACCATAAGTCAAGTCTGCTTCATTCAGAAAGGTACACCCACCTAGGTTTAGTAGCACCTGAAGAGTAGAAGGTTGAGTTCTCTTGACCTTGTCTATTACCCTAAAGCGTATCAAGAGATTGGTAGCCTCTTGAGGCATTTCGCCTGTGTTTTTGAGAGCTAACAAATTGGCGGCTCCACTGGGGATTCATTCAGAATCAAGGCCTTAATCATAGAGTCAGAAACTTTATACAGAGTCCGCTGGGAATAAGAAACACCAATTTTTTTCTCATTTTTGACAAAACTGAGTGGCGACTCTGATAGAAATTTTGCAGCTGTTCAAACATGAATGGAAGAAGATCTCAATATAGGGGAGGTCATACTGGAGCTCCTGTTAGCAGCAGTAAGTGGAAACACAAAGATGACAAGGTTGATAAGGGAAAAGGGATAAGTGAGGATATGTGCCTAATAGATAAAGACAAAGTATCAAGAGCACATTGTGAAACATATGATCGCTATGATACATCGAAAAACAATTCGAGTGCAGAGCATTGTACTCCAGAAGATCAAAGAAATCCTTTCTTTTTTCTCGATCCTCAGAAACAGGCTAAGTTCAGAGCTGAACTGGAGGCTGAATGAATCAAAATTCAGCATGAATATGATCAGAAGATGGAAGGTAACCAAAATGACTCTATTGATCATGAGCTTCCCGAGGAATTAAAAACACAGTTTGAATCACAGAGGAAGGAGATAGAGGAACTAAGGGTTGCATTGCTGAAAGCCCAAATTACTTCTCAGACAGCTGATTGCCCCCCAAAGTATGTACCACCTCATAAGCAGGGTAATCATAGTGTAGGTCCTTCTGATCCATTTTTGTCTCCTCACCATCAGACAGAAAATCACTATAATCAGCCAAATCATCCACCTCATATTCCCACACAGCATACAAATATGCAGCCACCTCATGGTCAGCCTTTTGTCCCATAATATAACAATCCTATGAACCAATATCAGTACCCGCCTTTTCCTCCCCCTCACCAATATACAACAATGATCAGATAGTTTGATTTGACAGGGTTTCATCTATACCCTTACCCTATGGATGGCAGCTGGAGAAGTTTGGTACCTAAGTTTACAGGAAGTAATGCAATTACTACTAAAGAACATTTAAGGAATTTCAATGTGTTCATCCAAGACATAGGTGTGTCATATGAAGATTTACATATGAGGCTATTTATGATGTCACTTCTTGAAGATGCTAGGGATTGGTTCAACAGCGTGCCAGCACTCAATTAATTCTCTCCAAATATTCCAAGATAGATTCCTAGAGCAATATGGGAATCTAAATGCACCAGATGCAGCTCTTCATGAATTGATGCGAATTCAGAAAAATCAGAATGATTCAATTTATGATTTCAACTGAAGATTCAACAAGTTGTAGACTAAAGTACCTCTTGGATCAAGGTTGTCAGATTCTGTAGCATTGAGTGTTTATTTAAATACATTTGATCCTAAAACAGGGTATGAACTGAGAAATAGGGTCCCAAGAGATCTAGCTGAAGCTCAGAAGATAATACTGACAATTGAAAACAATAGGAAGGCTGCAAGTATAATCAATAAAAGAGATAACCCTAGGGCTCCTCAGCAAAGCAATAATTATCAGTACAGACAGGAAAGCACATAAAAAATGAAAGGCCAAGGTTGCATGACATGCCATATAATACAGACTGGAAGGATGGAAAACCTATAACAACTAGGCCAAGAAACAAAGAGACTCCTGATCTATTGAGCAAGAAGGGAACCTATATGGTGAGTAACAATTACTTTTGTGAAGCTTGTGATAAGCCACATTCCCCAAACTATTGTGTTGTAGCTCAAAGGATGCAAGAGGAGGGAATGTTGATGAAAAATAGTGGAGAAGATCATAAAGTGTATTTGACTTCGAATACTTTTCACCATGTGGAGGAAAGGTACTCATCTTCAGAGGATGAAGGTTATGAATATGATGTTTCAGATCAGAGATACAATGTCCATATGGCTGAACAGTGGGTCCTTTCTGATTCTGAAGAAGATTATACAGGGCCACATTCTATTGAGGCGCCTACTCAATGTAGCATGAGGAGATTCACTGAAGAGGAGATAAAGAGGCTAACTGTTGTTGCAGTTGAAGAAGCAAAGAGTAAATACTGGTTGAGAAACAAAACAGTAAATGAGAAGGACGGTGTCCCTAGAGGAATCTTTATGAAGGATCAGAAGGCAACACAAGGAACTGTGAAGAAATTAGAAAATAAACAGCATGATAAAAGTGAATAGAAGCCTGTCCAAAAAGAGGAAGTGAAGGAATTACACAAAGAGATACAAAAGCCTGATCAGCCTAGTAAAAGAGAGAAGGAAGAAAACAAAGGAGAAACGTTAGAGCAGAAGAAGATTGTTAAGGTGGAGGGCTCTTCTTTTGACTTCACTCAGGCGTTATCCCAGGTAAAAATTTCTATTCCACTACTTGAAATAATGAAAATTAAGGAATATAGAGATAGTGATGTTCAATTGATACAAATGGAAATGAAAAACATGTGAATTTTGAAAATAGAGTAGCTATTAAAGCAGTCAATAGGCAAGAGAAAGTAAATATCCCAGAAGTCTGCTTGAGTGGTGTGCTAGCAACTCCCCCACAAGTTGATCCTTTTTTCACTACATTACTCATAAATAACAAGCTGTTGAGAAATTGCATGATAGACTCTGGTGCTGCTATAAATATCATGCCAATAGGAGTTATGAAGCAGCTTGGCATGTGGGTTGATACATGTGAAGGGAAGTGCTATGCAATGGATAACAGACTTGTACCTATGGTAGGCATTATGAGAGGTGTTGAAGTCAAGCTGGCTACTTATCCACAGGTGGTATACAATATAGATATAACAATAATTGATACTCCTTCGCAGTTTGGTATACTTCTGTTAAGACAATGGACAACATCAATTGGAGGAAATGTTCAATTTGATCTATCTTATACTACAATTCTAGTGAATGGTCAGGAGGTCAAATTGTATAGGGAGTCGAGAATGAACCAGCTGGTTGATTATGTACCCCAAGATCAGATCAACTATTTTTGTGATGTTGATCTTGGAAGTTTTAAGATTGAATCAACCCAACCAAAATTAACCAATAGTGATCCAATTGAAAAGCATGTGGCACAAAATTGCAATGAAGTGTGGAAAATGTATTTTGATGGAGCATGTAGCCAAGAAGGTAATGGAGCTGGCATTGTATTTGTTTCACCTGAAGGTATTACATTTAAATATTCTTTCCTGTTGGCATTTGAATGTACGAACAATGTGGTGAAATATGAAGCTTTATTGATAGGTATGAACATAGCTGTGAAACATAAGATCAAGTTGCTATCTGTTATGGGAGATTTTGAGCTGGTTGTTTCACAAATTAAGTCCAAGTATGCAGCAAAGCACAAAAGATTGAAACAATACAGGAATGTTGTATGGGACACAATTGAGTTGTTTGATGCTTTCTCGATTGAGTGGATTGACAGATCAAATAACATAATGGCTGGTTTTTTAGCAATTGTGGCGCTAAAAATAGATGATATCACATTGGCTAGGATATCACAGATTGAGTTCAAGACAAGGCCTGTTGTTCCTAATAACATTTATAGTTGGTAGGTCTTCAATGATGATACTGACCTTTTGAAATTCCTCAATTGTATAGATCAATATGAAGCCCAAGAAATTGACTTCAATGCTTTTGTTGAGGAAGTGGATGGGAAGCAAACAGTGTTTGGCAAGGAGATATTACAGCTCAAAACAAATAAGCTTCCTAAGGGTTTGGTGGCATTGGAAAGGCTGTATGATGGAAATGATCGGTCCCTCATGAAGCAAACACCAGTCAGAAGAGAATATATTGAAGAAGTTAACTTGGGGACCGAGATAGCACCAAAAAAGGTGTACATAGGAAAGAAGATAAGCCCTATAATTAGAAGAATGCTGATAGAGTTGCTGAGAAGGTATAAACACATCTTTGCTTGGTCTTATGAAGATTTAAAAGCATATAGGGAAGATTTGTTTCAGCATGAAATACCATTGAATCCAGATGCTAAGCCATTCAGACAAAAGAAAAGACCCATAAATCCAACACTGGAGCCTAAAATGCAAGAGGAGTTGACAAAGCTCAGAGATGGGGAAATCATCAAACCAATCAGGCACTCAACCTAGGTCTCAAATTTGGTCCCTATGAGGAAGAAAAATGGAGACATCAGATTATGTGTGGACTTCAGGAATTTGAATATGGCATCTCTCAAGGTTAATTATCTTCTACCCAATATGGAGGCTATATTGCATAAGGTGACAGGGTGTGAGCTGTTGTCCATGATGGATGGGTTTTTAGGTTACAACCAGGTCAAGGTCAAAGAATCTAAGCAATATAAGACAACATTCACAACTCCTTGGGGAATGTATGTATATATAAGAATGCCATTTGGTCTCACTAATGTAGGAGCAACCTTCCAAAGAGCTATGGATGTGGCATTTGCAAATTTGATCAATGCTATCATGGTGGTGTACCAGGATGACCTAACAGCTTATTCAAAGAAGGTTGAAGATCATGTACAACATCTAGAGAAGGTATTTATTAAAGCCCTAGAGTACGGTATTAGCTTAAACCCAAAAAAAGTGTCATTTTGCAATCACAAAAGGTAAGCTTTTAGGACATATTGTTTCAAAAGAAGGAATCAGGATAGATCCTGAGAGGGTTGAAGCTATTGATAAAATTCCTATTCCCAAAACTGTTAAGACTATACAATCATTCTTTGGACAGATGAATTTTGTTAGGAGATTTGTTTCTAACTTTGCTAAGATCATTAAGCCTATATCAAAAATGTTGAAGGACAGAAAATAGAATGGACTGCAGAAGCCTTGGAAGCTTTTATATCTATCAAAAGGGCCATCAAGGAGGCTCTTGTCCTTAAATCTCCAGATTTTACAAAGCCTTTTCAGATATTTTCATTTGCTTCAATGCACACAATTGTTGTTGTTATGTTAAAGAAGAATGAGGATGGTCATGAACAACCTGTGTCTTTCTTCAGTAAGTCATTACAAGGGTTTGAATTGAAATATGACATAATGGAAAAATACGCGTTTGCATTAGTAAAGGCTACAAAAGCTTTCAGGCCATATTTTGTTGGAGCAAAGGTGATTGCTTATGTCCCTCATGCTGCTATCAAAGATATTCTGACACAGTTTGAAGTAACAAGAAAAAGATGCAAATGGATTAACAAGATCCAAGAATTTGACATGGAGATACAGATTACCAAATTAGTAAGAGGCCAAGGCTTGGCTAGGTTGATGGCAGAATCAAATATTGAAGCAAATCAAGTTTGTAATGTTGATGAAGGGACTGCAATTGCTAGCATTGAGCACACTCCTTGGTATACTGATATCATGCATTTCCTTAAGTACACAAAGTGTCCAGAAGGATTGAGTGACAGCCAGAAAAGAATTTTGAAGTTACTGGCATCTAATATGTTTTCATGGATGGAGATCTATTTTGGAAGAATAGGGATGGTATATTGTTATTGTGTTTGGACGAGTCTCAGGCCAAGCATGTTCTAAGTGAAATGCATGAAGGAGTTTGTGGAGGACATTATTCAGCAAAAACAACTATACACAAAATTCTCAGGGCAGGTTACTACTGGCCTAAGGTTTTTAATGATTCTTTCACACATGTAAAAAAGTGTGAAGCTTGCCAGAAGTTCTCTGGAAAGCTGAAATATCAAGGAGCCTTGCCTCTTTGACCCTTGCAAGCTGATGCCCTTTTTCATGGGGAATTGATTTCATTGGAGAGATATAGGAAAAATCAAGTGGAGGATACAAGTGGATACTAGTTGCCACTGATTATTTTACTAATTGGGTGGAGGCAATCCCAACTAAACAGGCTACAAGCAAAGTGGTGAAAAAATTCTTGATGGACAACATTATCACCAAATTTGGTGCACCACTGAGGTTAATAACAGATAATGGGATGTGTTTCAGGTCTAATGAATTTAAAAGTTTCTGTGACACATATGGCATTACCATTTCTTATGCAGCTCCTTACCATCCACAATCTAATGGTCACGCTGAGTCTAGCAATAAGAGTCTTTTGAAGATTATAAGGAGGATGTTAGGATAGAACAAGAAAGCTTGGGATTTAAAATTAAAACTGGTTGTGTGGGGCTGATAGGATTACTATGAAGAAAGCAATTGGAAAGTCCCCATTTGAATTGGTATATGGAGCACAAGCTAGGATTCCTTTACATAATTTGTTGCCAGTCTACAAGTTTGTCCTTCAGGAAGATTTGGGTATTCCTGAACCTATGGAAGAAAGAATGGAGCAACTAGCTGAACTTGATGAAATAAGGAGAGTTGTCGAAAACCAAAACATGAAGTTACAGACACAGATGAAGTAACTATTTAATAAGAAGGAAAATGATAGAAAATTTGAAGAAAATGACTTGGTGTTGATGTGGAACGCAAGGTGTCAGGAGAAGGGTAAAAATGGTAAATTTGAAGCTTTGTGGCTAAGACCTTTTGTTGTTGTTGGAAAGAAAGGTGAAGATTTATACTATCTATAGAATATGGCTAGTGAAGATCAGGAATTGCTTGCTCATGGGAAATTTTTGAAGCATTTTTTATCTTGAGCAACATAGAGGATTAAGGGTTGCCAGTTGTTGATGTGGTTTTTGTGACCATACCAAACAGCAAAACAAAATAGTCCGAAGGCTATTCCATTCTCTCTTGATCAAAGTATTCTGTGCGCTAAGATTGCGAGAAAGTTCGCACGTTCAACTCCAAGGTTCCTTTAATGCGAATAGACCCAGTTCGGTTGATGTGTATTTGTTGTGTTCTTATGAGGGGACTTACACAATTGTTCAGACTTCTTGCAGTTAGCAGCGGGTAAATATGATTTGAAAGGGATTCTTGCATGTATGATTGGCAATGTAGTTCATTTTCCTAAAACTAATCAGAAATGTGCAGAAAGTAAAAGGGTAGAGGGCCTAAGAAATTTATATTCTACTCTAAATGCAGGATATGTGGGATTCAGTTTTGGCAGACTTCAACCAAATTTCACCTAGCCTCACGTCGGACAGCTTCAGCGAAATCAGTGCAATCTTGAAGGGGATAGCAAAAGATGTTCAAATTATGACTCAACATGCATACACCATCACAACGATGCATATAATCATACAAATCACAATTGAAGTTAAACACAAGATAATTTCCAGTCGACCACGCAAGGAAAACTTATCATCAACAAGTTGCTAGTGGTATGGAATAAAGCGAAGCTACCTCAATAAAACACCACACATCAATGTAAGCTACTTGCATGAAATTAAGCTACTTGGATACGAAAGGAAGAAGAGACCTTGCTAGCAATTCATGGCAAGACGAATTCCACCATCAATGAAAATATCTATTATCATGAAAAGTGTTACACAATAATCTCCCAAAAGTTTTCAAAGGGAAAACTTTCTTTCTTCTCCACACTATGCAAAATGATCTACTATGCTCTACTCTCTAGCTCTAATGCTAATGCTAATGCCCAATCTCTCACAATGTCTATTGTCTAATCTGATGATACAAATGAAGGGGACTCCCCTTTATATAGCTAGCCAAGTCCCAAAAGACGGCTAGGGTTACAATTAATAGAGTGGCCAAAATCGTGCCACCTCAGCCCTAACCCTAAAAATTACCAGAATAGGGAGTGGTACATTAAATGAATCAAAGATTCCCACTCACTCCCATAAATAGAAAATGCAATAAATGCCCATATTCAGTCTTCTAGAAGATCCTCGTCCAGTAGTGTGTTCCCATTTGCCTTCTCCCTGATTTCCAACTCCACGAATCTGCGAAGCACGGCCTCAACCTCCTGAACTGAAATCGGTGGAACACAATCTAACTAAAACTCTAATACTGTGACTGAATGTTCATGCCTCGTACAAGATTTTCTCCAAGCAGCTAAGGAGTCCTATGAGTTCTGGATCAAAGTGGAGAAAGTAGCAGTATTCTCAAAATCATCCTGTACAAAGGTCTTAACGTCTGCGAAGAAAGGCACCAACAAACCCCTCAAATTATCAAAATTAACTTCATCTAGATTCAGCCGCCTAGCAAATATGGCCTCGAAGGTATTCTGAACTCCATCTATAATGTTGGCCATAGCCTTGTGTACTCTAGCTGAATCCGCCTGTGTCACATCAAAGAAGCCACGCCCTGTGATAGCTGAAGAATACCACCGAGAGAAATCATATTGGTCATTCGCCTGAATGACGCCTCCATCAATCAACAACTGCAATGGCACATGCCTCAATACCTCAAGACGCTGAATCACCTTACTCTGATAGATGGAAGCGTCGCCCCAAGCATGATCCACTGCATCCATCCGTGTCAAAATAGTAGAGGCCTGCTGAAAGGTAGAGGCAAGGTCCTCCATAAATTTCTCTGTCTCAGCACGAACTCCTGTGACCCATTTATCTGCTTCTCATGCCATCCTTCCTAACTCCATCAAGCCACTGATTAACGCTCTGGGAATATCTGCTGGAGGCTCTATCACTGGTACATCCTGCCCTCAAGAATGAGACAATTGCTGAACATATCCAATCAAGGCCTTGTGTTCTCGTTTCAACTTCTTATATTTCCCTTCTTTCTTGAATAATCTATCCTTGAGGGCGAGGTAAGAGTTGTCACACTCCTCAACAATCTGAGCACCGTGGGGCGTCCCAAATCCAAAGTCGTGACCACATAATTCTCAGGAACTGCTTCATTGGTCACACTCAACTCTTGGAACAACAACGTGAAGAGTACAAGAGCCATCCTCCTCAGTGGAGATCTTCGAAAACTTTCTTGCCTTCTTCTTCTGTGGAGGTGCACTGATCCTGTTCAAAAACTCCTCCATCTCAACCGCTGGATCAAGCTCCTCACTAGGGCTTCTTCTCATTCTGTCCCTAAGCCAATCAGGCACCTCATACTGTATATCGAAGGGTTGCTACTCCTGTGCCTCTACTTATCTAACTTGTTCAACTTCTTCATCATTCTGGCGAGGCTCATCGTCCTCAAGTGGCTGAGTATCACCTGACACTATATCATCATCTTCGTTCATGGCCGCCTCTAACTCATGCTAAAACTAAGGGTCAGTAATAGTCCCCTCATCATCCTGTTGATCAATCCTAATAGGTACGTTGGCGCTCTGGCCAATCGACTCTCTCCGTGGAGGCTAAATATCACTCTGTACTACCGGTACCTGATTCAATGCAATCCTCTGATTAGCAAACAAAGACACCTCCTGTATACTTGAAGAACGTGTCTCCAAGGGTGTTGCCACTATAACTCATGGAGGCTCTGGCTGAATAGGCTCCTACCTAACTATTTCCTTCTTTCTGGATTCTGGACCTCTTGTAATCTGTTTCTTTCTGCCAGTGGTGGGCATCCTGTGATCTCCCATCAAATTGTAAGTCAAAGCAATTGACCTACCCTTCAACCTGTTTACTCTTCTATCAACCCATGCTCTGGTGAATGTCATAACTGGGATAAAAAGAGTATCTAAATCTGCAACCTCGGGCTCTGACCAATCCACAGGTGGAAGTGGAGTATCTCGAACAGCTGCTTAATCTGGATGGACTACATCCATATCCTCATTGACCTAGTCTGAAACTAGCACAACCTCACACTCCCTAATCAGAGTAATCGGCAACTGAGAGAACATTCTCTTCCTTACTTCAATTTCATCAACTGCGTCAGCCCAGTAATGCTCAATGGTGGCCTTATGCTTGAACTCCTCTGACAACACCCACTTGATGTTATGATGCGGGTCATAGTGTTGTCGACTTGTATGATATGAGAAATGATAAAATTGAAGCTCACTTTCAGCTTCTCTAGCTGCCTGTATCGAAGGACACACCTCATCTGAGTTGCCCATTACAATTGGAAATTCTATCCCTCCCTTTTTCTTCTTCTTTTGAATTTTATCATAGGCAAGCAGTTGCCTAGATATTTCTAGCATCAATATTCTGTCTGTCCGGTATTTCGGCAGCTTATATGGGTACAAGGAAAAACCTTGCAGCCTAATGTATGAAAATCTCAGAAACTGAATAAACCAGCACCCATACCTTTCGATCAACTCCTGAGCATCCCTCGAGATTCTATGATGTAACCGCTCCTGAAGCAACCTTGTGATATACATGGTGAATGAATCGTTGACACGCTTGTAGTGGGTTGTGCTCGAAAGGTGCAACTGTGGATAGGCATCATAGATTTTGAACTGATGAGAGCCACAACCGATAGGTTCCTTGTAAGAGATCCCTTTGTACTTCGTCATCCGTGACAACATGTAGATAATGTAGGAGTTCATGTAAAATGTCTTCGTTCTCCTCAAGCTTAGGAGCTGCTCATGTATATTGTCGCTGATCATCTCAGCCCAGTTGACATAGTCTTTTCCTTCTAGCACCAGGTTGATGTAGTAGAACATCCACGGTTCAAAAATGAACGACTGTGCACAGCCTCCAACCCGACTCAGCATCATAATGGGATCACAGTATTCTTGCTTCAAATCACCCGCTATGATCTGCTTGGGCAACTTCATTCGAGAAGGCTTAGGAGTGCTCATCCAGTGAGTGTTAATTGTCTCCATGCATCGTTCAAAAGCAGAAGCATACATCCGCTCCGCTCGCTCCCTGGATTTATAAACCATGTTCCTGTGTGCCGAGATCCCGAAAGCTTCACCAATGGCCGCCGGAGTAAGATTGGCAAGCACTTGGCCATCTGGTGACATGATCGATCGGTGTTCCTTCTCGTAGCAATTAGCACACTCCATTATCAGCTCCGAGCATTGAATGGCTGGTAGAAAACTAGCAGCTGCATACAGTCCGCTTCGAACAATGTTGTACGAAGTGACTGAAGCCCGATGACTTCCAATTCCAAACATCCTGTTCTTGAAGGTTTCCAGGTTGACGGAGCCTAGGTTAGTGTCTGTCAACTTGCCCAGCTTTGAAATAAACTTTGATTTTGGCATGAATGTTTTGCTCAGCTTCTTGATCACAGCTTGTCTGGAGGCGCCATTGTCCTTTCCAGTTGTCCTCGATTCAGCCATCTGCAAACAACAACATTCATCAGCAATCTATAAAATAAAATATGACACTATGTAGGGGCCGCAGTTGACTTTAGAAGCTGCAATAACTTTCGTGTTTGCAAACCTCAGCTTCTTCTCTTGAATCCCAACACTTAGAACAGATTTCTAAGTAGACTTTGATGGCTTCACTTCACTATCTTCAATCAGCAATTTGAACTTCTATAACTTCGTATCAACAATCAGCAATTTCACACTTCGAAAACTTTCAACAACTTACTTCACTTAAAGGTGTCTCCTTCAACTGGAAAATTCTACTAAGCTCAATCAAGATAAGCTCCAACAATCAGCAAGTTCAAATTCAAACTCTTAGCAATCAGCAAACTCGAGTCTTCAACCAGCAAGTGCGTCCTCTTTTACTTCAGCAATGGCACTTCTCAACAACTCAAGGCGTCCTTTTTCAACTCAGCAACATTCAGACTTCGAACTCTTCAAGCAACAATTCACTGCAACACTTCACTCTCAGAGCAAATTCGACTTCTTCAGCTGTGAAAACAATTGAGAAACTTGCTCATTTTATAGCTAAAATTCGAATTCTAGAAGAAGTTAATTTTAGCCAGTGCAATTAAACTCCACTACTCCACTTCAAGAATTCAAATTTTCCTTCTCTGGTATTTGTGACACTTGTCTCCAGTCGTCGGGAACCTTGTTCTTCTAGAAACTTGACTTTGACTGGCGTTTTTGAATTTATTTTTGAAAAATTTAATTTAAATTCATCTTTTTCACTCACCAGCCGGAGCTCTGTTACTGGAAATCGAATTCAACTCCTCCTCTGCTCTGAAAAATTCATCCTTGAAGAATTTAATCAAAATTATCTAGGCAACTGACTTCAGATTCATCGTTCGAAGAAAATTCATTTTGAAAACACATTTTATTCAAATTTGCCTTAGAAGATTTAAAATTCTCCCTTAGGAAAATTCACAATTTGAGTACTGATCAAATTCTTCACTGAAAAAGTGTCGGCGAAGTGCAGAAGACCTGGAAATCCATCTATCATCACGAATGTCCAGTACCCAGAAGAAAATTTTCTTCAGAACGCTTTGAATCCATGGGTACCCAACGAACGGGTTCATTTAACTTTTTTGAATTTGAACCTTAGAAAAATATTATTTTCACCATTTAAATTCATTCTTCGCCTACGATCACTCTGCGTTGCTTTGACTTCTTGAAAATTTTGAATCTTCTTGCATTATTATCGTCTCTGACTCCACTGCTGAGAAAATTTGCTCGTGCTTCGAAAAACTCCATCACCTTGAGTTCTAGGCGTATTTTCTAAGAAAGAAAATATTTTCCTTGGAAAAATATTTTTAATCATCTCTTGCATTCTTGAAAAAATTTCCCTTAGAAAATTCTATTTGTTTGCCAGTGGAGGAGAATTTTTTATCAACTTCATTTAGAAAAATTTTATTCTCGAAGGCGCCTTGTACATTTTATCTTCACTTCACCCCATATCACTCCACACTTAGGAAATATTCCAACGCCTTCAAGATATTTTAAAATCACCTTAGGCACCTAACATACTTGGGAGAATTTTAAAATTACGCCTTAGCCACTTTGCCTTCACCACCTTGCACATTAGACTTAAAGAGGAAAATCTCGTCCTAGCATTTTACTCTCAACACTTCACATGCCTAGCATTTTCTAACACCTTATAACTCCCCTCACTCTTGGCGCATATAGTATTTGATGGAGGAAAAATAAAACCACGCCTAGGGAAGCATCTTCAACACTCTCCACCCTTGGCGCGCCTAGCATTTACCTTGTGTTCACCACGCCTTGGAGCATCTTTCACCTTATTTACCACTTGCACTTACTTTTACTATCCTAACTTGGGCGCATTTTGGCTTGGCAGGAGGATGACCTTTCAACTTCCGATCTTTTGTCTTGACATGCACTTGTTTGGGTGCATTTTAGCCCTTGAGGAGGATAAAAACTTTGACCTTGTTGACCTTCTCCTTGCTTTGGGTGCATTTCCATGCATGTGAAGGACGAAATTGTTGACTTGTTGACTTTTCTTTCACCTTGGGCTCATTTTGATGTGTCTAGTGGATGAAACTTTCTCCAACGTCTTTGGGTGACTCTTCACCTTCTATTTTTTTGTCCTGGCATGCATGCACTTGGGTGCATTTTGCCCTTTGAGGAGGATAGACATGTTTGACTTTGCTTTGACTCAACTGCAACTTGGGCGCATTTTGCTACATGAGAAGGATGGGCGCATTTTGGGGGTGGTGGAGGACGAGTTCTTGCCTTAGAAACTTTTTTCAAAATCAATCCTCAAGGTGGGCACATTTTCCTAGGCCTGCAGGATGAACTTCATTGACTTCCTTTGACTTCCTTGTGTTTTGGGTGCATTTCACCCTGGCAAGAGGATGAACTTCATTCAAAAAATTTCCATGCCTCCTCATCAATCTGGGCACATTTTTCCAGGCCTGCTGGACGAAGTTCCAAACTTAGACAAATTTTTTATCATCTTTTGCCAGCTTACGTGCCCTGCTATTTATAGTAAGTTCTCTGAATTTTGCACCTCTGAAGCCCGGAATGACTTGAAATTTTGAACGTAGCATCCTCATAACCTTATCAACCTGTCGGCACAACCATTTTTAGTCACTCTGCTACTTTTAGCATGTTTCTGAAGGTGGTTTACTATAAATAGTAACCTCATGTTTCTGATAGCTCCCATGCTCTGATCGAGTTGAAATTTGAATAAGGCGATCCTCACCACGTGACCTGTTGGCCGACACTGACGCATGCGCTCAATTTGCTATTTTTAGCCAGTTTCCAAATTGACTTACTATAAATAGTAAGTGCTCCGTTCGACTTGAAATTTCACCAGCAGATAGCCTGAAGGACGCTGATCGTGGTGGTTTACACCGGTTTTTGAAAATTTTGACTTTTTATGCCTATTTTTAGGCTTCGAAGTTGGAAACCCCAATTCGCTTTGCATGCATATCAAATGATCTCTGTTTCCCTTCGTTTCTGCGACACTGCGATCGGCTCGTGATTCTGAACTGCTGGGAGGTGGCCGCCAGGACATACCTGCTAAAAATAGCAAGTTCCTTACTGAGTGAATATCTCCGTTTGCATGTCACACCATCGCGAAGCTCTCAAAAAACCCATCAGGAATCATCTGACATGCAAAAGAAACCTCGACATGCAAACCCTAAAAATAGCCTCGGAAGGCTGAATTCTGAAAGTGGTCGTCTCATCTTGCAAGTTATATCATCGCGAAGGTCTCGAAAAACCCAGAAGGAATATGCCAACATGCAAAGAAAATCTCTGCATTTGCACCCTGAAATTCGTCCCGGAAGCTAGACTGCTAAAAATAGTAAGTTGTCTGTTTTCGCTCAAATTTTGCACGCGAGCGGCCTGATATGCTCTGAATGCCGTGTGACTGTCGGAATCTCAAAATAGCTGACAAATTGCCCTAAATTTTACACTTACTAAAAATAGTAAGTACCTTAGAATCTGACGAAAACTTGCTGAGAGCCTGCTGGAAGCACACTGACAACAACGTTAAGTTCAATTTTCAATTTACTGACTTTACTTGACCTTGGACTGACTAGAAATGATAAAACCCTAATTTTAGACTTGGTCAGTTTCACACTTAAACTCACTGACGGGCGCAACCCCTCGAAAGGCAGACATCAGAAAAGAGACAGAGCAAGAGAGAGAGAAGAAAACCCAAGCCAAAAGACCGGAACGGAGCAAAAATTTAGGGGGTCCCCATCTTGAATGGGGCGATGTGTGAAAAGGTCACAACACCAGTGCATGGACAACTCTTGATAGTCCTCTTTAAAATTCTTTTCCATGCATAGTAGTTTAGGATTCTGGTCCCCTTCATTTTGCATTCACTTTCCTTTCATTTCCATTGCCTTTCATCCTTTTTCTGTTCACTGGTTCATCATTCTATGTCTGGTATGCTCACCCAAAGATCTGGATCCTTGCAATAAATAGACCTGTCCACATGTTATCAAACTTGGTGTGATGGCTTGGCCTACTTTTCAAAACATCCCATTTCAGCACGAGATCTCCCACCTTGAAGATCTTTTATGTAGCCTTCTTGTCAAATGTCTTCTTTGTTTGGAGCTGATGATACTCCAAAACCTTCATTGCTTTGTCCCTTGATTCTTCGAGCTCCATGAGCTCTGCATATCTCATGGACATTGGGTCTTGTTCCTCAAACATCTCCAATTGGTGAATAATTTTTAGAGCTAGAAGCTCCACGGATAGAGGTAACCTGGCCTCCTTGCCATAGACTAACATGTATGGTGAATTACCAATAGACCTCTTAGGAGTCACTCTGTCTGCCCAAAGTGCATACTTTAATCTAATGTGTCAGGTCCTTTGATCATCCTCCATTATTCTTTTGATAATCCTGATGAGATTCTTATTTGTGCTTTCAACTAAGCCATTACCCTAAGGGTAATAATTTGAGGATGTATTTAAATGAATGCCCTGCTTAATAGCCCAATCAGTTAATCTTAATCCCACGAATGCAAGAGCATTATCAGATATGATTGAGTCAGGAACTCCAAATCTGGTGACTATATCCTCATAGAAGCTCAAAACTGAAGACTCTTTTGCTTCTCTCAAAGCTATTGCTTCTATCCATTGTGTGAAATAGTTTGTGGCAGTGAGCACCCACTTGTGACCAGTACTGGATGGTGGATTAATTGGCCCAATAAAGTCGATGCCCCATCTCATGAAGGGTTTCTCCACTTGAATTGGATGCAGAGGCATAGCGGACAGTTTTTCTTTTCTTGCAAACAAGGCACATTTGATACACTTTCTTGACCAAGCATATTCATCCTTAAATAAGTTGGGTCAGTAGTAACTAGCTCTCATGATTTTCCAAGTAGTTGTCCTTGGAGAAAAATGACCCCCGCAGCTCCATCGTGAAACTCATGAAGTACCTTTTCAATCTGGTCACTATGAATACACCTTAACAAAACACTATTTACCAGCACATGTGGTATAGACTGCAGCCTAAAGTATCTTCTTTTTCCTCTGTTCAAACCATATGGACACTCACTGTAAAAATCGGGTCATGTTTTGAGCCCAATTAATTGTTCCCACAAGTACATCATCTTGAGAAACCTAAGACTCGTTTGTATTAGCCAAAATAGCATCCTTTTCTAATTCATTTTCACTGATTGATCCTATAGCAAGTTGTTCACATAGACCTTTACCTCTAACCAATTTAGTAATCTTGATATCCACATCATATTCCATGACCTTAGTGACCCACCCTGTTCTTTTTTCATTCAGATCTTTGTTCGACAGAAACTCCTTCACACTTGAGTACGCCACCAGAATATGAATCTTATTGTTTGACACTAGAGGCTTAAACTTCTTTAGGCTTCTGATCATAGCGAGAACATGTTTCTCAACAAAAGTATACCTCTCTTCATAATCGGTAAGTACTTGGCTAAAGAAAGCTATGGGTTGTTCTAAGTTATCACTATTTTCTGAACCAACATGGCAGAGATTGAACTACTGATACCAAAAGCATACAAAAAGAAGTCTTTGGAGAAATCTAGATTTACCAATGTCAGAGCAGATGCTAAAGCCTCCTTGATTTCTTCAAAACTATGCTTTGCCTCTTTTGTCCAACTAAAAACTACGTTCTTTTTTAGCATGGCAGTCAAAGGCTATAGTAAATTTGCAACATTAGGAATAAATCTTATTAGAAAGTTGATTCTCCCTAAAAAGCTTTGCAATCCTTTCTTGTGATTGGGTAATGGTAGTTCAAGTATAGCTTTGACTCTTTCTGGATCAATGGTAACTCCATCCTTTGATACTGTTGGAACTATAAAAATATGATGACTTTTACATAGCTTTCATCCCCCTAGGTCTCCATTTGAGTCCTACCTTAGGCACATTTTCCTCATTTCATGATATTTTCACCCTTGTTTGGTCGTGTGACCCCATTGAATCCATTGAGTCATGCATTATTCATGTTGTGGTCCATATCAGCATAAGTCTATCTAGGTCTCCTCGACCGGTGATGCTTTTGTGTTAACATATGTTTGCTGTAGTTTCATTAGCAGAACTTGTTCATTGTTATAGCAATCGACATTCACTTTTAGGATTCTATCGGCATGACATTCATGTGGTTTCAGTGACCGTGGAGGAACCTATCGGCGGGAGTTTGGTCTTCAGTATATCATCTCACCGAGTGCCTTATGTCTTGCCGACCGGTATATGGAGATGCGTCGGTGAGATTTTTTCCTTCGATGAAGCATCTTGGCGAACTCACCTAGTCTTGCCAACCGGTGGTGGATGCATATACATATTGGAAAAATATTTTCTTCGGGGTAACATCTTAGCGAGTGACCTTCGGTCTCATTGATATTACACAAGAGGCTCATCAGTGAGAGACTTTTTCTTCAGAGTAAGTCATAGCGACTTCATATTGTCTCACCAATCGGTGGCAAAAAGATGCACATATCGGTAAGAGTTAATGCTTTCAGCATGTGGTCTTGGTGAGTTTGGATTGTCTTACCGATTGACAACATATGGACATGCATCTTGGTATGACTAATGGGCATCAATGTAACATCTTGGTGATCCTGTCCGGTCTTGCCAATTTATTTTCTCACGCCTGATGTAGATTGCATTGGCATGAAATTTTTTTTGTCTCAGCGAAATAAATGTATCACGGGGTGCTTTCGATAAGACACAGGATAATCTACGAAGCCTCTTCCCGACTCGGTGTTGTCTTGGCGATCTAAAAATGAGGTCAGGGTGTTTTGTTATGGCATGGTCTAATCTGCATAGGGTCTTCCTGATATCATAAAGTCACAACGATACATGCGAAACAAAGGAATACTCTCAGGGAAACATAAGGTGATCTACAGGATATCTCCCCGACTCAAATAAGTCACGGTGAAAGCAAATAAAACACGAGGCGACTGTAGTGATTGAATTTCCTTTGGCATACCTACCGGTTTGTCTTGCCAACTGTTTCATTGATGATTAATAAAATTCAAATACTGTGGCCGACATGTGAGTTCATAAAATACCGTTGCAGGCCAACATGATATGAGCCCGAATTAAGCAGTTGGCCGACATGGGATCTCAATATGATATATTTTTCTGATGCTGGTGTATAAATAAGCATTTTTGTAATTGTAAAATCATCAGCTATTAGATATTCGATACACAACAAGTAGATAGAGTAGAATAAAATTCTCGGATCAGAGACTATTGTTGCATGATTTCAAAATGGAGGTATTTATGAAAATCAATTGATGTTGCTACATTTTTCTTGTGTCAATTGTCTGTTGAATTCAATGAAAATACTGCTAAGTTTTCTCCAAGATTGATGCTTTCTGGTTGTTTAAATTGACATAACAAGTTTATGTTCAGTTTATCAATGCACATTTGTTGTATTTATGTGATTAATCAATTGGTTCTTTCAAGCAAAGATTAAATCCTTTTAGTTGATCACAGTAATCAAAGAGATTCATCTGGATTATTAAAGTAGAGCTTAGTAGTTACAGTATTGCATGTTTATACAAGTTGTAAATAGAATGTATGCTAGATAATTTGAGTTTTCTCCAGAGAGTGTTGCTTATCTTGATTTCATTTGACTCCACATACCCAATAAGGCATTGGTCTCTGCAGTTTCATCATTAAATTTTTTTTATTCTCTTTATATCTATTAATTGAGAATTTAGGATTTAGATTAAGAAGATTTCTATTGCGCTTGAATTCAATTGTTCACTTGCATCTACCATTGTGGACAAATCATTGCAAGAAGGATAACCATAAGTCAATTCTGCTTCATTCAGAATGGTACACCCGCCTAGGTTTAGCAGCACCTGAAGAGTAGAAGGTTGGTTCTTTTGACCTTGTCTGTTACCCTAAAGCGTATCAAGAGATTGGCAGCCTCTTGAGGCATTCCACCTACGTTTTTGAGAGCTAACAGATACTATATGGCCTAACAGTCTACCTTCATGAACTGCAAAAATATTTTTTGTAGGATTTAGGGAAATCCCAAACTCCCTGCATTTCTCAAAAACTTGCTTGAGATGTGACAAATGTTCATCTGCAGTTTTTGAATATACAGTTATATCATCTAAATAAACTAGCAAAATTTTTTGGATTAAACTCTGAAATGCCATGTCCATGGCACGTTGAAAGGTGGCACCAGCATTAGATAAACTGAAAGGCATTCTCTTGTAGGCCATAGTGCCCCATTTTGTTGTAAATGTTGTTTTATACTGATCCTCCTCTTTGACAAGAATTTGGTTATAATCATAATACCCATCCAGAAGAGAAAATCTTTCTGAGCCAGCAACAGCTTGGAGAATTTGTTCATCACTATTTCCTAGTTTACTACAGAAAATTGATCCTCTTGGAGTAGAAAGGTCACTATTTGTTCATCACTTTCAAATACTTGCCAGTTAATGTTGTTATCAGGAATTGACGGCCTGATAATCACCTTGACATACTACTATATTTTAGCCTTTTTAATATCACCTAGGATATCAAAATGTGCTCCAATTGTTGCAAGTCTGTCAACATGTTGGTTCTGATTCCTTGGGATAGATACTAAGTTAAAGGCATTAAATTCCTCAATCATATTCCACACTCTATTTCTATAAGACTTTAGTGTGTCATTTTTAGCAACATTGACCCCCTAACCTGATTGACTATCAATTCATTGTCTTCATAGACTCTCAAATAGTCAATTCCTCTTTTCCTTGCCCATTCAAGGCCTTGGATAAGTCCTTCATACTCAGCACTATTGTTAGAACATGCAAAAGCAAAATGGAAGGCTGAAAAGTACTTATTGCCTTGTGGAGAAATCAACATTGCACCTCCACCTACCCCATTCGTACTCCTGGAACCATCAAAGAACATCTTCCAAATTCCACCTTGCTATTGCAGCAACTGATTTGGATCCTTTTCAAGATTTGGAATCTTTGCGTCAAGCTCAAATATGACATAGTTACCCATACCAGCATCTTGAATAAAGTCTTCCAAACTGTCTAACACATTTTCAACTGCCCATTCATGTAGAAGCATGTCAGGAACAACATCCAACTCACTGTCAGTGAAAATGACACAATTTGTGTATGCAACAATAGGAGCAACATTAACGAGACTTGGGTTATACGGCTCAATATGATCTTTAGCCAACTTTTCTGATTTAATGGTAACCTTGGTTCCATATCTTGTTCTAAATAACATATGTGACCAATTAGCTGACACATAACCACCTATCTTGG
This sequence comes from Sequoia sempervirens, assembly GCA_007258455.2. Classification (NCBI taxonomy): domain Eukaryota; kingdom Viridiplantae; phylum Streptophyta; class Pinopsida; order Cupressales; family Cupressaceae; genus Sequoia; species Sequoia sempervirens. The sequence goes on from VDFB02281492.1 coordinate 901,154,319, forward strand.
CTGTAAATTCTCTTGATAAGCACAAGGAAAAGAAAGGTGGAAGGTCTATGACACAAATATCTTGGGGAACTAAAAAATTAGGACAAGCATGAAAGGTAAGACTCAAATCTTTAATGATGTCGAGTGTATTAATAGAGGTACCATCCAATTGGATTACTCCTTTCTCTAAAGGCTGATACTTTAGCCCAAGCTTGTCTGCAATCTACTTTGGCATCACAGAGCTACTAGCTCCATTGTCTACCATAGAGTTATGAACTAACTTGTTACCTATGATCACTGACACGTAAAATGGAGGTGGCTTAACTCCTTTTCCTTTCTCTTTGCTAGACTATTGATCATTTCTGTAGGGATTATTTGTTAACACAGCTCTAACTTGGCCTATTGGAGACTCAACTTTATCAGACATTTTCAAACTTGACAAGGTTGACTGTAACATGTCTTTTTGACCTGGGATAGCTAATGAGTCCCACATAGACATTGTAACATTCATCTTTTTCATGTTATCAAGAATACTATAGGGTACAGCTGGGGTTACTTTATAATGTACCTTCATTCCAGTTTGATCAGCTTGCAAGTGTGGCTACTCCTTGATCGGGAGTTGTTGATCTCCTTGCGAACCACGAGTCACTTGAGATGTAGATGGTTCCATAGTTGCCACCTTTCCTCTATCAGCTGCTTGATCAAGCTCAAGTGCTCTCTTCTTCACCCTGGTATTAGCTGCAACTGGAGAATTATCTACATTTAATCCACAAAATTCTTCACCTTGCCAATTAAGTAAGGTAGCATCATTGATAAGTTGATCTTGGCATTGTGGAGATGCATCATTGAATGCACTCTGCTGTGAACTTGAGGCATTCTGTACCATAAGTGCCTGATTGATGAGTCCATTTGAGCAGGTGGCCTGATTGTGGGGCTGATTGCAAGGGTAGCACCACTCATAATCGGCTGCTAAGTTATTTTGAATAGGAACCAGGTCCTTGACTACACTAATAGGTGTTGGAGCATAGGCCCGAAAAGGTCTTGTGTTCACATTCTGTCTTGGGCCCTGGTAATTGCCTTGGTAAGCTTGTCTACTACCTTGATATATTTGTTGCTAGCTTGGATTCTGCTGCTGATAAGGCCTACTATATGATTGTTGCTTTTCTAAGCTTACAAGCTTGCTACCAAAAGACTGCAATAGACTTTTGATTTCCTGTAACTCATTTGGAGAACCTGAAGCATAATTTTCTTGTGTTATAGCAACTGGAATATGTGGCAAAGGTGCAAAGGGTGGTATCTACAGAGGAATATTTGCATGGATCTCTGGGAATATAGGCATTGGTGGCCTAGGAGCTAGTTTACTAGCCTGTATTAGGCTATTTTTAGCTCATTGCTATTTCAAAAGCATCTGGTAGAGAAACCCCTACCATTGATTGTATCATAATAGCTATATCATTGTTAAGAGCCCTCAAAAAGTACAAAAATGCATACTCTAGAGGTTGCCTCACTATTGCACGGATTCTATCCCAGGTTCTTTGAAATTTGAAATTAAAATCATTCATCTGCTCTAGTGGAGCCCTCTTTATTGTAGTTAATTGTTCCAATAGAGACAAGTTATCAAACCTGTCCTGAAATTGTTTATGCAACTTGTCTCCAAACTCGTCCCAAGTTGCAATTGAACTGACTGCTAAGCTCCTATACCATTGCATAGCTCTTTATTTCAACGAAGCAGCTAGTAGTCTCACTGCAACATCCTCTTGGGTTATGTGATGGACTCCACATAATGAAGCCACATCTCTCATGTGTTCAATCGGGGTAGTTTGGTCTTCCCCTGTAAAATTTGGTAGACTCTTCAAGGCTGGCATTGGAATGTCATTATGTTGTGCCAAATTCAAGGGGCTCCCTCCATTAAAAGCAACAAAGGGTTGATTCCTTGGAGCGGCCATTGGAGGTGGCTGAGGAGGATTTACTGGCACTTTAGATGAAACCAAAAACAGGACAGCAACGTGTGATACCACAGATGGAGGAGTGGATTGAGTTCTTCTAGAATAGATAATTGTTATTCCTCACCTTTCTATTGCTCTGCCTTGTCTTCTTGGTGGTGACAACTGCAAATATTCAAAAGGGAACAAACTACTCTTTGTATGAACTCTTCTCATAAACTATAGAAGGCATTGATTTCTGGAGTTCTTCCTCTTTATGGAGTCACCAAGTATGTTGAATGACTTCTATAAAGTCTGGGACTAACTGGTTGCATACTAAACTAGCAGTTCAATCTAATTTCAGTCCCACTGAGCGTACCAAAAATTGTTGTCACTTAGAAAATGCACCCTATGCATAGTAATGGAGACTGAGCTTTCTAGTGAAACATGGGATCATTTCAAGGCTGTGGGTCACCTAGAAATTGAAATGAACCTCCGGAGAAGGCCAACTTCCTTTGGGTATCACCTAAACTAACGATTCAGTGAAGGGAAAAGAGAGAAGGAGTACATGAATGAAACTAAACTATGGTGATACACCGAGTTGATAATAAATCATGAAAAGAAAAAACAAGATGAACATACATTGAGAAGCTAATAGTTAGTATTTTACTTATTTAGCATGACCCCCTTTAGACTTATGCACTATTCTTAAAAGGCTTGCTCTACATACATATCTTAAGAAGGAAAGATGAATTCACAACTTTAAGGTATGAATACAGATTTTAGAAAAAAACACAGTTGAAAACTTGCATAATCTAAAAGAAATACAAAACTAAGAGTAATACAAACATTAACACTGGCTTCTGAGGTAAACTCTGTGTTTTATTCCAGATTCCAGTTGAGTTACAAAACATACATTAGTTGAGAAAGGATTCATAGAAATCACTAACTCTCTTTAATGCATTATCCGAACTATTTACAAAAAAGGCAAAAATTCCCTATATACAAAAGAGTGTCGGCCCCTTAGGGCTTACAAAATATCAGTCCTTGGGATAGATCTCTCCTTAGATCTTTAAATTGAAATTAATGCTGAACCCTGCATGTCCATGTTGATGAAGAGTCATTCCCTAGAGAAGCCTTTAGACCTTTCGCAACTACCGCATTTATTTCTAATCCTCGTGTCCTCCTTGAGCCTCTTTGGCCGAGCGCTTTGAATGCTCCTGAGCTAAGGACAGACACGTTGCTTTTCATTCCATTGATGTTCTTCATCCTGGTCAGACTGCCATGGCTCGCTTTTAGATCTCTTTGATTGGTCAAGTATACTCCACGCAGATTCTTTGGGTGGTCAAAAGCTCCTCCTGTAGAATTGCATGTCGGTGAGACACTAATCGTGTATCCCCGATGCGATTAAATCTTCTTGCGGTTATCAGAATAGCTTGAAATCGTCGATGAGAGATCCTATTGAGCCCAACAGTCATACTAATATCGCCTCTGTGGTCACCAAGACAATTGTGTTCGGCCAGATAACATAACAAACTCTTTTCATCTTCTATTGGAAAAAGTATATTGATGTCACCCCGAACGTACTCCACTCCACCGAGCTCTGCATGTCTTTCGATGAGACATCAGCAAGTTGGGAAGACTTCATGGTGAGATCTCAGGGGTCATACCGATGCACAAGATGTCGCCGAGACCCCAACCTGTCGGTAAGAAATCATACCGAGTGTAAAACCTCCTCTCAGAGTCTCCTCGAACTTAATATTACAAACCATATCAGCAAGAGTCTGCTGATGTCACCCTGATGCATTTTGCTCTACCCAAGCTCCAGTCCTTTATTGAGACCCTATCAGGTTGGCAAGACTCTTAGTGAGGCCTCCTTGCTCCGGTGAGAGCTCATTTCATTTTGCTTCGGCAAGAGAAACATTCATCGGTAAGAGGTCATAGCGGCTTCATATTCATGCTGATATCGCTTTCCATCGCTGAGACCACACCATGTCGGTAAGACATCACTCTAATGGTTGGGTGCTACACTGATGTCATTTATGTCAAGGATACTTTTGCTAGTCGGTGAGACCTCTTAGCGAATACACAATATTATACCGAAGTCAATCCACTTTGGCAAGACTTCAAAAAGTTAGGACCTCATGGTGAAAGCCTCAATCTCTCGGCAAGCTCGGACCAACTCAATGAAGGCATAATCTTGTACCAAGCACGTGATCTTTTCAGTGAGACTTTTGTCTGTCGGTGGGACCTCAGGGCGAAGTCTTCAACTCTTGGAGAGCTCAGCTTTCTTTCGGTGAGACCTTATCGGATCGGAAAGACCTCACCCTGACCTCAAAATGTTACATCGAAGACATCCCCCCAGTCGGCAGTACCCTCGACATCACTAAGACCTTATGCCGAATTCCCCATCCTACCATGAGCTCCTTTTGCTGCCGATGAGACCAAAAGTAGTCGGTGAGACATCATGCTGAAGGCGCTTTGCTTTGGCGAGTGTTTATTTCAGTTGGCATGACTTTTCTTTATCGTCGAGACATCTTAGCGAACTCAATCTCCTACACCAAGAGCCTTTAAAGTCGAGGAGACCTTTTGACTTCGGTGAGACCCTACAGCGAAGCTCACTTGCTTTTCTGATGCTACCTCGTTTCAGTGAGACCACACCCCATCAGTAAGACATGTTGGCGATGATGCCTCCATTCGGCAATGCCCCTTGTTGGTCAGCGAGACATCATGACGGTTTTGGAAACTTTCTCCTTAGAGGATTTTCATGCCGAACTTTCCTAGGGAAGGCTCTCCAACTGAGTTCCCTGTGACCTAGCACCAGATGTAGGATAATTTCCCTTGTTGTGAATGTTCCATTTGGCCTCTCGAAGATCTATCACATGATTATCCTGCTTGGTTGAGCTTGCGGGTGAAAATTAGGTAACAGTACCAATTCTCATGTATCATTTTTTTTCAATGTAACCATTTCTTCATCCATGGATTTCATCCAAAAATATGCATCACTCATACTCATAGCCTCTCTAACAATCCTAGGCTCATCAATGTTAGCATTCAATGAAAAAATGCAACTAGAATCCAACAATGAATAATTAAACATTTCAGTTGAATATCCAAACCTATCAAGTTGTGGCCTATCTCTGGTAGACCTCGTTAATTGTTGAGGTTGAGGTTTTTCTTCTTCTTCAAAACTTTCAGAGCTTCTCAAACTCTCCTCATCATCAAGTCCAATAGGAGTATAAATTTCTTCTTTCGGCGAAGTAGGTGGAATTTGAACTACCTCCTACTATTTCTCCTCTTATTTTGGTTGTAGCTCAACTGTGGAAGGTTTCATCTCTTAGAAAATCACACTTCTATTGTAGAGAACCTTTTGGGCCATCAGATCATGTTGATGTGTTTTTTATGCACTTCTCAACACAAGTAATGCATAGTTGCATCACCTCTCTTGAAAGACAATATTCCACAATCAAATTGCAGAACACTATCCAAACGTTTCTAATGCCAGGTCTTGATAGTGCTTGGAATATCTCTATTATTTGATGTGTTTTGCTAATTCACAGGGTGGTCTTACAAATGAGTTACAAAGTGTGGGAAGTTGGGTCTACAAATGTAGTTTCAAAGTGTTGGAAGTGAATGAACAATGGTGGTCCACTCAAAATAGAAAGTTGAAACTCATCAAGTTCATCTGATTTAGCATTGTTTTGATGCTTTGGGTTCTACTCTAACAAGGAGTTAAAAGAAAGAGAAAAAGGGAAGGGGTTGAGAAAGTTTTCCTAAATCTAAGATACGAATGAACAATGATCATGGAGGCTGCTACAATAGACAAACTTCCTAAACTAAGTTTTGCTTGGCCAAGAAGAACCTACAGTTACACAAAACCAGTGCAATCTCCTAAGGTCTATTGATTTTCAGATTGCACATGCACATCATGAATATGCAATTGAAAAAAGTTGCAGCAATTTAAATGAGGAAGCCCAGGCTAACTTTGCATAGCAGCTTGTCATCAACAAGTTCCAAAAGTATGGACTGAAAGCTCATCAAATACCATAACAACACTATCCATCATCACACCCATTCAAGAAAGTATTAACTAAACTAACATGGAAGTAGAACCATGCATGCATAATGAAAAAACTCAAAAGAAACACCCATAAATCATGCAATGTTGCTTTCTATTGCTACAAAATGCCTTTACACCAATTCTCCAACCCCTTTACAAATGAGGGGAAAGCCCCTATTTATAGTTTTCCAAAGCCCAAATGAATGGCTAGGATTGATTTACATTATGTGGCTTAGATTTTCTTTACATTAGGGTTTCACCTACCCCCCATTATAAAGGAATATAAAATACATCATTTGTCTTATTCTTATTTTGTCTTGTAGTGTCCAAGGGTTGTAGCAGTTTTGTCCTCTACCTGATTTCCCTTTTACTATAGTTGAAACTGCTTGAAGGTTTCCCTTTGTCTAATGTATTCACAATATCCTCTTTAGTCAATCAAATGAGTCTCGTTTGTAGATTTGCATCATTATGGGCTAGATTAGTTGCCTCCCAATCTTGTAGGACAACCCCTAATGAATCGTAACTATTTGATGAAAAGCAGGATAGTCCTTGGCCTTTCTAGCTTTAGCAGACAGCCGTATGTGTTCTTAGTATTGATTTTCCTCATCATCTAGCCACTTGTTCGTTGGTCCGTTTGATGAATTAATCATTGTTCAAGTAAACATTTTTCTATTGTCAATCCTCATCAGTACTAGTACATTCTCCTAGATGACCATGTGGAAGCAGAATCATGGAAAAACCATCATATGTAATCTCCTTTGGTAGCAAGCTCCTTTGATGCCATTCGTTCATAAACAAATCCCTACACATAATAGTAGATTAAATTAAGATTATGCAAACAATGATATAATCCTTGAATATAACCGTATGGTAAACGATTATTTTGAACAGTCGCTTAATTATAATTTAAATAGCCTCATCACTGCATATCCTCTAAGAAACCAATGATAAGAAAGGGTAGCAAAAAATGACACTTCATATAGAATATTAGGACGACTCTTCGTAATTTAAGCACAATCAATGTTTAGTTTCATTTGGGATTTTCCCTCACATCCCCAAGAGTTTGTAGGCCTATCATGGTCATTTACCTTAGCAAATTCCTCATCAATAAGATTGGTTCTCCCTTCACTCACTACCACACACCATGTACAACACTAGCGCCATTTCTCGGCATGACTTATAATTACTTTGTAATCCAATGTATAATATTTTAACCCCATATTCATATACTACGTTGTCCCAATTCTTATAACGTCTTGTGTCCACATTGAAATGATTTAGACCAAATAACCCACCGTCCTTATTAGAGCCCATACAACATTCGCCTTAATGTTGCCTCCTATGTTGGGAAGTTTTCCTTTTGATTTGTTAAACCCAGTGTATCGTCCACAAAAAAAATCTTTAAATGTGTCATGTGGAATGATATAGGGATGAGCCAAATGACCCTTGCTTTCCCAGCAAATTATTTCTTTGAGGTTTAGGTGATAAATGCGGGATGACTTTGGCCACTACGGGGTCTACATGGCATACGTTTGTCGAGAGAATGCATACATGAGTGTGCAGGGTGTCGGTCCAAGAATGTTGTTGTGACCTTTGCAACGATGGATGACATTGATAACATTGACACCTACAACACAAGTAGCCACATTGAATAACACCCAATGGAGACAGACAGTGGCCTCCAACATGGTGAAATTCATGTATCAACACCCGCAGTCTAATTTACTAACTCGAAAGAGAGAATATAATGTCAATGAAAAGTATTGATGTCGCTAGTCATTTCATTTTTTGTTTAGTGAATCCTAAAATTCGTGCTTTCTACCTAATATTATCCTTTCAGAGTGGTATTCTTAATATGCCATTTTGATGATTATACAACTTGATACCCTCTTAGCCTGCAACTAAACCTCCCATCGAACCGCATTTTCTGATCACTCCTCACATGAAATCCCCACGCACATCATTATCTTAATATTTTTCAAATACAAGTTCATCTCCCACTCCAAGGGTCCAATTCCCCTTTTCAGCACTTTGCTTTTTTATCATCGCCACTGGAATCCTCCCCATCCCATCTGATTATCATCGTCCATTTAAATACCACATGCTAATGGGGTCAATTCTCATTTGATCGTCGTTATCTCATTCATTTCACAAAGGGGCCTATGTATTTCACAGTCAATTGATCACTCATGAATACAAGGACTACATACCTTCAAATCATGCCACAACGGTAAGGTCCATATTTGCAAGCGTGAGAGGTGGCGACATCATTCGTAGAGAGTGGAACGCGAGGTGCGGTTATGATGTTGTTGTTAGATAGATGGCCTTAGAGATGGCAGAATCTGCATGAGAGGTTGTCGTTGAGTGTGTAGGCTTGGATGGTTGTTGCAAGTTCGCCGTTTGGGGGGGGAGCGAGAGGTAGTCTGAAGAAAGTCGTCCAAATGACATCATTAACACTTGACTCTGCATGGAGAACTTCCGTGGGATTGGGGAGTGTGAGTACTTGCCATAGCATTGCCATTTGGGAACGGCTGGAAAGTTGCAGCCTATGCCAAAGCGAGCTTGAACCTTAGTCAATATTCGATGTTCCCTCCTCGTTTTTAGTTCATTGATCTTCATTTCTCATAGAAATAGTGGGCACGACACGGATATGAGCGAGTATCATTCTATAATGATTCAACTTCAGTCCAAGCCTAATCTCTTCTAGAATCCCATCTAAAATAGCAAACGCTTTCTAAATAACGACATAAGCTCGCAGAAAGAAATGCAATAAGGCGTACTTGACCATTTTTTTCCTTGTAAATCTTCATTAAGCATCCCAATGATAGTCATGTTGTTCGGATTGTTTATCCAAGTCTAAAAGCAGTTACTGAACGCCTCGATGCAAAGGGGATTTAGCTTTAGAACTTCTTGTAGATCTTTCAGGTGATTTATAAAGATAGTAAGGATTCTCAACCAGAGTAATGTAGTGGGCATCAAGGTTTTAACATTTCAGATGCATCATAATTTCAACAACATAAGAAATGACCACAAATTTTAAGTAATTTGCAAGAAATATCTAGATTGCAATGTCCGAAGTCATCAAACAGGCCTTTGAATAGCTAAATACAAGACCTGTTGCAGCAACTTTAAACTTTTCCAACTCTCAAACGAACATTATATTTCTAGTCTTCATTTCAATATTCACTTGAGCCTTCTTATTGATTAAGAGCTTAAATTCCATACGGAGGATCTTCTCTAGTCCATCTTTTAGAACAATTTAGATATGATGTTACTACAGACGAACGAGCTCTATCGTTCCAAATTCTTAGATCATACGTGACTAGTTTTGGTTAAGCAAAGACTACTTTGAATGCCATGATAGTGAGAATTAAGCTCAGGGCTCTTTATAATGACTCGCCGACCATCCCCTTTCTTTGGCTTGGGTCTGAGCAAAGTGCAGGAATAGGCTCAGGGGAGGGAGTAGAGTGAATGTTGTTGTGAACAGTCGATATGGCAATGACCTCCACAGTGGAAGGAGCTGTGAAATTCACCTAGTGCATGGATGTGGGAATCAGGTGGTGGGAAGACGACATGGGAATGCCACCGTGATCACTGTGTAGGCAGATATCGTTTGAAGATGTGGAACCCGCATACACCATCTCTGTCAAAAAGGGAAATGTGGGTGGCCTATGAGGAGTCGTCATCCAACGATGGTCTTGAGAATGACAACGGCCACAGAAACCATCCCCACAAAACAAGAGTCCCACATATTAAAAGATGACTCACTCTATAGCCTCAAAAAGGTAAGCATTTCTGCTTTAAGAATTCCTTCCAGAGAATATGTGCATAGGCCTACAGAGAGCAAATGATGCAGGGAAACTGCTTATAAAAGGCCACTTTGGTAGTTTGACGAAAAGACCCATAATTACATAAGAGTCGGTGCTTTGAGAATTTCTAATGCCCTTGATATGAGAGATTGCTTTACCACACTCAATCGAGTTTGAATTTTCTCACATTACCATTAATCACCGCATGGTGGTTGTCCTCGTTGTTCCTTAACATGGCATTGTTATAATTAAATGCCCCACCTACAACCCCTTTTGAAGAGATCACACCTCTTTATCATTTGTTTTCCAGATGGAAGATCAATCACACGAACGATCCCATACGTTGTTCTTACTGCTAAAGTTTGGCACCTTGCTTCCCATAGGATGATGCTCGGCCAATGCATGAGATAGAGTTGTTTAAAACAAATTTCCACATTTGCCTCGTCTCAAAGATAGGTTTTAATAACCTTATGGGCTTATAGGTATCATGCACTATTCACGGAGAAATTCCCATCGTCGAGCCTAGATAACCGCTGAGAAGTATGTGGAACCTGCAAGGTTGAAGTTTGCGCATGCAGAACCCGTATTAGAAATTTCTACTTGAGACTGCGAATGCCTGAATGCAGGAAACAGTCATTGAAATTCCATCAGGAAACAGATGGCATTGAAGGTGGTGGAACCCGCATTAAAAGTTCATTCATGGGACCAGACCAGTGCAGCAGCCAAGTGGAATGTGGAACCTGCATGGCCATTTGCTATGGAGGATATCTTGACATTCACGTTTTGAGTATGTATACTCTGCCACTTCCTCTCTTATTGAGTTTTATTTTTCTTAAAGATGCATGCTGATGCCCCACCAATTTCATTTCCTTACTCATCTCCCACGATTTTCCCTATATTCCTAGGAAGAGTACTAGGGAAAGCTAGTATGAACTGTTAAACGATAGGTATGAGGGTGACCCTTAAGATACTCAAAGACAATGAACAACAAATTTACATGGGAAACCATTTTGGGAAAAAACCCACCACACCAAGCTGAATCTCTTTGTATTACAGTAACAACAATTACATACAATGCAAAGATACAACTCTCTGGTATCAATTCACAGTAGCTTCATTCATTGTTCAATCTCTTATAGAAATGCTCTCAACAATCCAATACATTTCAAACTCATAAACGATTCCTTAAAACTTATCACTTTTTTTTTGTCTTCTGTTCATCCTTATCCGCCATTGCCCCATCATAGAAAGTTTCCTCTTGAGCATTAATTTTTCCCCGCATGCAGTTCAGCTCCAACATCACAACTATTGCAAAAATCTAACTGCCATCCATTTGAAATTCGCTTCCTCTGATTGGTTCACGAGGCTCCACATAGGATGATCAATTTGGTCAAAGGCGTTCAAAATTTTTTGGCATATCAGTGAGACACTAACAATGTCTCCTCGATGCCACAAAGTATTCACTGTTGATATTGTCATAGACTCCAACACTCAGCAAGATGATATACCAAACGCCATGAGTCATACCAAATCCATTGGCATCCATTGCATTCCTATCGGCAAGAGTTTCTCCATCGGCAAGATGTGTTACCGAGCTTCACAAGTCACATCGATTTCAACTTTTCCATAGGCAAGACTTTTTCGTTCACCAAGAGGTATCGCCGAGTCTCCTCAAGTTTCACCGAATCACCTAATAGTAAGCAAGACATTCATCTTTCACCAAGACTTCACTCCAAGCAAACATGTCTTACCAAGTCGGCAAGACATTTCACTCTCACCAAGACCTCCGACTGAGTCTCCATGTTGTTCCGAAGCATCCACTAGTTGGCGAGACTCATCGCTTTCACCAGGACTTCATACTGAGGTCCTAAGTCATACCGAGCACCCCAATCACCAGTCGGAAAGACTTTTTTCTTTCACCGAGACCTCACGTCAAGCACCCATGTCTTACCAAGTCGGCAAGACACTTGACCTTCGCCAAGAGGTTCACCGAGATCTCTTATGTTACTTCGAAGCAATACAACTATTAGCGAGACTCTCCATTGGTCGCCAAGACTTCATACCAAAGTCTTTGAGTCACCGCGAAGACCCCAAGTGTATCCCTGTCGGTGAGACCTTCCATTGTTGCTGGGACTTCTCCCCGAGACCCTTGCATTACCCTGATAGCCATATGCTATCGGTGAGACATTCTCCAGTCGATGGGACTTCTCCCCAAGACCCTTGTGTTTTGTTGATAGCCATATGCTATCGGTGAAACTTTCTCCAGTCGCTGGGACTTCTCCCCAAGACCCTTGTGTTTCCCCAATGCCCGATAAGAGCATTTTGTCAGCCAGAGATCCCCACTCGACAAAAGGTCACAGCAATAGACTTGTCGGCAAGACATCAACTCTGTCTCGGTGACATGAACATTTAAAGAGAATTCAGAATAGCTAGTCGGCCAGACATGATTAATGTCACAGTGACTTTTCCCTTCAGTATTTCCATGTTAGTATGGATTGAGGCACATATTCCAACAATCTCCCACTTGACGAAGACCTTATTGACAACTCCAGAGCATAAGAAAACTAATGAAATTCATGGGCCAAGAGGCCCATCGAACTGGCACACCACCTATATTTGTCTGTGCTCACAGGCTTCGTCAATGCATCTGCAACATTCTCCAAAGTATCCACTTTCTCCAAAGAGACCTTCCCATCATCCACCATATCCCGTAAAAAATGATACTGTACATCTATATTTTTCGTCTTGGCATGGAAAGTAGGATTTTTCGCCAAACATATAGCACTCTGACTATCACAGTAAATTATAATTTTTCCTACATCAAAACCAATGTTAGAACATAAACATTTTAACCAGATTGCTTCTTTATAGGCATGTGTAGCTTCCATGTATTATGCCTCTGTAGTGGACAAAGCGACTACAGCATACCACTTGCTCATCCAACTCACTGCACCACCATTCATCATGAAAATGTATCCACTGGTGGATCTTCTGTTATCAATGTCCCCTGCCCAATTAGAGTCCACATAACCTCGAATACTGAGAGTCCTCTGTGATTCAACCAAGTTCCCATTATAACACAAAGCATAGTCTAAAGTGCCCTTTAGATATCTAAACACTCTCTTCACATCATCCCAATGTGTCCTTCCAGGATTAGCCATAAACCGACTAAGAACTCCCACTGCTTGGGCAATGTCTGGCCTTGTACAGACCATTACATACATAAGGCTACCAACCGCACTAGCATACAACACACTAGTATTTCCTCCATCTCAATAGGAGATTTTGGATAGTCTTCAACAGATAGCTTCGTTCCTTGTGAAACTGGAACAACTAGCTACTTGCAATCAGTCATACAAAATCTCTCTAGAACGATCATGATGTACTTACTCGACTGAGCCAAAGTTTTCTATTTTTCTGTCCCGGTTATTTTCATTCCTAGAATATACCTTGTTGCACCAAGATCTTTCATTTCAAATTTTGTAGACAACTGAGACTTAAGATCAGAAATCATTAGCTTACTATTGCCTATGAACAACATATCATCAACATAGAGCAATAATAAGAATTCGATCACTTTCAACTTTGTAATACACACAGTGATCAGATTTTGATCTTACAAATCCTAATGACAAAACAAAAGTGTCAAAATTTTGGTACCACATTATAGGAGACTGTTTTAACCCATATAGAGATTTCTTCAACTTGTAAACCAGTCTTTCTTTACCTTTTTCCACAAAGTGCTCCAGCTGGGACATATAAATTTCTTCTTTAAGATCACCATGAAGAAATTTTGTCTTCACATCCATCTATTCAATCTCTAAGTCATACGCTGATGCAAGTGACAAAAGAAATCTAATAAATGTCAGCTTAGCTACAGGAGAAAATATTTCTCCATAATCAATTCCCTCTACCTGGGAATAACCTTTTGCAACCAGCCTTGCTTTATATTTTTCTACACTGCCTTCCAGACCAATTTTATTTTTAAAAACCCATTTGCAGCCCACAACTTTTCTACCTTTAGACAATGGCACCAAACTCCAGGTATCATTCTTTTCTAATGATGCCATTTCTTCATTCATGGCTTCCAACCAAGAGTTTGAATCAGACATTTTAAATGCCTCTTTCACAGTCTTAGGTTCATCAGTCCTAAAAATTAAAGCATAGGCACAAGTAGACTCTAACAAAGAAAACCCATACCTATCAGGTTTCTTTCTTTCATGAGTTGACATCCTCACATGTTCAGGTTGAGGTGGTTCTTCATCTTCTTCAGAACTTTCAGAGCTACTTGAGCTTTCCTCAGTATCAGGTACATTTTGATTTTTCAATTCCTCTTTTTTTGGTGTCGGAGGAATTTCTACTACATCCTTTTCATTTTATGATTTCTTCTTGACTGTGGATCCAGTGTAGAAGGCTTCAACTCACGAAAGATAACACTTTTGTTGTAAAAAACCTTCTCAGTCTCAGGATTCCAAAGCTTGTATCCTTTTATGCCAGCGCTATAGCCAATAAAAATACACTTTACAGATTTATTTTCCAACTTAGATCTTTTTTCAAATGACACATATGCATATGCCTCATAGCCAAAGACACGAATGTCTTAGAGAGGGCTTCTTTCTAGACCATGCTCTCCAAAGGCGTCTTCTCAACAAGAGCAGAGTTAGGAGAATGATTTACCAAGTAACATGCTATAGATAGTGCTTCAGCCCAGAACTTCTCCTCCAAGCCAGTACTGCCCAGCATACTTCGTGCTCTTTCCATTACTATCATGTTGAGCCTTTCAACAACACCATTTTTCTATGGAGTGTAAGGTGTAGTCTTATTTCTTTTAATCCCATGATCTATACAATACCTTTTGAATTCATCTGAACAAAACTCACCGCCATTTTCAGTCCTTAAACATTTTATTTTCCTACCACTCTGATTTTCAACAAGGTTTTTAAATTCCTTAAAACGACTGAACACTTCTAATTTACTTCTAAGAAAATATACAAATTCTCTTCTTGAATAATCATCAATAAATGACACATAGTATCTTGATTTAGATAAAGAAGAAACATTCACTGGACTAAACACATCAGAATGTATATATTCAAGCAAACTAGAAGATTTGTGAGGACTGGAATAAAATGAAACACGGTGTTGTTTACCATATATGCAATGTTCACAAAATTCAAACTCAAGGTTACAATCTTCATGCCCTTCTACCAGGTTTTTATTTTTCAAGGTTTTTAAACCTTTCTCACCAATGTGGCCTAGCCTATGATGCCAGAGAAGATTTTTTTTTGCTGGAAGTTTAACCTCCATGGATTTTACACCATCAGGAACATTTTCATTTTTTTCCCCATGAGTAGCTTTTAGTGACTTTGCAGAGACACTATTGCATTGAATAGCTTGTGCATCCAGCTTGTACAAGGTACCAATTCAAGCACCCCTAGCTAGCACCATAGAGCCTCTAGTCATCTTGCATCTATTTCCAGAGAACGTGACATGCACTCTAATATCATTCAGCTTACTTACATAAAGTAGATTTCGAGCCAGACCTGGTATATGCATCACATCATTGATTCTCTTCACTCTTCCATCAAGGAATTGAATTATGACTCTTCCACAGCCAACAATTTTCAAAGATGAATCACTTGCTAAATACACCTTTACACCATCATAGTTTGCATACTTTGTGAACTAGTCTCTATGAGATGTCATGTGGAAAGATGCTCTAGAATCAATCAGCCAGACATCATCTGATGCCTGTGTAGCCAAAGCTGCAATGAAGGCGTCTGCATCACTCTGAGAAGAATCATTTCTAGAAGAGTTCTTATTTTTCTCCTTCTTGCAATCCTTTCGGACATGACCAAGTTGCCCACAATTCCAGCATTTTACCTTGGACTTCTTTCTAGGAGACTTTGATCTCCCTACTGATTTTGATTTGGATTTCTTGTCCTTCTTCTTGCCTTTCTCCTTCAATCTGCCTCTAACAGCCAGAGCCTCCTATTCCATCTCAGAAGATTTTCTTCTCATCTCTTCTGACAACAAAGAAGCAACAACATCTTCCATCTTGAAAGTGGATGTTGTACTCCCAATAGCCATCACCAGATGATCCCAAGAATCTGGCAATGAACATAGCAGTAGCATGCAACGATCTTCATCTTCAATCTTCACACCAACAGATGTTAACTGAGCAATCAACATGTTGAATGCATTCAAATGATCAGCAACAGATCTTCCCTCCTACATTCTCAAAGAGTACAGCTTCTTCCTTAAGAACAATTTGTTCACCAAGGACTTTCCTTGATAAATAGATGTCAATCTTTTCCACAAGGAAGATGCAATCTTTTCTTCATGCACGTTCAAAAGAACAGAGTCTGCCAAACAGAGCCTTATCAGCCCCTTAGACTTTCTATCTGCAAGATCCCAATCCTCTTGCTTCATGCCTTGAGCCATCATTCTAGACATAGCAAGCCACAGATCACGATCCACTAATAGATCTTCCATTTTGAGTTTCCACAACTCAAAATTGCTACCATTGAATTTCTCTATTTCCATCTTCTCGGATGTGCTCACCATCTTAATTTGTAATTAAACTATCAGACCTCTAGCAAACTCCCACTGAAAAAAGAATTGACACAAAAAACCCAACCCACTCACAAGGATAACACAACTAGACAGGCTCTGATACCACTTGTAAGGAAAGCAATGGTGCGGAAGCAACTTTCCTAATGTCAAAACCATAGGGAAGTAAGCACACAGTACTTTTAATTTCCAAATTGCAATCTAATTAAGACACACATGAAAGATTTACAGAAACAAAGAAGATACTCAAAGACAATGAACAACAGATTTACATGGGAAACCCTTTCGGGAAAAAATCCACCACACCAAGCTGAATCTCTGTGTATTACAGTAACAACAATTATATACAATGTAGAGATACGACTCTTTGGTATCAATTCACAGTAGCTTCATTCATTGTTCAATCTCTTACAGAAATGCTCTCAACAATCCGATACATTTCAAACTCAGAAACGATTCCTTAAAACTTATCACATTCTGATTTTTTTTGTCTTCTGTTCATCCTTATCTATCATTGCCCATCATATAAATTTTCCTCTTGAGCGTTGATTTTTCCCTGCATGCAGTTCAGCTCCAGTGTTGCAACTGTTGCAAAAATCTAACTGCCATCCATTTGAAATTCGCTTCCTCTTATTGGTTCACAAGGCTCCACATAGGATGATCAATTTGGTCAAAGGAATTCAAACTTTGTTGGCATATCAGTGAGACACTAACAGTGTCTCCCCAATGCCACAAATTCTTCACTATCGATATCGTCATAGACTCCAATAGTCAGCAAGACGATATAGCGAATTCCATGAGTCATACCAAATCCATCGGCATTCATTGCATTCCTATCGGCAAGAGTTTCTCCATCAGCAAGACGTTTACCGAGCTTCACAAGTCACATAGATTTCAACTTTTCCATCAGCAAGACTTTTCCGTTCGCCAAGAGGTATCACCGAGTCTCCTCAAGTTTCACCAAAGCACCTAACAGCTGGCAAGACATTCGTCTTTTTCCAAGACTTCACTCTGAGCAAACATGTCTTACCAAGTCGGCAAGACATTTCGCTCTCACCAAGACCTCCTACTGAGTCTTCATGTTGTTCCGAAGCATCCACTAGTCGGCGAGACTCATCGCTTTTTCCAAGACTTCATACCGAGGTCCTAAGTCATACCGAGCGCCCTAATCACCAATCAACAAGACTTTTGTCTTTTTCTGAGACCTCACATCAAGCACCCATGTCTTACCGAGTCGGAAATAATTTTTTCTTTCGTCAAGAACTCACATCAAGCACCCATGTCTTACCGATTTGGCAAGACACTTGACCTTCACCAAGAGGTTTCACCGAGATCTCTTATGTTACTCTGAAGCCATACAACTATCGGCGAGACTCTCCATTGGTCACCAAGACTTCATACCGAAGTCTTTGAGTCACCGCGAAGACCCCAAGTGTATCCCTGTCAGCGAGACCTTCCATTGTCGCTGGGACTTCTCCCCGAGACCCTTGTGTTACCCCAATAGCGATATGCTATCGGTGAGACATTCTCCAGTTAGTGGGACTTCTCCCCGAGACCCTTGTGTTTCCCTGATAGCCATATGCTATCAGTGATACTTTCTCCAATCGCTGGGACTTCTCCCCAAGACCCTTGTTTTTCCCCGATGCCCGATAAGAGCATTATGTCGGCCAAAGGTCTCCACTTGACAAAAGGTCACACTGAACACAAAAGGTCACAGCGATAGACTTGTCGGCAAGACATCAACTTTGTCTCGGTGACATGAACATTTCAAGAGAATTCAGAATAGCTAGTCAGCCAGACATGATTAATGTCACAACGACTTTTCCCTTCAAGAGTTCCATGTCAGTATGGATTGACGCACATATTCCAACAAAACTCCTTAAACTAACTAAAGACTTTATCTTTACTTTTGAGACAATAAACAAATGTCCTACTATAATCATCTATGAATGAGATGAAGTACACAGATCTAAATAATGAAAGAGCATTCACAGGACCAAACACATCTACATGCACATAGGCCAAAACCCCAGAAGAATTATGAGAATTTGAATAAAAGGAAACACAATGTTTCTTTCCATTTACATAATGTTCATAAAAGTCAAACTCGAGATTACAATAATCAAAGCATTCAATAAGGCTCTTAGATTTTGGGTCTTTAAAACCCTTCTCACCAATGTGACCAAGTTGTTAGTGCCACAACATTGCCTTCTCTATAGAAAGCTTCATTTTTGAGGAATGATCACCCTTAGGTACCCAAAATGAATGACCATCAGATGTAGCTAATACAAGCTTCTTTGCTAGATCCAATGGTGAGAATGAAGAATCCAATGATTTCTTCTTTGGTTTGTCAGAGAAACTATTTCACTAAACTGTGCATGCATCTAGCTTGTACAAGGTGCCAATCCAAACACCCTTAGCCAACACCATAGGTCCTCTCGTCATCTTGCATCCTTCACTTGAGAAAACAACTTGCACTCTCGAATCATTCAGTTTACTCATAGAAAGTATGTTTCATGCCAAACCTAGGACATGTAAGACACCATCAATCCCCTTCACTCTTACATCAAGGAATCTGATTTTGAATCTTCCATAGCCAATGATCTTTAGGTGAGAATCGTCACCCAAATACACCTTCCCACCATCACTCATCATACTTTGAGAACCAACCTCTGTGTGAGGTCATGTGGAAGGAAGCACCTGATTCTATCAACCACACATCTTTCGATGCATGAGTTAAGGTTATGACAAATGCATCTCCATCATCTTGAAAGGATTTATCATAATTGAAATCTAAGAAATTCTTCATCTTTCTTCTTGCTTGCACTTTTTTTTGAAATGACTAGATTTGTTGTAGTTCCATAACTCAAAGTTTCTATCGTTAAACTTCTCCATTTCAATTCTTCTTAATGTGCTTGCCATATTTTTCCTACAAGGTCACAAAACACCCTTCTGCAAAACTCCCACTAAAACAAAGATCAGCTGAAAAAACCCTTCAAACCCAACAACAAAATCAAAGTTGGTCAGGCTTTGATACCAATTTAAAGGAAGTCAAGTTCATGAAAGATGCTTCCTACACTTGTTGGTATATTCCACCATTGTCCACCTGTAGATAGTTTGTTATTGTTTGGTTCTGATTTGTTATTGTTTGATAGTACATTTAGGAATTTGGTTAGTATTTTGTTGAACCCATCACTACCAGAATATACACGGGTTTTATCATTTCTCCATGTATAAATATGTTCCATAATGCAAACCAAATTATTCGCTTGCTCCACAAAATCTGATATGGTACCAGAATGAGATGATTTTGTGCCTATTATTTAGTGAGAGAGAATATTGGAGTTATTAAGAGTAGAGATTGTAGAGATTTATTTTTTGTTGTTTTGAGAATATCTTGGAAGCCATATTTCTTGCTAAGAGAAATGAATCCATAGTATATGTCGCATAATGTGGTATGAAGGAGATTCAATCGAGATTATCATGACTACTCTGCACTTGCCACATCCTGTTAATAATCCAGCTTCTATAGAGGCGTATTGAAGAATGGTTGTGATCTATTTTTTTACATGTTGCATGAATGCTCGAGCATATACCCTTATTGAAGGCTGATCTTTTCTCTAAGTCACTGAGGTTCTTTATAATGTTGTCAAATTCTCAGAAGATCATACTTCTTTTGTGTATGATGGAGTAAAAATATATTACTAGAATGGTGATGTAAGAAAACGAAGACATGGTTTGAATGAGCCCGATTGATAGGCATTTTTCTATTGAAAGGGCCTGATTTGACTTGGTGATGTAGAGCATCTAAAAAATTATGGGGTACTAATGACCCAAACCACAAACTGAGAAGATCAATTTAAACATTCACTTAAACTTTCAACAAAAATCATCTCTTTAACACTTGATTTCTCATGACTAGAATGCATCAAATCACCAAATCTTGCTCCTAAACTCTCAGCAAACCTTAATACATCTTCAACAACATAAATTTGACCAAACCAAAGCAAAAACCCATTGAGAAAAATCTGAAACAATCAACTCTTTCAACATGCACTTCCAAGACACCAAAACCTTGTAGTAGTCCATACAACTCAAATTGGGTATTTCTATAAAACCACAATGAATCTCCATAAACCAAAACCAGATTATATGACCCATTTGGGCCTAATTTAATACATTTCAAGGGCAGGTATTGTTGTTTTGAAAAATATATGAGAATAATTGACTGTCCCGCAGACACAAGAGCCTCAATTAGGCCTAAATTACAAAGCAACTATCCTTAAAACTTGTTGCACTTCTAATTTTTCGCTGATTAGACACTAATCAGGTATAAAAACCACCAAATCAACTATCTCCTCAAGGAAAATCACTCACTAAAATAGTAAACCAAGAAACCCTTACCCAAAGCTTGAACTAGGCTTCCTTCAATGAGGGCTTGATGAAAATTTGTGTTCAAAACCTCCATAGACCTTGCCACAGCCTCAAACATATGAGAATAGGTCTGCACAAGCAAAATAAATTGTTTCCCATCCATCTTCAATGCTTCTTCGACATTTTCTACCTTGGAGCTAATAAAAATTTAGAGTTAATAAAAATTTATTATATCACTCACAGCTCCAACGAAGAAATACAAGTAGATAGAAATGAAGAGATAACCAGAAAAGATAAATTATATTTGCACAGAAAAATTACAATCCTCAAAATGATCTCCGCAAAATTACTCCATAGATGATTCCAAAACTAGTTTCGGGCTCAAAGCCCTCATTAGTTGGAATAATAGAACATAAAAATAGAGAGAGAAAGTGTGAAAGAGAGGATGAGAAAATGAGCTTTGAATGTGCAAAAGAGTGGAGGAGGAGGTGAAATATTAATACCCAGCTCCACCCCAGCCTCCCAAGATAGAAAATCCTAAAATAAGGGCCGACGTGTGCAACATGCATGAAAACATTCCCAAAATAAGGGTCGACGTGTGCAACATGCATGAAAGATAATCAACCACACAAAATGTGTTGCAACTAGGCATGCACAATGGGTGGAGGAGGAGGTGAAATATTAATACCCAGCTCCACCCCAGCCTCCCAAGATAGAAAATCCTAAAATAAGGGCTGACATGTGCAACATGCATGAAAACATTCCTAAAATAAGGGTTGACGTGTGCAACATGCATGAAAGATAATCAACCACATAGAATGTGTTGCAACTAGGCATGCACAATGGAGATTCTATATTGATATGATATGATTAATATTGATATGTTACAAATGAGCAAGTTGCCTGATTATATAGGCAAGAGAGAAAACCTAAAATGCATGAGATGTTGCCATGTGTCTTGATCTAACATGTGACAACATGTGAACCCTATCAAGATGATTATTAAATGTTGAGATAAGTTCTAGAAGGACAACTCATCTTCTAGAAGGAATCTTATCCCACAAACAAGGAAGGGAATATTATCCCATTTATTAAATGATTTATTAAAATCTAACCTAGGACTAAATGATGCAAGACCTAAGTTAACTTATGCTAGTGTAATAATTAATTAATTAATTACACTAACACCCCTCATAATTTCAACTTAGAGAGGAAAATGCAATGATTATGCAGAGATGGTGATCGATGATGGGTCCCGGCTACGAGGCCATGTTAGGTACCCATATACATAAAGATGCAGATGTTGTGACCTTTTCACACATCACCCCATTCAAAATGGGGACCCCTAAATTTTTGCTCTATTCTGGTCTTTTGGCTTTGGATTTTGTCTTTCTCTCTCTCTACTCCTTTTCTGCTAGCTGTCTTCCGGGGATGCTCCTGTCTGTGAACTTAAACGTAAAATTTGGCCAATTCTAATATTAGGGTTTCACATCTTTAGGTTACTTTGGGATCAAATTGAGTTGGTTGGTAAGCTTTTGAGCCTAGCACTGCTATTACAACACTTCCAGTAGGTGACCCCTAAATTTTCACTGAATTATGCCAACTTTCTATTTTTAGTAAGTGTCAACTTGGGGTTGATTTTCTCGAGATTTTCACATTTAGACTTCATTACATTATGAACACTTCAAGTTCATTTTTGACAAAATTTGAGCAAAAACAAATGACTTGCTATTTTTAGCAGTCCAGCTTCCAGAGCGAATTCTAGGGTCTACATGTTACATGTTCGGAGATTCTTTGTGGGTTTTTCGAGACCTTCGCAGTGATATGACATGTAGAGCAGGATAACCACTTTCAGCATTTTGCCTTTAGAGGCCGATATTAGGGTTTGCAAGCAGATTTTCTTAGCGCATGTCAGCATATTCTTTCTGGGTTTTCAAAGAGCTTCGCAACAGTGTAACATGCAAGTGGAACTGGTCACTTTTCTAAAACTTGCTATTTTTAACCAGTGCTTGCATGTTGAAGATTTTTTTGGGTTTTTCTGGGTTTTTCAAGATTTTTCAGGCAGTGTGACATGCAAAATCATCTGATGACCGGTTGGCCACTTTTTCAGCCACTTTCTATTTTTAGCAAGTACCACTTAGGCAGCTGCCCAGCACTTTGGAACTGCGAACTGATCGTCATGCAACAGAAACAAGGTCAAACGGAGCTCATCTGAGGAACATGCAGAAATTAGGGTTTCAAGCTTCGGGGCTAAAAATGAGGAATTTGACGACAGAATTCCCAAAACTAAAGTATCCATCATGATCAGTATCCTTCAGGGAGTCTGCTGGCAAAATTTGAAGACAATCGGATCACTTACTATTTTTAGTAAGGTATTCTCGACGCAGGCTATAAATAGAAAGTCAATCTTGGGCGCCAGCGCAAACGGGCAAGTTCACCAGCGAGGAGCACGCTGTCCAAATTTCAAGTCAAATGGAGTTAAGGAAGTCTTAGAATCAAGCACTTACTATAAATAGTAAGTCACTTCATAAGCGGCTATAAATAGCAGGTCAATATTAAGTTTCAGTTTGAATGGGTCAAACATGTGATGAGGGATCCTGGCACGAATTTCAAAACAAACGGAGTTGTAGAAGATGAAAAATCAAACATTTGCTATTTTTAGCAGGCATGGGCAAAGAAATTAGGGTTTCCTAAAATCAAGGGTAGGACAGGATAGTCACTCAAAAGCAGCATCCAGCCATAGTTGTTACACTTAAGGCAATCGGTACATGAAATTTGAAGACTTTCTGAGAAATTTCTATTTTTAGCAGGTTGCTAAAAATAGCAGGTGCAGACAGGCATTAGGCATCAACAGCACAAATCAGTTGAAATCCATAACAGAGCAAAGATCAAGCTTCCTGGAGTCAAAATTCAGTTGAAGGTTTGAAATTCAAGGAACTTTCTAAAAATAGAAACTCGGGGAAAATTAGGGTTAGCAAAGGGAAATCATCCTAAATCTGGCAAGAGGCATGAAATCCGCCAGGGTTGATAAAATTTGGAGTCCGGCATCGAAATTCACATTGATGAGTTGAAGATAGATGGAAAATTGCCTAAGTCTGGAAAATTGGAGGTTGACATAGGGAAGTGCGCCTTACCTTGCTATAAGAGGCTGAAGACTTGAAAATTTTCCTAAGGCATTAAAATTGAAAGCTCAATAGGTCAAATGCGCCCAAGAGGTGTTGGATGAAAATTTCTCAAAGTCTGTGAAAATTGGAAGCTCCCCTCCATATGCACCTTCAAGAGGAGAATGGATGATGAAAATTCACTAAGGCACAAAAACTTGAAGCTTGACCCTCCAAAAGCGCCCAAAGATGTTGGAGTAAGAAAATTTGGCTGTCACTTAAAATGGAAGTCCATGGGTCTAAATGCGCCCCTCTTTGAAGACTTAGAAATTCGCCTAAGTGTCAAAACTGAAAGCTCCCTGACTAAAATGCGCCCCTAAGGCTCAAGATGTGGAAATAAACTAAAGTGTAAAAACTCAAAGCTGGACATAGGAAATGCGCCTAAGCTTGAAGAGTTAAAAATTTGCCTAAGTTACAAACTTGAAGCAAGGACCCCCAAATGCGCCCTGGGAAGACAAGAAGAGCCTAAAATAGTCTAAGGCATGGGAACTAAAAGTTGACTACTCCAAATGCGCCCCTCTTTGAAGGTGTTGACTAAGGCATAGAAAAATGAAAGTTCACCCATTCAAATGTGCCTATGGTATAACTGGAAGCTTGGCCTATCAGATGTGCCCTTGAAAGGAATGAAAATATTCTAAGGCATTAAACTCAAAGTTACCCCTGCCAAATGCGCCCAAGTGATGAAATTAAAAACTCAGGGTATGATTTGCGCCTAGACTGGAAAGTCTATGAAAAAATTTCTAAGTCACATAAATTGAAAGTTCAGGGTCCTATATGCACCCACCAAGGTCAAAAGTTTAAAAGTTTCTAAGTGTCGAAACTGGAAGCTCCATGGGTCATATGCACCTGGCTTGAAAGAGGGATGATAAAAAAATTTCTAAGGCAATCAAACTAAGAGCACCATGACTGATATGCGCCCCACTTTGAATGAGTTTCAAAATTGAAAGTTGCCCATGTAAATTGCGCCCAAGTGTTCAAACTGAAAGCTCGACCTCCAAAATGCGCCTGAGCTGAAGAAGGAATTGGGAAATACACTAAGACGTGAAATTAAAAGCTCCCCTTCTGATTTGTGCCTGATTTGAAAGGATGGACTTTAAAATTTTCTAAGGCACTAAATGAAACCATAGGTAGTCATTTGCGCCTGGGAGGAAGGAGGTGATTAAAATCTGAAGATCCCTATACCATTTGCGCCTGGAAGAAGAAGAGAATACTTCAGAATTCTTCTAAGTCATAAAGTTGGAAGTTTAAGACATGAAATGCACCCCAAAATGGGAGCCCAACCTCTTGTTTGCACCTTGAACAAAGGGAAAAGTATTGATTAAATGTTGAATGTCGAAATTAAAAGAAGATCATGTTAAAAGCACCTGGCAACTTGGAAAGTCTTTGAAAATATTCTAAGGCGTGAGAATTAGCTGGACCCCCTAAATGCGCCCAACATGTTTGGAGAAGACATCAAAAATCTCCAAGTGTATGAAATTCAAAGCATGATGAGGGGTATGCACCTAGGGTTATGGAGGAAGTGTGAAATATTTTCTAAATCCTTCAATCATGCCCAAACTGGAGATGGAAATTGAAAACATTTTGAATATTGAAGTTATTTGGAAAAAAAAATTCAAGTGAGTGGAAGTGAGAAATACGCCTAACCTGGAGAAATGAGGAATACACTAAGTCATGAATATTTGACTTGACATTTTCTAAGACATGTACGCCCAAGAAAAGTTGAAATTAGAGATTTAATGAAAGCTCGACAAAATCAAAGTGTGGGGATGAAAAATAAAAGGTGTTGGAAGTGAGTAATTTCTCTAGGTAATTAATTGCAAAATTTGCCCAAGTCGGAGAAATTAATTAATTTAATTAATTTAATTATTTTCCTAAGTCAAATTTAAAATTCCCCCTTTAATTTCGACACATGAAATTTTAAAAACTCGGACGATTTTAATCGTGGGGAATTTGTTTTTAGAGTTATTATGGATGGAAAATAAATTACGCCTAGCCATTTTAAAGCGTTGACATCGAATTTTCACAGACACTGGTGAAATAAATTAAATGGAATTTGAATTAAATTTTAACAAATTAAATATGCCATTTTAAAAGGCAGTGAGATTATTATAAATCGAAATAAATTAATTTTTTCGAAATCACTGGAGGTAACTGGCAGTCGGGAGGGAAGTTTTAAATTTAAATCGAGGAAAGAATCTCCCTAAATAGAAAATTGCTATGACGACTGTAAGATGACTAGAATATTCTCTTCTAAATTTAGCAAATGCGTAAGTCATGATGAAGAGAATTAATGGCATCTTCTAAAATTAGCACCAGCTTTTGGTTATAAAACTTCGAGGATTTTCATTTTCATCTCACAAAATTCGAAGCTGAGATTTATGTTGAAGAGTTGAGAGTGATTGTTGACCTAAGATTTAATATATTCAAAATTGAGAGTTGTTGAAAGTGTGAGAGGTGTCAAATTCAATTTTTCAAGAAGTTGAAATTGTTGAAGTCAAAATTACTTGGAGTTGCTGGAGATTGATTTTCTGAGTTGCTGAGTTGCGAAGTTGCTGAGATTCGAGACAAAATCTGAAGTATAAGCTGCCGAGGTTGAGCATTTTTATTTCTCCAAGTTGTTGAAGGTAAGTATTTGAAGTTGCTAAGATTTAATATTTTCAAAGTTGCTGAAAGTTGAAATGTTTTTTGAAGTTGAAAGTTGAAAGGCTGAAATCGTTTATGCCGGAAGACAAAATTGTTTGAACTTGGAGATGTTGAGATTTAAATTTTCTGAAGTTGCTGAATGTTTAGAATCAAATCAGAGGTAGAGATTGTTCAAACTTGTTGATTTAGAATCTTCAAAGTTGCTGATTTATAACTTTTGAAGAGCTGATTTGAAATTATTGAAACTTGTTTATTTGAACTTGCTAATTTGAAACTTTCAAACTTACTGATTTAAAATATTTGAAGTTGCTGATTTATAACTTTCGAAGTTGCTATTGTTGAAAGTTGTCGAAACCTGAAGCATGTTCCCAAGTTGGGATTGTTGGAGTTAATTTCTTCCGAAGAGCTAAAAATTCTTTTGGCTGCAAATTGTTGAAGTTCGAAGTATTAATTCTAAAAGTTTAAATATACCAAGGTTTGAAGTCGAAGTATATTGCTGAAACTATTAACTTGTATTTACTTTTGCAGCAAACTCCATTCGCCAGCCGTCTCACGTGATTTTTATTTTAAAAGTTTGAAGTGTAATGTTCGCTTCTTGTTTTGCAAATGGCCGAAGGATGAAAAGCTGATGTTGCTGGAACGAGAAAAGCTGGAGCTAAGGCTGGAAATAACAAAGCTATGAAAGAAAACGCCTCCAGGCAGGTGATCATCAAAAGTTTGAAAAAGTCCTTCATTTCAGAGTTTAAGATCGTGTCAAAGTTTGGGAACTTAACGGACACCAACCTTGGGCCTTTCAACCTCGAGGCTTTCATGCGAAGGATATACGGGCAAGGTGGAAATCCTCCAATGGAAGCGTCACACAACATTGTCAAGAGTGGATTGTATGCAGCGACCAGGTTCCAGCCAGCAGTTTGTTGTCCAAAGCTGATCTTGGAGTGCGCAAACTTTTACAACTCGGATGATCGGACTATTGTTTCTCTAGATGGTATGATATTGGACAACTTTGCACCTAACGCAATTGGCGAGGCATTTAGGATCCTGGCTACAAACAAGATGTTATATAAATCCAAAGAAAAGGCTGACAAGATGTATGCCACATCTTTCGAGAAGTGCATGAAGAGGATCAACACCACTTGGATGCGAAAGCTGAAGCCTCCTGCCGCCAGGCTGCCAAAGCAGATAATTTCAGAAGAGCTAAAACAGGAGTACTGTGATATAATTATGTTGCTCAGTAGGGTTAACGGTAGCCCGCAATCATTTGTGTTCGAACCATGGATGTTCTTTTACATTAGTGTGGTGCTTGAAGGGAAGGTGGAAGTGAATTGGGCTCAAATGATAAGCAGCAACATTGATGAGCAGTTTCAGAACAAGAACAGAACAAGAACATTCTACATGAGCTCGTATGTCATCTACATGCTTGCTCATATGACAAAATACAGAGGGTTGCCATACCAAGAGCCGATTGGTTGTGGTTTTAATTAGTTCAAGATTCACGAATCTTGTAGACAGTTGCATCTCATGCACACAGCTGACTTCAAGAGAGTAAATGATGCTTTCACCATGTATATCACAAGGACCCTTCAGCGGAGGTTGCAACAGAGAATATCTGAAGACGCACAGATGTTGATAGAAGAATATGGGTTTTGGTTCATCCAATTCCCAAAGTTTACTTATTTAAGGCTGCCAGGGTATGACTCATACGTCTACAGAATACCGAGGTACCCCATGAATAGGATGATACTGCTTGAGTTGTCTAGGCAACTAGTGGCCTACGAAAAAATCATAAGGAGAAAGAAGAAGGGAGGTTTGCACTTTCCCATTATTTTGGGAAATTCACTTGAAGAGTGCCCTACTTTGCAGGTAGCTAAGGAAGCTGAGGATGAATTGCGGTTCTATAAGTTGACTCTTCATACCAGCTGGCAAGATTTTGATCCTCGAGGAAAGATGGGAACAGTTCAGGGTCAGGAGTACAGACACAGAGCTCACTTAGAAGATTTTTGGGCGAATGTTGGAGATGAGGCTAAGATTAGAAAAAGAATGTTTTCGAGGTTGCCTCTCAAATTAATCAGAGAATGTGAAGTGGTCCAAGTGCGGATCAAGTCGAAGAGGATGCCAGGCTTCTTCATCCAGATTATGAAGCTATAAAGAACACGCTGATTCAACCACTAGATTGGGCTAACCCAGAGATTACGGATTGACACTTTGTTTATTCCCGTCTTGACTTTCACAAGGGCTTGGGTAGAGGAGCGCGTTCAGAGATTGAGGAGAAGGTCAGTTGCCCTCACGTATGACCTCATGGGTGAGAAAAGGCCACCGGTGTTGGCAAAAAGGAAGAAACAAATTGCCCGAGCTGTGGAGCCACCACAGTAGAAAGAGCCTGTTTAGCCTGAACCTCATGGATCGGAGGACACATCATCTACTCAGTTGGTGATCCATTCCTCCAGCGTGCGCGAAGTCTCACTGTTTGTAGATCAAAGGGCTCAAAGGAATGAAGAACCAGAGGTTGGAAAGGTTAACCAACCAATGCCGAGAGAGTTGGATACTCAGAGTGTCAATGATCCTGAAGGTGCCAATCAGCCAGATGAAGGGGAAGAGACAGAAATGGATACCCACTTTGATTATGCCTTCGAAGAGGAATACGTCATTGGGTCAAGGGTTGGAGCTCATGAGGAGAGTGATCAAAACATTGAAATAATTGAGCCTCAACAGAATGTTGCTTGGGAGGAGGTTCGGGAAGTGGAGGCAACTAAAGAGCAGCCCCTTATAATTTACAACATTCAGCGCAATTGGCTCTCACATGCAATAAGGAGGGATCAGGATGATGATGCTGACCTAGCAGTTGAAATGGAGGATCTTCTAAACAAAACAAGTAAGTCGCCTAAAAGGAAGAGAGCAAGGAAGTATACAAAAATGGAGACTAATGAGGCCAGTGCACGTAGCCTCCATATTGCTATTCCAAGGGAAGATCATGATTTAAGTGACACAATGCCAGAAAATTACACAGTCACCACAATTGAATTGGGACATCCTTCTGGCATGCAAGTGGTTGAGGAAGTTGAAAGTTCATTCCAAGCACTGAAGGACAGGCTGGTGAAAAAGAAAGGGAAGTATAAAAGGTTGAAAAAGGAGCACAAGGCATTGGTCGAATATGTGCAACATCTAGCACATCCAGTTGCTCAGGAGAATCCAGTGGTAGAGCTTCCACCTGAGCTACCATGAGAGCCAATCAGTGGGCTTGAGGAGATGAGGAGAGCTATACGAGAGGGAGACAAGTGGATAAGCAGTGTCCACACTGAGGCAGAAAAATTCATTGCTAATCTTATCTCATCGTTTCATAATGCATCTGGTATCCTTTCTCGCTTAGATGGTGTCGAGCAAGCTTAGGGAGACACCCATATTTTTCAGGACAAAACTATTCCTCGCCTTGCTATTTTGATGCATGTGCCCATGCAAACTTTGGTGAATGAGGGAGTGATCAAGGCAGGCGACAGATATGATTTTCGTGGGTGGCATTTAGCTACATTCACTAGAAAGGGCTTCTTTGACACAGCAGCTGTGGAGTCCTCCAAGATCAAGAAAGCGATGAGGAATATTCATGAGGGTATCCTCAACACATTAGATGCATTGTTCACCAAGAGGCTGGCTCTTGAGGAAGTTGAAATTAACGGATTGAAGGCGAGGTTGTAACCTTTCTTCTCCGAGATGAAGATGTTCTCTCAACTGGACTTTGAGAACATTTTGACATTTTCAGCAATTATTCAAAGTACACAGGATTCTATTGAGGCTTGGGGAAAGTCTTGTGATAGACATGAGCAGATGGTAGCTATCCTGGAATATCAACTTAATCTTACTCCAACAATTTCTGAGGAGGAAGTTGATGAGGTGATGGCCCGATTCATAGCATACGCGGTCAGAGAGAAGAATAAGGGAATCCGAGTCATGGACAAGAATCTTCTAGAAGGGTAGTGGGCATTAATTGCTCAATGTGGTCAAGGAGGAATCTGCTATTTTTGGGATCATTTATGACACCACTCCTCCACCTTCTGGCAATTTTTAGGGAAAAACTTGTCTAGGGCTGAGGTGGCTCAATCTGAGCCCTCCATTGTAATTCAATCTGGACTGTCCATTGAGATTGGCCAGCTATATAAGGGGGAGTCCCCCTCATTTGTAATCTAATAGTTAGAATCAGAAGTAGTCAGCAATTAGTGGATATTGGAGCAGAATAGAGAGTAGAGATTTTTGAGTTAGAGTAGTTTTCATTGCATTGTTTGAAGAAGGGGAATTCTCCCTTTGAGAATTTTTGTAAGAGATTGTCACAAAGGCTAATCATAATAAAGCATTTCATTGATGGTGAATTCAAACTTTGTTGTGAGTATTTTGTGAGGTTTCTTCTTCCTTTGACTTCAACTAGGACTTAATTCCACGCTAATAGTTAGATATGGATGCTTATGTTTGATGTAAGTGAGCTTCTTCGATCCATACCACTAACAATCTTATTGATGGTAAGCTTGTCTTGTGTGGTCAACTGGAACGCTTTATACTTAACTTCAATCAAGATTCATTTGTAGCTATGCATCGTTGTGATGGTACTTGCATTATTGAATCATGATTTGAACATCCTTTTTATCCTTTGAAGATTGCACTAACTTTGTCGAGGCTTTCTAATAGGAGGCTAGACAACGTTTGTTTGAAGTTTATTGAAATTGAGCATAACACCCTTTGCATTTAGGTTAGAATTTAGATTTTTGAAATCTCTACAGCCATTCAATTCCGCATACTTTTGGTTAGCCTTAGGAAACTCGCACTTCAAAGCTAAATCATTCACACGAAAATCCCTTTCAAAGCATATACTTGTTGTTTACTGCACGTATCCTGAACAATTGTGTAAGTCCCCTCGTAAGAACACAACAAAATCACATAGAGCCAACTGAGTCTATTCGCATTAAAAGAACCTTGGAGTTGAAAGTATGATATTACTCACAATCTTAGCATGTTGAATACTTTGTTCAAGAGAGAATAGGGTATCCGTTGGAAAACTTTGTTCTGCTGATTGGTGTGGTCACAAAAACCACGTCAATAGGAAACTGGCGCTAGAAGGAGGGCCTTTCAAGGATTCTTGTAGTTAACAACCACATTCAAGTAAAGAAGGGATTTTATCAAAAAAAAATTCATTAGAGAAATTTTTTTTTATCATGAGTCAAGATGGTGTTGCCGCATAGAGAGAAATTTCCAGTGTTGCAGCCTAATTTGGGATTCAACGACGATCAAGAAGACATTCTTTTAGTATTGAACAATCTCGCGTGGAGGAAAAAGGAGAGCTACACTCAATATATGCGAACTAGCTTTGTGTTGCAAGAGGAAGAAGAGAAGGCTATTGAAATTCAAGTTGCAATTGAACAAAACTTGCTGGATTAGAGACAACCACTTGCTCCCACTCCTGCACCTCACAGATAGACAGCTACATCCTAGATCATATTAGCTCGTTCTCCCCTGACAAGTTGAAAAGAATTTTGAGGTCCGTGCCTAGTTCGTCTAAAGATTTTTTGGAGTTAGAACTACCTACTCGAGCAAGAAAGAAGAAAGAGGTTCGCTCAAGAGAAGAAGTTTGTTCAAGTAAAGGATTTATCTTGAGTGAAGAAGTTTGTTCAAGTGAAGAAGAAACAAGTGGAGTATAAATTTCAAGTTTGTTCAAAACTCCACCAAGTGTTTCAAGATTTTCTCAACCAAAAACCGTCCAAGTTTCTACACCAGTGTTTGTTCAACAACCACAAGCAACCCCGATAATTGTATATCAAAGGAGGTAGCCAAATCAAGCAATGGCTCAACCAGGAGGTCAACAAGGAGGCCAACCCGCTCCTAATGGAGCTACTTGGTTAGTTACTAATCCATCCCCTCTTGAGTTTGCAGATTACCATGACATGCCGAAAAATCCGGAGCACTTTTGCACTAAGTATCAAGTTAATGATCCAAACCATTCTACTGAAGACCATATCAAGATGTTCGAGGATAATTTGTGAAATAGTAAAATTGCATATGCAGACGTAGCTTGCAGACTATTCCTGTATTCTTTGGGAGAAGAAGCACACTTTTGGTTTATACATTTTCCAGTTGGGTCCATAAGAACATGGGAGCAAATGAAGGAAGCTTTCATTGGAAAATTTGGCATTCCCATTACTCAAGTAGAAGTTTTCCGCCAATTCACTGAAGTGAGAAGACAAGATAAAGAACCTATTCATGCCTTTAACAACAGATTTTAGAAAGCTCTCACAAGGCTATGAACTCCTTACGTTGTTCCTGATGTGAGGGAAAACTATTATCCAGCCTTGGACCCATTGACCGCAATGTTTGTGAGACAAGCTCATCCCACTTCGGCGGATATGAACCAAGCATACGCGAAAGCTGTGGAAGTAAGTCAAAATATGGGGCAGAACATAACTGGGCCTTCTTTATACATAGGCTTGACGACTACAAATAATCAAATGCAAACTCTTGGATCAACTTGGAATCTGCAGACTCCAGCATTGAATCCTATTCTGCAACTGTCTTATTAGATGTAGGCACCATCTAATTAGTTGGTTCTCCATCCTAGGGTACCTTTATCCCAAACTCAAGCAACATAGCCCGTCTATCTCCAGAATATGGTGCCGCAAATAAGGACTCAAGAAGAGAAAGACGAAATGAAAGAGTTAGTTGAACAAATGAAGAGGCTGTCAACTGAGGTCACCTACCTCAGAATCAGAACAATCAAATGCAATCTATGCTGAGAAATTATCAGGCACATCCAGGTGCCAATCGAGGATATCAGAATAATCCTCCACATCATCAAGATGCCCATCAAGGACATGGCCACGATAATAGTCATGGGTATCGTAACAACAATCAAGGATATCAGAAGAGGTCTTGGAACACAGGACCCAATAATGGAGGTATTATGTCACCATTGGATAACCCGCCACCTCCAGAGAACCGTCCCGCGGACAGAGTTTTCTTGGCCAAAGCCGCTATGTTCGGATGGTGTAGATTACACAATACCAATCAGCATTCAGAACTTCAATGTCATGAATTTCAAGTTGTTGCTGATATTTTCAAAGGAGAAGTAAAAAGCACAGAGGGTACTGAAAATCCTCCAACTACAAGATATGAAATTGTCCCAGTGCAAAGATATGACTAGGCTTTAATTCTAGAAGAAGTCAATGTCCCACCCGAGCACCAAAGTTACGGGCCGCCATCTATTAACCATAGATTCCTACCAGCATCAGCAAATGGTCTCGTGGGGATGCCAAATAATCAAGCTGAAGAAGCTCAAGTTTATTCAGAAGCCCAAGTATATTCAGAAGCTCAAGATAGTTATTCAGAGGAGCCTCATAATCAAGGTAACTACATTTTCCCACCTCTCAACAACAGTGTTTTGGTAGAAGGGAGAAGAGAGGTGCAGGCTTTTCAGACTTCTAGAGGAGCAACACCCAAAGTTTATCAGAGGAGCTATCATCAGAAAGAACCTTTGACATCCTCAATCCCTCCGAATAATTTTGCGACTCTGCCAAATCCCAATGCAAGCAACAATCTGAATTTTCCAAGAGATTCTCCAAAATACAGACAACAGAATATAATGCAAAATAGAAACGAACAACAGATTGTCTAGCAGCCCATTCACGTGATACAACATCCACAGAAGGACAATATTCCAAGGGATGATATGAAAAGGTTAAGTTCCTATGTGTTGGATGAAGTGAAGAAGATTAAGGTGAGTCTTCTTCTATATGAGTTAATGAAGATTTTAGAAGTCAGGGATACAATATTGGGAAGTTTATATGAGACACCCGTGGTGAAGAACTCTTCTCAAGAAGCACCTAGTACATCTAGGAATCCTACAGTCAATACACAGTCCCGTCCCATATAGAGTGCAAATATGGTAGAAGAGGTGTCTCATGCGCCATTCAACACTTGGGAGACTCCGCAACAGTCTCAAGGATTTGTGGGAGTGGTACAAGGATCTTCAAGCGAGCCTGAGAAGCCAAAGAATGAAGATAAGAGAAAAGTTCAGTTCAATCTACCTACAGAACAAAAATGAGAACAAGTGCAAAATCCAAAGGAGGTTACTTAGGATAGCTAAACTCCATTGAATAGAAAGGTTGAAAAGAAAGGCACTCCTATTGAGGAAAAGAAGAAACCAGTAGTATTCTATCAAGGGAAAGATGAACTAGCCCCTTTCCTCGTGTCAGTTAGAATTTTTGGGAAGTTATTGCACAATTGTTTGATTGACTCTGGTGCCTCGAGCAACGTCATGCCTTTGAAAGTATGTCAGAGATTGGGTATAGTCCCACTTCAAACCACTAAGAAGGTGACCCAGCTAGATAAGACTGAAGTTCCAGTTGTGGGAGAACTGAATAATATTCATATGCAGTTGTTAGTTGATCCTCGAATTCAGAGCTGCATTGACATATCAGTAGTGGATATACCAGATGGGTACAGCATGTTGTTGAGTAGAGACTGGGCCAGAAAGTTGAATGGATATATTGCAACAGATTTTTCCCATATGTGGCTTCCATGGAAAGGAGTCCCGAATCAGATCAAGGTCGAAAGTACACCAAGGCTTAAATTGATGATCACTGAATATGGTGAGGATAATGAGATAATGTTTGTAGAAACTGATTTAGGCTCATATAGGCCTGTCAAGCAAGAAGTGTTGATGCTGCAAAGCTCCAATAAAGCAAAGATTCTAGAAGATGCCAATGCTTCCACTGAAGTCTTAATTGAAAGTGATGCAAGTGACAGTGAAGGTGGAGGAGCATTTGAAAACTTCAGAGTTTGTCCTGAATAGTGTGAAACAAGAAACAGAGTTGGGTAAGGATGCCTCCATCAGGAATTTACTACTTCCAAATTGGTGCAGAATACATGAGGCATTTCACTCCGAGATCACATGTGCCATGTGTAAAGTAGCATTAGAACAAGTTGAAAAGCTCGTCCCACGAGCCTCAGTACAAGAAGAATGTAAAGGGGCAGGTGAAGAAAAAAAGGTTTTAATAGAAGAACTTGTAGAAGATGATAAAATTCGGTCAGAGATCGAAGAAAAGGTTTCAGAGGTATATGATCAAAAGGATACACATGTTCAGTCTCCCAGCACTCTCGCGGAGAATCAAGTATGGACTTTGAGGTTTGATGGGTCGAAGTCGAAGAAAGGTAATGGAGCACGATTCGAACTTATTAGCCCAACCAGAGAAGCATACTTAGGTGCCTACAGGCTTCAATTTGCATGCACTAATAATGTCACTGAATATGAATCCTTAATTCATGGATTGCTCCTTGCTATTCAAAAGGGATCCAAGATTGTACACGCCTTCAGGGATTTTGATATTGTGGTCCGCCAGGTGAGGAAACAATACGCTTGTCACGACAAGAGGTTGGGTCGTTACCGGAATAGAGTATGGGACTTGATAGAAAGCTTCGATGCATTTAATATAAAGCAAGTGTATAGGTCCAAGAATCCAGTTGCAAATTCACTCGCCCAAGCTGCTAGTTCTCTAGAACCTTTGGCTATGTAGGGATTGAAGAAGTTTACAGTAGAATTGGTTTCAACACCAGCCATCGCTAACAACATAAAGAATTTTTAGGTGTTCGACGATGACAAACAGATTTTAGATTTTCTCACGTGCTCAGGCGTGTTCGAAGTGCAGATCATTGATGAGGAAGAAACTAAAGAAGTAGAGTTTGATACTAAAGGGATCCTTAATTTGAAGACGAATGTTATTCCAAGAGGAATGGTTGAATTAGAAAGATTGTTTGATCCTGATAGGCTGAGTAGAAACCAGAGCACCCAAGGTAACGATTGTGAAGCTGTCAATCTAGGGATAGAAGGACAAGTGAAGAATGTTTTTATTGGGAAAGTTTTCATACCAGAAGAAAGAGAAGGCATCTTGAAGCTAATGAAAGAGTTTCCAAGTGTAATAGCCTGGGGATATGAAGATTTGAAGACATATGATACATCATTGATTACACACATAATTCCATTGAAACCAGGCAGTAAGCCATTCAAACAGAGGCAGAGGACAGTAAATCTATTGCTAGAACCATTGATTTATTAGGAAGTCAAGAAACTTCTTTCAGCTAGGATCATCTTTCCAGTGAGGCACTCCACGTGGGTCGCCAATCTTGTTCCAGTTAGAAAGAAGAATGGAGAAATAAGGTTATGCATAGACTTCCGTAATTTGAATAGGGCCTCAGAAAAGGATAATTATCCTTTGCCTTCATTAGATGAGGTGTTACAAATAGTGAATGGTTCACAAATGATGTCCTTCTTGGATGGATACTCGGGATATAACCAAGTGATGGTTGAGCAAGAAGATAGATTGAAGATATCGTTCACCACAAAATGGGGAACCTTTGCATACAAGAGAATGCCTTTCAGCCTAATCAACGCAGGAGCCACTTTCTAGCGAGCTATGGACATCGCCTTTCGAGATTTGGTAGCAAAGTGCATAATTATATACATGGATGACCTAACTGTATTCTCAAAGAAAAGAGGGGACCATGTTGAGGATTTAAGAAAGATATTTCAGAGATGCAGAAGGTTCGGTGTCTCCTTGAATGCTAAGAAATGTTTATTTGGTGTGACAAAGGGTAAATTATTGGGTCATGTCATCTCAGAAAAGGGTATTTCAATTGACCCTGAGCGTATTGAGGCTATCTCCAGGATCGGCTTGCCAGGCAGTCAAAAAGAATTAAGATCTTTCTTCGGCAAGATTAATTTTGTGAGAAAGTACATAACAGGATTTGCTGAGATAGTCAGGCCGTTAAATGAAATGCTAAAGAAGAATGTGAAGGTTGAATGGACCCCACAGGCTAGGAAGGCTTTTGATGAGATTAAGCAAGCTATAGTGGATGCTTCAGTGTTGGTTAGTCCAGATTACACAAAGCCTTTTTATCTATATTCATTCGCTTCAGAGCATACTTGCGCAGCAGTGTTGACACAAAGAATAGAGGAAAAGGATGAGCACCCGATTGCTTTTATGAGTGCTCCTTTGAAAGAAGCCTAGTTAAGATATCCCAGTGTTGAAAAACAAGCATATGCTTTGGTGAAGGCTGTTAAGAAATTTAGACACTACCTTTTGAGAAGCAAGGTTCATGCAATAGTTCCAGATGCCACAGTGAAAACTTTGTTGATGCAAAATGAATTAGGAGAAAGAAGAGGTAAGTGGGTCGCCACTCTGCAAGAATATGATATCAAAATACAGCCCATGAAGTTGGTCCGAGTACAAGCTTTAGCGCAGACTATTGCAATGGTTGGTCCAGAATTGGTACAACAAACGTATGTATTGGAGGAGGTATCTCCAGGGGAGTGGTACGACGACACAATTTATTACTTGCTGAATCACAGATGCCCTCGCCATCTGAATCCAATGTAGCGGAGAGCGTTGAGAATGAAAAGTCAAAGGTTTATGCTCCAGGGATCAGTGCTTTATAGGAGAAACTATGAAGGAATTTATTTAAGATGTGTAGGAAAACAAGAAGCCAAGCAATTGATGGAACACTTCCACGAGAAGTTTGGGACTGGACATGGGAGTAGTCTAGCCACAGCTCACCATATTTTAAGGGCTGGATACTATTGGCCCACGCTCTTCAAAGACACATATGAGCATGTAAAGGCTTGCAATATCTGTCAAACAGCAGCGAATAGAGGGAAACACCCAACTATGCCTTTGCAGCCAGTAATTGAGGTTAGGCCCTTTGCGAAATGGGGATTGGACTTTATTGGCATGATTAACCCGCCGTCTTCGGGTCAACACAGATACATTTTGATAGCTATGGATTACTGCACCAAATGGACAAAGGCTCAGGCTTTGAAACAGTGCACGATGGATATGGTCATCAGGTTCCTTGAGGAAATATTGTCACAAGATTTGGATGCCCTCATGCCATAGTATGCGATAATGGTCCAGCCTTCTCATCACTGAAGTTTTCAAATTGGGCATTCGAGTATGGAATTACACTAAAATTTTCTTCCAACTACTACCCACAGGGGAATGGACTAGCAAATTCCATGAATAAGAATTTACTGAATGCTATCAAGAAGTTGCTAGACAAGAATCCAAAAGATTGGCACACGCAGCTAAGGTTTGCTCTATGGGTAGACAGGATTAGAACGAAGAGTTCTTTAGGGACGTCTCCCTACCATTTGGTCTATGGACAGGACCCTGTTTTTCCAGTGCAACTAAGGATACCAACTCTCCAGTTTATTCAAGAATATCTTGAAGGAGAAGATCAAGTTCAAACAAGATTGTCTCAGTTGATGCACTTAGAAGAGAAAAGAGATGAAGCACTCGAGAATTTGGCAAAGCACCAGGCAGTGGTGAAAAGATGGTTTGATAAACAAGCTAAAATCAAGTCTTTCTGGATTTCTGACTTGGTTTTATACTAGGACAAGGCCCATGAGAAGAAGGAGATCATGATAATTTCAATAAGTTGTGGTTGGGGTCGTATCAAATTTCTGAAATCCTTGGAGATAATGCATTTAGATTGCGTACACTGACAGGGGAGGATGTCCCATTGCCCGTCAACAGACAATTCCTCAAGCATTATTTCTAGTCCTAGGTTCTCTCCAAGAGCCTGCTTTGTAACATATTAGGTTAGATTTTCTTCCCCGTTTGTTTGCTTTCCCATTGCTTTCCTATTTTGTTTCGTTTTGGTTTTGGTTTGTTGCCCCTTTGGGTTTTTGGTTTGGCGTTTCCGTCCCTTGAGTTGTCTGCTCAAGTGGTTTTGGTTTGGAATGGGCAAGGATTTTAGGGTTTTCCATTGTGACGGGGGTGATGATGGTTTTAACTCTCACAACATGGTTTCTTTCCGCTGGAATTTGCATAAATTTTTGAAAAGACTAAGGTTGTTTTCCTCTTGTCATTATCCAGTTTGGATTAAACTCATCTTGGGAGGTTAACCCATTATTGTGTCTTAACACGAGTCTAAAGATCCTAAATACCTTACCTATCTCCACTCTGAGTCATTTTGGTTTCTTGGGAAAGGTTTTGGCAGGTGAAAATTTTACATCTTGCTTCAGCACCACTACAATTCTCAAACCCATTGGAGGCTTCATTGCCTGCCAGCCAATTGAGGAATTGACGGAAAATCAAAGGAAGAAAAAAGAAAATGTGCTCAAAAGAAATATCAAAAAATTAGAAAATAAAAAATGAAATATATTATGAAATATTGGTTTTGGGAATATACGAGTAACTCCACCGGGGCTATGGATGCTCGGCCGACAATGGAGCAATATTCGTGAGAATTGTAGCGACAACCTCGTCAGGGCTATGGACGCCTGACTGGCAGCGAGGCAATGTCCAGGATGCTTTTGAAGTTAAGATATTTATATAACTTGTTGTGGCCGATTCCGGAATTCGAGATGGTTTAGAGATGGAGCGAATGCACACACTCACAGGGTCTTAGATGAAAGTGTTCTAATCCAATATCAAATTCTTCTCCCCTTTTGAGTAAGTGTCTTTTCTGTATGATGGTTTGAGGAAGATTTAATCAAGGTTCAATTCTTAAAGTGTTTTTCAACACTTTCCCATCGAGTCGCCAGATGTTGTGACATTTTCACACATCGCCCCATTCAAAATGGGGACCCCTAAATTTTTGCTCCATTATGGTCTTTTGGCTTTGGCTTTTGTCTTTCTCTCTCTCTGCTCCTTTTCTACTAGCTGTCTTCCGGGGATGCTCCTGTCTGTGAACTTAAACGTAAAATTTGGCCAATTCTGATATTAGGGTTTCACATCTTTAGGTTACTTTAGGATCAAATTGAGTTGGTTGGTCAGCTTTTGAGCCTAGCACCGCTATTACAACACTTCCAGCAGGTGACCCCTAAATTTTCACTGAATTCTGCCAACTTTCTATTTTTAGTAAGTGTCAACTTGGGGTTGATTTTCTCGAGATTTTCACATTCAGACAACTTCATTACATTTTGAACACTTCAAGTTCATTTCTAACAAAATTTGAGCAAAAACAGATGACTTGCTATTTTTAGCAGTCCAGCTTCTAGAGCAAATTCTAGGGTCTACATGTTACATGTCTGGAGCTTCTTTGTGGGTTTTTCGAGACTTCGCAGTGATATGACATGTAGAGCAGGATAACGACTTTCAGCATTTCACCTTCGAAGGCCGATATTAGGGTTTGCAAGCAAATTTTCTTAGTGCATGTCAACATATTCTTTCTGGGTTTTCAAAGAGCTTCGTAACAGTGTAACATGCAAGTGGAACTAGTCACTTTTCTGAAACTTGCTATTTTTAGCCAGTGCTCGAATGTTGAAGATTTTTTTGGGTTTTTCTAGGTTTTTCAAGATTTTTCGGGCAGTGTGACATGCAAAAGCATATGATGACTAGTTGGCCACTTTTTCAGCCACTTTCTATTTTTAGTAGGTACCAATCAGGCAGCTACCCATCACTTTGGAACCGTGAACTGATCATCATGCAACAGAAACAAGGTCAAACGGAGCTCATCTGAGGAACATGTAGAAATTAGGGTTTCGAGCTTTGGGGCTAAAAATGAGGAATCCGACGACAGAATGCCCAAAACTGAAGTATCCACCATGATCAGTATCCTTCAAGGAGTCTGCTGGCAAAATTTGAAGACAATCGAAGCACTTACTATTTTTAGTAATGTATTCTTGACGCAAGTTATAAATAGAAAATCAATCTTGGGCGCCAGTGCAAACAGGAAAGTTCACCAGCGAGGAGCATGCTGTCCAAATTTCAAGTCAAACGGAGTTAAGGAAGTCTCAGAATCAAGCACTTACTATAAATAGTAAGTCACTTCAGAAGCGGTTATAAATAGCAGGTCAATATCAAGTTTCAGTTTGAATGGGTCAAACATGTGATGAGGGATCTTGGCACGAATTTCAAGACAAACGGAGTTGTAGAAGATGAAAAATCAAACATTTTCTATTTTTAGCAGGCATGGGCAGAGAAATTAGGGTTTCCTAAAATCAAGGGCAGGACAGGATAGTCACTCAAAAGCAGCATCCAGCCATAGTTACACTTCAGGCAATCGGTACATGAAATTTGAAGACTTTCTGAGCAATTTCTATTTTTAGCAGGTTGCTAAAAATAGCAGGTGTAGACAGGCATTAGGCATCAACAGCACGAATCAGTTGAAATCCAGAACAGAGCAAAGATCAAGCTTCCTTGAGTCAAAATTCAGTTGAAGGTGTGAAATTCAAGGAAGTTTCTAAATAGAAACTTGGGGCAAATTAGGGTTAGCAGAGGGAAATCATCCTAAATCTGGCAAGAGGCATGAAATCCACCGGGGTTGATAAAATTTGGAGTCCGGCATCGAAATTCACATTGATGAGCTAAAGATAGATGGAAAATTGCCTAAGTCTGGAAAATTGGAGGTTGACATAGGGAAATGCGCCTTACCTTGCTATAAGAGGCTGAAGACTTGAAAATTCGCCTAAGGCATTATAATTGAAAGCTCAATAGGTCAAATGCACCCAAGAGGTGTTGGATGAAAATTTCTCAAAGTGTGTGTGAAAATTGGAAGTTCCCCTCCATATGCGCCTTCAAGAGGAGAATGGATGATGAAAATTCACTAAGGCACAAAAACTTGAAGCTTGACCCTCCAAAAGCGCCCAAAGATGTTGGAGTAAGAAAATTTGGCTAAGTCACTTAAAATAGAAGTCCATGGGTCTAAATGCGCCCCTCTTTGAAGACTTAGAAATTCACCAAAGTGTCAAAACTAAAAGCTCCCTGACTAAAATGCACCCCTAAGGCTCAAGATGTGGAAATAAACTAAAGTGTAAAAACTCAAAGCTGGACATAGGAAATGTGCCTAAGCTTGAAGAGTTAAAAATTTTCCTAAGT
Organism: Sequoia sempervirens; assembly: GCA_007258455.2. Lineage (NCBI taxonomy): Eukaryota > Viridiplantae > Streptophyta > Pinopsida > Cupressales > Cupressaceae > Sequoia > Sequoia sempervirens. Next base: position 901,196,685 of record VDFB02281492.1, read on the forward strand.
TACAAACTTGAAGAAACGACCCCCAAATGCGCCCTGGGAAGACAAGAGCCTAAAATAGTCTAAGGCATGGGAACTGAAAGTTGACTACTCCAAATGCGCCCCTCTTTGAAGGTGTTGACTAAGGCGTAGAAAAATGAAAGTTCACCCATTCAAATGCGCCTATGGTATAACTAGAAGCTTGGCCTATTAGATGCACCCCTGAAAGGAATGAAAATATTCTAAGGCGTTAAACTCAAAGTTACCCCTGCCAAATGCGCCCAAGTGATGAAATAAAAAACTCAGGGTATGATTTGCGCCTAGACTGGAAAGTCTATGAAAAAATTTCTAAGTCACATAAATTGAAAGTTCAGGGTCTTATATGCGCCCACCAAGGTCAAAAGTTTAAAAGTTTCTAAGTGTCGAAACTGGAAGCTCTCCATGGGTCATATGTGCCTGGCTTGAAAGAGGGATGATAAAAAAAATTCTAAGGCAATCAAACTAAGAGCACCATGACTGATATGCGCCCCACTTTGAATGAGTTTTGAAATTGAAAGTTGCCCATGTAAAGTGCACCCAAGTGTTCAAACTGAAAGCTCGACCTCCAAAATGCGCCTGAGCTGAAGAAGGAATTGGGAAATACACTGAGACGTGAAATTAAAAGCTCCCCTTCTGATTTGCACCTAATTTGAAAGGATGGACTTTAAAATTTTCTAAGGCACTAAATGAAACCATAGGTAGTCATTTGTGCCTGGGAGGAAGGAGGTGATTAAAATCTGGAGATCAATATACCATTTGTGCCTGGAAGAAGAAGAGAATACTTCAGAATTCTTCTAAGTCATAAAGCTGGAAGTTTAAGACATGAAATGCACCCCAAAATGGGAGCCCAACCTCTTGTTTGCACCTTGAACAAAGGGAAAAGTATTGATTAAATGTTGAATGTCAAAATTAAAAGATCGTGTTAAAAGCGCCTGGTAACTTGGAAAGTCTTTGAAAATATTCTAAGGCGTGAGAATTAGCTGGACCCCCTAAATGCGCCCAACATGTTTGGAGAAGACATCAAAATTTTCCAAGTGTATGAAATTCAAAGCATGATGAGGGGTATGCGCCTAGGGTTATGGAGGAAGTGTGAAATATTTTCTAAATCCTTCAATCACGCCTAAACTGGAAGATGGAAATTGAAAACATTTTGAATATTGAAGTTATTTGGAAAAAAAAATTCAAGTGAGTGGAAGTGAGAAATACACCTAACTTGGAGAAATGAGGAATACACTAAGTCATGAATATTTGACTTGACATTTTCTAAGACATGTACGCCCAAGAAAAGTTGAAATTGGAGATTTAATGAAAGCTCAAAAAAATCGAAGTGTGGGGATGAAAAATAAAAGGCGTTGGAAGTGATAGTAATTTCTCTAGGTAATTAGGGTTGTGCGACAAATTTTGCGGGTTAGCTCTTTGATGGAAACGGTGACTTTTGTCCATATTCCATGAGAGTGGAATAGGGCAGCTAATTGTTTGGCGAAATGGGCTTCTGAGCATGTTGAGGGATGGAGAATTGAGGAGTGGGAGTTGGTTCCATAGGAGCTCCGTCTTGATTTAACGAATATTCTTGATGCCGACAGGGCTGGGAGTGGTGACAGATAATGGTGTTGGTTGTTTATTCTTAGTTGATTTGGTGTGTTTGTTTTTCCTTGGGACTTCGGTCCTTGGCTTCCTTTGTACTATTGCTTTCTGATTTTCAATAAAGTTTTTACCCCCTTTTATAAAAAAAATTCTCTAGGTAATTAATTGCGAAATTTTCCCAAGTCGGAGAAATTAATTAATTTAATTATTTTCCTAAGTCAAATTTAAAATTCCCCCTTTAATTTTGACACATGAAATTTTAAAAACTCAGACGATTTTAATCGTGGGGAATTTGTTTTTGGAGTTATTATGGATGGAAAATAAATTACGCCTAGCCATTTTAAAGTGTTGAGATTGAATTTTCGCAGACGCTGGTGAAATAAATTAAATGGCATTTGAATTAAATTTTAAGAAATTAAATATGCCATTTTAAAAGGCAGTGAGATTATTATAAATTGAAGTAAATTGATTTTTTCGAAATCACTGGAGGTAACTAGTAGTCGGGAGGGAAGTTTTAAATTTAAATCGAGGAAAGAATCTCCCTGAATAGCAAATTGCTATGACAACTGTAAGACGACTAGAATATTCTCTTCTAAATTTAGCAAATGTGTAAGTCATGATGAAGAGAATTAATGGCATCTGCTAAAATTAGCACCAGCTTTTGGTTATAAAACTTCGAGGATTTTCATTTTCATCTCACAAAATTCGAAGCTGAGATTTATGCCGAAGAGTTGAGAGTGATTGTTGAGCTAAGATTTAATATATTCAAAATTGAGAGTTGTTGAAAATTGAGAGTTGTTGAAAGTGTGAGAGGTGTCAAATTCAATTTTTCAAGAAGCTAAAATTGTTGAAGTCGAAATTACTTGGAGTTGCTGGAGATTGATTTTCTGAGTTGCTGAGTTGTGAAGTTACTGAGATTCGAGACAAAATCTGAAGTATAAGCTGCCGAGGTTGAGCATTTTTATTTCTCCAAGTTGTTGAAGGTAAGTATTTGAAGTTGCTAAGATTTAATATTTTCAAAGTTGTTGAAAGTTGAAATGTTTTTCGAAGTTGAAAGTTGAAAGGCTGAAATCGTTTATGCTGGAAGACGAAATTGTTTGAACTTGGAGATGTTGAGATTTAAATTTTCTGAAGTTGCTGAATGTTTAGAATCAAATCAGAGGTAGAGATTATTCAAACTTGTTGATTTAGAATCTTCAAAGTTGCTGATTTATAACATTCGAAGAGCTGATTTGAAATTATTGAAACTTGCTGATTTGAGTTAATTTCTTTCGAAGAGCTAAAAATTCTTTTGGCTGCAAATTGTTGAAGTTCGAAGTATTAATTCTCGAAGTTTAAATATACCAAGGTTTGAAGTCGAAGTATACTGCTGAAACTATTAACTTGTATTTACTTTTGCAGCCAACTCCATTCGCCAACTGTCTCACGTGATTTTTATTTTAAAAGTTTGAAGTGTAATGTTCACTTTTTGTTTTGCAGATGGTCGAAGGACGAAAAGCTGATGTTGCTAGAACGAGCAAAGCTAGAGCTAAGGTTGGAAATAACGAAGCTGTCAAAGAAAACGCCTCCAGGCAGGAGATCATCAAAATTTTGAAAAAGTCCTTCATTTCGGAGTTTAAGATCGTGTCAAAGTTTGGGAACTTGACGGACACCAACCTTGGGCCTTTCAACCTCGAGGCTTTCATGCGAAGGATATACGGGCAAGGTGGCAATCCTCCAACGGAAGCGTCACACAACATTGTCAAGAGTGGATTGTATGCAGCGGCCGGGTTCTAGCCAGCAGTTCGTTGTCCAGAGCTAATCTTGGAGTGCGCAAATTTTTACAACTTGGACGATCGGACTATTGTTTCTCCAGATGGTATGATATTGGCCAACTTTGCACTTGACACAATTGGCGAGGCATTTGGGATCCTGGCTACAAACAAGATGTTATATAAATCCAAAGAAAAGGCTGACAAGATGTATGCCACATCTTTCGAGAAGTGCATGAAGAGGATCAACACCACTTGGATGCGAAAGCCGAAGCCTCCTGTCGCCAGGCTGCTAAAGCAGATAATTTCAGAAGAGTTGAAACAGGAGTACTGTGATATAATTATGTTGCTCAGCAGGGTTAACGGCAGCCCGCAGTCATTTATGTTCGAGCCATGGATGTTCTTTTACATTAGTGTGGTGCTTGAAGGGAAGGTGGAAGTGAATTGGGCTCAAATGATAAGCGACAACATTGATGAGCAGTTTCAGAACCTGAAGAGAACAAGAACATTCTACATGAGCTCGTATGTCATCTACATGCTGGCTCGGATGACAAAATACAGAGGGTTGGCATACCAAGAGCTGATTGGCTATGGTTTTAATCAATTCAAGATTCACGAATCCTATAGAAAGTTGCATCTCACGCACACAGCTGACTTCAAGAGAGTAAATGATGCTTTCACCATGTCTATCACAAGGACCCTTCAGCGGAGGTTGCAACAGAGAATATATGAAGAGGCACAGATGTTGATAGAAGAATACGGGTTTTGGTTCATCCAATTCCCAAAGTTTACTTATTTAAGGCTGCTAGGGTACGACTCATACATCTACAGACTACTGAGGTACCCCATGAACAGGATGATACTGCTTGAGTTGTCTAGGCAACTAGTGGCCTATGACAAAATCATAAGGAGAAAGAAGAAGGGAGGTCTGCACTTTCCCATTGTTTTGGGAAACTCACTTGAAGAGTGCCCTACTTTGTAGGCAGCTAAGGAAGCTGAGGATGAATTGCGGTTCTATAAGTTGACTCTTCATACCAGCCGGCAAGATTTTGATCCTCGGGGAAAGATTGGAACAGTTCAGGTCAGGAGTACAAAACAAAGCTCACTTAGAAGATTTTTGGGAAAATGCTGGAGATGAAGGCTGAGATTAGAAAAAGAATGTTTTCGAGGTTGCCTCTCAAATTAATCAAAGAATGTGAAGTGGTCCAAGTGTTGGATCAAGTCGAAGAGGATGCCAGGCTTATTCATACAAATTATGAATCTATAAAGAACACACTGATTCCACCACTAGATTGGGCTGACCCAGAGATTATGGATTTAGACACTTTGTCTATTCTCGTCTTGAATTTCACGAGGGCTTGGGTAGAGGAGCTCGTTCAGAGATTGAGGAGAAGGTCAGTTGCCCTCACGTACGACCTCATGGGTGATAAAAGGCCATCGGTGTTGGCAAAAAGGAAGAAACAAATTGCCCGAGATGTGGAGCCACCACAGCAGGAAGAGCCTGTTTAGCTGGAACCCCATGGATCAGAGGACACATCATCTACTCAGTTGGTGACCCATTCCTCCAGCATGCGCGAAGTCTCACTATTTGCATATCAGAGGGCTCGAAGGAATGAAGAACCAGAGGTTGGAGAGGTTAACCACCCAATGCCGAGAGAGTTGGATACTCAGAGTGTCAATGATCCTGAAGGTGCCAATTAGCTAGATGAAGGGGAAGAGACAGAAACAGATACCCACTTTGATTATGCCTTCGAAGAGGAAGACGTCATTAGGTCAAGGGTTGGAGCTCATGAGGAGAGTGATCAAAACATTGAAATAATTGAGCCTCAACATAATGTTGCTTGGGAGGAGGTTCATGAAGTGGAGGCAACTGAAGAGCAGCCCCTTATTATTTATGACATTCAACACAATTGGCTCTCACATGCAATAAGGAGGGATCAGGATGATGATGCTAACCTGGCAGTTGAAATGGATGAGCTTCTAAACAAAACAAGTAAGTCACCTAAAATGAAGAGAGCAAGGAAGTATACAAAAATGGAGACTAATGAGGCCGGTGCACGTAGCCTCCATATTGTTGTTCCAAGGGAAGATCATGATTTAAGTGACGCAATGCCAGAAAATTACATAGTCACCACAATTGAATTGGGACGTCCTTTCGGCATGCAAGTGGTTGAGGAAGCTGAAAGTTCATTCCAAGCACTGAAGGATAGGCTGGTGAAAAAGGAAGGGAAGTATAAAAGGTTGAAAAAGGAGCACAAAGCATTGGTCGAATATGTGCAACATCTAGCACATCCAGTTGCTTAGGAGAATCCAGTGGTAGAGCTTCCACCTGAGCTACCACGAGAGCCAATCAGTGGGCTTGAGGAGATGAGGAGAGCTATATGAGAGGGAGACAAGTGGATAAGCAGTGTCCGCACTAAGGTAGAAAAATTCATGGCCGATCTTGTCTCATCGTTTCAGAATGCATCTGGTATCCTTTCTTGCTTAGATGGTGTCGAGCAAGCTTGGGGAGACACCCATATTTTTCAGGACAAAACTATTCCTCGCCTTGCTATTTTGATGCATGTGCCCACACAAACTTTGGTGAAGGAGGGAGTGATCCAGACAGGCGACAGATATGATTTTCGTGGGTGGCATTGAGCTGCATTCACTGGAAAGGGATTCTTTGACACAGGAGCTAGGGAGTCCTCCAAGATCAAGAAAGCGATGAGGAATATTCACAAGGGTATCCTCAACACATTAGATGCATTGTTCGCCAAGAGGCTAGCTCCTAAGGAAGTTGAAATTGACGGATTGAAGGCGAGGTTGCAACCTTTCTTCTCTGAGATGAAGATGTTCTCTCAACTAGACTTTGAGAACATTTTGACATTTTCAAAAATTATTCAAAGTACACAGGATTCTATTGAGGCTTGGGGAAAGTCTTGTGATAGACATGAGCAGATGGTAGCTATCCTAGAATATCAGCTTAATCTTACTCCAGCAATTTCTGAGGAGGAAGTTGATGAGGTGTTGGCCTGATTTGTAGCATACGCGGTCAGAGAGAAGAACAAGGGAATCCGAGTCATGGACGAGAATCTTCTAGAAGGGTAGTGGGCATTAATTGCTCAGTGTGGTCAAGGAGGAATCTGCTATTTTTGGGATCATTTATGACACCACTCCACCTTCTGGCGGTTTTTAGGGAAAAAATTTTCTAGGGCTGAGGTGGCTCGATCTGAGCCCTCCATTGTAATTCAATCTAGACCGTCCATTGAGATTGGCCAGCTATATAAGGGGGAGTCCCCCTCATTTGTAATCTAATAGTTAGAATCAGAAGTAGTCAACAATTAGTGGATATTGGAGCAGAATAGAGAGTAGATATTTTTGAGTTAGAGTAGTTTTCATTGCATTGTTTGAAGAAGGGGAATTCTCCCTTTGAGAATTTTTGTAAGAGATTGTCACAAAGGCTAATCATAATAAAGCATTTCATTGATGGTGAATTCAAACTTTGTTGTGAGTAGTTTGTGAGGTTTCTTCTTCCTTTGACTTCAACTAGGACTTAATTTCACACTAATAGTTAGATATGGATGCTTATGTTTGATGTAAGTGAGCTTCTTTGATCCATACCACTAACAGTCTTACTAATGGTAAGCTTGTCTTGCGTGGTCAACTGGAACGCTTTATACTTAACTTCGATCAAGATTCATGTGTAGCTATGCATCGTTGTGATGGTACTTGCATTATTGAATCATGATTTGAACATCCTTTTTATCCTTTGAAGATTGCACTAACTTTGTCGAGGCTGTCCAATAGGAGGCTAGACAACATTTGTTTGAAGTTCATTGAAATTGAGCATAACACCCTTTGCATTTAGGTTAGAATTTAGATTTTCAAAATCTCTGTAGCCATTCAATTCTGCATACTTTTGGTTAGCCTTAGGAAACTTGCACTTCAAAGCTAAATCATTCAATTGAAAATCCCTTTCAAAGCATATACTTGTTGTTTACTGCACGTATCATGAACAATTGTGTAAGTTCCCTCGTAAGAACACAACAAAATCACATCGAGCCAACTAAGTCTATTCGCATTAAAAGAACCTTGGAGTTGAAAGTATGATCTTACTCGCAATCTTAGCATGCTAAATACTTTGTTCAAGAGAGAATAGGGTATCCGTTGGAAAACTTTGTTCTACTGATTGGTGCGGTCACAAAAACCACGTCAACAGCAGAAAATATCCCACAACCAGAGAAAAGTGGAAAACCCAGTGGGAAGAAAACTCCTCTCCAAAAAGGAGATGAAAATGCAAAAAAGTGAGATAGGATGGGAAGGATGGAGGACTCCCAAATACCCCCCAAGTACACCATCTGTCACATGTATACAATACAATAGCCCCCCCATCAGAGGGAAAGAGAGAGACTATATAGCCCCCTAGAAGATCTGAACACCTGCAAAAATGGTAAGTGCCTGAAGACAAAACAAGATCCAATGTCAACAAACAACTTGTCTCCCTTTTGGAAGAAACAAAACCAAGTGCAAGTGCAGGGATGCTTCCCATTCTAGATAGGAATTGAAGGAAGGAAGGATGAAGGTGGATGATGATGTCTCTTAACTCTGCTCATGTGTCTCCTTGCCTGATGATGAAGATGCCACCATCAATGAAGAGGGCAACAAACCAAGACAATGTAGAAATTGATGTTGAACAATATCCAAAGACAATGATGGAATGGATATGATGGATGTGATGGAGACTTGATAGCCCCCCCTAAATGAAGTGTCTTCAAAACCACTAAAAGAATTCTAAAGAAAATCCAATGGTAGATGCTGAAGAAACCTCAAGTCTTGAATGGAATGACAGGGAAGAAGTCTCAAACATAAAATCACTAAAGAGAAACCAAGTGCCTCCAAGATAGTCTCTAGATCCCCAATCAAGGTCAAGACAAAGGGATGAGGAGACTCAAGAAAACTCTCCAAAGTGGAATCTAAATAGAGGAGTGATACCCCTCAAGAATGTTCTTCAAACATGTAGAAGTAGCCAACTCAGTGATACCTGAAATGAAGCCATCATGTGATGTCAAGTCTGGAAAACTGAAGGTGTCCTGATGAATGATAATGGTGGAAGCCTCAATCAATGAATCTGGACAAGGAATCATTGAATGTGAAGGGATATTATATGTCTCTAATGGAGAAGAAGCACCTGAAGGAACCTTGTCAACCTCTTCGAAAGATTCAAGGCAATCAACTTCCTGTACAACAATATCATCATAGGGTTCCTAATCTAAATAATGACATTCTGAATCATGACCATTGGGGAATGGTGGAGTATCTGAATCTCCATAGATCTCCCAAAGCTTAGTCCAAAGGATGTGAGGACAATCACAATGATCAATAAAACTCAAAACATCAGAATCAACTTGCAAAGAAATGATATCCAAGACTGTGTATCTGCAACAAATCCAAGAAAGTTCATGAATACCTTCACTTGGATGAGGAACTATACCATACAGATGAGGCAACAAATCAAGTGATTGGAGATGGTGGTTGATCCCATCCCGCCATTGCTGATAGTTACCCTTGTGCAACATAACCAAAGAAGGAGTATATGCAAGCCCCATGATGAACTTTCTCCAAAAATACAAAGAAAAATGACCTTCAACAAAAAATAAAGACTTCCAAGGATGATGTGCAACTGAAGTGATGCTACCCAGATCAAAAAATCTTGTCCCAAGCTTTAGAATAACCAGGTTATTGATCAAATGCACCAAATTGAAAAAATCTCATGCAAGAGTACCTAGAGCTGAAAATGATCAAGGGTTTGGACTAATGAAAAAAGCTCTGAATCACCTTCCTGATGCCATTGGAATCACCGAAATCCGATGAACGGTTGAGAAGATACAAACCTTTATGTCCAAAATAGGGTTTTGTCTTCAGTTGGCTGTAGAATTTTTTGTGAGAAAAATTTTATAGAATAGATTGCACCACTAGAAACTAGACTGAATTACCTTTGTGACAGTATATCGTTTGCCAAATTTTGATACCGTGGGTGAAAGTTATGAGAAAACGAAAAAATGCCTATATTTGGCACTTTGCAAGCTAACGAGGGTCAAAAATTAAGCCCCTCTGGGATGGCACCTGGTCATTGATGTGACCTGCAGTGTTAAAATTACAAAAAAAGTCGTGCCACCCCTTGGAGCGGTGCGTGGGTGGAGCAACCTGGGCGGAGTGCCTTGAGCACTGGTGGCACCACTTGCAAATAGCGGACCACCCGGTCGGTGATAGGACCGCACCTACCATACCTAGGGGTTTTGACAAGGACCGACCGGAAGGAATCCGGTGTTAGGAAAATGAGCGCCGGTAGCTGGTAGGATGGGCCGACAGGGACCTCCGGTGATGGTATGAGTCCAGTCTGATGTGACGGTCAGCGGGCCCACAAAGTACCTCCCTGCAGACAACACTAAATGCGACCAACGAGATTCTTCTCTGTAGACTGCAATTAAATGAACCGAAAAAAAAAAAACAATTTAATCTGATTTTTAATGTTGCTTTATAGCAATTAAAAATCAAAGAAATCGTTTATTAAAGATTTTGTCGGCCAATATTTAATCTGCAAAAAACTATTCACAATGTAAACCGAGTAAATATAATATGCCCGTGATTTAAAAAATCAAACCCTTATACTATATGCCGATGGAGAATAAAATGCCGACAATGTAACCAAGCTGATGGAATTATAGCTACAGATTTTTTTAAAATAGGATGTCGACTATTGATTAATATTGCAGTCGATGAGGATTATTTTTCCTGCAACTATAGAAAAATTGCCAATTTTTTTTTTCCAAACAAATAACAAAAGCCCTGATTTTTTGAGATAGCAAAATGGCCTGCGACTAAAAAAATTTCCCTCAGAGGACAACTGACCGAGATGATTTTTCACTGCAAATTGTACTGATTGTACGATTGATTTTGCAAACCCAAAAATACCTCTTATGGCTCTCGGGTTGATGTATCCGATTTTGATGATTGGGCAGGCGATCCTAGGGTTTTGAGGCCTTCTAAAGAAAATGGCGAGCTCAAATCTAACTCTATCTACTTCAGAAATCAGCTTGGTCCCCAGGTGGAGTCAAGTAGCCTGCAATGGAAACCTTCATGCCTGCAAGAATCTTGCACACCAACTTTCTTGATCGAGGGTTGACGTTTCACTGGACAAGCTCTGATACCAAGTTGAGATTATGGATGCACAGGGTCCCTGAAGCCGCAGTCTTCAATGGAGGACCTTTGAGCCAGGAAAGATAATCAACCACACAAAAAGTGTTGCAACTAGGCATGCACAATGGAGATTCTATATTGATATGATATGATTGATATTGATATGTTACAAATGAACAAGTTGCCTAGTTATATAGGCAAGAGAGAAAACCTAAAATGCATGAGATGTTGTCATGTGTCTTGATCTAACAACATGTTACAACATGTGAACCCTATCTAGATGATTATTAAATGTTGAGATAAGTTCTAGAAGGACAACTCATCTTCTAGAAGGAATCTTATCCCACAAACAAGGAAGGGAATATTATCCCATTTATTAAATGATTTATTAAAATATAACCTAGAACTAAATGATGCATGACATAAGTTAACTTATGCTAGTGTAATAATTAATTAATTACACTAACATCTTCAACATTTTCTACCTTGGAGCCATCAATTTCATGACAGAAAAAACATAATTTTCTGATTTTTTGTGAGGGCAGCAACTATAGCTCTGAACTTTTCACTTCCCCTACATCATCTGCACACACACACATAAACTCAACACACTCTATTTATCCCATCCCACCAATCTACTAAGCCTACATTAGTGGGATGGTATATTAAATGCTCACTAGACTCTCAAACCCTTGAGTTTGTGGTTACAAAACTTATAGAAAGAAGTCTTCAATCACACTTTTATTCAACAAGTTCTTCACAAATCAACTTTATTTGAAATATTACACTCTATACAACTAAAAACAACAAGATCTAAGCTTGGAGATGTTGTTCAGAACAAACAAAGCTTGAAAAAACACAAAGAAAATGTCGCTACAGCTGAACAAGGTACTTTTATTATAAATTTTATTCAAGATTACAATCTACAATGCTTGATCCGCCTTCACATGGCTCTTTTAAAGTGTTTACAACAATCTTCTTGGCTTTCCATTAGTTACAAACATCCTACCAACTCCATGACTCTACATCTTCCACTTACAACCTTGCAATTTTGCACTTTTACAATTTTTGCAACTTTTGACATTTTTGCAAATTGACTTAATTTACCTCCTAGAGACCTAATAGAGACTTGATTACATTTGAATGGGCCTACACATGGCCATTTAATATGCACTTCATGATAAAAATTCAAATTTTGAAATATTGTCTATTGGAGGCATACAATGCCCAAGGTGCTCCTACACCACTTGGCGTTGGAGTTTTACTTTGTTCCTACGTGGGAGATTTGGCAAGGAGAGGTGCCATGAGAAGTCCAGATAATTTTTAGAAGCCCACCATACAACAAGGAAGGAATATTTGAATTTGAATGACATCTTTAGAGTCCAAAGCCGAATGTTGGCCTTGACACGAGTGGTTGTAAGGTAAAGTAAATTTCATTTGATTTCTTCGGAGAACGTAGATCATTCTATTGTGAATGATTCATTACTTTCATATGCCTTGAATTTTACACATTCCTCTATTTTTTGCAAAAATAACAAGAGGCAATATTGAGCTCTCTGAAGCACAATTGAGTGAGCATTCCAGATCGCATTTTAGCCAACATTTTGAGTTTTTATTTTTTGTTGAAATCTATAGAAGTTTGAGTGGAAAAAAAGAGCAGGATCTCATAGGTTAGGCTTTTTCTTATGCATCGACTACCCTCTCCATCACAAATTAAAGTCTAGATTCAACCTGTCCAAAAAAAGTGATGGTGGCCATTGCTGTGCAGATTGAATGATACAAGTGTTTAGCTTTCGTTCATGGTTTGCAACACCTGAGGATACAAGTCATAGACATGGTGATTATTTTCATCATGGAGATGGTTTGAAGCATGTTGAAGGATTCTCATTTGGGACACGCTTATTGGGTTGAAGTTGTGCACACAACAATTTATCTTCTGAATCGAGCACCAACCAAAGCACCTAATGGAATTACACTAGAAGAAGCCTGGACAGGGATAAAGCCTTTTATCTCTCATCTTTGTGTATTTGGATGCACTACCTATATGCACATTCCTAAACAGAAAAGGAAGAAACTAGATGAAAAATCAAAGCAATGTATTCTTCTTGGATATAGTAATGAATCTAAGGCATGTCGCCTTATGGATCCCAATACAAAGAAGATATACATTAGTAGAGGTTTCATTTTTTATGAGAAGAGTGATTCAAGTTCACCTTCCACATCATCACCTAAACCAGATAGTGCTCCTATTTTCAACATGGATGGGAAAAATGATGGGAATGTTGATAGTCAATCTAATTCAACAGCCACAAATGTCACATGACCTAAGTGGCATACTAGTACCATTCATGATGCAAAGCTAGATGGAGTCCCAGACACTTCAACTTCAGGTCCAAGGACTCGTAGCATGGCTCGCAATGAGGTAAATCTAGCATTAATGAGTTCAATTGTTGATAATTTTGAACCATCTTTTTGGAGTAGATTCAGAAGCTTCTCAAAAGGGGGTGTTATCTCAGTGACATTCAAAGTTGTCACAAAGAATTATATCTGGAAGGTAGTGCCCATAGAACAATAGATACCAAAACTGCATCATCAATTGTTTCTCCCAATGCTTGCAAGAAAGCTCCCAACTCAGCGATCCTTTTGAGAAAGGATTCCAATTGTTTTTCATTCTTCACCCTCAAGCCATGTAGTTGACCGCTAATTCAGAATTTGATTTTGATTCTTGGCCTCATATATCATCTTGAGCTTTTCCCATGCATTTTTGGCTATGTACGAGTCTCAGATGAAAGGCTGAATTTCATTAGACACATTGAACAAAAAGATCAATTTTTCCTTTCTATCGGCTTGATCAAATTTCTTTTGTTCATCAACATTTGTCTTGTGGCGTGTTGTGGTTCCACTGACCACATCCCAAACTTCTTCAAACTTGAGCTGAGTTTTGAGTTTGGTCTTCCATGTGGAATAGTTATTTCCGCGTAGTAATTGAGAATCTGGGAGAAGAAACTTAGGAGAACTTTGAAGAGCACAAAGATATACTGAGAGGGGGAGGTGAATCAATATATCTATAAAATTTTACCCTTTACAACCTTTATCAACTTCAAACTCTAACACAAACTAACTATGCAAGAATATCTCAATATGAACAAGTTGACACCAAGATTTTACGTGGAAACCCTTACGGGATAAAACCATGGTACAAATAATGTACTTTATGAATTATATAAGTATTACAATGATGGGCGCCAACCCAGCTTCTGATTTAGTAGGTACCAACCCACAAGGAACACCAACCCCTAAACTAATTAGTAGGCACCAACCTACAAGGAGCACCAACCCCTAAATTGATTTAGTAGGCACCAACCTACAAGGAGCACCAAACTCCCACTTGCCAAGCACCAACTTAGCAAAACTAATAACTTGAAGAATAATGTTCCACCTTCAATTGTTGCTTCTTCAACGAATGATGGACAATTATGGTCAAGCACTCTTCTTACAAATCTGGTATGATCTTCAAATCAGTACACACTTTGTTGTAGCTCCCTTCTTCAAATTGTAGTAATTCCTTTCTCAAATCTATATAAACACTTCTTCATAAATCTGCCATAAATATTTCATAAATTTGACATATATCTAATTGCAAATCTCATTTATGGTTTCTTGTAATCTCTTCATCCAATCTGCAAATTAACTCTATAATTTTCTCTTCAATTGTTTGTTCTCCACATATGCTTCTCTACTTGAATGATCTACTTTTATATCTTTAATATTTCTTTATCCTCTTTTCATAATTTGCATATAATCTTCATACTCTTCACATATCTATTGTATGTCTGCTTTAATGATCTTCAGATTATATCAGACTTTTACTCCATGCGTCAAATGATATTTTCATTAAACTCCATGATTCTGATTACTTCCTCTCTGTACTCTAGATGATATAGTTTGTTATTCCATTACACAACTACACTCAGAAGATATTCATTTGATACTTCTTATATTGGTCTTCAGATAATATTCATTTTTGCACACACAGAATACTTGTGTTTTGATGATATAACAATTATTACACACAATACTCAGCACTCTCTACAACCTTTTGAAATGTTCAGAAAATATTCATTATTTTCACACACACACACACCTATCTCTGATTTGAAACTCCTTTATATGTGCTATTCACAAATTGTGACCTTTGATGAAGAATCAAGTCTTTCTATATTATGTTGTAGCACTTTTTACAAATCGTACCTTTTCACAATAATAAATTTAATAAATCACTAACTCGCGCCTTTTCAAGGATTAATCTTTGCTTTGACAAATCACATCTTTTCAATAATGAAGTGCTTCATCTTTTGTTTTCTTGTGCAAATCGTGCCTTTTCATTTGTATCTCTTCCCTTTAACAAATCGCACTCCTAAATATAATCGATGTCTTCAGTTAGATGCTCTTTTGTCTTATTCTTGTTTTGTCTTTTTGTGAGTTTTGTCTTTTCCTGAAACTAATATGAATCGCACCTTTTTCTTAAGACAGATTTGTCTCTCTTTTTTGTGTTTTATTCTGTGTTTTGTCTTATTTGTTTTTTGTCTTATTCACTTCCTTAAATCCTTTACTGCTTTTCATAGATGAATTTTTCTCCCTTCTATTTTTCTTAATTATAATTGTTGATTGTATTTGCTTCCTTCTTCAATACATATTATTTCACTCTTGGACAATCTCATATATATGTATATCTGATTTTGTCTTTTATGTCTTCACTCAAGCCTGCAAAAACTCTATCTTAATACTGCATTTATAATGGTCTGCTTCTTAATCTGATTTTGCTCCTCATGACAACCACGGAATGTAATTTGATAATGATGATATAGTGGCCTTTGATCTAGAGAATACTTGATCTAAAGAATAATCAATCTGATTTAACCAGTCTGAACATGATGATCTGAGAGTCCACAATTGATTTCTTATGATGATAACCAGATTATGTTGTATTATCCTTTTCCGTGACATCAATAACAATTTGTTTAGCAATCTTGTTCAATTCCTTTGACATCAATGACAACATTTCCAACAAACTTCTTGCCATTTTGTTAGGAAAGTAAAGTGTTTTCTTTTCTTATTTCTCATCACTCAAATCAGCAATGTGTTGTTGAGGAGAGGATAAAAAAACACTATCAAATAACTGAGTTGAACAAAAAAAACACCCTTATAGAATGGCTTCTAGAGAAAGCTTACAACAAATTATGAAGCTCATCTAATGCTTTGAATCGGACTGAAATACATCATGTTGAATTTTTTTTTTAAAAAAACACTATATATATACCCTCATATCACAACAATTGTTGCTTGCATGTCAAATTGTGAAGAAAACCAACCACAGCTTGAACATCTTTGCCTAGATACATGACAAATAGGTTGACCTTCTACAACAAGGAGGCCTTGCTGATCATGGTCTACTTCTAAGACGTGTCCACTGTTGACTCAACATCATCGCCACATCTATGACTTGCATCCTCGGGTGTCGCAAACCATGAACAAAAGCTAAACACTTGTATCGTTCAATCTATACAGCAATGGCCACCATTGCTTTTTCTAGACAAGCTGAATCTGGGCTTTAATTTGCTATGGAGAGGGCAGTCGAGGCATAAGAAAAAGCCTAACCTCTGAGAGCCCACTCTTTTTTTCCACTCAAAGTCTAATCTAAGCAGGAGAGAGTTACAAAAATTTCTTAAACACCTTGACAATTACAGATTTAGATGCACATATATATCATAAACGAATAAACAATGAAAACATAATACAAAATTTACATGGGGAAAACCCTTTCAAGAGAAAAACCCCACACTCCAAAACATAGCTCAATTATATTATTCAGCAACAATAAACAAGTTACAATATAATTACAGAGCTATGCTCTTGCAGGGTTCTTCACACTTCTCAATTCTGGAGTAATTTCAACAGCATAATAGATCTGTAATTAAATGGCTTACAAAATAATTTGCATTTAGCTCCTAATTACAGATTTATCTGGATCACAAACATATTTGCATGGTTATGTTTATTTAACCATTGAAATTACAAAATTGAGATCATAAATTAATGAAAACATTAACTGATTACTTAAATGTCGTAAATAAGAGCTCAAAGAAGAAATTAAAATGCTGGAAGGAAACATAGAAAGAATAGAGAGAGACAACGAGAAGTTTGATAATGGAGTTCACCCATATGTTCGGGCTACATCTCCAGGTCTGCTTCTCAATGAGGAACCGCTTTATTAATGTTGACAAGCTTTAACTGCTTCTGTACACCATCCAAGCTTTAGTCCTGCATTTAAATTCTTCACAATCTCTCTCAACACCTAAAGACACTATCTTGGATTACAAATTCAAGTGTCTTTGTGTAAACACTAGCCTTCAAAATTTCCTCCCAATTTTCCTAAGTTTCTCCACCATGAATTCATTGCTTCCAAGAGCAAAAATCCCCCCTTTTATACACCAATTATGCCTAATATGGTTCATAACCATATGATTTTGAAAATCTCCAAATTACAACAATAAATCTGCCAATATCCCCTTACAAATCTTTATTTTTCTCTCAAAAATTATCTTAACCCCTTAAAAATCTTTAAATAATCTTTATAAATCATTTTGTTATCATTTTAAGCCCTTTATATTTTCATGTAATCGGATCTTTAAAATATCTTTATAAGGTTTTAAATTATTTAGATTGGGGTACTTATTTGAATTTTAGGAGATTTCGGCTTCAAAACATTTAATAAAACAAACTGTAGCCGAGAATATCTAAAAACCCATAGCTTGGCGCAATGGTTGAGGGTGCGAGTGGTAAGGGGGATGTCGGCGGTTCAATCTGTCGCCCCCACAATTTTTCCTTTGTCTTCTACAAATAAAACTTGGAGCCTATAAGATTTAAAGTGAAATACATGGCACAATGGTAGGCATGAATAGTGGCGGAAGGTAGATTGGGGGTTCACCACCCAACCTTAAATTTTTTTATCAAAAAGAACAAACTGATTGCCGGAGGAGCTTAGTTGCGATGCCACATAGCACCATCTCATTGGGCTACATGGCATCTTTTAATTCGGAAGACACATGTCAAAACCTGATTGGGCCACCTCATGCTGGCTGTGGTGCCAAGTCATCGTACGGATGCCATGTGTCATTGTTTGATTGGTCCACGTCATCGTACAGTTGTCCATGTCAACATGATGATGTCATGTTGACGTCATCATAGTACTACCAAGCTAGCATAGTCAACCCTCGACTTTGACCAGCTGTAACTTTCGCGTACAAGCTTTGATTTAGGCGAAACAAGCAGTGGGATCGTCTCATCGAGCTCTTCGTTTTGACATCATTTTCAACCAATTCCAGAATGATCAATTTCTTGCCATTTTGTCTTTCCTTTGGAACCCTATTTGACCCAAATTTGACAAGGCATAAGTCTCGCGTACGATCTCCTTTTGACGCGATTCAAGTTGTGTCAGGATCGTGTCGATGAGCTCTATGTGATGATGCCCGCTTCGTCGTATTCTGAGACTAAATTTTTTGGTCTTCTAGATCCTCCTGGATCAAAAATGGTACTTCAACAAAACAGTAGCATCAACTCCAAAATACAAGTGCTCAATATATAAGAGCTTACAATGCATTAATTAGACATTTCTAAAATCGAACACCAAAGGTTGAAGATGCTAGAAAGTGCCAAAACCACTACACGTGCATAATAGTAAGTTTCCAATTGTCTACACATGAAATATTGCAATTGCCAATTATCACTAAACTTGCACATGTAAAACCTACACCTACAAAAATATAACTGCACCTCCAAAGCACTCACATTCCATGCAAACTCAACATGAAATAAAAATTGCCTTCATACACAAATCCACCTATAAACAACTTCCAACTTGACTCCTCAAAAATAGAAACTACAAGTTGTAACTCACAAAGCATCATGGGATAATTATCAAATATAATTTCAATATTAAATAATTAAACATGCTACAGAAAAATCAAAGGTTGAGATGCCTTCTTTTCCCTAACAATATTGACTTAGCAATTCACACAATAGTGTAGATAGATTTTATCTAAATGTGTTTTGCGTTATGATAACAATTGTTAACTTAAGAAAAATAGTCGATGTGACACAACTATTCCCTATCATGGAAAGTTGTTAAATTGCACAAAATTGTCAATTAACATGTATTTGTCTTTGGATCAACATTTGGAAGGAAATTGTAAACCTGTACAAAGGTGTCAATTAAAACTATGCTTCCCTTTTGTCATCGATATTTAATAGTGGCTTTAATAACTTGCATCAATGTTTGGAATAGGCTATAAATCAATATAAATTTTCCAATGAATATTACTTTTCCTCTGTCATCAAAACTTTTGTGTTAGTTTAAAAGGTGGTAATCCTTTGAAATTTCCCTTCATCTTTAGCATACATATTGACTAGTGCATTTGATTTGAATACCTAGAGTAGAGTAGATATTGCCACACATTTCTTCACTTGAATTCTTAACCTAATTTCTCCTCAGAATGAAACTTCTTAGAAACTCTTAATATTCCTGATAAATTTGTTAATCCAACAAATGAAGATCAATGTATAACTTTCAACTAGATTAATATTTTCTCACAAAACCTTGTCATGTATTCAATAGTGATATCAAGAACCTCCCTACCAAACCATTTTTTCCCAACTACTACAAAACTCCATATTTAATTGTTTCCACAAACAACCTACCGAAAAATTGAAGTTTTAAAATCTCTCAAACCAGAAGGTGTTTAGATCTAAAAACTTTCCCCATTAGGAAAAATGAAGTCATAAACACCTCAATAAAAGGGTTTTACACCAAATCTTACATATTTTTAAATTTAATTGTTTATGTGATTTGTCGCATTGTGTGATTGCTCCTAAGACTTTGGCTGAAATGGAGGATGGTTCTTCAAATTGCCAAAACTTTCCACATGAATTCAATCAACTATGATACTCTAAAGATGGGCAAGAACAATGAATAGCATAAGCAACATGTGATAATATTAGTTTGCAACTGGAATCGGCTCAATAAGGGTGTTTGATGAATGACAACACTTGTTGTTTTGGCACAAAATGTTTAAATTTTGAGCTACCAAAACGAGGCTAACAAAGTGGTATCATCTACTTATATATGATGTTTATCCATGTAGACAAGTCATGTTTTATATAATATGTATTAAGTTGGCATCATGCTATGGTCATGTTTTAGTTGTGTGACTATGGATATTATATGTGGCATTTGATGAAGTAACCACAAAGACTCGTAAGAGCATTGATCTTCTACACTACCAAATAACCTTTCATGCACAAGAGAGAAGCAACAAAGAATATCATACTTCTAATAATGATAAAAAGATACGAGTGGATGCAAGATCAAATATACAAGATGATGTCTAATGTACAAATGATGCCTTGAATATAAAGGAAAAGTGAGAGCAAGGGCAACATAGGATTATGACAATTTTCATAATCATATGACATGAGACACAAAAATATAACTATGTTAAGTGCGCTCTAAACATTCACTAAATAGAATTAATGATTTAGGTGTGAATATGTCTTGAAAAGGAACTGATTAGGAAATAACCGCATTCATACCAACAACCCCCTAAGTGCAACCTAAGGAGGAACAAACAAATGCAAAGATGGGTCCTAGAAACAAGGTATGATAAGATACCCATGCATAAGAAATATCTCACCAATAAAGAAAAGGAGAAAACTTGTAGGAAAAAAATCTTCTCCAAAAGAGAAAAAACATGAAAAGGTGAAGGAAGGAGAACTTAAGAAGACTTTTTTAGGATAACTTCCTTCAACCCAAGCATTGATTGCAACTAAAGATAACAAGATGATACCAAAGTCTTAGTGAAGATATTCACAACTTACTCCTCAGTAGGCAAGTAATTTAAGTTGAGAAATCCATCGTGGATGAGCTACTTGAGTTGGAGTAGTATAGGGATGGGTGACCTCCTAGAAAGGTCCAATGCTTCACCTCCATGAGCATTACCTAGATGCAGTGAGTGTTGAGTGGACCATTCATACTCATGAGAGATGGGTTCATGTGAAACTACTCATAAAACATAGCTCAATGAGTTTGACTCGAAAACCACACAATTGAATCCTAGTAGCAATATCATAATTTGACACGTGGAAAATACCTCCTACTTATCAACTGACTAAAATTGTCATGTATTTGGGCATCCCCTTCTCTACATATTTTTCTTTAAGGATATTTGGCAATGGTAGTTAGCCAAATTGAAAGGAAAAATCTTAAATGGTAATCTCAATTTCTTTCCTTGGTTGGTAGAAGAGAAGTCTTTCAAAAAAAATGTTGTCGTCATATAACATATATTACTTATCTACTTGATTTTCAGCAACTATCCAGTGAATAAGATCCATAAAATGTTGACAAACTTTATTTGATCAAATGGTGAGAGCTCTAGAAAGAGACATAGAAGATTGGAATGTTGTATTGACAAATCAAAAGTAGGATTGGGCTTAAAGGATCTTAATTGTTGTCGTCATATAACATATATTACTTATCTATTTGATTTTCAGCAACTATCCAGTGAATAAGATCCATAAAATGTTGACAAACTTTATTTGATCAAATGGTGAGAACTCTAGAAAGAGACATAGAAGATTAGAATGTTGTTGTATTGACAAATCAAAAGTAGGATTGGGCCTAAAGGATCTTAAATTGCAAAGCATTACCCTTGCTATAAGGAATAATATTATCTTGTATTCAAAAAACTTAACAATACAAAAGACTCTATCCACATGATATATTGTTTGGAAAATTCGTTATGAAACCCTCTGATTCTAATGTCTTTTCTGGACCCTTAATAAATTCTTGCTGGTCTTAAAAAATTCTTGTTGGTTTTAACTACAAAGTTTTATAGCATATATGGAAGAGGACTGATGAAATATTCCAAACTTAAGGTGGTGCATTATTGCCTATCTTAATATCATATTGCAAGTTACAATGGTGTTGGAGATCCCTAAAGATAAAGGTTATGCTATTGTTTATTATAAAAACCAAAAAAGTGAAAATACACTTTTGGCCTCATGATATGAGAAAAACTTATGAGCAGTTCATGGAAGACTATATGGAGTTTCTAAAAGATAAGATAAAAACACATAACTATGTCAATCCTGAACAAATCACCCACAAAGATCAACCAACTGATCTTGAAATTACTCGTCAGAATCTTGATCAAGTCACCCACAAAGATCAACCAACCTGATCTTGAAATTACTCATCAGATGATAAAATAACCAACAACAATGAGGAGTTTTCTTTTCCTATTGGCCCTTTGCAATTTGTTAAGTATATGGAAAGTAATGATATCAAGCATTGTTGGAAATGAGTTGTTTATGAATATTGGTTGTTAATTATACATTGTTGTGGACATGATATGCAATTAAATTTTTGTTACTTCTACGCTTCATATATAAGCTTTGGTTCTGTCTTCGTAGTTTTTATTGACAGGGATCTCATGAACTGGTTTAATCTTTTTGATCTTTTGATATTGCCGGTGTGGTCGGTTTGACACACTATATATTGTAACTCAGTTTTTTTTAGTAATTTATCCTCAGTTGAGGATTTTACATCTTCAAAGTCTTTTGCAATTGTTGTTTACGGTGCAAGGCAGGCTGATGTAGTAGATGCAATAACAGTGTGTGATGAGCACACACGAGGCTAGGAAGCTCTCTCCTTTGAAATGCTCGGAGCTATCCCCTCTTTGGAATTTAGGGAGGAAGTTTTAGAAGGTGGAGCTTATTTTGACAAAGATGGAGTGATTTGTAAATTTAATAAGTATGGCCTAGTGCCATGGAGATGCACGAATAGATCCCTTATAACTGGAAACCGTTTTTTGAAAGCGTGGTAGAATTATATCCCTATGCATAGAGCTTTTTCTAGTTGTTTTTTAATCTAGCAGAAATAGAGATTTATTTCTCAATGATAAAATGTGTTTTGGGGGAACCATTCCCTTCTAATGAAACAGTCGTTTCTAGCCTTCAATCCTTCAAGATAAACTTTCAAAATAGTTTATATTTGAGTTAGGTTTCCTACTATCCCCTTTTGGTCATATGGCTACAATTCTAAAACTTCGAGCTTTTCTTACACCGCTTTTGTTCGAAACTAGGTTGAGATGGATATTTCAAAAGATCTCTTGGCGAATATTAGACTCAAAGCGGAGGACCGTATCTAGGTACAACAATTAGATTATGGAATCTAACCTTTTGTCGCCACAGCTGTTCTCTAAAAAATCATGACTGCAGAATGTCCACTCTAAAACGTAAAGCAACAAATAAAGCCAAATGGTGGAAAAATGCTAGACCCCATCTCTTATTAGCCCAGTGTTTATTGATTGGGAAGTTAAAGCCATTTCAATATGTGCCTTCAGTCCCAAAATTTTCTTCCCCCTCTAATGTTTAGCCAATATAGGGGGCCTGCTCTAAATTCTACAAATATTTTAGCATCACCTGGAGCAGCTATTCTGTACCTTTTTCAGTTTACTTATCATCTCAAAGTTGATACCCTATCGCCAAGACTACTGGATTGAATTCCAGAAAAAATTTATGCCTGTACAACCAGCAGAAAAAATTATGAACAAATCTGACTCGAGAATGGTTTCCAATCACAAATCAGATTCCTTCAAAATAAAAAGTAATCTTAGATGTTACTAAGATCCTATAGCGAAAGGACAGCCGCATATTTGCCTAGGCCTTCGCTAGGTTCCTTAAATTTTTGCCTGATCTATTATGAGAGATTTTTAACCCTTTTTAATAGTTCTCTTTAAGAATTCATTGATGGCTCTCAAGATTCTTTCCTCCCGTCTCTCTCTATAGATCTAGTTGGAAGAAATAAAGACCCTCTGCACAGGACCTAGAGCAGCAGTTGCTTCAGCCAATTAAGCACCTCACCCAGCAGCATTTCTTCCCGTCCCAGCTTCCTTCTCCACCTATTACATGTAAAAGAGACCACTCATTTTCTAGTTATTCAGCAGCGCTGACAAGAGTCTTTTGAATGTCTTCATTTTCCATATTTATATTGTGAGAAAAGACATTTGATTGTCATCTTAATGACAATATTTGTAGTTTAATCAATAAACTTCAAAATGAAATTTAATTTGAGGTTAAACCATAAATTTAAATACCTTAAAATTTATTTTAGCATGCTAAGTTATTCAGACAAAAGTGTGAGAAAGAACCAAGGGAGGTAAAAGAATTTTTATTTTAACTTATTTGTTTATAAAATTATCACCTTATTACATAGCAAATGATGTCTTGAATAATGATTGGGTAAGAAAGTTTCAAGTTGTCTTTCAAGTCCAAAAAAAACGTTGAGAGATGATTCTAAGAGTTTCTAAAGACCAGTCTATTTTATGTTGTACACACATTTTTGTTTCTCATGGCAAACTAGATTTTGACGAATTGTCCGGACATGGCAAATACTATTAGATAGTTCTCTTTAAAATTTCAGTGACATTCGTCTAAAACATGGAACAAATCAATCAAAAAAAATGATCAAAATGATATCTTTTTTAATGTTAATACATTGATAGTGGAATGAGGCTACATCAAAACCACAATTCAAGTATAAAAGAATCAGAAGTATAACACTATGGTCTATCAATCATGGGGAAACTTCTTTTAGTGTAACACCAATAAATTGTGTTGAAAAGGAAGACATCTAATAAACATCACCGACACGTCTAGTAATCAACCCAAAGGTACTAGACTGAAAGAATCCTTAGTCATATTTAAATTTCACTTGCAAAGACAACAAATGAAAATTTGTGAAATAAAGGCCCAAAAATAGATATCATAGTGGAACAAAATCCTTAGATGTGCCTCAAAGAAGGTGATTTTAGTACCGAAGAGGAGGATGCTAACACATTGAACCAAGGACTAGCAACTCAAATTTGTGTTCGGGAAAAGGCTTTAGAACCTTAAGTGCCTTATGAACCTTCCTTGTCTAAGAATTATTATGAAAGTGAGATGAAGACACCTGACAATTTTTAAACGAGTAGATGGTTTAATATTACAGTGAAACGAAATGTTCAACTAGTGGATGTGTCATCTTGTTCGGAGACCTGTAATTTTCAGAAAATATTAGATTGCAGTGCAAAATAAACCATCGAAACAATGTCTAGGCCAAGAGCTTGTTCTCTTGATACCATTAATCCGGGTCAAGGATCCACATTCATATAGCCTTTTTCCAAGACAATGCATATAATGATAGAAGACAAAAATTAAACTGGCTTAAATAGAAGTTTTTATACATTGAAAAGATAGTACCTTCCTCAGTAATGTGGAACCATACATCTACCATAAGGCTGACTCTGCTCACAAAAATTGTCATTATGCATGAAGGCTATAAAAGGAAGAAACAAGCAACAATCATCAACAATGTTTGCAGGAGCCGATGTTAGCATTTAAGACCTTCCCACCCTCAAGGATACTTCTGCAATATCAGATAGTTGTTTGTCCATTTCAAATTTGATAAGCATGCATTCTTGGTCATTGCAAATTAAAACTAAAGCTTCTCAAGGGACCAAATTAATTTTTACAGTGTCTCAATACCAATAATTGATCTTCACATTCCTTCCAATCATTGACAGCTCATTGGCATAAGTGTTGCATTTTTTTAGTATAAAATCTTATATAAGTATTTACAATGTCCAAAGATTTGTCAGGAAATAAGGTTGAAAGCTCAAGTCGGAATGTCACTGGTTTAGAAAACATTCGATAGCATAGCAGACTTAAACGGCTGCCGCTGTCGCTTTCTTAGCATCCTTTTCCCCTCTAGAATCTTTTTCACCACCGCTTTCTCCAGTACCTCTCAATTTTTTCTTTATTAGATTTTCTTCTGAGGGCATCATATTTTTCTTATAATCATCAAGCTTAACATTATATAATGTTGAATAGATATTCACCAACAAAATGGGTGGTTGTTTCTTTTCTCCAATTGGAGCAACCAGACCAACTTTACCATCATCAATAACAGCATCAGCAATGCCATAATCAACTGCCTCCCATGCATTCATATAATAATCTGCAATTGTATCCTTTTCAATCTGCATGCAACATAATCTCAATTTAGATGCATTTGAATGAAATCAATGTCGACCACACACAGAAATCATTACACATTAATTAATTTTAATCTATTTGCACAACCCATAGATAGACACAATACAAACAGTAATAAAGACTACATTTACCCACCTTGAAGGGGTAATTGACAGTAAGGAAAAAAGGCTCGAGCATGTATGGCTTCCTATGAAGAAAAGGTTTTTAAAATTTTATTTTAATGATGTAGCAAAAGGAAATGTGGGCCCTGCACATGCTAGGATGGTATTCCGATCTGACATAGGACTGTTTGTCAAAGGCAGTTCTTTTTTCCCAGTGTCTAAATCCAACAATGAAGTCAAAGCTCTTGTGCTTTTGGATGGTCTAAAATTAACAATTTCAGTGAACTGTCAATTCCTGGAGGTAGGGGGAGAATCTCAAATTATCATTAATGAATGTATCAGAGATAGTTTAAAAGATTGGCATCTAAAAAGCATCTAGATGAAGTTAACCTTTAGGGGGAAGCTTTCGAGCACTGCTTCAGAGAGACCTAAAGAATAGTGGATGGTTTGGAAAATACAGGAATTATTCAATGTCCTTTTTCTGTAAGGGCTTGTAATGCAGATACTGATCAAGAAAGGCTTCTTAGTTTTCTGCTACCTCCACCTAATTTTTTAAGCCTGTCTCATTAAGGTTTGAGATTTTACATGCTTAAGCATTATCATTTGTGGCCGGCATTCTGTACCATACTCAAGCCTTTGTGTGGGATCCAATTGTCTGCACATTGGTGAATACTGAATACTAATCTCTCATGTGACTAATGTGAAAAGCTCTATATATCTTGGCTGCTGTGTGTTGTTTTGGCAGCCAGTGATAGATTGTAAGGTCTGCAGAGTATTTTATTATGCCAAGAGGTAATGAAGGAAGAGATGCTGCTTATATGGGTGTTGTTTCAGAACAGCATCTGAAACACACCTTCAACATGGATGATTTAATGATTTTACAGTAATGGTTTTTGTGAAAAAGGGGTTGGGTGTGGACAGGTTGAAGAATACAGGGGCACTACACTCCAGAGCTTCCATTGCTACAGACTTTGCATCCACACTTGCTGTCAGGGTGGTGGATCTGGTGGTTTGTGAGTAAATTCTCAACTCTCTTTCTCTGTTCTCTAAGGTGCATGCTATTGTCAATAGTTCTGATGATGTGCTGCTGCTGCCTGGAGTGAGGACTATGGTTTCTTGAGGTGCAAACCAGGAAATCCCTATGGATCCTTTTGCTAGGCATTCTGAGGATATTTAAAAATTTCTATCTTGATTTGGTTCTTTATGTCGATAACTGCAAGGTGACTCTCAGAAATGGAAATCTTGAGGTTTCAACTTTGTTTGCAGTTCCTCAATTTCCAAGGATGATGGAGTTGGGGCAGTTCAAAAGAATTTTATAGAACCAATTGTAATGATGGAGGACAGAGTGATAGAGCTGGGGCAGTCCCTGCTCCTTCGTAGTTTGCAAATCTCCCTGTTGGCTAGTTTTTTGTATGACCTTTTTCTTTATTCAGACAGCAAATATTATGCCATCTCTTATATATAGTTTATATCGGCTTATATCTCTTTTGTATTCTCTTTTCTACAAGGGTGTGGGTCCCTATAGAACCCACAATTACATTATATAAAAAAACCTTCATGTGCAATGTCTGCCATATATTTCTATAGACATACCTGCTTTTCTGATTTGCCAGTGATACGGGAATAAATTTTGTTGAATTTGACTCGGTGGTAATTCAGTTCCCTTTCCCGAATTAATCTGTTAAGCAACTGCAAAAAGAGACATCAATCTGAACAACATTAGTTTTTTTATCAAAGTCTCACTAGCAATGCCTTGTCGTCCACATCTTGTAGTTTTAATTACATTTCTTAGGATGTGGACCCAACAGCCTGCATTTGCAAAAGAATTAAATAGCCTGAATCCAATTCCTTCGTTTTTGAAATAATAAAATACAGGAGTATATTGTTGTCAATTTTTCATTACTATCACATTGTAAACAGTAACTAATAAAGCACAAAATTAGGTTTGACAAAAGCTTTTATCAATATGAATGTTAATCAATTATTAAATTTACATCTAAAAACAAAATTTACACACCATGAAGGCTAAAAGATATATGTAATTGTACAGAAACGCCACATTGGTGGCATCTGCATGGTCAAATCTGAAAAATATCAAAAATCTATTTTTTCAGTATTTTCTATGTTTCTGTAATCTGCATTTTCAGAGGCCTTCAGAGCGAAATTGGCCTTGAGGAATTTTATTTGTTACTTAGAAAGGGTGCCAAATGCTACCTTCCAAGCAACTCAAACTAGTTCTCTTTGAGATCTCTCCAACACATCCAATAAATCCAATTTTTGCAATCCCCTTGCACAGGTCGGCCACCAACAGCAAATTAATTAATTTATTATTATTGATTATAAAAAAATTAATATTGTCATTAATATTAAAATATTAATATTATTATTAATATATTAGTGTTGAAAAACACTTATTATTTAATTTATGCTTTCATAGAGCTGCTGCGATGGAGACATGACACATAAAGATCGATCTCAATGCATTGGGAATTTCTCCATAATTTGGGTTCTTGGAGTCATGCAAGGGATTCTCAGCAAGAAATTGTGGATTTGATTGATTGTACCTTTGAAAAGGTTCATGTGGGGATCAACCTTCAAACAACATAAGAGTGGTTCTTCATTCTTCAACATTGCTGTATTATTCTCGAGGGATCATGCCAATCTTTCACTACGCATACTAAGGAGACTCACCAACTCCTGAGAAAAGCCATTTCAATGTTTCAACTATATAGTGTTTCTTTTCCTAAATTAGCCAAGAGTCTTTCCTTCAAAAGGAAATAGAGACTCAATCTTCTCCCAAGACAGTGAAACATAAGGACTTCCCCTCAACCCAAAGCAATAATTGATAAATCATTCATCAAGGAGGCATCTGATCTCTCTACCAGCACTGTCAGCTTGCAAGGTTGTGTGGAGATCAAGATGAAAGCACAAATTGATTATTTCCTTCTCCAGTAGAGTTTGTATGTAAGGGAGTTCGAGCCTTTAGATCTCACTGCCATCAGTAGGATCGTAGACAAATGGAAACCTCTTCCAAATTGATCAAGCCCTTCTGGAAGGATAGAGGCCATCATTGAACTAAATGATGAGTGATGGCTGTATTCGACATATTCTCCTACTGGCTTAATTAGATTTTAGTGATTTGATCTACTTTCAAAGTGACTTTGTTTACTTTTTTGTTTTTGAGCCCCACCTTATATTTTAAAATGGACTTAAGTTACTTCAGCTAAGTTATCAGGTCCATATTATTTGACCCGGATACGCTTGTGGGTACGGTTTAAGTCCTGGTACGGTTCGGGTTCGTCCCTGGGTACGGCTTGGATACCGCCCAAGCGCCTGGGTTCTCTATGGGTCAAACCAGGCACTTGGGCATACACAACAGAAGCCCCAGAGTCTAAGAAGAGAAAAACAACAGTTACAAAATTGGTCTATGAAAGGAGTATGACACCATCAATTACTAAATATGATATTGTTTTCTAATGAATTCCAATACAAATTCGATATTGTCTTGGCAGACCGGGAACTTATAACCGCCGTTTAGAAAAAATTAGGGCTATTGTTTCCAATTGAACATGTGTAGATAGCATTAATTGATTCTCATGAATGCATCATTCCATCATTTACTCTCTCATTTGACCAGCACTATCGTAGGAGGGGGAAAAAGACAATGTTTGGGCCAGACCATAAATTTGAAATCATTTGTGAATCAGCACACCAGATCTTTAACATTGACCCTCTACACCTGCATTGACCCTTGTTTGATTGACTCTTCTTAAATGTGGTTATCTGACAGTGTTGACCAAAGAGCTCTGCTATATTGACTATGTTGACCAAAGATCTCTGCTACATAGACAGCATTAACTTGTGTACCACTTACATTGACTATTTAGTATTTTGCTTGTTGATTATGTTGCATTGAGTGCAATATTCTACTTTTCACTGAGTCATGATCAATATTGACCAAGAAACTAGTAAGTTATGCAGGCTTCTTTAAGTTTTTGTTTCTCTACTATACTTTTTTAGGAGAATCAATTACTGCACTTGTGAAGTGATCATGAATTGAACTGTTATAAGTTACTATGTCAAAATTATGTTGTATTCTATTTATTGGCAATTATGAGCATCATTGTTCTTATAATTTATAATTTTGAGCATATTATACATACATACAGATATATATACCCGTACTTGTACCCAATGAAATAAAATTGCCGTACCGCCATATCGGTACCCGTACCTGTACTCGCACCCATACACGAACCAGTAACTTAGTACTTAAGTCATTTATGGGTTTAGGGTGGTTCAAAAGTTGATTGGAAAACTAGTTATAACTCATAACTTGTAACTAACCAAAGTTGTTATAAAAGGGTATTGATTCTCATTCGTACACATCATAGTTGTCGGGAGACACGTCTCCCCCCCTCTGAGACGCAGCTCGGAGACCGGTACCATCTCCGAAGATGCCTCTAGGAGGCTGGAGACTTCCGCCTAAGTTTCCCAAGTACCCTGCCATCTCCTACTGCAGAAAATGACATCTCCCGCTAAAATACCTAAAAAAACCTTAAAGTTTAAACATTTGAAACTTTAAAAATTAAAGCATAATGTATTTGACGCGTCATTGTTTTGAAAGTTCAATGTCATCATATTTTCAGATTTTCTATGAATTATTAATTTTTTATTATTTTATTTATATTAAAAAAAAATGGCATCTCCAAGTACCCCCGTCTCCTATTTTCAAAAAAAAATCTGTACCGGTACCGGTACCAGTCTCCCGTACCAGTACCAATACCAGTCTCCTGGCAACTATGGTATACATCTTTTTCAGAAATCAACAAGGAGAGAGAGCTTGGAGAGCAATTGCTACATTTTGTAAAGACAATTTTGCTATAATAAAGATGACTTCTTGCAAGGTTTTTATGGCATATTTGATATTTTTTAGCATAACACTACTTCTCTGAACAGTGTAGTTTCTTTGTAATTGGAAGTGATATCATTGATTTATTTTCTGCAAATATTTATATGTACATAAATACGTCTGTATATTTCATTATTTGTAAGATTCTTGCTGTTCAATAAAGAGAAACTTGCCCTAAAAATAGAGGAGGGACTTAGTCCCATGAGCTGCCCCTAACTAGTTTGCATCAATAAATTTTATGGATAAGAATGATTATGTGACACAACTATTCAAATTCTCTAGGATTGAACAACTAGCGGGGTATGAGTGATCCTAAGGTGTGATGCCAAAGAATTACTAGTGCATTTGGATTATCAGAACAGCTAAAATCTTTATGGCATTAATTCATTTGTTATTGGTCTCTTGTAGAAGCAAAAACGTAAAGCGACATTTTTAGGCGTGTCAAAGCATTTCAAGAAAGATTTGGCTCTGCTTGCTAAAGCTAAGGTGGTGAGTTTACTTAAAGATATTACGCATCTTGAGACAAGGCTCACAAATTTTCCTTGTTAAACTATTTATTTTTTCAAATAAAGTTGTCAATATATTAAGAGAAAAAAAAAGAAGTTATATCTAAAGGGGGCCTACTGGAACAAAAAACAGGCGCTTGATTTTTACCAACAGATTGTGCTAACAGATTAACAGAATGCCCCTCTGGAGTGAAGATACAAGACTCACAGTTCAAGAGTTTAACAAGAAGTGCTACCAAGACTGCAAAAATAAGTAGGCAGCATTACAGAGAGCATAATTATTACTATGATAATTATAAAGCTAGAAATTCCAATTTTCTGTTCATTGGAACAGCTATAGTGACAGGGTTGGTTGTATAAGGTCAACACAACATGCTGAGATAATCAATAGAGCTTGTAAGTTGATGTTCGCATACTCAGAGTGCAGTTATACAGGGTTAGATAAAGTGGAGGAGGCACCCGCACTCAAGCCTGGAGCAGCTTCTTTCCAGGTCTGAGATTCAATTCCCCAGGAGCTTGGACTTGCATGATAGGCATATATTCCTGGTCTTGATCTTTTCTGTTGGATCCATTTTGTTGAACTGCTGTGATTCTCATGTTCTCAGATGTAATATAAGATGTATTCCTCCAAAGAAAAGAAAAACGACCAGAGAAGGAAAACAAGCATATTCACACTGGAAAGTCAAGAACATAATAGCTCAAAATACATGCATTACCCAAAATGGGCTGGAAACTTAACAAAACCCAGGCTATTGGCCCGCCCTATCTTGTGTCTTCAGAAATAGAAAAAGATTACACAGCAACGGTATTCAGAAAGGTTCCAGGCATTCCAGCTAAGGCTTATTTGGTAAGACATTATAAATTTTTACATGTATTCATTTTGTAAATACCCATTTTGCTGGTACTAGTAGTTACTCAAAATTCATGTAATTGAAAATGCTGATACAGTTCATGCATGCAAAACTTAGTATAAGCAATATAACTCACCGAACTGTCATTTGACAGACCACCATATGGTTGATGAACCATCACTTTACAATTGGGCATGCAAAATCTCTTTCCTTTTGTTCCAGAAGCAAGTATGAATGCTCCCATAGATGCAGCAAGGCCAAAGCATGTAGTTGATACATCTGCCTTGCATAATTTCATAGCATCATATATTCCCATTCCTGGAAAACAAAATCATAGATGAATCACAAGATAGCAAAAAAGGTTTGAGGCAAAAATCCAATTCATAGATGAAAAATGCAAGATTCAGTTTCTCGTCTCCACCTTTAATAAAGAAAAGTATATTACAAGGAAGAATCAACACACTTAAAGCTACAGGTAATTAAAACATTCTAATGTCATTGATTTAAATCAGGCAGGAACACCAATGAAGACTCAAGGGGTTATCCTTATTTTAAAAACCAGATTTTATTTGGAAGTGCAAAATGATCCAGTGGTATAGTCCAACACAAATGCCAAGCATAGAAAATAGCAAAAATGCCTAAAAATTAAGTGAAATAATGTTCCCTGTGGACACAAACTCCATGCCCCATCAGAACTAGGCTGTTCGTATACCCACCATACTGTTCTTTAAATAAAATGGCCGAACCCAACATTTATTCCTACAATGTATTAAGTTTCAAGTCACTGTACTACCAAAGGAGAATAACATTGTTCTATGTAAATTAGATTGATCAAGTTCCATTTGTTGCCGTTACAATCAATTTTTCATCATCTATATGACGGATGACCATTGATATACTCAAGTTCAACAACATCAATGTATTTCAAAAAATGATGACTTGAAAGGAGCATGAAACAGTTGGTTGCAGGCACAAGTACAGAATGGAAGGAAGATGAAAAGAGTCTAAGGATTGTCTGGACCCTCATAAATGCGTTCAATCCTTACCAATCACAAAAACAGGATGATAGGACATGCAAACAGACTGAAAATATGATAAATCTACCCAATGAATTCACAACCTGGTGATTCCATTTCTTTCAGACAGGGCTGAATGGACAGATTCAATGAGCACTTAATCTACCCAAAAAGAATAGAGAAGTTCAATTGCACAAAACTGAAGACAAGGTGTTTGCCATTCTGACCATTCAGATAAATATCACTTGGAATCTGCTGCATCTGTTTTGCAATTCAAATTACGAGTAAAAAATCCCATGAGCACTTACACAAATAATCTAGAATGACAAATGCTTGTACAGCTGTTACCATTTTAATTTGTCTATTTCAAGATAACTGAAACTAGAACAGAATGTGAAATATAACATTTATTCAAATTGTATTGGAAAGCTCCCTGAAATCTGAACTACCCTAGACACAAAGCTATAGAAAAAATATACAATTATACACACTATAAAATGTTTCTTCAGATGGTTTTGCATGAATGAAATAACTAACTGTTCACATTTCTTTTTACTTCAGGTATGAGTGCAAGATTGGTAACAGCTCGTCTCACAAGCAAGACTTTATAGATATTATGAATGAAAGCAACTAAACCAAAGCACAAATGACAACACCTTCCTACTGGCTAAAAGAGAGACCGGCAGTTCAGTACAAACAAGATTTGAAAGTACTAACGGCTTCAGCATAAGACAACACATGATTCCAAAAACTAAACAGCTAAGTCACATGCAAAGCTACCACTTAAAACAACATCAATACAAAGCTCGATGCTATCATTCAGCTTCAACTTAATTAGTGAAATCTCAAACACAAATAACAATTTCAGCAGCATAACCCTAGCATCAATTATCATCTATGTTATAAGGCCCGCATTTGTTTTTGAGTTCAACAAAGGAAAATTTCAAAACAAGTTCATCAACTAATAAATTTGAAAAAAAAATTGTAAAAAAAATTGTGATTAAATTTGAACTAAATTACTGGGTTCTCTTAAAAGAGTCCCCATGCCCGCTCTCAGAGCATCTCGGTTCAGGAGCAACACTTAGTGGGTGCCAAAAAATAACATAACATAAAAAAGACATGGAAAAAGTGAAAGGGAAACCCTAAAATGCCCCCTAAAGCAACATTATGCCTCTATCAAGCTTCATTGCTCTCCTCAAAGACATTGCTCAGCCATTTTTTTTCCATTTTGAAGGGTTGCTGGTTTTTTCGAAGGAGATCGATCACAAAGTGCCAAAGGAGCCAAGATAACTTGCACAAGGGAGATCTAATCATCTAAGGTAAGCATTTTAACTCATTCTTTTGGTTTTTTAACAAAAAAATTCAAGTTTTTGATGAATCTTTTCAATCAAAGATGAACACACGGTTTAATCTAGAAGCAGCAAACTCTTTGAATCTTTCCAAGTTTTAAAAAAAAAAGTTTCACTATTTGTTATAATATTTTTTGGTGTTCATTTTGTTGGGTGAAAATTATGTAATCCCTTTAACAGATTACAAAACTTGATTTCAGCCACAGCTGTGTGAGATACAATCTCTCCTCTCAGAAAGGGGAGGCACCCTTCTTACTGCTTATTGAAACTAAGTAAAACTAATTAAGTATTTACAATGATGTACACTACGATTAAGAGATGGGGGTGTGTCACATTCATAATTCTCTCTTTTTTCAAAGAATATGTTTTACAATGCTTCACGGTTTCGAGTTCCTAATTTGATACAACTTCAAACTAAAAACAAAGCAGTAATTCCAATATTCTTATCTTGTCAAAGCAAAGACTAAGAATACCAGCATAATAACGATAAATGATAAACAAGAAAACTCACGAAGGCACAAAGTCGTTTCGTAGCTTTCACCAATGAATCCTTTGAGATATGTAACCAGCGTTGTATTAGAAGCACAAAGTCTTCTAGATACTCCACGATAGATCCATGAACAGCATGAACAAATACAAGCACAAAGTCTTGTAGAGAGTTCACCAACAGAATTCAATCAAATAACATAAATTCTAATAAAAAAGTGTAACACAAAGTTTACACGGATTTACTCAAAGCCCTTTAGATCTCAATCACTAATCACTACCAATCTCAATCAAATCCAAAAGATAATCGATTCCAACACAAGTCTAGTATGCAACTTTCTTCTTTATTGATCAAAATAGATTCAAAAAGATGAACACAAAGTTTCATGTATTTGCTTCTCAAAATGGGCAGCACTTTGTTGCAAAAGATTAAAGATAACTATTATAAAAGAATCCCCTCGTATTTATAAAAGAGAGGGAAGAGCAAATCTAGGAAAAGTAGATGAGCGAATCTAGGAAAGTTAGGTGAGCGAATTTAAGAAGATCTCACCTAACAAGTCGACTTATTCAAAAATGTTGTCCATCTTTTTAGGAAAACATCTCTATTTTTTACATGTAATTACATTTTTCAAAATGACATGTAAATATCGAACTTATTTACATAAAGCATGAAAAATGCTAAAACTGGGAAATCTAATCTAAGGCAAAATTTGGCATTCTTCAACATCTTTCTCCATGAAAACTTCATGATGATGTGCACTTCATCACTGTATGGCATTGGAGTGTACTTTGGAGATGACGAGGATTCTTGAGGTTAACTCCTCTAATGAGATTGAAGACTTTCCAATGCCTTTCAAATCTAAAATAATCTAGAAATCCATCATTTTGTTTATTGAAACTATGAGAAAGCTTCGTCTTTAAATTCTTCTTGGCACTAAAAATCAGCGCTTCGGCATACATGAAATATTATATGTAAGAGCGGTGAAAAACAGAGCTTCTGCATGAAATATTTAAGAGTGGTGAAAATCAGCGCTTTTGCATGAAATATTTAAAAGCGGCGAAAATCAGCGCTTATGCATGTGGGAAGGACACTTGAGTGTAAGAGCGGTGAAAAACGGAGCTTTTACATGTCATATGTAAGAGCGGTGAAAAACAGAGCTTTTACATGTGGAAAGGACACTTGAGTGTAAGAGCGGTGAAAAACGGAGCTTTTACATGTCATATGTAAGAGCGGTGAAAAACAGAGCTTTTACATGTGACTTGAGATTTGAGATGTAGAAGTGCTAAAAAACCCCGCTCCTACATGTGCCAGAAAATAACTAAGGCATGAAATATGTAAGAGCGGTGAAAAACAGAGCTCCTACATGTGACTTGTGTTTTGAGATGTAGAAGCACTAAAAAACCCCGGTCCTACATATGCCAGAAAATGACTAAGGCATGAAATATATAAGAGCGGTGAAAAACAGAGCTCCTACATGTGACTTGTGTTTTGAGATGTAGAAGCGCTAAAAAAACCTGCTCCTACATGTGCTAGAAAATGACTAAGGCATGAAATATGTAAGAGCAGTGAAAAACAAAGCTCTTACATGTGACTTGTG
This sequence comes from Sequoia sempervirens, assembly GCA_007258455.2. Classification (NCBI taxonomy): domain Eukaryota; kingdom Viridiplantae; phylum Streptophyta; class Pinopsida; order Cupressales; family Cupressaceae; genus Sequoia; species Sequoia sempervirens. The sequence goes on from VDFB02281492.1 coordinate 901,233,183, forward strand.
TTTTGAGATGTAGAAGCACTAAAAAACTCCGCTCCTACATGTGCCAAAAAATGACTAAGGCATGAAATATGTAAGAGCGGTGAAAAACAAAGCTCCTACATGTAATATGTAAAAGAGCTAAAAATCAGCGCTCCTACATGTGCCAAAAAATTTTCTAACTCCCAAAACTAAATTTTCACAACCTGGTTTAAAATGTGAATTTTGACAAACTAACAAAGGTTAATGTTCGAAATGACTTTTTAAGGATGGGGGACCACGCACGAGGACCAATGCAATTCACCTCGTTTTGCATGCTTAGAGTACGTGGGCTACGAAACGGACAAATTTCGTAGGGGTTATCCCACGAATTGAGCACACTGAATTCGAGGATAACACATTTTTATTGTACCCAAAATAAAAAATTTGTTTCAATTAGGAATTTTGATAAAAATGGATAAAATCTTGTAAATTTGTCGTCAAAAGTCAACAAAAGTCAAAAGTCTCTAAGAATAGCAATTTGCTCTTTTTAGAAATTTCTGAAGGACAAACGAAGCATAGGGTTTTTGTGGGTTTATTGTCAAGAGGATACTTGCAAATTTTTTAAAATTTTGAAATTAGGGTTTCAAGCCCCTATTTTTAGGAAAACCCTAAAAAATAGGACCTTTCCAAAAATGACTCAAAATGATTTTGATAGGTTAATTTCACTTCACAATCACATTGGTCAAGTCACAATCATCAAAAAGTCAATTTTTCTTTGGTGGGTCTATTTCACTTTTCCAGGAGAAAAGATAAGACCTCTGAGGTCATCAATGGCAGATGGCCAATACCAAGTATCAAGATCTAAGCTTCAAATGTTGTACAAATGAGTCTATGGCGAAAGATGCTCGAAAGGATGCTCAATGACGGAGGGGAATTTCAAAAGTTGAAAAATGCAAAAAAAATAAACTAATTCTAGAAAAAGGACGCCTTGTCACAAGGGAGATGCCTTTGCAGTCAATGCCTTGGTCAACTTTTCAATGCCTGTGCACTTGAAGTGATGAAAGCAATCACAACAGTGAACGCAGATGCATTGTCGACAGCACAGTCAACCCAGTCAAGCAACACGTGAATGCAAAGCGCAAGGAGAGTAAAATCATCAAAAATTTGATAACACTGGAGCCAAAAGCGCCCCTACAGGCCAAGGGTGCCCATGAATTCAAGAGGCCAAATGTAGTTGTCAAATTTTGCTGAAACAGACATCTTCATAATTCTACTAGCTTTCCGACAGATCATCAAGCAAGTTCAACAAATTCATCAAACACCGGCAAACAAAGGAAGAGGCAGAAAATGTTGAAAGTCAAGAGTCATCAAAAATGATAGTTTATCAAGGGAAAAGCGCCCCTGCAAGCCAAGGGCTCCCAAAAAAGAAAGCATTTAGTTGTCAGTTTTTAGATTGGTTATCTCCAGATGATCTTTTTGGTTTCAACCAACTTTGCAACGAATTTGTTCGCCAATTCACGAGACCTGTCAAACGACAGTAGCTGTTGATCAAACAAGCACGTGAAATGAAGGATAAATTGATGAACAAAAGAAGCAAAAGTGCCCCTACTGGCCAAGGGCAACCAGCATTTTGGGCAACCAAATGTGATTTTTAGGGGTTGCCTTCTCCAACACTTCTTCTCAAAATCTTTCTAGCTTCATGATGAATCCAATTGCCAGCTCACGAGACTTGTCAAACACTCACAAACGAAGATCAAGCGCAAAAGTGTTGAAAGTCAAGGCAAGTTGAAAACGTGAAAGATTGACTAAGTATAGAGCAAAAAGCACCCTTCTAGCAAAAGGTGCCCAACATTTTGGGCAATCGAATAAGTTTTTTCGTAGTTGCAGCTTCCAAGGAGACCTCAAAGTTGATCAGTCTTCACGACAAGTCCGTCAATAGATACATCGAAGCAGTCAAACTCACGGCAATGAAGACCAAATTGGAGCATTTCATCAAAGGTTGCAAAGTGAAAATTGTGACTCAGAAGCACAAAAGCGCCCCTACAAGCCAAAGGCGCCTAGGAATTTGAACCCACTAAATCAGTTTTCAAAGCTTGTACAGCTAGTCATCCTTTCCAAAAATCTTCCAGCTTTGCGACAAATTCAACATCCAATTCATGGGAATCGTCAATCATCGACAACTACAGATTGAAGCACGGAAGGTCAAAATTGAAGAAATTGAAAATCATCTGAAAATTAGCTGTCTGGCAGACAAAAGCACCTTATCTCAAGAAGACGCCTAGAAATTTGAGCCATCAGAACCAGTTTTTAGGATTTGCCACTTCCAGTAACATCTCTTTAGAGTTGATCCAGCTCCGCAATGAATCTATCAGCCCAACCTCAGGATCAATCTAGCAACCAAAATCAAGGATCAAACAGAGGCAGTTTACCAAGAAAAAGTTGAAATTTTTCAAAAATATCCTAAAACTGGCAAGGTGGCGTCCAAAGTCAACTCCCAGTTACGAATTTTGAAGACTTCTCATGTCTAGGCATCCCAAAATTTGGGGAATGCTTCCAGTTAACTGCCAATCACGAAGATGACTCCTTCAATCAGGGTTTGGATGCCTGTTGTACCCAAACCAAATTTTTTGCTTCATCAAGGCATTTTGCGTAAAATAGTTTAAACCTTGCTAAAATGATGTTAAATACAGTCTTTGGGCAATATCAGGCATGGAGTTTTGTCAGTATTTTGTCAGTCAAAGGCAGTTCTATTGATCAGAACCTGAATAAAAGACTCAGAATGAAGCATTTCATGATGGAGGAGCATTTCACAGCGGTACTTATACTTTTTATGGTCATTTCAATGATCAAGATGATGATTTCAATGGTCAATTTTTGAAGATTTTTCAAAGATAAGCAAAATTGCGCACCTGTAGCCCAGGGGCGCCCTTCTTTTTGAAGGCCTAGATTTTGTGATAGATGCTCATAACTACAGTCAGTCTCTTCAGAATTAGTCTGCCTATCCAATGAGCTATCCTGCGAGGCTATCCGAAACCCATAACTTCGGCATCTAGCAACAGAGGTTGAAGCTTCCAAAGTTCCAGATTGCAAAAACTTGTCCTTTTCCAGCTTTTGCGCCCCTGTAGCTTGAGGGCGCATTTCTTAATGGAGATTCAAATCTTGGTTTTTCTGATGATTGATCCAGTCAATCTCTTTACGACTAGTCTGCTTGTCCGACAAGCTATCAAACACAGTCATCCGAGTCCCAGAGCTCTGGTAGTCAACGCCAAAAGATGAGCTTATAAAGAGACTTCACATCCTTGAGCTTCTTCGTTGTGTTTCCAGCGCCCCTGTAGCTCAGGGGTGCCCTTTAAAATGACATCTGAGATGGTAGAGTTTGTTGACAAGGTCTTCCTGACATCAGTGCTACTCTAGCCCAGCTTCGCGATGCACCAAGTTCCCTGTTAATCCGACATTCTGACAGATTGTGGCAGACATTCTACCAAGCACGTAATTTTACGGGCGGACTAGCATAAAATATTCATTATATTTTTGCAGGCCAGGGGCGCTTAGCCTTTAGGCCTGTCAGATGAGGTTGCTCGCATTCGAAATCTTCACGGGATTTGACCGTAATTACTTTATCTATTCAACGAGCTCAGCCGTCAGCCTTCGGGATTTTGCACATGCTCGTACGTGCGAGGTCTTTGGTGAAATACTGCAAAATGGAGACAGCTCAAAAAATGGTTAAGTCTGGTCATCTATTCCATCTTGGGAAAGGCGCCTTTCTATTTGAGGTCTTAGAAGCAATTTTCTTGCTTCGTCGCCTCTAGAGACTTCTCTTGTGGGTCCTTCTGGTTGCTCGTTAAGACAGACGGTGCTCGAATTGGGTCATCCAAGCTCCAGATATCAGAGGTCAAAGTAGGGCATCTGGTTGAGAGTTACACTTTCGTCAAAATGATGTTTGTGCCTTGTCAAGCCAGGGGTGCTTTTACTTTAAGGGTCCTTAATGCAGCTTTCAGATGTCATGCGTATATTCGTTGGATGCGGAATGCTTCTAGTCACGTTGTGAGCTTGATTGCCTGTCAGCAGGGTTCACCGTTCGTCGTCAACAGCCATTTGAAACGTCAGATGGCAGTTTGGAGAAATGGTTAAGTCTGGTACCTGAAAATCAATTTAATCAAGGGCGCCTAATTTTTTGAGGTGTTAAATGATGGATTTTGCAGTGATGACTCCCAGCAGACATTTCTTCCTAGCTCTACAAGCTTCGCAACGAATACACCAGTTCAGTCTCAGCATCATCTGGTCACTCAAAAACCAGTATCGAAGATGGCCAGTTGTAACTTTGTAGTCAACTACAAAGTAGGGAGTTAATAAAAAGTGTGATATCTTGAGCAAATGGACGCCTATGAGGTCAAATGATGACTTTTCTGAATCAGTGAAGTTCGCCGGTGAATCTCAAAGCTTCATCTGGTTTGTCAACTGAAGTTAAATAATATTTAATATTTATTTTGCATATTTTGGCATTAAAATGGCGAATTTCTAAAATTGGCGCCTTTTGCAAATTGCATAATGAATATTTTATTATTTTTTAAATTTGAACTTCAAGACAGTGGCAGTATAACTGAAAGGGGTCCAATCAGAAGCCTTTTATTTTGGTTTAGGTTTTAAATCTTGTAATAGACAAAGTGGTACGGATTTTCTTTATTTAAGCATGGCGCCTATCATTAATCATTCACACAGCTAAAGGAAAATTCGTATTCTTAGAGCAAAGGCGTATTTTCAAGCAAATTCGTATTTTCAGTTTGCAAAGGCAAATTCTCAGAGCAATCAAAGGCGAATTCTTCATCAATTTCCAAAGGCGATTTTATCAAACATATCTTTTTGCAGTTTAAAGTTCAATTTATCAGCAAGTTTGAAGAACAAGGGCGATTTTCACAAAAGAAAGAGCTTATAAAAAACATCTTTTTCCTCCTTGATTCTCAAATTTCTCTCAGATTTCAATTCGCATGTTCCTGAAATTGGCAAATTCGACAAGTCTCAGCATCTAGATCATTTCTATATAGCTTCTTCGAATTAAAATCGTGCGTTTGATTTTTCAGGAATTTTTAACTTCAGAACATTCGTTCTCGAGTTTCTAATTTTCTCAACTGAAAAACTCTTTGCATGGTCGAGTAGAAGTTAGATTTTTGCATTTCTGACGTTTTGGGTTGTCTTAGAATCTTTTTGTGGACAAAACCCATATCTCAGATTTTTCGCCAAAAATAACTCTTCAAAAGGCTATTTTTAGCCTCAGCAAACTATTTTTAGCTTTCTAGAAATCTTGTCAGAACAGTCGAGTTCACAGTCAACAGGCGAGTTTTTCAGAATGCAGTACACTCGGCTCGAATACAGGACCAAGACAGTCCTTACTCACGACTTCCTCGGGACAGTTGAGACGAATCTTCACAAGGTGCTGCCAGAAGCAGTGCTAGATCCAGTCAAAATCAGAGATTCGATTATTCAAAACATTCAGCAGTCTGGGTTATTGGAGGCTGCTTCCATACCTATCTTCGTTCATTGTGTTGAGTTCGTGATAGCTTGTATTAAGCATTACAACTCTACTACTCGTGAGATAGTGTTAGTAGATGGACGAGTCATTTGCAGTCTCAAATCGCTGGATATTGAAAGGAGTTTTGGTATACCCCAGCATCCTAACAGTCTTGTTATTTCTATGGAGCAGTGTGAACAGGCATTTAATGCTGATGTGGACAAGTGCCAGAGTAAAATGGCAGAAAGATGGTTAAAGCAAGCGAAGAACAAATTGCCAAACAATGTGGGTCGTGGTGAGTACAAGGATGAGTACGCGATTCTAATTACACTCCTGAATCGTGTCTCGGGTCAATCACATGCAAATGTTTTCCAGCCCTTGATGTATTACATTATTGATCGCATCATATCTGGGCAGGAGCATTATGACTGGGCATCCTTTATCAGCGATGTTATCCACAGGCAGATCACCGGTTTCCTAGTTGCTCATGACTTTCACATGTGTTCTTATCTTGTGTACTTGATTGCTTATTAGCGTTAGTTCCGAGGACTAAACACCGTGGGCATTCTCAGTGTTCAGAAAGTCTATCAGTATTACGATCAGCTTGAGTTCACAAGGTTGAACGTCATTTCAAGCGTGTTCACGAGGCTTTTCTGACTTATACAGTGAGAAACTTAGACCGGGAGTTGCACGTTGGTATCTCGGCAGTTGCTAGAGCAGCGATGGATGGTTGGGCAGATTGGTTTATTCAGTTCCCGACATACACCTACATCCAAGTATATGGATTTACAGGAAATCCAACTATGCTTCCACGTTATCCTTCAGATAAGACAATTTTTATGGAGTTCCTGAGGCAGTTGCATGGTGTTCATGGTCTCTTTCATCGCAAACACAGACCATCTGCCACTTTTCCTTTTCAGTTGGGAATATATTGGTGCAAATCAACAGTTGATGCCAAAGTTGCAGGGCAAGAGCTCGAGAAATATCATCTCAAGTATCTTGTTGAGGCACGTGCTTATGATCTTTCAGGTCATTACACAACTCGCCTTGTTGGACGCACATATCATGAGCCTTCTATGGAGGATTACTGGGCAAATTGCGCAGATGACTTCGAGGTTCGCAACCGCAGCTACAGCCGTTTCTCTCTCTCATGGATTTTTGTTTTCTTATCAGAAGATGTGGGAGGTTTATTGGATGATGAAGGAGAGGTTCTTCCTCAGTTTTTCAGAGAGCAGGTTGACACACAGCCATTGCCGGCAGTTGATTGGTACGCCAAGGAGTACGCGACAATGAAGGAGAGGTCAAGTAGAGTTATTCAGAACAGTATACTTTACCTCGACAGCAAGAAGACTAGGAGGGTGAGTGTGCCTAGAGCAGAGCCGCCAATGGTGAATCCTTCACTACCTTCTTCGTCAAAACCTAAATAGAAGAAAAGGAGTAACCCTCCTAAGAAAGGTCAAGCACCGAACAATTCAAAGGGCAAGGCGCTTGCTATTAATACACACACGGAGCCTGACAGACAGCCTATCACAGAGCAAGTTCAGAGTCCACCAGTGCCTAAGGTTCAGGCTCAAGTTCCTATACCAGTTCCAGAGCAGTCACCAGTCCCAATTCACATTGAATTGGATTTAGACTCTCCTTCTCACAGTAGTTTTTCTACATATTCACTCTCGTCACAACCTCCTGTTGCTAGTACAGACCCTTTCAGTAGCATTAGCCGAGGTCAGTCTTGGATTGAAGCGCAGCTGGGAAGGAAGAGGAGGCAGCCATCCTATGTCCTTAATCACTCAGATTTTGATGAAATGTATCAGGATGTGCCAAACAAGAGGATCAAGAACATGGTCCATGTGGAGAGGAATACCAATATGGAGATTGTCATCGAGACTGCTATATCTCCACAAGGTAAGAGTTTGGGTGAGTTGGAATCTCAGGACTTTCAGGTTATCACAGTCAACCTTGGTCGTAGCACACGCCAGACTCAGGTTGATCTCCTACAGGTTGCTACAGACAATGCTAGGGATAGAATGTTGAAGGACGGAGAAGATAAGGCAGCCCTCAAGGCTGAAATCAGACAGCTTCGTCAGTACATTTCTAGCCTTGTACACAGGATAGAGGTCATCGCCACACTACCGCCGATGCTTGAGCCTCCAGCAGAACAAGGCCAACTTAATCATTTAGTTGCATATGGCAAGCGTTTGGATGAGTAGGAGGAGTTCGTTGCTAGAGGTTGTGTTATGCTTATAGAGTTATATCAGTTGCGGTACAATGCACGAGAGCTTCGTATTCGTCTCCAGGATGAGGAGCGAGATATGGCAATTAGTAGACCCCGGGATGAGATTATGATTGCTCACCTGAGTATGGCATATGAATCAGTCACAGATGCAGAAGATAAAGAAGCTATCTACTCTTGGAAAACACAATTGGTTTTCAAGGCAAAGATAGAGGAGACTAGGGCGTCAGAGTTGGCTGAGAGTAGAGAGCACGTTACTAGTGCACTCTGGTCTGTGAGAACCTTAGTATCTCGCTTACCGTGTCGATATCAGATCGAGGGTGGTGCTTACGTTGAGCTTACTGATGTTCAGTCAGAGCTCCAAGCACTCATTCATACCATTTTCAATGGGGAGACCGTTGGCTGTAAGATTTCTCAGCTTACAGTCATGTCAGCGTTGTTCGATGAAGCAACAAGGAGCAGAGGTGAACTTCAGTCTCAAATCACAGCTGGTGAGGACAGGCTGCACCGGAATAGCATTCTTCGACAAAGTATCAGAGCTCCAGACAGTGATACAGTTAACAATCTCGTTGAGGGATTGGTTGCTCGAGATCACGATCAATAGACTTCAGTTCCTACCTCTCAGAATAGACATCTTACACAGGAGTTAAACTTGGCGTTACTTTCTCAGGTTAACTCGCTGTCTTGTCTCATGCATATCTATTCTTAGATTAGCTTTATTTACTTGGAGTTTTATTTAGAGTTTACGTTAACTGAATGTTCCAGTTAACTTGCTTTCAATAAGGACGTGCATGCTTGCACAATTGTCCATTTTTAGATTAGATGTTTCAGTTAACTGATGGTAGTTTTCCAGTTAATTGTATAGTTTCTTTATTAGGGCTTAGCAATAAATCTTGCATGCATTGCAAACTATAGTTGACTCAAGGTGATTTTAGGGTTCCCTACACCTTTTGATGTCTATAAATAAGAGTTTTTGCTCATTTGTACATAACTTTTGCATGAGAGAGAAATATATGTTGTGCCCACCTTGCCTTCAATATTGCTCGTTCTGTATATGTTCATGCGTTTTTGCTGTTATGATGAATTGTTATGCCACATAGGGTTTCTTGCAATTATAATGGTGAATTCTTTCCTTAGTTAGATCAAATCTGTTTTGTGTTCAATAAACTTGTCCAAATTGAGATGATAGTTGTGCCACCTTGCCTTCAAGTAGAGAATCTATACTGGGTTATCGTGTGATGTGTGTGAACAATAAACTTATTCGGATTGAGCTGATAGTTGTGCCACCTTGCCTTCAAGTTGAGAATTCGTACTTAGTTTATCGTATATTGTTGTTTCCAATAAACTTGTTTAGATTGAGCTGATAGATGTGCCACCTTGCCTTCAAGTTGAGAATATATACTTGTTTATTGTCAGATAGTCAACCTTGCTCCATTTCCTCATGCTCTGTTTTCTTGAGGAAATTGGATAGATTTTAAGCAATTAGCCTAGTTGTAGTTAGTAGTCTGCAAAACTAGAAAATACTTAGCTGCAACGTATAGAGTTTTCATGAAAGCCTTGTACCTCTACAACTGAGACAAAAAGACGAGATAGTTTAGATTACTTTTCCCTTTCCAAGCATTTTTGTTTAAGCACAACGAGGGAGCTTCCCCTCCTAATTTGAAGAGCACTCATTGCGTAGTGTGCATAGCTGTCCGTACCAACTTATACTCTAGAGGTGTTAGTTGTTACGCCAACAATGCCCTAACTGATGCTTCCACCTCCAAAACCTATTTATTAATCATCTAGGCGTCCTTTCTCATCATTCTTGAAGGTTGACTTCAAACGCCAAACACAGAAGCTTTCTTCTCTACAGCATTTGAAGGATCAAATGAAAGGGGCTTTCAATGTTCTTCATATTTTCAAGAACAAGTTGCACAGAAGGACGTTTTTCCAGAGTTCATACCTCCAGGTATCAATTTTTAGAGGCAGCAATTCATAAACTTCAACTTCAAGCATTCTCAATTCTCTTTTTCAATCTTCTCGAAGATTGAAAATTTCTCTCACAATTTCTTCTACTTTTGTCTTAGGTTTTCTTGCATGCACAACGAATATCCATTTTTTGACAAATCTAACCTTCTGGGTTCATTCAGCACGAGATTGGCCACAAAACCCACGTGCCAAATTTCTTTGGAAAAGTTGCCCCACTGCTTCCAGTTTTTAGGGTTTTTGCAAAAATCATCTTTTTCAGAAACTAACATTCTAGGTCTACTCAAAAAGATATTCTCAACAAAACCCACCTCTCAGAAATTTTCGTAAAAATTGCCTCTCGTGAAGCTATTTTAAGCCTCTACAGAAAAAGTTGTTCAAACATAGCAATGTGCCCAGTCATTCTTCCTGTTTTTCAGTATGCAATTCTCTCAAGTTGAATTCAAGACCAAATCGATCTTGATTCACGATTTCATAAGGACAGTTGACACCGATTTGCATCAAGTGCATTTGGTGGTTAATTTGGATAAATTAACAGGAGTAGACACCATCACACTCTAGAACTTTGAACAATTTGGGTTGCTTGAGGCAGCCTCTTTCCCCATCTTGGCATAGAATATCGAATTTGTAATTGCTTGTGTAAAGCATTACAACCCCACTTCACAGGAAATTCAAATAGTAGATGGGTGAACAATTTGCAGTCTCGAGCCGAAGGTCATTGAAAGGTGTCTTGCTATTCCACCATATGCAAACAACTTGTTTGTGTCAATCAAAGAACGCGAAAAGGCGTTCAACACATGAAAGGAACAATGTCAAAAAAGAATGGCAGAAAGGTGGCTCAAGCAAAAAAGAAACAACTTGCCAAAGAACGTCGGACATGGAGAATTCAGGGATGAGTATGCTATTATGATTACTCTACTCAACCATGTCTTGGGTCAAGCAGAGGCGCACAAGTTTCAGCCATGGATGTATTACATCATGTCTCAACTTGTCCACAACAAAGAACATTATGACTAGCATGCTTTGATCAGTGACAATCTTCACAACCAAATGGCAGGATTCTTCAAAGCCCACGAATTCCATATGGTGTCATACCTCGTATATATGATAGTCTTTCAAGGCCAGTTTAGAGGGTTGAATACCGTTGGAACTTTGGGTGTGCAGCCGGTTCATGAACATTTCTCGCATCTTGAGTTTTCATAGTCAAAACGGCACTTCAAGCGGGTAAATGACCTATTCTTGATGCACATAGTGAGGGACCTTGATCATGAGTTACATATACACATTTCACCAGAAGCCAGATTGGCAATGGTAGATTGGGCCGATTGGTTCATCCAATTCCCCACATATACCTACATTTGCGTATATGGTTACTCAGGCAGCCCAGCCATGTTACCCCGTTATCCATCAAATTAGGTGGTATTCATGGAGTTCCTACAACAGTTGCACGAGGTATACTCTTTTTGCGTGGCAAACGCAAGTCTGCTGCCAACTTTCCTTTTGAGATGGGGATATACAGGAGCAAAGCAATAGCTGACGCCAAATCAATGGGTAATGAAATGAAGCTTAACCTTAAGTTTCTCATCGAAAGACGCTCGTATGACCCTTGGGGTCTTTTGGCAGCTCGCCTTGGCGGCAAGTCTTCACATAAACCTACCATGGAGGATTACTGGTTTAGCTGTGAAGATGAGTTCAAACTGCATAGGCGCAATTACAGCAGATTCACTCTTCCACAAATCGCTGATTTCTTGTCAGACGATGTGGAAGGTTTATCAGATGGTGATGGGGAGGTCATACTTCCCACATATTTTAGAGATCAAATTGACTCGCAGGCACTTCAATCCATTGATTGGTACGCCAAGGAAAGCACATCCATTGAGGAAAGAACAAGCAGGGTTGTAAGGAACAGCAGGCTATTCCTAGATAGCAAGAGGATGTGGAAGGTAGTTATTCCAAATATAGAGCCGCCACTGGTTACTACCACACTACCTTCCACTTCCATATCAAAACCCAGACAAAAAACATTGAGCAATCCTCTAGAGGGTTCGAAGAATCACAGGACATCATTAAATTTGAAGGAAAAGATGCAAGTTGTAGATGTAAATCAGCAAGTATAACAAATGGAGACAACCACAGATACAGTGGAAGCAGTGCCAGAAGCAAAAGCAAAGCCTCCTATTCCGTCACCACCGCAACAATCTCCAATTCACATTGACTTGGAGCCTGATTCGCCAATTCATGATATCTCTACACCAGCTCACTCATCAAGAGTTGATGAGATGAGAAGTAATCCTTCTAGCAAAGTTAGCCAAGACTCATCATCTTGGCTTGAGAACATCCTGGGTAGGAAGAGAAGAAAGCCTTCTTACCAATTGGACTTTGGTGAGTTTGACAATGTTTACCTAGACACGTCTGACAAAAAACTCAAGAAGCAAGTCCGAGTGGAGAAGAACACTGAAAATGAGGTAGTCATTGAGATCGCAACACCACCAGTTGACAAGAACGCCAATGAGGTTGAGGCCGACGACTTCACGTTGGTCAAAGCCAACCTTGGTAGAAGCACACGAAAAACTGATGTAAGTCTCTTTGAGGTTGCAGCAGTGAGCTTGAAAGAAAGAGTAGTCAAACATGGTGAAGACAAGGCAAGCCCTCGAGGCTGAGAATCAGCAGTTGCGGCAATACATCTCCAACCTTCTTCACAGCACTTCACATGTCATCGCCTTGCTTCCACAAATGTTGGAATTACCTACAGAACAAAATCAACTAAGTCAGTTGGTTGTTTATGGAAAACACCTGAGAGACTGGGTGGAAGAGTTCATCACCAGGGGCCGGTTCATACTTGCAGAGCTGTACCAATTAAGGTACAATGCCCACAACCTTTGCTCAGAAATCCAAGAATCAGAGTAGAGTATAGCAAAGAGAAAGCCTCGAAATGAGATCACCATTTCAGACTTGAGAATGGTGTATGATTCAGTCGCTACAGAGGAGACCAAGCAGAAGCTTTTCACTTGGAAAGAACAACTTGTCTACAAGGTAAAAGCTTACGATACAATCTTTGCAAAATTGACTTAGTATAGACAAAAGGTGGCAAGTGCTCTCAAGTTCATAAGAACTTTTGTGTCACAAGTCCCTTGCCAATACCAGCGTGAAGATGGTGAGTACATTGAGCTCGCTGCAGTCCAAATAGAATTTCAAGATCTCATCCTTAGTATTTTCAACGATGACCCATCAACTGCCAGATGAGTCAAGTTGCAGCCATGTCAGCAAAGTTTGATGATGCAACTGTAAGGAGAATTGATTTTCAAAATCAGGTTGCAGATGGCGAAGTGATGTTGCGTAGGCATGACATTATTCAGAGGAGTATCAGTTGTCCAAACGCAGAGGCAATTAATAGTTTCTTGGAGGACTCAATTGCTCATGTTGCTAACGAAGAGTAAACTATCAGTTGGGACATCCAACCTTTTCCAAAGATAGCATTTAAAACAGTAGTTAAACTTGATGCCTTTTCCAAGTTAACTCGCTGTCCCACCATTCATACATGTCTATTTTTGGAGACACCTTTGTACAGTTGGAGTTAGTTTTAGTTTTAGAATCAGTTAACTGAGGTATTCTTTCCAGTTAATTGTTAGTTACATTTGTTTAGACATAGGAATAAATCTTGCTGATTGGCAAGAACTAATTGTTAACTCAAGGAGATTTTAGGGTTCCCTACTCCTTTGAGTGTCCATAAATAAGAGCAACCTTGCTCATTGTTTTTTAACCGTTATTACTATACAAAATTGTTGCGCCTTTGTGCCTCCAAGATTTGCTAAAGTCAATATTTGTTCACTTTGTTCAGTGTATTTTGATTGATCGTATGTTGTATGTTTGTCTTCTTCATACAATTTGCTATCCCAAAATGTGTAATGCTTGATTGAGTTTGAGGAAATAAATCAAAAGTACAATGAGTTTGATCCAAAATCTCAAGATCTTTCAAATATTGTTGTTTCTATAATCTTTATTCCGATTTACACCTCAAAAGAGCAATGAGCCTTTGAGGTAATTTTGAGATTAAGTTTATTGTTTGATGTTTTGTTCTTATAATCTTTATTTCAGCCTACACCTCGAAAGCACAATGAGTATTTGAGGGAATCTTGAGATCTAGTTTATCATTTGATGTTTTACTTTCATAAACTCTATTTCAGTGTACACCTGAAAGAACAATGAGCCTTCAGATGCGCTCTGAGAACAAGTTTGTCTAAGTTAGCCAAAATCATTCCCCGTTTACTTCTATGTCGCGTCTCAAACTATGATGCAGCTTGTTTTTGCTTTATGTAGATTTGATATATGACTAAATGTGTGTAGTAGGGTAAATAATAAATAATATGGTGTTTTGTGAGATGAAGTAAGAAAAGGTTTGTTTAATTTTGAAAGAAGTTGAAATGTATTGAATATAGTTTTATTTCGAAAGTAAAGCAAAATAGAATAGTGTTATTTGGATTAATGCATTATATTGCTTTGATTTGTATTTTACCTAGATACTAATCTATTAATGCGTGCCTGAGTGTACTTGAACTGTAGATTGTCGAAGACCAAGGGTGTGATTAAGGTAGAGGAGGTTAGCTTCCTAGCAAGGTAAAAGAGGAACGGTTCTCTCGCACACACACGAGCACTTAGAATCATGTAGATGCATTTAGTATTTAATTTAGTTGACTGTTTTTATTGTTTGTATTTTAAAATGGTTAATTAAATTAATTAGTAGTGAAATAAAAGTGCAATGAAACAAAAGGAATTAATTATAATTTAATTGTAGATTTTATTTTGCAAATAAATGATAATGCTTTGTTATTTAGAATAATTATTTTATTTGCAATTGAATGATATTTCTTTATTATTTATTTGGAATGAATATTTAACAATTAAAATGGCATTTCTTTATTAGTTACCGAGGATAAATATTATGCATAAAAAGGAAATATTATTTTAATTTCAAGATTAGGTTATGGAAATTGGAAAGGAAATCTTTAAAAAAAGGGAAAATTTATAACGGAAAACACAATATAGTTTCTTGGTCTTTATTTTCTCTCTGCAAGAACAATAACTGAAAAATGGGTGTCAGGTAGAAGGTTTCTAAAGCATAGTAAATTAAAACAACGGCAAGAAGGAGATAAGAGAATATAGGAAAAACAAGAAGAGGAAAAATCTTCAGAAAGTGATTTCTAGAAGATTAAGAACAGGAAAAAGAGGAAAAATCTTCAAAAAGTGATTTCCAAAAGATCAAGAACAGGAAAAAGAGGAAACAAGAAAAGGATACTCAAGCTGAAAGCGATTTCCAAGTTTTTAAATCCTTTCCAATGCATTTCAATGAGAAAATGTTTGAATAATTGATTGTATTGTGAAAAGATTGAATTTATCTTTGAAACCCATTTGTGTATATCCATTGTATTCGGGTGTTTGGTGTTTAAATGCTCTATTTTCTATATGATATTTTGTTAGTGTTTGTAGCTTAGGAAGATATTTTCTCCTAAGTAAAAATTTAATAAATGATTATTAAGGCAAGTTGGCCGTATTACATAATCATATTTTATATTTGTTATTTATTAAAAGGAAGCCGACCTAAGTGAAGAGTCACCTTGTTTTGTATATATACAAGGTGGAGACCATTCAATCAAATCATCAAGTCATTCTTATTTTTACATTCTTTCAAGGAGCAGCAAACCATTTTGTAGAAGCAAATCGACTTCAAAAAGAAATATATTTATCTTTGCATCAAAGGATAGGTGCTATTAATTTGTAGTATCAATTTTCCCTTGAGAAGGGTCTAGTTGTAAAGTAGTATTCTGCACTTTTATATGATATATATGAGAGATTATTTGCTGGGTTTTTTTCTCTCGAGTAGGAGGGTTTTCCTAGGGGAAACTGTTGTGTTAATTGTCTATTGTGTTGTGTATTTCTGCTTATGTCATTTCTGATCCTAAAACTTAGCATCAGAGCGGGTTTAAGAAAGAATCTAATCAGATTTGGGTGAGCAGTCAAGACAACTCTTTGAGCATCATTCTGGAAATTGAAATATTAATAGTTCTTTGTGAAGTACCGTGATCAATGGTGGAAGTCGTGAGCATTCAATTGCTTGCTTCCATTTATCTTTGGCAGAGGCAGTGTAGAAGGATATTGTATAGGTGCAAAGCAATTCTTTTGATGTAGCGCATTGAAGACTTGTAAGGATGTGATTATTCTTGTTGCATGCAAACATAAGGGAGACGATGTGTATGTTATGCTATCACTATCTCTTTATTTTGGGTGTCGGCTATATGATGCCGTGAGAGTTTTTCGGGCCTTTGTTGCTTTTAAAAATGTGCTCTATAAGAAAGATGTGATTGCATGATATAGCAAATCATGAATTTGGTGGATGCGCTCAAAAATTGTATAGCATGAATAGTTTGCATTCAGTGTGTATGGCTTAGTAGAAATGTGTATTGATGGACTATACTGTAAGTAGCGTAGATGTTACATTGTATACATACTCTGAGAACGGGCTTTTTAATGTGTTAGCCGTGAGAGATATTTTGTGCCTATGTGTTGAGTAAAGAAAAGTGTTTGAATGAGAGAGTATGGAGACGTGTCTTTCTTTGTGGGTGTTGATGTCGCTTAAGGAAGTAGGTGTGATTTTTCTGTTTATGGCTATGCAGATTTGAAGTGGTCTGATAACAGTTTACAATAGAAGTATTTTATCTTCAGCAATACATCATCGGGTGAAGATGATGGTTGTCAGGAAGAGTAAAATGGCTGCAACAGAATCAATAAAGAGATAAGTATTTCATAACCTTGAATAATGTTCATGAATCTTTTATGTAGTTTCATGCATTGGAATAGTGAATCATGTATGCTTCTAGCATTGGTATTTCTCTTTGGATAGTTTGATTCTATGAACTATTAGTAATCTCTCCAAAAAATGCTTCTAAGACGGATCGAGGAGCAAAAGGATGATGAGAGATTGCATTCAAGGGAGGAAGAGCTTGATGCATCTTGTGAGGAAGTCACAAAGGCTGAAGAATGGAGACACAGCTTGCTGCCATGGGACTGAGTTGGTGGCACATAACTAGAGACATCTCTCGAAGAGGAAGAACCTATTCAAATTGTCATTGCGGTCAGTTTCTTTGAAGAGGAGGAAATAACATTCAGAGGGAGTCTGACAAACCATCATAGGCAACCATGGACGAGGAGGTCAGAAGGTTGATGCAAGTACTTGGAGCTTCCGAGGGAGTCACATCATCATGAAGATTTGTTTAGTGTATATTCTCTGAGACAGAGAAATATGAGGTGAAAGCCATTGTAGTGTATATTTCTCTGTGACGGAGAAGTATGAGGTGAAAGCCCTTGTAGTGTATATTTCTCTATGACGGAGAAGTATGAAGTGAAATCCCTTGTAGTGTATATTTCTCTAAGACGGAGAAATATAAGGTGCGAGCCCTTGTTCATCTCTGAGACTAAGATGAGGCGTCATGTTGAGAGATTCCATGACGACATCACGTTGAGAGACTCTGTGATGAACCCTTTGTACTTGTGTTTTTCCACACATGGGAGTAGCCATGGTGGACGTCATGTTGAGAGACTCCATGACGACATCACGTTGAGAGACTCCGTGATGGACACTTGTACATGTGTTTCTTTCCACACATGGGAGTAGCCATGGTGGACGTCATGTTGAGTGACTCCATGACGATATCATGTTGAGAGACTCTGTGATTAACTACTTTCCACAAATGGGTGTAGCCATTGTGGGCATCACATTGAGACAATCCATGACGAGGATATCTGGAAAAATACCTCCCTGGCTAAGAGGGAGTGTTAGTGTTTGTAGCTTAGGAAGATATTTTCTCCTAAGTAAAAATTTAATAAATGATTATTAAGGCAAGTTGGCCTTATTACATAATCATATTTTATATTTGTTATTTATTAAAAGGAGGCCGACCTAAGTTAAGAGTCACCTTGTTTTGTATATATACAAGGTGGAGACCATTCAATCAAATCATCAAGTCATTCTTATTTTTACATTCTTTCAAGAAGGAGCAGCAGACCATTTTGTAGCAGCAGATCGACTTCAAAAAGAAACATATTTATCTTTGCATCAAAGGATAGGTGCTATTAATTCATAGTATCAATTTGCCCTTGAGAAGGGTCTAGTTGTAAAGCAGTATTCTGCACTTTTATATGATATATATGAGAGATTATTTGCTGGGTTTTTCTCCCTCAAGTAGGAGGGTTTTCCCAAGGTAAACTGCTGTGTTAATTGTCTATTGTGTTGTGTATTTCTGCTTATGTCATTTCTGATCCTAAAACTAACATATTCATCATCATGACTGTACAAATCTGTATGTTCTTTCTTATTCATTTAAATATATATATATATATATATATATATACTTCTCCAAATCCTTGTATTGAATGTATTACATACAAAATTGAGATTTCAGTTTGTTCTTTTAGTTAAAATACTGATTTAGATTTTGAAAATATCATATATTTAAATATTTATTTGAGTGAATAAAGTATTTGATATCGAAATCACCCATGGAAATCATAGTATTGTGCATGTATTGAAATCAGCAGTGAGGACACGGCCTACACAGTCGCACCTCCCCCTTTGGGAAGGCTGCGTTGTAGAGGCAGCGGCCTCTCCACAGGCAGCGCTCCCTCTTGGGGGTCATGGCTACGTATGCCCTCCCCTATATACCAGCTTTAAAATAATTCGATCTCCTCTGTCTAATGCGCCTGCTGTAAGCCTTTTCAGTCTGCGTTAAATTCTTTTTGAGGCTGTCAATAAGTATGAATATATATATATATATATATATATATATGTGTGTGTGTGTGGAAATTCGGTATTTACAGTGAGTAATTCTGGTTTTATTTATATGTATAAACTTTTGGGTTTTATTTACTTCTGCTGATAATATGTTTTGAATATACAATATGAATATATATGCATACATATATATGGGCAACATGTATTAAATTCTAAAAGAATAGATATTAAATCTGACTTGGAAAGATATACATATTACTGCTTTAAGTTGATATATTTCTGTATTGGATTGTTTCATTTATGAATATCTCTACAAATATATATATATGTATATGTGAATACGAATTTGGGTAAATTTTACTTCATAATATATATATATATATATATATCATTAGTTTTTATGATCAGATTAGAGACACAGAAATTTAATTCAAAAATAGCACAATGACACAGCAGATACCCTGGGAAAACCCTCCTATTGAGGGAGAAAAACCTAGAAACAATATATCACTTATATATTGAATGTCAACACAAAATGTCACCTTTACAAGAGGCCGATAAGAGGGTCAAATAGAAGCACCACAGATTGATGCAAACACAGATACAAACAGATGTAGTTCGCTGATTAGAGATTCAGCCTTCAATGAATAACAACCTGCTCTCCTATAGAATTCGCAATCTGCTCTTCTTCTTCTAACTCGCACTTGAATGAATAAACTATGATATGAATGACAATATGAAACAATGAAAGGCATCGAGTATATATACAATGTGGAGAGAAGGACGTGACCCTTCAAAACAAGAAGTCAGCCTTCATAGAAGAATGCGCCCCTTCTTCAAATCATGTCCATGCAAGAAGTCGGCCTCCTTAATAATTGCAACTCTTCACAAATTAGAGCCTCTTAATAAATCATCATTAATTATAAATCGTGCCTCTTCATTAAATAAATCGCAATATATAAATTAAATAGCCATCGGCTATTATTTAATTTATTCAATGTGTAAAGAAGATTGGCTGGAAGTGACAACCGACGCTGTATGATATCATCAACATATATATATATATATATATATATATATATATATATAATTCTGATTGGTGAATGTTTCTTTTAAAATTATATAAATCCGTTATTTTAGATTAAATAATTTTATTAGAAACGGAATATTGGATACCTTGAATGCAAGTAGAGAAGAACACATATGCTTATAATTATTTTATTCATTGATGTGTAGTGGAATGATTAAAATGAGTTCATGGTGAAATGTAAAACTTAATAACTTATCCTCTTGTGAATTATTTTCTATGCAAATCAAATAGCGAACTTTGGAAATATAATGTATTTTCAGCATAAGCGTTTAAATTAGTGAATGCTTGAATCATATGCAATTTGTGAGAAACTTTGTATTATTTATACTTTTCATAAGACTATTCTGGGACAAGATGCCGAATGTGGGCACATAGAGACAGTAGTTTAGCCTTTTCTTAAACTACCTTTTATTTTTGAATGCTTGGCCAAGCTAATGAACCATTGAAATAAATGGATAAAAAGCCTAGAATTTTTATGTTATATATGTCTCTGCCACATCCTGCATGCAAGAAATATGTTGTTCTAGTAAAGGAATACATTTAGGCATCAAGCATGCATCGAGAGTTCCCTCCTACTTTATTGTTCCAGGTTGCTAGGCTCCTCGTGCAGGGTCGAGGATTTCTTCAAGTAAGGAAGAAACCGGGGGAAGTCATGTACTTCGTGGTTGGGTAGAAAAGGCACCTTAACCTCACTCTTGGCCTCAGCTTGCAAGAAGACCGTGGTGTCAAGGCGGTTGAAGATCAAAGAATCTTTATGCTATGGATGTACTCTTTGTATTACTTTGTATGGCTTACATAGCCAATTTGTTAAATGTAACTTTACTTCAGAAATGTATTGATGTAACATTGAAATAGATGTATTGATGAAAGCTTATTGATGTAACATTGAAATAGATGTATAGTAATACCATCTTGGTGTATGTAAATGAAATTCATTATTGGACTTGCTTTTTGAGCATTTATGGAAAGTTAATGTTATATACATGTTTCACTTTTTCCTTACTTGGAATGTGCATTGTTCTTGGAAATACTTTGTTTAGTATGTGAGTTTTTTCGAGCTTTACATTCTAAATCCTCTTGCTCTGAAATTACTCAAGATAGAAGCATTATAAGTTTAGGCCTAGTTGTAGTTGAGATTACGAAACCAAAGAAAACCTAACTGCAACGCAAAGAGTTTTATAACCTTGTGCTCTCGGCTGAGTTAAAAAGATAGGAATTTAGTTTACATTTCTTTTTACACATAAAACAACAAAAGAGGGAGCTTGCCCTCCTAATTTGAAGAGCAGTCTAACTATGCATAGCTGTCCGTTTCCAATACGCACACTAGAGGTGTGAATTGAAACACCAACAATTTTGAGCTTTCATTAGTTTATACTTTATAAATTATACATATTGTAGGGTTGCATTTATTTAGATATTTTTAATTTAAAATTTTATTATTTCATATAACAGCAAAATCAAATTGCAATTTGTTTGGAATGGCTACTAGTTCAAGTTCAGTGGGTATTGATGCAAACAAAAAATTCAAAATTGATCAAGCATATCCATTAAGGAATTATGTTATGATGCTTGAACAACTTCCAGGAGGTGGGGCATTCATTTGGGATTGTGAGTGCAGAGTCCAATTTGAGAGCTCATATAGTCAAGTGAAAGCTCACTTATGTGCACAAAGTGTGAAAGGGATTAGAATATGTGAAGGGTGCAATAAGAAGGGGTTTCCAATAGAAAAAATTATGGCAATCATTAGAGAACAAGAACAAGTTGATGTTGGGGTTGACCCTGCAGTGCAACGGTTAAGTTGCAAGGGCAGCAGTTGGATTGTCTAAAGTTCGAATCCCACAGTGGAGAGTGGGCATGCCGTAGGGAGATAGCGGCAACGGGGTCAACAAAGGAAGTAGCAACAGTGGATATGGTGGTGGCGGTTCAGAATGGCGGGGATGAGGTCCCCCGAATGTGGCCTCATTGATTCATAGCTCCAGTCAAAAGCATTCAGGGTGCTGCCCCTTAGTAGTGATTTACCTAACAAAAACAAAAAAAGAACAAGCTAATGCTATGAATGAAAGAGCGAAATTAAGATCTCATCCTTAGCAAAGAAAACATCAATAACTTTACCTACACATTTTGTATGGCCTCTCAAGATCCTTTCTAGAGACACCCTCTATCCAAGTATAAGATCCCACTCCTTCCTGCAAACGAGGCCCATTGGATAAGGCATTTCAAAATGATGCAAGAGGCATTGCAAAGGAAAAAGTTGCATGTTGCATCTATGCCTATGGTCTTCCTTTAAATTTGGTGAGATACCATATTGGCATGAAATGGTGGCAGCAATCAATAGTGCACCTTCTAGTTTCACAGGTCCTAGGCATGAAAAAGTGCGCACCACCTTATTGGCAAGAGAAAAAAAATTGTAGGGACATCACTCAAACTAATTAGGGATTCTTGATTGAAGTAGGAGCGTCTATTGTTTCTGATGGATGGAAAGATTGCAAAAACCGACCTTTAATAAATGTTATTGTAGTGTCCCCCAAAGGGGCAATGTTTTTGAAGGCGGTTGATTGTGAGAGGCAAATCAAGGATGCAAAATTCATTTCAAAAATCCTCATTGAGTCCATAGAGATGGTGGGTCCTGAAAATGTTGTCCAAATCATTACAAACAATGCAAAAAAATTGTAGGGCTGCAGGTGCTTTGGTTGAGGAAAGGTATGTATAACACATTTTTTGGACACCATGCACCGTACACTCCCTTAACTTGGTGATGCAAGCAATTGGCACTGAAATAGAGTGGGTGAAAGCTATATACCAAGAGGGTGAGGAGATCCAAATGTTTGTGACAAACCACCATATGTCACAAGGCATTTTCAGGACTTTTTCGAATTTGGAATTGTTGAAGGTAAATTTAATTTAATTATTTAATTTATTTCTTAATTTTATTTATGCCATGTTTACTTATATAATAGATTTCAATGTGTTATTAACTTATTTTTTACATGATCCTAGGTTGTTGAGACCCGATTTGCATCACACACGATTGTTTTGAGATGACTTGTGAAGGTGCGAGAGGCATTGGGTGCCATGGTTATTAGCAACCAATGGAGCATTTGGAAGCAATCAACTTTATAGAGGGCCTAGAAGGTCAAATCATTGATCCTAGATGACGATTGGGGGGCTAGTGTGGACTGTCTTGAATTTCAACGAGACAGTCATGAGTATGATCAGATTTGTTGATACTGATCAACCATGTTTGGGGGAAATCTATGATGGCATTGACTCCATGATAAATAAAAAATAAAGGTCATAATAGCACAAAAAGAGAATGACTCCAAAGAAACATTTTTCCAAAGTGTTGAAAAAATCATTCATCGCCGCTAGAACAAGATAAACACACTATTGCATCTCCTTTCATATGCATTATCTCCCAATTACTATAGCGCACAAATACTTGCTTTGCCATGGAGAACTCCACCATATAGAGATAGTGAAGTTGCTAATGGGTACAAGTGGGCATTCAGATGACTCTTCTCAAATCATGAAGTGGTGGAAAATGTTAGGTTGGCATGTTCATCTCACGACAAGATCATAGTATTTGTGCTCTTCAAGACCTATACAATGTAGATGCTCGTACATGGTGGTTGGTGGAAATATTGCAATTGATGTCAAAGGCATATGGACAAGATTGTTAGAATTATTATCATTGATGTCAAAAGAAGACTTTCGTGATGAAAAGTTCATTGATTAAAGACAAGGAATAATAAGAGTTTAATTTAATTTATTTATGGCCGACTTCCATCTAATTATGGCAGCACTAGATTCAAAAGGTAGAAATTAAAATTCATTTTTATCAAAGGTGGCCTACTTTGAAAGATGAATTTAAATATTTAAAATAAATTTTATGTCAAATCTTGGCTGACCTACTTTTGATATAGTGCACAATTTGGATATAAATACAAGTTATTTTGGAGGTTAAAAAGCAAGTTCTTCATTGCAAAAATCATTCCTTTTAAGAGCAAAAATTAGGAGAAGAAAAGCAGATATAAAAAGAAAAAGACAAGATCATTGTGGCTGATTTGGAGCTGACCTTTAAGGCAGATTTATAGCAGACATTGTGCCTGATTTGGAGTAGACCTTTAAGGCAGATTTATAGCAAACATTGTGCCTGAATTGAAGCAGACCTTTATGGAAGTTTTATAGCAGACATTGTGCCTAATTTGGAGTAGAATTTGGATCAAAAATTGTATCATTTTGGGGCAGAGATATAAGGCAAACTTGAGCAGAGATATAAGGCAGATTTGGAGCAAAGATTAAGGCTGAATTGGAGCAGAAATATGTGAAGTTTTGGAGCAGGCTTTGGAGAGGTTGGTGCCTCTCATTAGAAGGGATCGGTGTCTCTTGCTGAGTTGGTGCTCAATGGTGGGGATTGGAGTCTCTAGCAGGTTGGTGCCTACGAATATTGTAAGAAGATTTATACAACTAATGTTTTGTCGTGGTTTTCTCCCGTAAGAGTTTCCACGTAGAATCGTGTGTCTTTTATGTGTGTTCTTAATTGCCATATCTTGCATATTTGGTATTGCTATGGATAATTAAGGTTTGAAGTAATATTGCTATGTTTGCTTAAGTTGAGAAGAAATAAAGTTTTGATCTATACTGATTCACCCCCCCTTTCAATATAAGTGTGTGTTTCATTAGTGGTACCTCCATGGGCAAGATTATTTGTTCCTCCTGTTTACTCACTGGTAGTGTTCAGCGTACTACAGGAGTAAACGAGAATAATTCACAAACATAATGTACGTACTAGAATATGAATCACATTTGAATCACAAAACAATCGTAAGAGTAATTGCACAGCACAATGGATTGATTGGTTTCATGAAGTATCTCAACAATACATAGCAATTGACTGTATCCAACTACAAATGACAAGATACATATATAGATGGCCAAGGTTGGTTGGGATACCAACCGTCGGCAACTCTTCCTAACTACCTGCCCGACAACTAATCCAACTTTTACTTTAAATTGTGCATGTATTATTTAAACTATTATTATCTATTCCCAGTATGACCGACTACAACATTTATTTAATTAGTACGGTCGAATACAATATAATTATTTATTAACATGGCCATCTACACCTCCAACCTCTTGCAATCAAGATTCTATCACAAGTTTTTTTTTATTTAATATTTGTAATGTAGACTTTAGTACTTACCATTCTTTAATTTATTTTGCATTTTTTTATTTTTAAGTTGTGTTGGTTTTCTCTCAAATCTCAACAAGTTGCAAGTTTTTCGGCTGAACGGAATTGGAGTACATACTTACTTATCCACTCAATGAAGCGTAACCGATTGGCTGTAAAAAAAATAAAAGACTTGGTTTATGTCAATTCCAACTTGCGTCTTCTATCACATAAGCAAGACCAGTACAAGGAAGCTTCAATGAATAATTGGGACATAGCCCCTACGTGTGCCAACTTGGATGCATCTATTGCAAAGCTTCCTAGAGTCACTATTGAAGAGCACACAGAAAATACTAAGAGAGGCGGGGCGGAGCGGAGGGTGGGGGGAATCAGTATCTTAAAACTTTCCAATCAAAACACTATAACACAGAATCAAAACAAAGAGCAAAGAAAACATAATTCAGTTTTTACGTGGAAAACCCTCTTGGGAAAAACCACGGCAAAATATTGCTTTTATTTACTTCAAAGGGCACCAACCCAGATTACAAAAGTGAGCAGAAACTTCGTATGGCTGAAGCACCAACTCCAGCATGAACACCAACTCACTGAAGTCTTGAAAGAAAAACATACAGCCCCTATACACTGCAACTGTGAAATCTTGATATCAGCATACTTTCTTCATATCAACTGAAATACCTATGCTTGCATACTAATCAAACTGTGAAATATTGTTCAGAATTTCAACTCCATCAAACAACACTGAATCCTTTCTCTACCTTTTGGCATTCTCCAAAACTTTCAAGACAGAAAAATCACTTAAGACATTTGAGAAAATCTGTCAGAAAAATGCTTTGAACAACCCAGACTTTCACAAGCTGCACCCTCTCTCATGCAGCTCATACAGAAATAAATGATGTTGATGCAAACTAAGGATAGCCACGAACACACTCAAAATATAATGTCTCCCCTTTTTGACAAAGAAAACCAAACATGAATCCTACAGAATGATTCAACACCAATACTCAAGAAATAAAAATGAATTTGCATCAATTCACACCACCATATTGAGCTGAGTATCTCACAAACACAAAACGTCTCTAGTCTTCAAACTGAAGTCGATAGCAAGGCAAGAGTCCCACACAGAACCTGCATACTACACTTAAGGATATGAAAATCAATCTTTCCGCTTACTTACCACCTATAGCCCCAAAAACGACTGAAGAGAGATATCTGCATATTTACAAAACACAAGAAGCTTTGACTCAACACTTCAGTAACTTCCAAAACAGGGTGACTCAGAAATAAATGGTGTGCAATGGCATTTGTAGTAATCACGTCCTCCTCCAAATACACTATCTCATCGAAACATCCTCACCATTTCATATGCACTTTTGCACAGATTTCTCATATTCGAACTTGACTTGAATATTCATAAATCATAACATTGGACCTGAGCATGATTAAAACATAATACCATTGAGAATGCTCACACGGCTCATGCAAAAATACTGAACAAGTGCACACACACCGTTAACAAAATGATCAGAGAGATAAAAATGAATACCATCAGAAGTCCTGTGCATATCAACTAAACAAAAAAAACATTGTTTTTACTCACATTACCAACACGATCGACCAAGAGAAGAATAACAGACAAAAACAATAACTTCTGCAATCATGTATTTTGAACGTGATAAAGAGAGTGATCTACAGAATCTTTGAATGAAAGCAATATCATCTTTGAAATTCTCGTGACTTCCACCTCATAAATCTGGCGTTTTTTCAAAGAGAGTAAAAACAGTGAAGGCAAAGTGTAAATGTAATTGCATACACTCAACCTGAAGAAAAATATCAATGCAATTGAGAATTTCAATAATACGCCACGACTCCTGTAGCTGTCGACAGAAAATAGAGAAGTTGGCATTAAATAAGAGTCTGAAACCATCGATTGAAAGCCGCCCACAACACTAAAACAAGTCATTGCCAGTCATAAAGAAAACCACAAATCCATAAGTCGCCACAAAATAGAGAAAGCGTTACAAGAAAGAGTCGACCCTTTGACAAGTCATCTCTGATTTGGCATTAGGAAATAAAGATCGCTGACTCCAAAGACATTCCACATGGCACATTAAAACGAAAAAGCTGACTCCAACCATTTCAACTTCAAACATCTGCAATTTCAAGCTTAGACTATATGCAGCGATATAGACATACTCTGCTAGAGGAACAAGAGAATAGACTTAAGAAATGCCAGCCTTTGACATCAATAACAAATATTCAACAACTATAGATGATGATGATGATGAGACTCTTACACATGATGCACCTGCTGTGAGTGGCAATGCATTTACTTGTGGTTCAAATGATGTTGAACCAAATGATGACCATGATCTAGATCCTTTTGATGATTGATGAAGATTGAAGACAATTATACAAAAATTTTATTGCATTTATTTCAATTTTGTAATTGTAATGATTTTCATTTGAATTGTGACCCTAGACACATATGATATATGACATAATATTGAAATTTTGAACCATCAATTGGCATCTATCTTTATAACTACCATTGATCAATGATGAAGTATCATACTGTCAAATGTATTTACAATTTTGCATACATGTATATACATATATATATATATATATATATAGCCATACCCAAACGTACTATACCCAAGGAAAAAAAAAATTGTCGCATCAACGTGCTCGATCCCATACAGAACCAGCAACTTAGAATTTGAATAATACAATTTTTAACTTTTATTTAAACATAAATATAAAATTTAAAACAAAAAATATTAAATAAATTTTAAAAAGTTAAAAATTTAAATAAATATATAAATATTTTAAAAATAATAAAAAACATTTAAAATAAAAAAACTTCAAAATATTAAAAGTTAAAAAAACTTCAAAATATTAATATTTAACTTTTTAAGAAAATGCTAGGCTAAGGATGATGCACAATCTCCAATAGGTAACTTGTAAAACCATAAAATGACTTAAGATGTGCTATGGATTCAATCGTTGTGGATCTTCAAATTGATAAATGTGTCGATGATTTTATAATGTTTCTTGTAGAAAATTAAAGTCAAGAGTAAAGCAAAATGGTGACGATAACAATTTCCAAAGGATCTACAAACAACATTGACATTGTTACAAACCACCAATCTTGAAAACCTATAATCATGTACAACCCTAGATAGATAGTTATGTTTGTAGTGTTGCTACTTTGAAATCTTTTGGTGTCATTTTTGGTTTAAAGTATTAGTTCTCTCTAAGGATACAGGGCCCAATAGAACTCATAGCTATTTCATCAAAGAAAAAAAACCATTAACATAATAACTAAGACATTAATAGCTGAGATGAATGGATGCAAGTTAAATTAGATGCTAAGGAAGAAAATCAAGGAAGAGGAGTTTCTACAAGAATAAGTGAAGAAAGTGATGAAGAGCAATATGAATTCTAGCCATAAAAACTTTTTTTTTAATTCAGGGGGTAAACGCTTTTGACCCGGAGCTACGAACCGGTGAGGTCACAAACAGGGGACCTCATCCCCAATACAACCACACAACAACGCCACCTTTAAACCATTACACCATGCCAATATTGGCTCTAGCCATAAGAACTTGAATAAGATTGGAACTTTAATAAAACATATATATCCAAAACCATTTCTAAATGGGTGGCAAGTCAAAGATTGATCCTATAAATATTTTGGAAGTTTAATTCCAATGATGTGTTAATACATGGGATTACAAGGTTAAGAATATTTTGAATATTGGCAGATAAAGGATCCCCCAAACATAAAATTTGCAAGGGCTAAGTTGAAGAGCCATACAAACTACTTCATGAAAGGTGAGTAGTTAGAATGAAATAAAAGAGGAAATGAGCAAATAATGTTTGCAAAATTTAGAATTTTTTTTCCTTTTAATTATTGTCTGTGTTTTCTCAAGAAAAAAGAGAGTGAAAATGATTAGATTAAGGACTTTTACAAGTTGACAATCAGATTTGATCATATAAGGAAAGATGAAGAGAAAACTTCAAGGTATATAAATTGACTTAGAATTTTATTTAAGATGAGATGTGCATACTTCATTTGCAGTTTGTAGAAGAAGCATAATAGATGGCTTTGAGGGATAGAGACAAATTGTTAAGAAGTTAATATGTAAGAGGATGAGACATGGGAAGTGATTGTTAGCAAAGCCAGAGTTTGGAAATCAAGAAAATAAAGAGGAAACATCAAGCTCCTCACAGCATAGTCAATGAGACGACTTTTGTTTTACTTTTCATGGAAAAAGAATCTAAGGAATTTGTTTTAGATGTGGTGAGCATGGCCATCTTCAGGATGAACCTCTAGGAACAAAGGACATAGAAGTGAGGCAAGAGCACGTGTAGCTTGAGCAGAAGATGAATTGCAAGACCAATAAGATGTTTTAGTTTAATCAGAGGTTCAGTGGAAGGTGAGACTTTGATGTTGACGAGTGTTGCTGAATTCAAGTAAGGATGAAAGTCTGAGTCAAAGAGAGTATTTTTAATACAAAGACCGAAGGTAAGTGTTGTCAATTCATTATTGATGGTGGTAGTACTAATTAAACTACTACCAAACCACCCTATAAATAGCTAGTGGGTACTTAGATATATTAGTATGCCAAAGTAACTTCTTATGTTAAGTTGTCTCAAGACAATTAAGTATGTATTATTGATAACAAAAAGGTGTGACCTTTGATGATTGCCTTAGACTCATATTTGTTTTCACTTGTTTTTAAATAAAATTATCATTGTTCTATTGGAATTTATTGTTGTTCTACATTTTGTGCATACTGCTATGTTTTATTATATTTTTTCTTGTTATATCTATTAAGTGCTTTCCATATAAGCTAAAAAATATGTCATGTCCCCTTTTTGAGCTAAAGAAATAATTTATTAGTTTAACTTAAGTTGTCATAAAAGTAACTTTATATTATATTTTATTAAAAGGCAACTTATATTTTCTATTAAAAGGTTCCAAGTTGTTATCAAAATCCTTGATAAGAAAAAGGGGCCAAAAGTGATGCTTTATTAGTTCTTTTTAGACAGTTAGAAAATAAATTTTTGGCAGAAAATGGAAAAAAATAATAATATTATTATATTCCCTCAAAGAGCCCATAAAAGAAGAGGTTTGGGAGAGGAGGAGGCATCTATTGTTTTGTGAACAAACCCCCATTTCTGAGATTGAACCCCCATGGTCATCCTTCTGCCTAAGGATGAAAACACTTTTGGCATAGAGATTTGGAGAACGAAAAGCCTCTTAAGTTTTCTTCTGGATTTGGGGACAAAAGCCCTCCTATCAATTTGAGCACTTTCATTCAGGGATTACCGTATGTATTGAACAGTTGCAAAAGATTATTCAAATTCAGTTGGTTTGGTATGTGATGAAGATTTCCAAATTTTGGTGTGTTGTGTGAGATTTTCAGTCTTTGTTGTGGATTGACGAAATTTCCAGTTTGTTAATGTTATATTATATTATTGCTAAATCAGGATTATTTGATTAAAGATTTGCATTTTCCAGTTTTCATTATATAATTATTAGTCCCAGCTGTACCATTCTATATTGCTATGTTTATACTGGCCATACCATGCCTTGTTAATTATTTATTTGAAAGGAATCCTTGTACTCTTTTTTGAAGCTGTTATATTAAAATTCTATTGGCTGTCATACCAAATGGAAGGAATCACAACATCTTATTATTAATATTTTAATGTTTCTTTGCGAGCATCGTACAAATTGCAAAGGAGGACGTATGAGTTAAGAAGAATTAATTTCATTGGCCATCATACAAGCCAAAAAAAAGGGGCTGCACTTTATCCTTGCCGTGCACATTAAATTAATATTATTTTTCCCTTCGTCTGTCATATGTAGCATTGAAAATATTATTATTTGTTTTTGCCACTGTACATCTTGGAGGAATTTAATAGTTATATGTCCGGGTGCCATACTTATTCATTGGAGGTCATTCTTCAGTGAATAGTGGATGCAGCATGTTATTAGCCTTTGATAGCTGCTGATTAAGTGTTTGTATTAAGTCTTTGTATTAATCCTTGGAATAAATGTTTGTATTATTTTTCTCTTGAACTCAATCATGCAAGTTAGACATTACAGCAAGCATTTCAGTATAATCTAAAAATTCTGTTATATTGCAGCTAACTGATATATATCCATCTTTGCTTCAATTATTGTGTGCTTCTAGCATTAATAATTTTTAGTTGGATTATGTAAATCTGTGCAGTTCTCCGCCAGATTAGTTTTAATATTATTGACAGAATTTGGAAGGCCTAGCCACCAGTTCCTTTATTGATATTGCATTGATTTTGATGTGGAATCCGGAAGGCTTTGTCGCCATGACCCACATTCATAATTTGTGTCTGCATGCAGTATAAGCTATTTGGCTTGCCACCAGCAATGCATTCTTGATTTAATTTTTGTTACTGTATGCTCTCACCCTGCCCACATCGAGATCTCAGTGATCAAAAAGTGGTGGGATTTGTGTATCGACATTGAAAATTTGTTAAGTTGTCAAGTTATCCTGTTTGGGACATTACAAAAGAACACTTGAGCCCTATGCATGGTAAAATTGGTGAACCACAACAAAGGAAAGTTGTCCACTATTATTAATGGATAGCCATTTTGATTTTCAAGGCAGTGAAAATACACCTAAGAACAGGTGAACAATCAAACAAAGTAGAAGTTGACTCATTATAAGCACAAATCACACAATTAGAAGTATCAGAAGCTAGACCCAAAATTGAGGTAGAAGTGACACCAGCTGCCAAGAAGGATTCAGAGCTAATCATCTATACTTGCTGAAACAAAGCAGCATTCACCTGGACTATTAACTATCCATCAAAGTGAAAACAACTTCATGAAAGACTAATAAAAGGTAAGAGAACAGAACTTACCAAAAGACAGCTAAAAAGGAAGAGAACAGACTCAAAACCACCATTGATTTCCACATCTGCTAGGAATTGTTTTCAACCCAACCAAGACCCAATAACACAATACTTAAACTGAGAACATTATTGGAAAGCCAGGAGTATAACACAAGATAATGTAAAGGTTCTTACTTGAAACATCACAAGACTCTGCAATAAAGAGGTCTGGTCAACTAAAAATAAACCAGAAAAGAATTCATAGCAGAAAATTGAAATCAGCATTTACTAAAAGAATTCTAAAAGTGGCATGCTGATGCCCAAACCTTTGATGAGCTGAGATGTACAGAGCAAAGAAAAAGATGAATCTTTGACTACAACGGGAGAATGTTGAATTAGTACAAATACTCAACAATCTAATAGGGGATGATTTATAAAGATTGAATTTACAACAAATGCTCAATAATCCAATTTGGGATGATTTAAAAGACCAACACTTTGTAAATTGATTGAGAAAAGTATTCCAATAGAGTCTAAGGATAGTGCCATCATCGAAATACCAAGATATATTTCTGCAAATTTTGTAAGTTAAGCAAATGATTTTACTACAGAAGAGAGGAAGATGAAGATATATTTGAGTCTAAAGTAGAAGAAATAAGATTGCTAAACAAAATAGATGACTAGAAAGCTCAATTCAGAAAAGTGGGAATATGTTGTCTAAAATGTCAAAATGATCCTCACAGATAAGATGAGTGCACTGTAAAGTACTGTGAAATTTGTCATGTATGACCTCAGGATATTAGTGAAAATCTATTTAATCTCAATATTAGCAAAACTGAAAGAAGAAAAAAATGTATGAAGGTACAACAGACACCATCAAGTAGAGTGAATCAAACAGGATCATAAAGATTGTAAAATCAGCTAACTAATTCATTATTCATTCAATTAATCAAAACCAAGTTTTAACTTGAAAACACTCTTTAACACTTACATTAAATATCAACTTTAACTAAGTCTTATTTCTTTATTCCCAGCCGACTAATTACATTTTGGCCAGCTACAATATATACTATTTACAGATCTGACTGCCATCATAAAAGTTGTGTTCCAAGGTTTTACAGGTTTTTCTTGTGGTGTGATTAGTTTTGCAGATTGTGTTTCCTGTCAGCCACTAGTACAAGAGGAGAAGGTAAGTTTCTTTTTAGCATGAGATATACACCAAGAAGTGGAATGGATTAGTAAGAAGTAAGGCCAATAAAGAAGAATTGACACCTCAAGTCAGATGAAGGTGTGCCAAACATTTTCCAATTCAACAGGAAGCTTGACTGATTGGAAAAGATTATGAATGATTTCATGGGATAGCTAGGAGTATCCGAAAACAAATGAGGAGCTGAGAACAGAGCGGCCCAAGCCCATGCGAAGCAACAGCTTCATACCATCCTTCCATACCCATCTCCATTCAACATGAAAGTCCAGATTGTAAACCTGCCATAAAAAAGGTTGTGTATACAGAGAGAAACTTGACCACTGACTGGCTTAGTTTGAGGTGTATTTAAATTTAAATAATATTAGCGAACAACAAATTTCTTTTGCCAGATTGAAATTGGCAAGTCATACACTCACGTGTTTTGAGAGTTATGTCCATTCATTGAGAATAAGGAAGTTACAACCATCATGTATATGGGATGAGCTTAAGAAGACAAATAAGAAGCAATGTTATCCTATTTGTTAAGAGGATAGGTCTATTAACTGGAAACATTTTAGCGACAATATTAGAATAATATCTTTCTATTTTTGTCATTAATGGTCATCTCGTTTTTTTTCTAACTTCGTCTTTTGTTAACGATTGGTTCTTTTAGAAACATCGTATCTTGTAATCTATTTAAGGAACTTTCGTTCCTCTGTTTAATAAGAACAACATCGATTTTGTAACATGGTATCAAAGCAGTAAAAGTAATTTTTTCAAAAAAATTAATAATTTTGTTTTTTTTCGAAATTATTTGTCTAAATTTTTCGAAAATCTTTGGACTGTTCTTCTGCAATTTCGAGGGCGCCATTGTTTATGGAAAAATTTGTGGGTCTTGTTTTCTTCTAGCCGTGAATTTGTGAAGGCTTTAAATTGTGGCAAAAGAAACGCGATTTTAAAAAATTGCGGATTTCAACCTGCATTTTTTGTCCTTAAAATCCGTTTTTTTTTTTTTGATAAATCTGTGTTTCTGAGGTGTGGATTTTTTCTGCAAAAGTCTTCAGGACGCATTTTTGAGATTGTCATTATGTTGGGCGACTTTTGTAACTCGCATGTCTTCTTTTTTTTTTGCATCATTTTTGACGCGTTTTTCTACTCTGCCCTCACCCACTTTTTGCGATGCCCGCGCGACCCCCTTTCAGACGCATTTTCATCTACACAGCAGTCTATGACGCCCTTCTATGCACTAAAACGGGAGTATTTGATTCGTGCAACAAAATCAAATTTTTTAGCCGCGTCTTCTGATCAGGTTTTTTTTCTGATTGTTTCAGATAAAATCGCGTTTTTAGTCACAATTTTCAGATTTTCTGGACACTGATGGGAGTTCTTCGGACACATTTCATCCTTTTTTTGGGTGACGCGATTTGGGTCTACACTCTACTCGCGATTTCCAGAAATTTCTGTGTTTTCATGGCCACCTAGGGTTTCTACATTTTCGGCTAGGGTTTTGACCCTCTGTTTCAAATCCAATTTTTTTTTTTAATTTTAGATTCCTTGTGGGTTTTTCGAGAGCTTTTTTGGGTTGGTCTTATATTTTTCTGGGTGCTTCATTTTCCATGCCTCAATTTTTGTGCAGATTTGTTTTGTTTTTTGGCGGCTAGGGTTCCAAACCCTCTGTTTTTCAAGCCAACAATCGA
The DNA here is from genome assembly GCA_007258455.2 of Sequoia sempervirens. Classification (NCBI taxonomy): domain Eukaryota; kingdom Viridiplantae; phylum Streptophyta; class Pinopsida; order Cupressales; family Cupressaceae; genus Sequoia; species Sequoia sempervirens. The sequence continues at coordinate 901,267,682 of VDFB02281492.1, forward strand.
TGTCCTGGGTTTTTTAAATATTTTTTTGTCTCGTAAAGAAAAAAAATCTGTCTTCTGGGTTTTAAAAATTCCGGGAGGGTTTATAATTTTCTCAAAAATTAAGAATTTTTCTTCTATATACTCTAATCAAGGTTTCTATCGTTTGGGAGGACTCTCTAGTATTTGGTTTTTACCGTTTTTTCCGAAAAACAATGATTTGTAATCTTGGGTTTGGCATTTTTTTCTTCAAGATCGTGGTTTGTTGCAGTTAGTTTTTTGGTCGCACCCAGAGTTGCTAGGGCGAACATCTACACATCTGGCTTCTTGCAGTTTGTTCTGGGGTGTTATGCTCATTTGCAAAAGTTTGAAGGGTTTGCCAATTTTTCCTCAAAATTGTAGCAACTGTTCTCGATGTGTCTAGTTACACGGAGGGACAATTCTCCAACTTCAGGTTGGATAGTTGGTGTTGTTATTTCCAGAAGTTCTGCAATTTCTAGGAGGGTTGGTGGCAGACTCATCTCAAGTGGCAAAGTCAATGGCAGAGTCAATGGCAGGCTCTTGTCTTTTGTTGCAGCAACGTTCTGAGAAGAAGGGGACCCCCTTCTCTGTTATCTCTGGTAGTTAGAATGATGACCATTAAGGGAGGGTATTAGAATAATATCTTTCTATTTTTGTCGTTAATGGTCATCTCGTTTTTTTTCTAACTTCGTCTTTTGTTAACGATTGTTTCTTTTAGAAACATCGTATCTTGTAATCTATTTAAAGAACTTTTGTTCCTCTGTTTAATAAGAACAACATTGATTTTGTAACAGACAAAAAGGGACAAAATATTTGGGAATATACAAGACCGTTTCACAAAAAAAGGTTCTCCAAATGAACAAGGATGTCCAAGATTGTGACAACTTAATGAAGTATATTTAGAGGCTTGCATGGTTATCTAAAGAGCCCCATGTTGTTGGCCAATCTTAAAGACACGGATGAGCCATAATCTCAAGCTTGCTATCGTGGCATTAGATCTATTGACCAATCACCAGCTAAGTTTATCAAAGAAAAAGACATGCCTTATTCATCACAAATAAATCTATGATGATAGCTTGGTCCATACAGGGCAACAATGATTGCTAATGATTATGAATTGAATGAGTATTTTATTTTAACCTACAATGTCATGTAATAAAATCTATAATGTATTGTGCTTGATCATAAGGGTTTCAAATCACTTGTACTGCTCCAAATTGCTTAAAGAAAGTAAATTTTGTGAAGTACAAAGCTAAAATAAGATGGGTGCTCTAGATCATAAACATTGCCAAAAATCTTTAGTATATCACGATTTCTCCTAATAAATCTTTTATCATTGCCTCTGCCAATAAATTGCCAAAAAACTTGTGAGAAATTGAATTTATCAAGTCAACACATTTCTCCTAATTTTTCGACCAATTTACCACTGCTAAAATATGATTTGTTGGTAAGTAATCACAATTTTTCCTGCTTAAATCAGAATTTTTTGTTCAGAAAAATCTAGGGTTAGGATTTTTTCTGATTTTCCCCTAACCCTAGCCCAATATTTTCCCAAGTTTTCCTGATTTTATCCCAATAAATTGAAAATATTTTTATCTTTTGGTTTGCAGAAAAATTCCTGAGTAAGATGTTTGCTTCTATGGTTGAGATACCTTATGACAAGCATATTTAAAAGGCACATATTGATAAGAGTTGAAGAACATAACTAGCAACCATAAAATCAAAATTAATGATTTATATCAATATGACCATCACCTTTTCACTTTGAAATTTAACACTGCAATAGGAATCTCAACCAAGGGAAAAAAAACAGTCCCATATACCTGCAGTCACTGAGCCTCCTGGAGAATTGATGAACAATTTTATGTCTTTGGTTGAGTCTTCTGCATCCAAAAGCAAAAGTTGGTTGATAACAAAATCCGCACTGTTATCATCTACCTGCCCACCATATCAACAACAGAAAAGTAGGCAGGATGAGGTTTGAGTCTCAAAATACCAAAAACAACAGTTTACCAGGTCTGTATTGTCTAGATTTCAAAGCATGCACTCCTAGCTATAAAGCTCATAATTTGTGTAAAAGCATCCTTTATCAGGAATGTACTCAACATTATTTGAAGCTATTTTGTGAGGGTGATTGTAAATTCATAACATTCAACTAGAAAATGCTACAAACTAGGCAGAATTGAAAATAACCAGTTAGTAAATCAGTCAAGAGATTCAAGATTAAATGTGAAAAATGAAGATGTAAAACATAAAACAAGGATTCAAACAATGAAATCAAATCCTATTATACACCTAATTGCACCTCCAATAAAGCAAAGGAATTATATAAAAAGGTAAAAGAAAACAAGAATTCTCTTATCCACAACTCCTTGTTGCACACACAAAATGTGTGTGGTAGTGCTTGAATGAATTTGTGCTTGAATGATAATATGTAGTTGCTCTTCAAACTGTAATGGCCCGAGCTCTGGATCAATAGATTTTCAATTTATTTCTTATTGGATTGACAAAGGCTGTCATCCAATATTATTAAAGCTAATCGGCTTTCCAGATTATAAATGAAATTAATGAAATAAATGAACTATTTTATATAACACTTTGTTATCAATTCCACCGTAGTTCAACAATGGAAATTTGCCAAGACAATTTAGTGCTGTTTCTGATGTATTAATTTAAACTCATGTGATTGCATATGCCATAGGCTTGGCTTCTATCGAATTGCTGTTCCTGAACTTTATCCTTATATTCATGCAATTTACCTGTGGCGCTGTATCTGAATATTCCACTTGTTCATGTGTCCCATAATTGAATGATCATGGCTCCTTAGAGCACTTTTAGATCTGAAATTTCAATATATAAAAATCTGCACTTCTATTCATGATGTTTGCTTTGAAGCATCTTCCCTTTAATACTCACAATTTGGTCTAAAGTCACGTCTTTTCATTGCAACCTTTTTACAAAAGTCATGTCTCTTATGTTAATTGCTATTAATTAATCAATGCTCTTAATTATCTTCATTAATGCCCTTTAATCCTTGATTGCTGCATTATAATCATGGCTCTTGTTACCATCATCTTTGCTCTTGTAATTCTGAGTTTGCTCTTAATATCTTCCACGTAGGCTCCCACATAATACAAAGGAAATACGACACAACTTTGAAGGGGTGCAATGAACCTTTGATGACTGTGATCCATGTTATGAGGCAACGGCTCCTAAAATGAAATATATAGAAGACTTAGAGGCTTTAAATGGCAACGCCATCTCCTACGTTGACCGGTCCTCCTTCCCACGTCATCCACAAGAAGTCTACGATGGCTTTGAATGCACTCGGCTCTTTCAAGGGCTGCGACAAAGATATAGAGACTTAGAATAAATCTCGGGTAGCTAAAAGAAGCTGTGATATCACCAATCATAGAATATCTAGGCCCAGCAATATATCAAATACCTCCCAATCCAAGCAATCAATCACATGAATATTTCTGACAATGTGACATTTACCATCTGCGTTCATTTACTATCCATGACATGGGAACAATAATCATATATTAAATCATTCAATCCTTAGCAAAGATACATGAACCAATAGATGCCCAATAATCTTTATTTACTGCAATATAATATTCCCGCAGCAGGTATATGGCAATATATGCACCATTCAGATTCTCCACCAAAAACGGGACATTACAAAACTGCATGACTTCACATTCATGAGGTTTATTAAAAATGGCTTCCAAGGTCTATTTATAGATTGGATGGGCGATTGATCAAGGGTTGAGAATGATTTGAGAGTATCAAATGATTTTGAGAGTATCAAGAGAACCAGAAGCCTCCAGGAGTCACCTTGTGATTGGTGCACCTAAAGAGGGTCAACATTAAAGGGATTTAGATGGTCAAGATTGTCTTGGGAGAGGATGAAGGGTGAAGATCAAAAAAGTACTTTTAAGAAATCCAAAACGTCCTTTTTTGGAGACATGTGAAAGGTGCACTTAAAGAGGACCAAGATTAAAGGGATTTGGATGGTCAAGATTGTCTTGGGAAAGGATGAAGCATGAAGATCAAAAGGGTACTTCTAAGAAATGCAAAAAGTCCTTTTTTGGAGATATGTGAAGAGTGACTATTTTCTTGGAGAAATGGTTGGATAAGACTTGATGAGAGAATTTTTAGAGAAGAGGAATGGATGGGACAAGTGCATGCCAAGTTTGACCGTGGCTTATGCATGCTTTGGAATGTGCGAGTGGATTAATTAGCTAAAAAATTGGTTTTAGTCAACTAATTAATTAAGGGGGGTTTTTGAGAGAACAAAATAAATAGTTGTATTTATTTATTTTTTGGAGGATACGAATGTGAAGGGTGAACTTAATTAATTTTTTTAAGGGTGGACTGTGCAGGGAAGGGGAATAAATGATAAATTAATTAAATAAAAGATTTGAATTTATTTAATTAATGATAGGAGAGTGATTGAGAAGATTAATTAAATAATTGGTATTATATAATTAACGCTAGATCCCCCGCTCTGGTCCGAGGCAACATAGATTGGACAAAAGAAAGGAGGCCAAATGGTTGTCTCCACCAAGTGGAAGATTGAAGCTTAACTTCAACGGCCCCTCCAAGGGGAACCCGAGCGCCTCGGGAGCAGGATGTATAATTAGGAATGAAGTTGGGGAACTAATCTGGGTGGTATCAAAAAAACTCCCCATTGGCTTCGACGAAGCCAAGTTTGAAGTTCTAATTGAGGGGCTTCACCAATGCCGGCTGTTGGGTCTCAATAGTATAGACATAGAAGAGGACTCAATGATATGTATCTACATCTAGACTTACAATCTCAATTACTGGCTTTTCTTTCCAAGTAGGCACAGTGCTTGGAGGCAAAGAGCTGGAGTTTCAAGGCAGCACACTACAAATTTCAAATTGGCAGCGACTATGGATGTTGTTGGGTAGACCGTTCTAACAAATAAGGCGTTACCAAAGGACCTGAGCACTTTTGTTCATGATTACTACATGACAACATGTTATCATGGAATCTAGCAGTGCTCGATCCACGAATAACCCCACTACGAAACTTGTCAGTTTCATAGGTTCATGATGTTCAAGCACACAAAACAAGGTGAATTTCAATTCACCTTGATGTGCGGTCCAAAGTCTCAAACAGTCCGTTTGAGCATTTCCCCTGTCCGTCTTTCGAAGAGCTTCGAAATGAGCATCTTCGTTAGCTTCTAGCCTTTGGGAGTTGTGAAAATTGTCAAACATGTCGGAGCACTGAAAATCAGCACTCCTACATGTTGTTGCTTTTGCAAAATTTTAGTCTTTTTAATGCACAGGCAGTGATTTTCATCGCCAGTGCATATTTCACAATTTTTCGCCACTTTACCCGCCTTCATCAATGCAAACTCTTAGTTAATTTATTACGCCTTTTAAGTGACTTTTAAGTGATTTTTGTTTAATCATCTTCATTTCTTCACCTTTACTCCTTGCTCTATGTGCTGGATACTCACCAAACCTCCTCCAAACTCGCACGTGAAGATTTCTTCGCCATTTCGAGCTAGGGTTTTCACTTCTTTCCGCCAGGTATGTTGTTTGTTTCTTTGTTGCGTTTCTTTCCATTCGTGTTGACATCTCTACAAGTTTTGATTCCTTTTAGTCAAGTTAAACGTTTTCTTTGTTAGGTTTTTGAAGATCTCACTCTTTCACTTTCGATTTTGTTTTCCTTTCCTGTAATCGCGCCTTGCTCTCTTTTGTTTTGTTTTGAACTTTTTTGTGCCCTAGGTTTGTGGTAATCATCCTTTTTCCTTAGGCGCTTTTCTTCACTTTGTCTTTTCGTTTACCTCTCTGCTCTTACCTGTCGATGCCCTTCCTCAAATGTCGGGCGGTCATAATGTCTGTTTCGACAAATATGATGAAGTTTTGAAGTATTTCAATTGGGATTTTTTCACTAACTCTGGGTGCTCGAGCGGTGAAATTCACCGCTTGGACACCGTCCTTCCACCAACTAAAATATTGAAGCGTTAAAATACACCGCTCTGACGCTTCAAATTTTCACCAACTCCCTCATGTAGGAGCGGTGAAAATCAGCGCTCCTACATGGAGTTCTTTTTTCCTTCAAAATACAAAAGCGCTTAAAAAGCCTGCCCTTGCACTTCAAAATTTCCCAAGTGAGACAAAATGTCAAGGCGTTGATTTTCAACGCCTTGACACATTTGGCAATCTTACATATAAAATCATCATTCCAAGTGTAGGAGCATTGATTTTCAGCGCTCCTACACATTTGGCAGTTTTTCATCCTAAAACCCCGAAATCACTCTATTTTCGCTCCTAACACCGTTTCTTCGCTCTCACTCCGTTTTCTGTGCCAAATTGCTCGTTTCACGCTTGCTCCACATCGCTTGCTTGCCTCACACTTCCCAATGCTTCATTTTCGCCTAATGTCTATTGATTCACCATCCTTGCAATTTCTCTCCAGATCTCGTCAAGTGATCCTAAAAGTAATATCCTTTGATCCTGATTCTTCTAGATGACAACAAAGAAGCCTCCATCATCTTCTAAGAAAGAGGAAAAAATGAAATATAAATACCAAGGTGTCTTTCTGCCTACAGTAGTGATCTCAAAGGTGGACGAAATCAAGGACACCGAAGTCGGTCATCAGGACCTTGAAGACTTTGTTAAAAGGACTGAAAAGAAGCCCTTGGAGGATAGTTTGAGAGCCATTATCCATAGCAATCTGCATCTGGTGTCCACATTCCCGACATCTGCTCATCACACGGAGTTCGTTCTCCAGGTTGCATCCCACTACATCCGAGAGAGTAGAAGTGTAATAGATTCCTCTAGACAAGTGATGATGAGGCTAGACCCTAAATTCTTTGACATTGTTTTCAGAGTTCCACACATGGAAAGATACACCGAAATTTCAATGCAACAAGCGCAAGAGGCTTATGATGCAGATCCAACCAAGGCTAAAAATTTGATTAATAGCCAATGGTTGTGTTGGTGTAACAACTAACACCTCTGGAGTGCAAGTTAGTACGGACAGCTATGCACACTACGCAATGAGTGCTCTTCAAATTAGGAGGGGAAGCTCTCTCGTTGTGCCTGACAAAAGTGCTTGAAAAGGGAAATAAACTAAACTATATCCTGTCTTTTTGTCTCAGCTATAAGAGGTACAAGGCTTTCAAGAAAGCTATATACGTTGCAGCTAAGTATTTTCTGGTTTCGCAAGACTTAACTACAACACACAAAACTAAGTAACTTTAAACTATCCAATCCCCTCAAGAATTCAGAGCATGAGGAAACGGAGCAAGAATGATTATTTGACGATAAACAAGTACAGATTCTCAACTTGAAGGCAAGGTGGCACATCTATCAGCTCAATCTGAACAAGTTTATTATTCACACACATCACACGATAAACAAGTACAGATTCTCAACTTGAAGGCAAGATGGCACATCTATCAGCTCAATCTAAACAAGTTTATTGAACACAAAACATGATTAAACTAGCCACTATGTCTAACTAAGGAAAGAATTCACCATCATAATTGCATGAAACCCAAGTGGCATAATAATTCATCATAACAGTAAATACTCATGAACAAATATAGAACGAGCAATATTGAAGGCAAGGTAGGCACAACATATATTTCTCTCTCGTGCAAAAGTTATGTACAAATGAGCAAAAGCTCTTATTTATAGACATCAAAAGGTGTAGGGAACCCTAAAATCACCTTGAGTCAACTACAGTCTTGCAATGCATGCAAGATTTTATTGCTAAACCCTAACAAAGCAAACTATACAGTTAACTGGAAAATTACCATCAGTTAACTGGAAAATTACCATTAGTTAACTAGTACATCTAATCTAAATGGACAATGTGCAAGCATGCACGTCCTTATTGAAAGCAAAGTTAACTGGAACACTACCCTCAGTTAACTGAAAACCCTAATCCTAACTCCTGTGAAGATAATTCCAAGGAAGAGATATGCATGTATGAAATCAGCAAGTGAACTCAAGATTGAAAGTTGAGTTAATTGTTGCTCTTGGCTCTAACCTTGAAACTAACTGCAGATCCCAGCTGGCAGATCACTCCAAGTCATCTCGGTCCAACACCTCGACCAAGAATTCATCAATCACTCTGTCCTCTGGTACTTTAATGCTGTCCAAAACAATAATCTACTTCTTCAATTCCTTGTCACTCTCCTTGATCGTATGCATGCATTCTCTGACATCCTCAGCCGCCTTCTTGAAACTAGCTGAAATCATTGAAATGTTCTCCAGTTTAGACGCCACAGGATCTCCTTCAAGATTATCACGAATCAGCTTTTCAAACTCAGCTTGCACTACATTCAGTCCAATATACGTGCCATCCTCAAGAAGGTAATGACACGGGATCTGAACAACAAAGCCACTGACGAGTGCAAGAGCTCTGACAACATTATCTTTTAGTGAAAATAACTTGGTAGAGATCTTTTCACATGTCTCCATTTTGAAAAGGTGTTGCTCTTTCCAAGTGAAAACCTTCTCTCTATCTTCATCAATCTCCAAAGCATCATATGCAATAGACAACTGAGATATAAGAATTTGATCCTTGGCTATACCCTCTACAATTGAAATCTCAAGCAACTGGATCCTTTGACGAAGTTTATGTGCATCACTCCTCAACTGATATAAATCCATAAGAAGATGTCGACCTGTAACAATGAAGCTTTCAATCCAGTTGTCCAGAAGTCTGCCATGACTAACTAACTGATCCAATTTTCGTTGTTCTGCAGGTGTATTCTGTGGAAGAACAGGCGCTCTACTTGGATTTCCATGAACAAGATCAGAGATATATTGTCGAAGTTGACTGTTCTCGGCTTTAAGCAGTGCTTTATCTTCTTCGTCCTTCATGATGCATTCTTCAAGATTATTGGTGACAATCTTAAGAAGGCTCACGTCTGTTTCTCGAGTGGTCCTGCCAAGATTTGCCTTGGTGAAAATAAAATCACCGACTTCAACCTCATCTAGGCTCTTACCCTCTGGAGGAGTAGCAACCTCTTTAACAATCTCTGACTCTAGAGTCTTCTCGATATGCACCTGCTTCTTGATTTTTTTGTTCAACCTCTTATGATAAGGTTCACCAAACTCAGATAAATCAAGGTTATATGAAGGTTCTCGCCTCTGTCTTCCCAAAGTTCTCTCGAGCCAACAAGACTGAACAATATTATCAATTCAAGGAGAGAGTGTCCCTGATGTATCAACCTGTGGTGGGTCGGTTGCCTCTAATTCTACTTGAACTGGTATCTCAGGCTCTGAATCTATATCAATAAGATGCACACGCGGTGAACTAGGAGGCGAAATACGTGGCTCAACTTGAATGACTATCTCCACTAGGATCTCAAGCGCATTCTCTACTTGCTTCTGCTTCCTTTTACTAGTAGTCCTCCCTCTCGTGTTTCCACTGAGTCTAACCCCTTCAGGTGGCGTCAAGATAACCTTGACCAAAGGCCTTGACCTCGAAGTAGAAGGTAATGAAGAAAAACCTACTGGCGGCTCTATAACAGGAATTGACTTTCGCCTTCGTTTACTCTCCAAGAACTACCTGCTGGTCTTGATAACTGATCTAGACATGTCTTCAATAGAAGTATTCTCCTTAGTATACCAATCTGGTGAGCAAAGTGGCTGTTGAGCAACTTGATCCTTGACATATGAATTAAGCAGAACCTCTCCATCATCATCTGATAGACCGTCAACATCCTCTAATAGGTAATCAGAGAGATGAGTAATAGTGAGTCTACAATAGTGATGACGACGAACCTCAAATTCATCCTCGCAATTAGCCCAGAAGTCTTCAAGTGTTGGCTTATGTGCAATCCCTCACTCCAACCTGGTTGCATATTGACCCAAAGGATCATAGGAATGCCTCTCAGTATGAGACTTGAGTTTGAATTTCTCCATCTCGGTTGGCATATACTTGGCATCTGCCGCAGTTCTGCATGTGAAAATACCCAATCCAAACGGAAAGGAAATTGTAAACTTATGACGACTGCGAAGAAAGGAGTGAACGTGTTGAACTTGTCTGAGAAATTCCATGAAAAGGATCTTGTCTGAAGGGTACCTTGGTAACATTAAAGGCTCTCCAACGTATCCAGAAACCCGGATGTATGTAAAAGTAGGGAATTGGATAAACCAATCCGCCCAAGTCTCCATCACTAATTTTGCCTCCACAGAAATCCGGATGTGCATTTCATTGTCAAGATCTCTGACTATCTTCATAGAAAAGTGATCATTCACTGCTCGGAAATCATGTTCAGCTTTAGAAAATTCCAACTGAGAGTAGTACTCGTGAACACGTTGAACACCAAGAGTCCCGTTAGTTTTTAGGTGTCTTTAACAGCCTTGAGATGCAACTAAGTAGACCAAGTAAGACACCGTGTGAAACTCATGAAACTTGAGAAATCCAGTAATCTGCTGATGTAGGCAATCGTTGATCAACATGGCCCAGTCAAAATGTTTTGTGCCATCAAGGATCCTGGAAATGATGTAAAACATCCATGGTCGGAAAGTACTAGCATCTTCTTGACCTGTAACTCGATTAAGTAGAGTTATCAAAACAGCAACTTCATCCTTGAATTCACCACGACCAACCTTTTTAGGCATGTTAATCTTCTGAACCTTCAACCATCTCTGAGCAACCTTTCTCTGTGAACGTTCTGGATCTCCATCCCATATTTTCTCACAGGCCTCAATAACCACAGTGAAATTATCTGAATGAGGAGGAATAGCAAAGCATTTCTCTACATCCTTTGGCTTAAGACTACAGATGACTCTCCCATCGGCTGATCTGATTTGTCGTGAAGACGAGTCGTAATGCTTGATGCAAGCAAGAACAAACTCAAGATCGAAAGCGGTGACGGGAATAGATGCTGCTGCCAGCAACCCAGAACGTTCAAGATTCTTCAATGTATTGTTGCTAACGCCCTCCAAACTGCTCAGGTTAACTACCAGATAGACATGACCTAAGTCTGTGCCTGAAGTTTTAACAAAATCATGCATAAGGACTGATTTGGTTTTATAATCTATGAGATTGAACTGCATTTTGAAAATGAGGACCTTTGACTGTGAAGTTGAATATATTCGGACAACTTTCCGAAAACGCTGAAAATCTCTAGACAAGGCTAAAAATAGCTTATGGCGGTAAAAAAATTTGGAATTTTTCTAAAACGTGGGTTTTGTGCGGAATCAAATTCTAAGACAACCCAGATCAATAAAAATTCGAAAAATTGATTTTTAGCAAGGCATGCGGAGGTTTTTCAATCGAGAAAAGTACTAGTTCCAGAACTCGCTCGAGGCAATTTTTCCCGAGAAAATATGGAACATGGGTTATATGCAAAATGGAAATCTAAGGCAACCCAGATAGCTCAATTTTCAAAAAGATGTGTTTCAAACCCACATGCAAAGAGATTCTCGGAAAAAAGCACAGAGCTTTAGAATAAAAGCTACGAGGCAATTTTCTCGGAAAAATCTAAGACATGGGTTTTAATGTTGATGCTGAAGTATGTGAACCCAGATGATCAAACTCTGAAAATTTGCTGATTTTCTTTGACATGCGTAGAAAGTACCTAAGATGAGAAATAGAAGAAATAAGATAGAAGAAAGAAGGTTTTATTTGTTCTGCTTATGTAGAATTCGCCTATCTCTGACTTGAATTTGATACCTGCATGCAAATTGAAAACAAAGTCTGGAATATTCTTCCTCTGAACAAACTGAATCCGTTGCTACAAACAATACTGAAATCTGACACCTGTAGCACCTTCAAATCATTGTTTGCTCAAGAAAAACATATTCTTCTTGCTTGGGATGAAGAATAATGTACGCCTAAGTCTGAATAAAAAGACTTTCATCACCAAAATCGTGGTAAATGCATGCAAACCTAAGAATGGCACTTGGCTTATGATTGGACCTCAAAAATCCACGCCTAGCCTATGATTGGCTCTCAAAACAGTTAACTGATGATCAAAATGCCCTAAATAAAGCGCCATGCTTTGGTATTATAAATCACCATGCTTAGAAGCTTCAGTTAAAAATCCTAACTAAGGCGCCATGCTTTGAGACTTCAGTTGAAAATCCTAATTAAAGTGCCATGCTTTGAGAACTTAAGATAAACCTTGACATGCGCTATGCATTAAAGTTTTAGTTAATTTTTGACATGCACTTCAGTTAAGTGGACATGCAAAATAATAACTCAACATGCAAAGCTAGTTAACTGAACATGCAATTCAGTTAACTCAACATGCAAAACTGAAAAAGCACTTGACATGCAAAGATGTTAACTAGAGACGACAACCCAGAAGTCGTTCTCTTCAACTGAAAGTTGAAATTCAAATATTCAAATAATATTTAAAATTCCTCTTTTAGGCACACGTGATTTTGAGTTTGAAAAATCAACTTTGACTTTTGGCATTTTTCTCTAGACTTAAACCATTTTTCATGAAAACTGGATTTTGAACCTTCTTCGGGGCCTCTGTTCAATCCTTGACACTGGCTGACTGACCTCACCGATTGACTGGTTGATAGTTGCATTGCAAAGCAGGGCAAAAACTGATCAAAAAACTCATTGAGACTGCAAACCATAAAATTAAGATCTGAGGGCTCAAAAATCCAAGCGCCCTTTGCAAAAGCTGCGCTTTTTCTCAGACTTAGCCAAATTTTCTCCATCTTCATCTCGTAAGAAGGGAAAACTGAATCCTCCATAACTTCTATCTGACAAAGTTTCAGGACTAGATAACTGGATCACTGCGGAGCTAACTTCATTCCACACAACAATTCCAAGACAACATTTCTTCAAATTCCAACATCTGAGGGTTGAAAAACAAGGGTGTCTTTTTGAAAAGGTGCTCTTTTTACTCCAGAGAGCCATTTTCTCAACTAGCCAAAATATCACTAAACCTCCGACTACAGGCTGCCAAGTCAACTTCTGACCTGACGGAGACAGGCAACGAAGAGATGAATGCAACATGGACGGGATGAATACCTGAGATCACCAAAAAGAAGGCATTAAAGGCTCCAAAAGCTCAAGCGCCTTTTTGAAAATGTGCTCTTTTTGCTTTTTCCTTGATATTTTGACCAAGATTTAACCTTGCATTTGACCTCTGGCTCAGGCAATTCAGCAACTCAGATTCACCCGCTGACGGATGCATTGCGAAGCCTGAGCAAATGCGAGACAAACATCCTAGGTGGCATTTAATCAAAAACCTTCATTTGACCCCTCAAAAAGATGGGCGCCCCTGGCTTAGAGGCGCGCTTTTGCTTACAGTGTTAGCCATTTTCTCGTTTCTCTCATTTTCCGCTGTATCTCCTGTAACTTGAGCAAAACATGTCCGTTTGACAGGCTTGATAGCTCGTTGCGAAGCTGAAGTGATGTCGGATAAATGTTTGTTGGACATAACAAACCCTAAAAACAAGATTTGGGCCCCTAAAAGATAGGGCACCTTTTTCAAAAGGTGCTCCCCTCTCCAGAGTTAGAAAAATTTGATGATTTTCCTTTAGATTTTCACTTTTCTCAAAACTTCTCAATATCAGACTGACATGAAACTGACATAAGCTCCATATTTGAAAGGCCCAAAAACCATCTCTTGACAACACTTTAACAAGGTTAAGAATATTTTAGCAAAATGCCTTAGTGAAGCAAAAAATTTGGTTTGGGTACAACAGGTTGAAAACACCTAGGCCTACTATCTCAAGATGGCCAAAGGGGCTTCCTAGGAGTGACTTCAAAGAAGATGTCAGGGACATGATTACTCTCCTGAGCAGGGTTAAAGGATTGCCTAAATCATCTCATTTTCAGGATTGAATGTATGAATACATCCAGATCATCAGGCGACAAAAAGCTCACATTGATTGGGGAACACAAATCAGTGACGAAATCCATGAACAACTGATAAATGTGCCAACCACTTTGAAGTTCTATATGACTTCTTATTTGGTGTATGCTGCAGCCGTGATGAGGCAATTCCCAGGGTTATCTACAAAGGGAGACCGACACTCAGTACCTGTGTACAAGTATTTCTATCAACTGGAGCTGAAGAAAAGCCTTCATCATTTCAGGAGGGTCACAGATGCCTTCTTTGCACCTCTCCTTTTCAGTTTTGACCCAACTCTCGAAAAGAAAAGAGTATCTGACAAGGCCTACAAAGTGGTAAGTAAGGTCGAGTGTATATTCTTGCAATTTCCAACTTTCACTTACATGAGGGTAGGTTGCTACACTGGGTGTCCTTATATGTTGCCCAGGTATCCCTCAGATAAGTGGATACTCATGGAGCTGTGCAGACAACTTATTTCAATTCACAAGGAACGAATGAGAATTTACAAACTAGGTTTCAAGTTTCCACTAACGATTGGTAGATGTACCATTCAGAGTGTACAAAAGGCCAAATCAGTCTATGCAGAAATGCAGGTCGTGACAATAAGGACATACAAATACAGATTTGACTTTGATTACCGGAATGTGAATAGGAAATTGAAGAAGGATCACAGCCACAGGTACCGCTTCGAAGACATATGGGTTGAATGCAGAGATGAAGAGGCCATCCGCAAGATGGATTATTGCAGGCTAACCGTAGAGAAGATCAGGGATCTTGGTGTTGCTGACCTACCAGAGGGTTTCAAAGATCTTGATGACATCATGAACGCTACCTATGATGAAAATGAAATTTCTAGGAGACCTTTGCCTGCAATACAATGATCTAAAAGGGAAAGTGTCTCCATCAGGGAAAGGCTTGCCCCCATATTGGCCAACACAACAGAATGGTTGCACAAACATGGCTTCGAGATGAAAGCCTTCAGGACAGAGTCGGAAGGAGAAGAACCTGGAGCAAAAGCCAACCAACAACAGGAACTCCGCACAAAAGACAAACATGCGGCTATTCCCTCTTCTTCCCGAAGAGGCCCTAGAATCAAGTTCACTATTGGCAAGAAGGATACACGGGCAGTTGAAGAAACAAAGGCCACGAAATCTGAACCATCTCATACAAAAGGAAAAGGGCCAGCTTCTGAAGAACAAGATTCCGAAGAAGAAGGAGATGAAAGTGAGGAATCTACCAAAGAAGAAGATTCTGAAGAAGAAAATTCTGAAGAGGAAGAAGATTCCGCAAAAGAACGAGAGTTCAAAGAAGAAGAGCGTGAACAAGAAGGTGAACAAGAAGCCGAACAAGAAGGTGATAAATAGGAACTCGAGCATGATGAAGAACAAACTCTATCTCCACATGAGAATGTTGTCGAAGATCTTCCTCAAACATCATCACCCGTAACTTCAAATGTTCCTCGTACACCTCCTAATCCTAACACTCCACCTCCTCTTCCTACGTCACCTCTTCCCACATCTACCATATCTGCAGGGGATGTTTCTCATCCCCCTGCAGCATCAACAACGTTTGCCACTCCTACAGTTTCAAATACACAAGCTGCTGATATTTTGTCAAGCTCTCCATCATCCATTCCCAATTTGTCATCCCCATCTTGTGACATCACTTCTGAATTTGAATTCAACAGGTTTATGAATGAATCTTTGCAAGGTCAACTTGGTGTGCAATCGACTAGAGCAGTCATGACAGATACTACTCCAATTGTCACCATACCAGTCATTTCTACAAAAGCGGTTGTAACACAAGAGTTGATGGTCAGTCAAGAAGCATATACTTCCTCTCTTCCCCCTTGGTCGGTATCTCAAGTATCGAAGTGGAAAAAGCAAATGATCTCTCCAGAAGAGCTTGATCTTGAAGAGATAGCCCCTCCAAAAGCCAAGGGGAAGAAAAAGGCCAAAGTACATTCAAGTCTTCATGTCGACAAGATTGGTCATAAATTTGCGGAGATTGGTATACCGCCACAAGAGGAAGGAGATGTAAACATGGAGGATTATACTGTCACTAGAGTCTAGCTTGGCAAAGTGACAAATGAAAGTGCCAAGGCAGATGCTCAAGTAGTCCTGGATGCGTTGGCAGGAAGGCTTGACAAAATGGAACAAGCCCGAGATATGTACAAGCAGAAGGTCGAACGCTATGTAGCTGTTTTGAGAAGACTTGCAAGATCTTTAGGCAATGTACAACCTCTAACTATGATAAGTGTTGAGGACCCAGCTGTGAAAAAGGCTGAGAAGTTTGCCTCTAAAGGTAAAGTGTTGTATGATTTCATAGATGAAATAATAGAACATGGTTCTCAGGTTATAGTTGTTGCATATGAGAAAGCCACCCAGATAGCCAAGCTCAAATCAGAGCTTGATAAAGAAGAAAGTATTCTTTCCCAAGAGTGCAAAGAAATGGAAAAATACCTATCATTTTGGTCATGAAACAGGCAAACCTCAGTAAGCTGGTGGAAGTTGGGGTCATTCCCGACAAGGAAAAGTATGAGGTAAGAGAATCACTCAGGCACTGCATCCAAGTGATCAAGTCTCTGATCGAAGATCTCCACCAATTGCAAGAAGATGTCGAAGGACATTGTACTATCCTTGAAAATGGAATTAAGGAGTTACCGGGTAAGCTCCTTGAAGAAGATCATATTTTCCTCCCGGCCAGTGAACTATCCCAGATCTACAAGGAAGCCGTCATGAAACAAGTGGAGGATGCAAACTTTTCAAAGACCTCCATGCATGTCATTTGTGATAAACGACTAACTCTTGATAACCTCAAGACGCATCTTGACAGGTGCAAAAAGATTCGATCGTCTGCCAAGAGATCAATCACCAAAATTCACACCATTGTGGATTACACTGTTGGTCCAAATGATGCATTCGTACAAGAGACAAAGAAGAGATACGAAGACTTCCGCACCCAAAGCAAAGAGCCATGAAGATTTCTTTTCTTCTCCAGTGTTGAATATTTTTATGCTTTTCTTTACGCATTTTGTAAATAGTTTTCGCCATCTTAAATGTCTTTTGAGCAAATGTAATTACATGTAAAATCTGAGATGTTTTCCCAAAATGATGGATAACATTTTTGACTAAGTCAAAGTTAGGTGAGATTTTCCTATTTTAGCTCACCTAACTTTCCTAATGTTGCTCAACTAATTTCCTAAATTTACTCTTCCCTCTCTTTTATAAATAGGAGAGATTTCTATTGTAATCTTTTATCTTTTATCTTTTGCAACAAAGTGCTGCCCATTTTGAGAAACAAATACATGAAACTTTGTGTTCATCTTTGTGTATCTATTTTGATCAATAAAGAAGAAAGTTATATACCAGACTTTGTGTTGGATCAATTGTCTTTTGGATTTGATTAAGATTGGCAGTGATTAGTGTGTGAGATCTAAGGGCTTTCAATAAATCTGTGTAAACTTTGTGTTGCACTCTTTATTCAGATTTGTGATACTATTTGGATAACTATTGGTGGATTATCTACAAGACCTTGTGCTTGTAATTGTTCATGTTGTTCGTGGAATTGTTGTATCTAGAAGACTTTGTGCTTCTAATACGACACTCGTTACATATCTCAAGGATCCATTGGTGAAAAGCTACGAAACGACTTTGTGCCTTCGTGAGCTTTTCTTTCTTATTTTACTATTTATTATTATCATACCTGGTATCTCTAAGCTTTCCTTTGACAAGATAGAGATATTGGAATTACTGCTTGTTTTTAGTTTAAAGTTGTATTGAACCCGAACTATCAACTGTGAAGCATTGTAAAACATATTATCTAAAAAAAAAAAAGTATGAATGTGACACACCCCCATCTTGTAATTGCAGTGTACATTTTGTGAATACTTAATTAGTTTTACTTTAGTTTCAGTTAGCAGTAAGAAGGGCGCCTCCCCTTTCTGAGAGGAGAGATTACATCTCACACAGCTGTGGTTGAAATCTAGGTTGTGTAATCTATTGAAAAGGTGATTACGTAATTTTCACCCAACATAACAGCAGACGGGACTGGTTTGAGTGGTGAATTTTGTTGGCGTTTAAATTCACACCTCTGGAATGCATATTTGAAACGGACAGCTATGCACAGTAAAACTGCTCTTCAAATTAGGAGGGGAAGCTCCCTCTTGCTAATGTTGCGAAAGAAAGTAAACTAAAAACTAAGTTGCCTATCTTTTTGATCAGCTAGAGCACAAGGTTTATAAAACACAAACGCCGCAGCTGAGATTTTTTGAGTTAAGAATTTCAACTACGACTAACTTGAGCTAAAGACGTTTCCAACTTCTCAAGTAATACGCAGAGCAAGAGAAATTAGAAATGGACAAGGATGATTCTCTAACAAAGTGCTTCAATAAACTCTTTTCCAACAAACATCTACACACTTCAATGTAAGCTGAAATTGAGATCATAAAAGCATAACACAAATAACGGAAATCTGAGATGTTATATCAAGGCAAAGGAGGCTCATGATTTTATTACTCAAATCTCTGGAACAAAGCTCACTTCTAACATGCCTAGAACAAGAAATTGCAACTAAAGAGGCTTGCAATCTTGCTCTTACACAATAGAAATATTAATCACACTAACTCCTTGTTGGCTAAAGAGGCTCAACAATTTGCTATCACAACACAAGATGAATTGACACTGAATAACAACTTACTGGCTAAAAGAGACTCAACAGTTTGTTATCGCAATAACCGTTAAAGAAAACTAATGAGCAAAGGCTCTTATTTATAGGCAAGCAGAGGAGTAGGGAACCCTAAAATCTCCTTGCTTTCACAATCTAGGGCTTGCTCAGCAAGCAAGCTTTATTTCTAAATCTAGAAAGAAGATAACGTCTAACACCTAAGAAAGCAGAAAAAGCGGGAAACGCCAACTATTACATTTATCTTCTTTCTCTTCTTCAAAGAATGGATAAGAATCATTCCAAGAATAGAAAGAAAGCGGAAAAAAAGCTTCTAAAAGAAAGCTACTTTAAAGCTCAATCATATCCGCTAAAAAGCAGGAAACTGGTCCTGATCAAGTGCATTGATACTATCTAAGGCAATATTTCGATCCTTCAAGATCTCTTCGCCTTCTGTGATCAAACTTAGAGAATCCTTCACTTCTTTGGCTACTTTATGAGTTATGTTCTTGAAAAACATCACTGCCCGAAAAGATGACTCACTAATTGATAACTTGGCGGCTCTGCAACTTTATGTTTCTGACACCTCTCTTGATTTCCCACAGAAGATTATTGTGCAACTCTTTTCTGATACTTTTCCTTTTTCTCATGTCACACCTTCTCTCGTTCTTCAGCTGAGATGATGAAGTTTTGACATAGTGCTGATTTGGTCTTAAACTCGAGGGGAGTGTACTCCATATTGAAAACCTTGAAGAATGACTGTAAACTCGCCTATGTTCAGACAAGCTTTGAGCAGCTTTCTATTTTTAGAATGCTGGTTTTTCGGCCTCAAACAGACAAATTTTTGGAAATTTTTCTGAGATATGGGTTTTGCTTAGAATTTCGTTGCAAGACAACCCAGATCGTCCGTTTTTGAAAATCTTAAATTTTGACTAAAAAAGCAGCAAACCCTAATTTCTTCAATTTTTCACCGAAAAAGTTGGCACCTAGGTTTTGTTTAGAATACAATTAGAAATGGACCCAGTTGATCAGATTTGAAAAATATTGATGGCTGATCGAAAAAGCAGCCAACCCTAGAATTTGAAATTTTTTGAAAAAGCTGTGATATGGGTTTTCTTCAGAAGACTATTTTGAAATTTAGAATGCTGGTTTTTCGGCCTCAAATAGACAAATTTTTGGAAATTTTTCTGAGATATGGGTTTTGCTCAGTTCGTCGCAAGACAACCCAGATCGTCCGTTTTTGAAAATCTTAAATTTTGACTAAAAAGCAGCAAACCCTAATTTCTTCAATTTTTCACCGAAAAAGCTGGCACCTGGGTTTTGTTTAGAATACAATTAGAAATGGACCCAGTTGATCAGATTTGAAAAACACTGATGGCTGATCGAAAAAGCAGCCAACCCTAGAATTTGAAATTTTCTTGAAAAAGCTGTGATATGGGTTTTCTTCAGAAGACTATTTTGAGAGGACCCAAATGATCAAAAATTGGAAACCCTGAAGATTTCACTGACATGCAAACAAAAAGCAGCTGCTGGAACTTGATGAAGTTCTTGAAAAATTCTTCAGAAGAATGAGATGAAGAAACCCAGAAGGCTGAAAATTGAAATCTTTGATCTTCTCCTTCAAAAATTTGATCTTCTGGATGACAAAGCATAAAAAAGCAAGATCTTATGTTGCTGGTCTGAAAATTATTTATGAAAATCAGCAACCTTGAACTCTTGAATCTTGAAATAAAACCTCAAAGTTGCTGCTCCACTTTCCTTCTTTGGAAGCCACCTGCAAAAAATGATGAAAACTGAAAGGAAGAGATGTCTTAAATAGATTTAGGGCTTGAAATAGATTTGCTTTCTTTTGCTTTAATCTTCAAACCCTAAACACGGCTTGTTCAATGAATTTAGACATTCATCTTTTCCTTGCCATTTTGAATCTTTGAAAATTTTGAAAATTCTACTAAGGCATTGAAAGTTGGGCGCCCTTCTTGGCCAGGGGCGCCCATTTTCTCCAGAGTTAGCCACTTTTTGAGAATTTTCAACTTTTCTTCCATTTTGACCCCTAGTTTGACCTTGATCTCCGGCTTCCAGATTGATCCGATGAACGAGCTGGATGATTCATCGCGTAGCCTGACTGATTTTGAGAAGATTGTCCTGGAGGCACCTCTGGCGAAAAACTTCGTTTTGACCTTCAAATTCATGGGAGCCTATTTCCTCCAGGGGCTCCGAACTTTCACAGTGTTAGCCATTTTTGCATGATTTTCAAGTTCTTCATTTCCCTTTGATCTTCTGATGAATTCTTTGTTCCGGGGGCTACGCTGATCTGATTGACTGGCTGACAGTCTCACTGGATAGCTTAGCTGAAATCAACGAGGTGATCCTAGAGACTGCGTTGGTGAATTCCATCATCTTAGAGCTCAAAATCTTAGGCCCCCTTTCTCTCCAGGGGCGCCCAACTTGACCAGACTTAGCCATTTTTATGATATCTTCATCACTTTCTCTTCTACAGACAATCTCATCAGTTCTGGTGCTCCGGAGCTTGGATTGGCTGATGGCTGGGCTTGTCGCGAAGCTAAGAAGATTTTGGATGGAGTTCTCTAGGAGCGCTGACTGCGAAAATTGAATTTGGGCCTTGAAAAGCTTGGGCCCCCTTCTTGGCTAGGGGCGCCCAACTTCACTATACTTAGAATATTTTTCATAAATTTTACCTTTGCTTTTGAATTCTGAATTTTCACTCTTGTTTCACCCTCTATTTTGCCTACTGCATCTAGTGGCTGCCAACTCTGATTAACATGCTGAAGGTCTCGTTGGAAAGCCTAACCAATTCTAAGGAAGTGACCTTGGAGGCTTCACTGGCAAAATCATTCATTTGGGCTCTCGAAATCATCAGTGCCTTTCTCTTCTAGGGGCGCCCATTTGCTTCAGACTTAGAATATTTTACCTGATTTTCATCTTTACTTTTGAACCGTTATTCCATACTTTCAGCTCGATCTGGATTCGCCGGTGAACAACAAGTCAAATGCTCTGACGAAGACAGCGGTTGCAAAGCTGATTGAATTCTGAAGAGACTGAGCTCAATTGCAAACCCTAATTGTTGGATTTTCCCTTCCAAAAGATTGGGCGCCCCTAGGCACCTGGGGCTCTGAAAACTTCCAGACTTAGAAAATTTTCTATGATTTTCACTTCATCTTCTGGTTGAAAACCCTCTATTTGACCTCGAATTTCGAGTGATTGAATGATCCATTGACTGCATCACCGGACTTGCTACGGAGCTGGAAGGATTCTGAATAACTTTGACTGAGAGCTCAAACCCTAATTCCATCATCTGGTGCCCTATAAAGATGGGCGCCCTTCTTCACCTAGGGCGCCCAAGTCAAGCAGACTTGGCCAAAATCTGGTAAATTTCACCTTCCTTCTTCATTCAACATGCATGTTCATCATTTCATCTTTTGTTCGATGCTTGATCATTGAATGACACCTGGCAGCTGACTGACCCCCATTGATGACCTCGGAGCTCTTGATATGCTTCTGAAAAAGCAAAATAGACCCACTAGGGCAAAACTGATTATTTTGAGATTCTAACTGCACCAGCCTGATATGGACATATTTTGAGCCAATCAAAATCAGTTTGGACCCTAACAGACCAACTTTCTATTTTTAGAAAATTTTGCCAGTATCTGTTTCGAAAGAAACCCAGAAAAAGTTACTATTTTTAGGAAATTCCTAAAAATAGCAGTTTTCCTAAAAAGTAGGGATGAAAAACTGAGATCTGGTTTTGTAGGTTAAGCTGCTCTGAGCAAACCCAAATTGTCAGATTTTGAAAATTTTGTGTTTTAACCCTTCATGCAAGACATGCACACCCAAATTTTGACCTTTTTGACTGATTTAACAAGACTTTTACTCATTTCTTCAAAATGTCTAAGTGTAACAAAAAATTTAATTTTGGGGTACAACAAATTTAATCAGATATGATACAACACAAACCCTAAATTGAGTCACAGCACTAAGCAAAGGAAGCAGGGCATAGGTGGCCATTGTAGCCATCATTCTACAGTAGCATTTGAGGCATTTCCATCAGCATAGCAGATCTGGAAACCATTTTGGGAGCAACATTCATCAATCTGGTAATTAGGGTTTGAAGGTTCTCATACCTCAAACCCCAATCAAACACCACCTCTCCTTCAACTGGATGCTACAGGGCCAGCAGCAGTGACTGAAGTGATAAGTTGCCCTGTCAATCAATCAATACATTCAGATGGGCAGAAACAGCAATTTTCCCTGTGCAACAATTCACTGATTCTTACAGTGTACAAGTTGTCTTTCTGAGCACAGCAATTTGCTAGTAATCTTCTCAGCTCTGACTAGCTTGACGTGTATGTGCAGTTATTTTTGGTAGAAATCTTCTATTGAATAGTTCTAAGATGTATGTTGAATGACCTGTATGTTAGTGCTGAATGTGGAAGGGTAGTTATAAGGGATATTCCTTGTGCAGCACAACAGACATTCTGAATTTGCATTCATCTTTCTGTCAATTTTCTAGAAAATGTATTAAATTGCATTTTGAAACTACATCTATCTTTCAAATTTTCATAGAGGAGGTCATCATAGCCTGCAGGTGTAAGGACAGTTGTTTGGTGAAAGCATTCAATCCATTTGAGCATAGTTAGCATACTTGAACTCAAATCAGACCCAGCAGACCAAAACCTTCCGACTCGGCAAAAATGGGAACTTAAGAAAATCTTAAATTACTTCAAAAAGCATAAGTTTCATGCAAAATGCAATTACAAAATGTATTGAATGGGTCTATAAAATGTTGGGGAAGCATTTTCTATTATATTTGAATACAAATAGAGTACAAAATCACATCATGCAAATAAAATAGGTAGCTATTATGAATTTATGATGATTGTCTTTGAAAATCATCATCATAAATTGCAAATCTAGGCAAGTTACAAAATACAAGATTTTATAATTTCCTCTTCCCCATTCTAGTGAAAAATTGAGGAGGGTCTAGTCCTCACACTAGGCTGCAGCTCCTCACTTGGCCTAGAAGGTTGCACTTATGACTCCATTCTGGTACTAGATGGCAATGATTCCCTATCTACCATCACGAATAATCATCATGGTAAAATGTAAAACTCTTTGTTCAGAACAAAAACAGCAAATTCAAATCAACAACAAAAATTTCCATAAATCAAGTTCATTGCAAGTAATATTATACACAATATTTACAAATCTATTATTAGCATACTAGAATTGATTTACATGCTTGGAAAAAGAAAAAAAACTAATGTCAAAACCCCAAATTCCTCAAATCTGTTGCCAATAGTGGCATAGTATGATCGTTAAGTTGTTGTGGTGTTGTTCTTGCCATCAAGGTCCAAACCCCACTGGGGTGTAATTGTTGAATGTTTAAATTGGGGATGAGGTCCCCCGTTTGTGACCTCACCAGTTCATAGCTCCGAGTCAAAAGCGTTTACCCCTTAAAATAATAAAAATTCCTCAAATCTGCTATTCAAATCCACTACAAAATCCTTTCAAATCACTCTCAAGGATGCTCAACTGCTGTGTGAGCTTCAGTTGTGGGTGTCTAGGATTAATAGCCAAAAAAAAAGCATTTTTTGAGTGTTTTTTCTGCATACCAAGCATGTTTCCATGTCTGCTACACATGGCCATTTATTTGGCATGAACTCACTGATTTTCAGTGAGTACTCATGCAAGTTTCTTCCTATGAGTAGCTGAGAGCTCAAGCTTACAGACCGGCAAGTTTATATGGCGAATGCTCACCCTGCAGAACTTTGGAAGTACTCTATGAGTTTGTAATTTATGCATTCAAGCAGCAAACACCCTTCATTTGATCACCTTACCAGAGATGTGACAAAAGCGTGCAATACAAGTGAAGCATTCGAAGGGCTTCTGCAACCAGCAAGGTTTCCAGCCTCCTCAGGTGGCAAAGATGGTGTTTCAATCACTTGTATCAGCAACAGTTTGAGTGATAAATGATGGCACATAATGCACTTTCTTCATCTCTGGTGCAGGAGCACCTAGGCTGACCTCCACCAAGTTTGTGCACAATTTTGGCTTGTTTTGACTTTAGCCAAGACAGGGATTTTGGTATGTTTGTTTTGGACCTTAGAAGGTCTTGCATTGTGTGTGATGAGTTAATCATTAGGATTAACATCATCTTTGTTATTAAATTGAAAAATATTGTTGCATTTAGCTTAGGACAGCATATGTTAAATTACAAAGCATTTAATGTATTAAAACCACATCATCATTGTTTGAAAGATGCCATGGGACAGTTAAAATGCTGTTGGCTTGAGATTAAGGAGATAATGATCCTAAAATAAAGGATAATGGCGGAGTTGCATGATTGCATGTTGAACTTGTTAGTTTGCATGCATTGGGAATCCCTTGGAATCAGGGAAAATGCTCGACCAACTCCCCTTAAACTGTGGAAATGGCATCAAAATGGGGGTAATGGGCCAGTAGACAGATAGTCGTGGCATTGTAATCGAATTTTGGTGTGAATAGAAGACGGGTTTTGAGAGTTTTCTGTATTTTTTGTGTTTTTCTGAAAACCCCGTGTGTTTTCAGAACTGTGATGTTTAGGTGTTATATGCGTTGATTTGGCATTGGTATGCGTGCTCACAGTGTAGTTTAAGTATTTTTCTTTGTATAAGGAGTTTTCTATGAGTGGTGATAGTGTTTTATCCATAGAATAGGTTGTAAAGATTTTTATTTCTGTTTTTTTTTTCAGATTTCTGTGTTATACTGTGTAACCCGTTTGATTTCAAAAACAGTGATATAAAAGGCGTTATGCTTACTGTTTTGGCGTGGTATTTGTGTTCATTGGATAGAGTAGAACGTTCTTCATCTTGTATTCAAGGTTCTTAAAGTAAATTTGCTGTTTCTAGTTTATAGACTAAAGTGTAGGGTGATAAATTTTGTTTTGAGCAGTGTAGATAAAAGAATGGCTCCCTTCTAAACTCTACCCACGGGATTTTCCTGAGTCTAGTAGATTATGGAAGGGAAGCCTCACTTTTGTAAACATTTAATGATAGGTAGGGTAGGGAGTGCAACAGCAATTCAAAATCTCAAACCCTAGGCGAGCTAGGAATGCATGGTTAGGAGTTTGAGAATAGGAAAGTAAAGAGCATAGGCAGGGGAAGGGGTTTGTGTACGGAATCTGTACGGTGTCAGGAGGATTTTGGCCACATTTTGACAGGTTAAAAGAGTTGAAGCTTCAAACATTCCTTTGGATGAAGATTTGAAACAAAGAACAGAGAAACCCTAGAAGATAGGGCAATTAGGCCTCCACTCCAAGATCCTTGGAATCAGCTGTACGGTATTGCCAGAGGTCAGACAACCTATGCAAGATTTAAAAGTCTGAAAGGGGTGTCAGAAAATGGTTTTTGTTTGCTAGGTTGTGTGGAGATTTTGAGCAGGAAAAGCCAAAAACGGACTGGTAAGGGCTAGTAGAAACTAGGCCTCTTCCTAGCAAGATTTGGAAATCGGGTAAAGTAAAGGTTAAAGAACCACAAAGATGCATCCCATTGGTGTTGAAATGAATGGAAACAGAGCATTTACCTCCCCTGCAACAAGTTCAGATCAGATGGTAATGCAAGCACTTAGATCCTTCTAGGTGTTGTGAAGAGGAATGCAGTTTCAAATGGTGTTGGTCTTCCTAAGCTAAGCACAAGTGGAAAACTCATAGTAAGGAGTTGGAGCAGAGCTTGGTTGGTCTTCTGAGCTCAACAAGAACCATTGGAGTCAGGTTCTAGCAAGGAGACAGTGAAGAAGTCTCTAAAAGGTTGTGCAAGCAAGCTTAGGTTATTAGCATACACCAATCTCCCTGAATCCAAGCATATATTAGTGGTTTGAGTGGTCAGAACAGCAGTGCTTTAGGGCTGTTTTTAACCATTTGAAGAGGAATATCAGCATGTTGTTCCGTAGCTTACGATTTCAGGTTGTATGACAGCTTTGGCAAGTGATAACCTTCAGCAGTTCTTCAACCTCATTTACTGCAGATTTTAGTGACAATTTCTTGTTTGTCTATTGCCAGTTTCACCAAGTCTTGTGGCTAGGGTTTTGTCATACTTTCATCCAAGAGATTAAATAAACCATGGTTTTTCAGCCTTGTCAAACCCTAGAACAGTGTTTCTCATTTTGTAGATGGATCAAAATAGTTAGGGTTGGTGAAATCATCGACAATAAGACCCAAGTTTTGAAACGCTAAATTTGTTTTGTTTCTGCAGAGTACATCAAATTCAAGTCACCAAGATGGTTGATGAAATCGTTAGTTGATTAGTAGTTGGGATTTTAAAATTCTTCAAAGAAACTGTCATGTCAGTGTTTCTCATACTGTAGATGGTTCAAAATAGTTAGGGAGTGAAATCATCCACGATAAGACCCACGGTTTTAAACACTAAATTTGTTTTGTTTCTGCAGAGGACATCAAATTCAAGTCACCAAGATGGTTGATGAAATCGTTACTTGATTAGTACTTGGGATTTTAAAATTCTTCAAAGAAACTGTCATGTTTCAGAGCAAGGTGTTCATGCATTAGAATGCTGTTTTTTGCCACAGCTATTTTTGGCAGTTACTTTCTCCAAAAGTTCTATTTTTTAATAGAGGGCTACAGCCTATTTTTAGGTTGTTTTAGTTAGATTTTATTTATTTTTTGTTTAGGATTAGTTTTTTCTTTAAAGTTCTTTCTTGCTTGCTTTTCAGAAGCTTTTAAACATTTGTTCTTTAAAACATTGATTTTTGGGGTAAGATAATGATTATCTTAAATCCCAAAAGTTGGATTTTTTTGTAACCTATAAATAAGTGCTTTGGGCACAAGAAATTCTTAATGCTAGTTGATGTTATGCTTATCCTTTGAAATTGTTATTCAACCTTGTGTAACTATGTCTATGTTTGTGATTTCATTGATTAAACTGAAACTGAATAATAACACCAAGCTTTTGTTTTTAAGTTATATGCTCATTTAGGTTGTAGCTTTGTATGCAACTTAGTTGTTTAATTCTTGGAATCATTGTGTTGAAGTAGTTATTCCTTTCAAATCTTGTGTGTATCAGATTGTTGGTCTCTACTTTAGCCGGTAGGAAGGTATTGTTGTTGCGTTCATAGTTAGATGCATTCATTCATAAAATCTTAAAATCTTGTTTGTGTGCCAAGAGTTGTTATTAAAATATTTAATGTAATATTAATGGTCATCTTTGTTTTTATTAAGCTGTAGTTAGTTGTCTGTTTTCTTTTAGTTAATAATTTTTGACTTCCTATTTTTAGCTTTTCTGTCAGTTAACGATTGTTTCTTTTAGAAACATCGTCTTGCATTTTTCTTTATAAGGAGATCTTCTCTCCATTTATAAACACGCCAATCGTGAATATCAATAATAATTTCATAGCATCAGAGCGGCTCAAACCTGGTTAGTCTTTTTTTTTAAATAAAAAAATCAAAGAAATTTTTTTAAAAATTTTGAGAATCGTGATTTTTTTTAAGGTGAAAATCGCATTTTGGTCCTGTACTATTTTTCGAGGGCTTTCAGAAGCACTTTCAAGCTGAAAATCGTGGGTTCACTAGTGAAAAAAATCACGTCCTGTTTCTAGGATTTTCGCGGCTCTTTTTGTGGGATTTTTTTCACAATTCTATGTCTCTTCAACATGCGGCATCCTGAAGGTTTTTTTGCACACAATTTTTTTTCGCAACTCGTGGCATTTATTCTGCTAAAAATCGCATGACATGGGCACGTCTTTTTGCTTGAGTTCATGGATCTTTTCTTCACATGAATGGCACATGCAAACACTTCTATTTTTTTGATGGGTTTCTTTTGGTTTCTGCTGCACGCGATTTTCTGAGTGTGGTCACGTTTTTTCTACTGTTTGTGAAAGTTTTTTACGGGTTTTTCTACCTCTCTAAGCCGCGACCTAGGTAATCACCTAGGGTTTTTCTACTAATTCTTGGAGACACGATTTTTAAATTGCAGGTTTGGTTTGCCTAGGGTTTTTGTCCCTACACATGATTTTTTGGAATTCATGGGTCTTCATTTTGTGCACGGGTATTTTCAGATTTTCTAGGCATTTTTTTCTGATCTCTGATGCCTAGGGTTTCTGGTTAGTGATATTTTCCAGTTTGCAAGGCAGCTTGAAAAGAAAAGAAAAAATTGAGCCAATTTTGACAAATTTTCTAGGAAAAAAAAAAATTACTTTCAGAGTTTTCGAGGGTTTTTCTAAAAAAATTTTATAGTTTCTGAGCCTCTTTTTCAGACGATTTTGAAAAATCGGGTGTTGTGCCAGTTGATCACAAAATTACCTCGTTTTTTGTGCTTTGGAAAACGGGAGGGATGGCGTCTTTGTCCATTGTTATGTTGGAAAGTTCGTAGAGGTTCAATGGAAAGAATTACAACACGTGGAAGCAGAGGATGCTTATCATCTTTGAGTATCGGTGTCTGGATGTGCTTGTCCTAGTTACAAAAACTCGTCCCACTTCTGCTGGGAAGGATCAAGACAAGTATGATGGAAGTAATAGGGAGGCAGTCATGCTTCTTAAATTATCTATCGCCGATGAGATGTTACTAAAAATACAATCTAGTAAATCTGCTACAGAGATCTGGAAGCATTTGAAAAATCTTCATGAGACCTTAGACAAGGGAAGGGCTTTCTTTCTAAAGAATATGCTTTTCTCTATTATGATGGATGACCAAGTGTCTTTGCAGGAGCACTTGCTGAAAATAAAAAATATTCGCAATCAATTGGAGGCCATTGGTCGTAAGATGGAAGAGGAGGATATGGTGGTGATCACTTTGAAGAGTTTGCCACGTTCCTACGAGCACTTCATTGAAATGCTCAACATTACATCCACCAATGTTGACTTGAAGTTCAATGATTGTGCAACAAGCTTTTGCAACAAGATAGGTGGAGGAAACAGTTTGGGAGCAGCAGTGAGTCTCCTAGTGTTGAACAAGCATGTACTACCAAGGACATTGGCAAAGGCAAGTCCACTCAACAGAAAGGACAAGGCAATTCAGAGGAGAGCTCCAAGAAGTCTATTACTGGCCATTACTGTGGGAAGATTGGTCATATACAGAGGTATTGCAGAAAGCAGTTGGCTGATGAGAAGTACAACCAAGAAGTGTGTCAGCAAAGTGCTCCCATGGTGGAGCAAACTGAGTAGAAGGAGTCTGCATACTATGCATTTTGATGACAAACACAATATGGGTAGACTTAGTTTTTGTTTGTACGATGACCATTAAGGGAGGGTATTAAAATATTTAATGTAATATTAATGGTCATCTTTGTTTTTATTAAGCTTTAGTTAGTCATCTGTTTTCTTTTAGTTAGTAATTTTTGACTTCTTGTTTTTTAGCTTTTTCATCAGTTAACAATTGTTTCTTTTAGAAACATCATCTTGCATTTTTCTTTATAAGGAGATCTTCTCTCCATTTGTAAACACACCAATCATGAATATCAATAATAATTTCAGTTGTTACTATTCTTGTGCTCATACTCAAGGCAAAAAGACAGGCATGTAGTTATTTCATATATGATAACCCCCAAAAGAAACATTGTATAGTGTGAATAAGTGTATATTATGTCCAACATAGTGTCTAGGTTTAGTTTCAATCTCAACAAATTTCCCCGTGATTTGATGAGAGGTTTTCCCTTACATACTATTCCAATTTGAGTTATCCAAGAATTGTTAGTGTGCCAAACAATTTAAGTTTCTACAAATTAAACCAATTATTGACAATTGCCACTTGGTTGTTTATTGAAGCCATGTGTTCCTAAAGTGCCCTGACTTTGCCTTATTGTGTTCATGGATCCCAAACAAATGATGTGTACATCATTGATCCATAAACAACACACTGCCATTTGGAAATGGATATACTATGTATGAAGAACTCAAAACAAAGATAAATTTGCACTTAAACTATTCAATAATGGATGCTTTCTAGACAAAGATCTTAACATACACAAATGCAGAAATGAACATAATGATAAGCTCAAAACTAAACAAGCTTAGAACTCACCTAGGGAAAACTCAATTTGGATGAATAACTCTAGACTAAGGAGCAAACTACTCCCTATTCCACTACATAAAAGGAAGTACAAATGATTAAGGAAGCCAACTCAGCCTCAACAAAGTCCTATGCAGATTTGGATCTAAATACACAAACCATACATTCCTCTGCTACATATGGACGTGCATACACTTGCTTAGTCCCAAAACAATGGCTTTACCCACCAACAACATAATAGCAAACCCTCTCTCAAACATGGATAAGCCTCATAAAACCTTCACACTCCTCCCCAAAGGCAAGAAGATGGAAGAACAAACACTCCAAACTCCAACTCATTGCCCACATAGAGACAAGGTCGCCACTTTACCTAAATAAATTTTTCCCTACTTTTGAACAAGTTTGTCAAGGCAAATGCATGTTTGCCACAGCATTTAGCAAGTTCACCAAGACAAAAACATGTTTGACAAATGTATAACTGGCAAACTCATCAAATCCACTTTCCCATGTCAATTTTGGGTTTGAAATTAAAGACATTTCAAAGGTTTACCATTCCATCCTTGATCTTTCCCTGTAAATTTCACGTCCCAATTACACCAGTTTGAATACAAATTTCTTACTTTAGGCTTCTTGGTGGCACTCCAACAAACTAAGACAAATAAGACCCCAATGGTTTTGTACACTTACAACCAAATTTTCAGATCAAACACAGTGTTATTCATAACTGTTGCATTACAAGCTATGACCCAAGAGTGATCAGACACTACAAATCTTGCAAAGACTACTTGGAGTAGCAAATTCAACATCAATATGATTCGACTAGTATGGAACTATGAAAAAAACATGGGTGTGCTGTAATCATTCACCCTGTCTTGAAAAAACAAAATTCCCATTGCATAGAAAGTCAATTGTGGAAACTGAGCTTGCAATTGCAGAAAAGTATACCACCTAGCTTAATCTGCGTACTACCCTTTCTTCATGACTCAAAACAGTTAATGAGCACCATGCAAATACAAGTTGAGGCAATGTTGATGAGTTCATCCCTATCTACTGGGATTCAATGTATAGGATCCAACTCCAATGGATGTTAAACTACAAAAAATCGAGAAAAAGTGTTGTGTATGACTTGAGTAGCTCATTGTTGAGCACATGATGTGTACCCAAGTATGGAGGAAGAACTAGGACAAATGCATTTTCACAAGCAAAGCAAAGTATGGTGTAATCTTGTCGCATGTTGAGCTTGAAATCAATAATTTTACAGGTGCAACCAGATTTTTCAGCATCTAAAAGTGTGTTGTGGCTGATGTGAACCACAACGTTCCTTAAACTTTTGTTATTGGCAAGTCAAAATTTGTTCAACCTAGAGATGCACTTATTGACTTTGTTGGAGGAATTTCTCTGCTTTATCTGATCCCTTTGTTTGCACACTAAATTCTAGAACTATAGGTGTACAAAAAGCAATTCCAAGCATTACCAAATATTGGAACTAAAACATGTCTAGAATGAGCTATGCCAGTAGAACTGTGAATAGCCATGTTGAATGTACACTAACCATAGCTGCATGGGGACGCGTCTCTGACCCCCTAGGACGCATCTTGGGTACTGGGACGCATTTCCCCATACTAGAAACTTGTCGAAGACATCCCTGTTGCAGAAGAAGTCTTGCCAACGTTTCCTTAATTTTTCATTTAAAGAAAACGAAAAAACCCTATGTTTCAACAAGTTTCTATACGAAAAGAAAAAAAATGAATCAAGATTTTTGAATTTCAATATGTAATATCAAATATGTAGTATGAACTCTTTGACTCTGACATTTATGTGTTTAAACTTTAAATTTAATGTTTTTGATAAGGTAAGCAAGGTTTTGAAAGGACCAAGAACCTTTTACAAAGCTAAGATAAGACACTTCCAAACAGCAAAGTCTCAAACTTTGCCAACAAAATAGAAAAACAGCACCAGCGGAAACACCACAGTACTCAACAAAAACACCAACAACACCTGGTCACCAGATAACCAGGCATGACAAAATTCTCAGAACCAACAGTAGTCCTAAGTCAAAGACAACCAGCGGAAGCACCACCATTACACAACAGACTAACAACCAACTCCCGGTCACCAGATAACCAGGAGCGACAGAACACTCAGGACCAACAACAATCCTTAGTCAAAGGCATAGAAACATCAAAGGCCAAGAGCCAAAAGGAGCTGAAAGCAAACCACCGGAAGCAGACCAAGTTTCCAACACCAAACACTAAGCCCACCTCAATAGGAGACAATAAAAGGGAAAAGAACCAGGCAGCAAAGGTACCCAAAACCGCTCAAACTTCCCAAGACTCTTCACCTCAATAGAAGAGTACAACAGCAAAGCAGAGCATAAGACAGCCAAAGGCCCACCATAGCACCACCAACCCCTTCCAGCCAAATCCATCTCTACCTCAATAAGAGATAGCTCCACCTCCATACGAGAAGCCAGAGAGGGAGCCATACAAAGAAGATCACTACTTTCAACCAGATCCACACACTCCACCTCAAAAGGATATGACTCCACCTCAATAGAAGTCACAAAATGAGGAAATAGGAAGAAAGTAAGAACCGAACAAGCAGCAGCCGTACTAACCAACCACAGACCCACTTGGGTTGCGAGAAACAACAAGACTTCCAAAGGAGCTCCAAAGCCAACCCCCATCAAACATAACTGCAGTAGGAGACTAGCAGTACAAAACCACCAGCACAAACCAAACTGTACCACATAAGCGATATCCGCCCCTCTCACCTGAAGTAGACAAGAGAAGGCCACACAAACCTTCAAGTCCAACAGCACAGCAACCTCGAGCAACCACCAAGCCAATCAAAAGAGCCAACTGCCATCCACAAACACAGGCAAAGATCTGAACCGTAACCAAACCCCCAAAGAGTCTAAGAAAACACCTCCTCTGCAATAGCAAAATCTGCAACTAACAAAGACATGGAAAACCATAGACACTTTCATAACCCAGAGCAGAAAAGGAGCCCACCAATAAGCAGCACCTCCCCAAGCCAACCAAACCACATTACCAAGGTGAAACGAAGCAGTGCCAAGCATGGACACCCACATCACTGGAAGAAAATAGCAACTTTTGTAACCCAGTCCAGAATATGTAGAGACAACGACTCAGCATTCCCCAACACCAAGGTCACCCCAAAGCAGAGGCAACCCAACAGCCAAGAAAACACCCTAAGGAAATAGGGCTCCACAAGACAATACAGAAGGTAAGAAAAGTCCAGAATCCCCCCACAAACCAAAGCCACAAGACACCGGCTAGGTCCAGGAGAGGCTCCAACAAAGAACCACCAGACCAAAAGGCCTCCAAACCAAAACAGAGCACTGACTCCAAACAGGGAAAAGTCAATGACTGCCCACAGAAAAGCAAAGATCTCCATCAAAGCAGCAGAGAGAGGGGTCTCAGAGTGCAATAAAATACTCACAAACTACGAGGCAGGGAGCAAAGAGGCAAATGGGCCAAAGATAGCCCAGGCCCGAAGGGAACACAACACCCCATCTCCGCAAGAAACCAGAACAACCTCAAGCAACAGGTTGACAACACCACAGAGAATGCCAGGGACAGGAATAAGCATTCTCCAACAAACATCCACCACACAGCCAGCGTTCTGCAACCCCCAAACAGGATCGTCATCAGACTCCCATGCATCCGCGCTCTCAAAAAAATTCAAACTGCCCACACCACAATGCTTCCCGCTCGATGCAGTAGTCATTGTCAAAAACTTAGGTTATGAAAATATTACCTTCATTTCTTAATGGTAACTTTAAATTTAATGTTAAACTTTACCAGTGTTCTTGTTTTGAAAGTTCAATGTCATGATATTTTAGTTTTAATGTAGCAAATTTATAAATTATTAGATTATGTTATTAAAAAAAGTGGCACCTCCAAGTACCCCCATCTCCTATTTTTCAAAAATAGACGTACCGGTACCGGTACCAATCTCTTGTACCAGTACCGGTCTCCTGGCAACTATGATGTACACCCACCTACAATCCTAAGTGCAAGGAGGAGCAATTTTATAAATCCACAATAACTGGACTAAGGTATGATTGACCACCACAGTTTGTCCATCAATTTGATGATGTAATGTTGTTGATTTATCTAGCATTTCCCACAAAGCTTACCATAATTGATAATTGCAGAATTGAGAATACATATATCCTGGGTTTTTTGAGCCTCTAATACACATGTAGATGAAATATGATAACAACCAGCATTTGCAATTATAGCCATATATGCATAGTTTTAAAACTCACGACTTGGCAAAACTCAGTAAACACAATTGAAAAATTACTTAAATTCATTAAAACTCGGCAACTTGGCAAAAACTCATCAAAAGCCAACAAATTGAAAAATTATTTAAATTCATTAATTTGGCAAGACTTGACAAAACTTGGTAAAATCTCCGCACAGACAAATAAATGGGCTAGTTACTCAGCTATGGTGCTTTCTCGCAAGTACAGTCTGCAAGTTTTTGATCTATACATATACACTCTTGGAGTCTACACTACACTTGCCAGTCAAGGGATTCCATGAAGCATTGAGCCCAAACCTTGGCACCTAACACCAAATAGGCAATGGATTTACAGTTAGGCCTAAAGGATTAAGTCTTAAATTTAAAAGAAAAGAATGACTCGATGGAAATAGGCAGCTTGTATATCAAGACCTGATTGCTAGGGAATTCACCATGTAAGTGTACACATGAAATGGGTTCATAGGAATTGAACTCCAATTGATGATAACTCGGTCAAACCTGACTCAAGGTTAATAGGCAAACAGCACATCAAGCCTATGTTGTTTGGAATTTGTCATGTGTGCATGCAGCAAAAGTAACTTCATATGAAAAAAACTTGAGGCCAATCATAAACACAAGCCAAATCCCAATTGGGAAAATAAAAACCCTCTCTCAAAGGTATGAGAGGTAAGACTATTGGGTTTTTCTTTTTTTGCAGACCGTGGCAGATGGCACATAATATCCATGTTGTTAAGGAATTTGGTGTGTGTGTTTTACAAATAACTTGAAGCCAGTCATGAACTCAAAGCAAAGCCCAATCAAGAATGACAAACCCTCTGACCATGGTGCAAGACGTGAGACTATTGGGTTACTGTATGTTTGCAAGTCTGGGCAGATGGTATATGGAACCTGCATTACCAAGGGATTTGGTGTGTTTGCACATGGTAAAAATGAGCTTGCAGGAACCAAACTCCAGGCCAATGATGAACACAAGCCAACCTCACCCATGGGAATTAGAAAGATGGCACATCAAGCCTACATTTTTAGGAAGCTGTTGCGCACGTGTGCCTGCAGTAGAAAGGACTTTGTATGAATTAAACCAGAGGCCAAAAATGAACTTGAGCCAATATCCAATTGGATATTACAAACCCTCTTTCGCCGAACATTGAGGTGCAATTACTGTTTGAACGTCTGAGCAGATGGTACATCAAGCCTTGTTGTTAGGGAGCTTGGTCTGTTTGAACAGTTGGAATAATTTCAACGGAACCACTGATGAAGTCAAGCTTACAACCAACCCAGTAGGACAAACACCCATGCTTGCACGGGTGGGGTGAGTCCTACTGCGAATTAGTCTAATCTTTGTGTTACAGGATGCCTGGCCTTAGCAAGCCGTGTATATTACACGGGCAAAAAAAAACTTTAGTCAATATCCAATTGGATATTACAAACCCTCTTTCGCTGGACATTGAGGTCCAATTACTGTTTGAACGTCTGAGCGGATGGTACATCAAAGGAGCTTGGTCTGTTTGAAAGGTCGGAATAATTTCAACGGAACCACTGATGAACTCAAGATTACAACCAACCCAGTAGGACAAACCCCCATGCTTGCACGGTGGAGTGAGTCCTACTGCGAATAAGTCTAATCTTTGTGTAACAGGATGCCTGGCATTAGCAAGCCGTGTATATCGCTTATAGAGAATTTCTTAATATCCGGGATTTTAACTAGGGCAATGTAGTTTGTATTAGCATTTGACCTATTAGCCTCAAAACAGCTCCAAGTCAACATCTAAAATGTGATCGTATAATTAATCAACACCAAATACCTCATTTGATTGTTTTAAAAGACAAAAAACTACTAGACAATGCACACTTATTCATTTAATGCAAGAAGTTGTCAGTTTTGTATAAAAACAAACCTGGGAGCCCAAGAAGACAATTCTTTGCTTGAGAAACATATTGGTGGCATCCAGGTCCTCCAGTTTGGGAATCCATGATGGCCCAGTGGATATGCTTCCCGGTTCCACTGATGCAGATAAGGGTCGTCTTGAAAGACTTAGAGGAGCCCCAATTGATTTGACTCTTCCAAATCCCTGCCTTGAATCAGAGTGAAAAACTGAAGAACAAGAAGTACCAACGGAACATTGCGGTGGGATTGAATGCTTCTTTATATTGATGGTGGATGCATGAAGTGGCGAGCAGCTTGGATTCAAAGATAATTTTAAGGACTGCCCCCAGCACACTCCACTGCAGGCCGCCATTATTAGTGAACAAAGAGCGGAACTGAGTGAACTATGATATCACGAGCGTCTACAATTAATTATCATCGCCCGTATTCTTTTCAAGGAGCAAAATTCATAGACGTGGACAGGCCTGGAATTTGACGGCCACCCCTACCTGTCATAAAAAAAAAAATTGTGACGGTTTGATTATTTAAATACCTGTCATTTGACGTCTTATAAAAAATATAAATTGTAAAAAAAATACCATCTCTATCTCTCTCATACTAGTTCTTTTACTTCTAATTCTTTTTTTTCGTTATACTCCTTTTTTTGTTTTCATTCATACTCATAGAAACGTAGCAACATTTAACATGTACTTGAAAACCCGAAACACAGCTTTGTAAATAAAAACAATCATTATAAATAAAAATAAAAATCATTATAAAAACCAAATAAAATTTTAGAGGAATTCAAAACATACAAATGCTCACCAATAAAATTGGAAGCTCTCCAATATCACCTGTAAAACAATAAAAACAAAAAATCATTTATAAAAGCCAACTAAAATTTTAGAGGAATTCAATAACATACAAATGCTCACTAATAAAATTGGAAGCTCTTTTGTAAAGCACACAAATTTTGTATCTTAAAAAAAAAAAAAAATCTTGTTAGGATATATATATCTTAGTAAAAAAATGTAAAATTAAAAAACAGTAATAATTAGTAATAAATCTAAAAAACATAAATTTATTAGGAAGTTTCTAAATTCATATTAAAAATAAATCTTTGTTAAAAATATGTTAAAAGTTCAAAAACAATTATATTCTATTTTGAAAATATTTTCAATTTAAAGTTTCTAAATTTATCTTTAAAATAATCAAAATTTTAAATTTATTGTTAAAAATACTTTAAAAATTAGAAAGAATTATATTTCCTAATTGAAAAGATTTTAAACTAATTTATATTTTTATAATAAACATATATATATATAATATTGTCTATAATAAATTTTTTACAGTTTAATAATAATTTAAAGTGTCATATATACAGTTATATAAAAATATAGCAAGTCAACTTATACGGTCTAATAAAATTTAAAGTTGTAATATACGGTCTAAAATACAAAAAAGGTCAAATAGACCATCAAAAGGCTTGGACGTGGATGAGTAGTAAATAGTTTATCTAGATATTTGTTACCTAGCATTTACCGAGATAAATGGTGAGTGTTTTAATAAAGTTAATTTGAGGGCATAAGGGGAGAGGGCCCCACGTGGGCCCCACAATAGACCGTCTTAATATGCAAATGTAAAACAGTTTTCACCCACAAAGTTAACAAAGATACACGTATCATTGTACCGCTAAAATTGTATTATAATCAGAGAATATTTGTCCCATACACAAATAGATATTTGCACTGTTACATGTAAAGAATATTCAAAGCACATCCGACACCACAAACATATAAGCCATATTGCTTGTTACGGGGCCCTTGATTCAAAAGAAACGCTCAAAATATATAATTAGTATAACCCAAGCTCTCGTATAATGTCACCACTTGCATTTCATCGCAGCCACTTTTCTGGCACTTGGGATGCCACAAGTAGAACATATACCGAAGAATGTCCCATCACCAAATCCAATCCAATCGAATGCCCATCCCACTTGGCCACCAACACAACACTCAAACAAGTAGCAATCATTCATATGTGTCCCATCTATCAAATCGAACCTCTCTACTAATGGTTCCTCCTCATGTTTTTCCCACCTGCAACCACCAAAACAATGGTGTTAAAGCCATCAAAATCTCTTGTCAAGCAAACAAGGAATTTAGGCCATTAATGTATACAAACTCAGCAATTGAAGGCATCCGATGAAGAATTCAAATTTCAAATTAAAAGGACAGGAATTAAAGACTCCACACCAACTAGCATTGAACATATAAGGAGAAATTCTAATTCAAAAATGCATTACTCAATCTCTTGCAATTTCCATTTAGCACGTCTCACTTTCATTATAAATTATACAATTTCGTCCAAAAATATGAAGATAGTCTAGAGGAAGCAGCAGCAGCATCCGAACAAGCTACAGGTATTCCACTACTACAAATTCAGGTTGCCTATGAATGCAAATATTTTGAATGGGATGTCAATTTTTTTCACATTGACTTGTAACTCAATATCTGGGGTTTCAACTTACACTTTATACGAATGTCAAGTCATTGCAATTCAAGTTCATGCTTTCACTGGTTTTCCTTTCATCTACACCCATCCATGCACGACGTTTACCCTATATTGTGCATTTCAATATTTTGTGTATAAAAATTGCATGACATTTATTGTGTTTTTCACATTTGCTTACTTACACGAAATATGAAATGGGTTTGACTGGTTTAAAATGGTTTTTCATTACTACTAGACTTTTTTGACGAAATATGGAAAAGGTTTGACTGGTTTGCACCCATGCACTTTTTTTTCGTGTGTTCATCATTGCACAAACTTTAAATATGCAATTTGCTTTTTATATTTGTTTGTTATTCCAAAATACGGAAATGGATACAATATATTTGTTTGTTACTAGGAAATATTCATATGGTTTTAATGTTTATCATTTTGAGGGTTCCTGCCATACACTTGCATTCATGTCTTCCTCACTGCACACACTTTAACTCTGCAATTTGCTTATAATATTCTCATGTTATTCTGAAATATGAAAATGGTATGACTGATTTTCATTTCCAGGATATTTTGCATTGTTTATGTATTATTTTGTTCTCCCGTGCACAATAGTTATGTCTGCGAAATGTTTTTTTCATTTCATTGTTACTACCAAACATGGAAAGAGTTTCACTGCTTCAAAATTACAGTGTTTTCTCTTTGACAATGCACAAACTTTAACTCTACAATTTGTCTTTAATATTTGTTTGTTATTCTCAAATATGAAAATGGACTCACTTGTTTTCATTTTGAAGTTTTTTCTGCGATGCAATTATATTATTTTGTTATTGTATATGTATTTGTCTTTCCATACATACATATACATATTGTGCATGGAATAACAAAATAATACATAGACATATTTCCATACATATTTATGGTATGACTGGTTTTCATTTCAAAGATATTATGCCATGCAATCATATTGTTTTCTTCTTCCTTTCACAATACTATTGTCTGTGAAATGCAATTTTTATTTCATTGTTACTACCAAACATTTTTATGGTTTCACTGGTTCACAATTATAGGGTTTTCAGCCATGCACTTGTATTCCTCTCTTTCACAATGCACAAACTAACTCTGCAATTTGCCTTTAATATTTGTTTGATATTCCCACATATGAAAATGGATTCACTTGATTTCATTATAAAGATATTCTTCCATGCAATTATATTATTCTCTTCCTATAGATGTATATATATATAGTTCATGGAAGAACTGAATAATACATAGACATATTTCCATACATATACAAATATATATAAATACACACACACACACATGTATATATATTCGTATATAAATATGTATGTAATTGTTTATGTGATTGTTACTATGAAATTTGTTTATTGTATTTATGTTCAGCTCTACACTCAAGAAAGCTCCCTTTTTCTTTCAGTTGAGGTTTTCTACCTCACTACGCCTGTACCATTGTATTTCGTTTTGACAATATTTAACCAATGTTTATGCATGTCTAGCTAAAAAGATGTGCTCCAAGCCATTTCAATTCAAATAATAAAATTGAATAAACTGGGATCATGCATATATTGAATAAAAAAAAAATGTTCATGCACATTAAAGACAATTGCATTACAAAGAGTCATCAATTGCATTGCAAACTGTTCATAAAAACCAAGCAAAATAAAGACAATAAAAACATAGTGTTCATGCACAATAAAGACAATTTCATTACAAAAGTGAGACAATTGCATTACAAACTATCCATTAAAACTAGATCATTGAATTTCAAAATGTCAAGATGCATATTAAATAAATGCAAATTGTTCATGCATCACTGTGACTTCAACGGTGTTCACTTTTTTATTTTATTTAACTGCTCCAAACATCTTTTTTAACGTTTGTAGGTTCAATCTAAAGGTAAAGTGAGGTTTAAAACTAAAACCAAGATTGCAAAGACGTCGTCTCATACAAGGAAAGACACTATAACAGTCCCCAATGTGCAACAATCGGTTGCAAAAGTAAACACGAATCTAGAACCTGTTGAGGTTGTCCAGGAGGTTGGTCCACCACCGATCCGGCGAGCAAGAGCATCAAAGGAAAGGGAATGGTCATCACAGGACATGGATAGGGCACTAGAGGATATTGAAATAAATGGGATGTCGAGAGAGGTGTTGCAAAGAAGTGGAAAATCCTAGCTACAACACTTAGCAATTGGTTAGGTGGTATGAGCTCTACTTTAAAGAAGGGTCCACCAACGGTCCTAACAAAAGAGGAGGAGGGTCTGATTGTGAAGTGGTGCACATATATGGCAGATATTGGCCATGGGCTTGAGATTATTAATCTCAAGCAAGAGGTTGCTTAGATATGTCAGACTAGACCCAACCCTTTCATGGAGGAGCTACTTGAAAAATCATGGTGGACAGGATTCAAGAGGTGCCATCCAGAATTGACTTTGCACATAGCTGAAAGTCTTGACAAAGATAGGGCGGTAAACCTTAGACCTGATATAGTAGCTGAATTTTATAAAACACTCACAATAGCATATGAAAGTACCCCATACGGTCCTCACAAAATTTGGAACTATAATGAAACGGGCATTCAAGCTAGCAGAAATGGAACTATGAGGGTCTTGGCAAGTCGAGGCAACAGGAATGTCTCCTACATCATTCCAAAAAGCAGAGAATGGATAACAATTCTATGTTGTGTTAATGCATCTGGCCAAACCATACCTAGTTTCTATCTGTTCAAGGGCAATACAAAGATAGAGAATTATATTGTGAATTGTGTGTATTAAGGAAAAGTTCTCAAGTTAGATTGCAAGTAGCATAAAACTAAAACCCCAATCACCAATAGAGCACAATGAAAACAAGAAGCATAAGAATATGAAACAACATCACCTAGTCTTCAAGCTTCCATTGGTTGACCTCCATTGGCCTTCTCCATCTCGCTGAAAATGGTATAATTAACCTAATATTTAAAGTGCAACTATAACCTATGTCTTAGACCAGCAAAATATTGAAGTAATGTGGTTGCTCAAGTACTCAAAAGCTCTCAAGCATGTTGAAAATAACTTAACTTTGTGTCCCTAAAATGACTTGAAAGAGGGCCTTTTAAAGAAAGTCAAACTAAGAATGGATGGCCAGGATTAAAAGTTGGTGAAGCCCTAACATCAAAGGCCAGGATTCAATGTGATAAGGAGGATTAGGGTTAGAGCAACATTAGGTCAAAGTTTGGGCAAGCTTTGAAATAAAGGGTTGAGATTTAATTAGAGATAATCAAATCAAGGGTGGAGAAAAAGAGGTAGTTGGAATAATATAAATTATTTAATTTATGGAGGAATGTTGACTTATGAATTAAATAATGGTTTAATTCATAAATGAGAATGAGACAAAAGACAATAAATAATTGTTTTAATTATTTATTTGGTGGAATGGAAAGTGGATTAAATGGATAATGTTATTTAATTGAAGGATAAATGGTAATGTTATTAATGATTGGAGAGAATAAGGATTGATTAGTAACATAAATAAATAAATGTAATTTACTTATTTAAATAATCATAGAGGAATAATTATGACATTAGGACATGATTAAATAATTGAATTATGTGAGGAAGAAGCATGTTCATCATAGAAAATATGGTTTGCAAGTCGAGACCATTTTTATGTGTCTACACTGTGAACCATGCGCAACTTTGGCAACCCAAGCACATGCTTGGATGACGAAGGAGCTTTTCTATGAGTAGCTGGAACATTTTTGTGTGTTGGTTCTTAGGGGTATGTCACCCACTAATAGGCACCTGTTGATTTTTTACGGCCATGGAAGTCATGTTGCATTGTCAACTATCCAAAGGGCAAGGGGGTTAGGCATTGACCTCCTTACACTGCCTGCTCATACCTCTTATGTGCTACAGCCTTTGGATGTTAGCGTGTTTGCACCATTCAAGCAATATTTCAAATCAAAACGAGCAAATTTTCTCACTAAATTCCCCAATATTGATATTAGAAGGGAAAAATTGGTGGAGTTAGGCAGCAAGGTATTGAGAAGAGTTTTGACTCCAACCAACATAAGTTTTGGCTTTAAAAGGACAAGGATATGGCCCCTCAATTATGATCTCTTGTAAACGATGTGCATTTCAGCGAGACGTATAGCATTGCTAACACCAACAATGCTTCTGTAGTGCAAAACATCCTTAGTCTGTTGAGACTTGATGTTTCAATAGATGAACTTTCACAAACATTGCAGACTCCAATGGATATTCAAGTGCATGAAGGTGCAGACCAAAAACTTGAGGACATGGACAACCAACCCGCACAAGAAGACATGGGGGATTTCACATTCCCATCTCCAACACCCACGCCTCCAGAAAAAATAGTGCACTATTATGTAGATTGCAACAATGAAAGTCAAGGTACACTAGACCAGGTGGAGTTTAGTGACTCCCAAGTCAATGAAAAAATTGAAACAAAAAGTGGTTCTCAGATCAGTAACTTCCTTAAGCCTCCAAGTCACAGAGTGAATGGAAGAATGAGAAAGTCTGCTAGTGGTGCTCTTCGGGTGAGCCAATAGTCTCAGTTGTTGATTGCTAATAGTTACATGACTCTCATAATAGAGCAAGAACAAAGAAAAAAAGAATTGGAAGAATTGAAAACCAGAAAGAGGCAACAAACTGAGGACAAAAATCCAACACGGATTTTGGCCTTGGAATAGAAGGAACAAATGAAAATTGAAAAGGAAATTGAGCACAAGGAAAGAGAGTAGCTTAAACAGTTGCAAAAAAGGGAAAAAGAGCAGAAGAAGGAGCAAGAGAGGATATAAAAGGAACAAGAGAAGAAGAAAAGGGAGATTGAGGCTGCCCATAGAGCATTGATGCGAGATAGATGCTTAAGTAGTCCTATAACTCCCTTATTCGATAACCACAGTTACTTTCAAGATATAACCAATAATAACATCCCTTTATTTTTTGCAGGCAATGTGTGTTTCAATCCCAACTCATCTCAAGTTAGTTGCACTCAATTTCTAGTTGGCCAGACTTCTTCACCACTAACGCCTTCAAATGTAAGTTTCACGCAATTGAAAAATGCAAATGCAAAACAATTTATGGCAAATCTAAATGCAGCAGCAGGAGACGAGAACACATCTCCAGATTCTTTCCTTGGAGCATTTGACTGAGTTTGGGATGGACCAATTGAAACAGTGCCTTATATCTTGGTTTTTTTTTGGGTTGTAGATGCGAATGCCATTTTCATTGTGTTGCATCTATTTATAAATATGAACTATATCTATTTATTATTTTGAACTAAACCTTGGTTGACTTTGCATTTTAAGGTGGTCTAGTGTCGAGTCCATTGACAACTATGTCAATACCTTTTTTATGGTTGTCTTATAATCTACATTTTAGAAAATATGTTGTATGCAAATATTTTGTTTCAATTTTGTTTACCACAATTTCTATGTTTA
Source organism: Sequoia sempervirens (assembly GCA_007258455.2). NCBI lineage: Eukaryota > Viridiplantae > Streptophyta > Pinopsida > Cupressales > Cupressaceae > Sequoia > Sequoia sempervirens. Next base: position 901,312,309 of record VDFB02281492.1, read on the forward strand.
TAATATCTATTCTACATTTGTGAAAAAAATATTCAATGCTAATAATCTTATACAACATTTCATACGATACAGTCTATGTTGATAATTGAACATACTATAGGATATATATGAAGGGCTTGATTTAGATATAGACATGAGACCTTATATATCTTATCAACATATTTATGATGCCACATCATGAAATATGATAATATGGGATAGACATGAGGGGCTTGATTTAGATATAGACATGAGACCTTGTGGGATAAATATCAAGTTTAAACATATGTGTTTTGTATAAAGTTTGAAAGAGGAGGGGGAGGGGTGGGGAATTCCTATAGAAAATTAGGTTACACAAGTGACAACACTTGCATGTGTTGAAGTTGAATTCATTCCTTTTGGCACATATCTACCTGCGAGGTAACATGATTAATGAAGGTTGACATTCCTTGTGATGTCATGATTCTTCTTAGGACTCCATTCCATGTCATCTTAATGTAGAGCTTTTAGTGATAGATAAAGTAATTCCAATTATATCAATAAGACTCTTATTGTTCAGATTTCCAATTACATCAATTGGTATGAATTGAAAGTGATGCATCTAAATTAGGTCATTCTCATATAGATACATAATTTTACAACTTATTTTTTCTCTAATAGTGCCTCTACAAATTGTATATCCATCATAGGATTTTTTCTACTACAGTTTGCAATTTCATTCAAGAAAGTAACATGACACTTTATATGTTCAATATATATCATTTTAAAGCTAAACATTTGTTTTCAAGATTTTTTGATATATCAAGCCCCTCATGTCTATCCCATATTTTGCAATGACAAATAAAAAATATTCAATGTTGATAATCTTATATATCCTTTTGTATCTCAGTAGCTCAATTGAAATTTACTTTTAGGCTATACCTCTACAAAAGATAACATGTATGTATATCTTATCTCAAGTATATTGGTTTCGGTACATTACAATTCAATCTTGATTTGTGAATGGTAGAGATGCATGTGACCTATTTGACCTATATGATTCTATCTATCCCCTATTATTGTGTTCATCATTGCACAAACTTTAAATCTGCAATTTGCTTATATCCCCAAATATGAGAATGGTTTGACTGATTTTCATTTCGAGGATATGTGTAGTGCTTATATGTGCATACATATAAGCATATATATCTATGTGCATAAGGATGTACATATGTATGTATGTGCATACATATTTAGATGTATGTCTATGTGAATACGTATGTACATATATATCAATGTGTATCTACACATATCTATATATGTATCTACATATTTATCAAAGTGTACCTATATCTATGTCAATGTGTATCTACATATACATACATATATATACATATATATACTTACATACATATATATATATATATGTATGTATATATATGTAGGTATGTATATATATATATGTATATATATGTATGTATGTATATATATGTACATATATATACATACATACATATATATGTATGCATATATATGTATGTATATATATGTAATATGTATATATATACATACATATATATAAAAATGTATATATATATATAAATGTATGTATGTATATATATGTAATATATATATACATACATATATATAAAAATGTATATATATATGTATGTATGTATATATATACATATATATACATACATATATATGTATGTATATATATGTATACATATGTATACATAGAAATTAAATGAAAAGATTAAACCCATTAAAGTCACAGTGATGCATGAAGAGAACCATATATTTCCTTTACAAATTGAGTGTGTTTATGAACACAAGTATTGGAAGTGTTCATAAACACCATATAGGCCATAAACATCATGAAGCACATTGTCGATGCACTTAGAACGAAAGAGAACCTTCAATCTAAGGACAATCAAATAAACACTTTAAATATTATGTTTAGAATCAACAACAAAATAAATAATAACATTCACATTAAGTAACGCAACAAACCCATAACAAAACAAATAACTAAAAAGAAGAAAGAAAAGGGAATGACAGGAGACAAAAATTTACAAGTGTCAGTTGAATATACCAACATGTCTAAAACAATGAAACAAATAACTACTAAGGAATGAACTTGACATATATTACATTCAAATTGAACAATTGAAATGAACAATCGAATTGAGCATTGCAAGTGAACAATGAAATTGAACATTCCAATCGAACAATGAAATTGAACATTCCAATCGAACAATGAAATTGAACATTCCAATCGAACAATGAAATTGAACATTCCAATTGAACAATGCAATTGAACATTCCAAATGATCAATCAAATAGAACTATATATTTGAACAATCCAATAGAACAATAACTTTTAACAGTGCAATTGAACAATCCAATTGATCAATCAAATTGAACAATATTCATATTGAACATTACAAGTGAACAATGAAATTGAATAATAAAATTGAACATTCAAATCGATCAATCGAATAGAACAATCCAATAGAACAATAACTCTTAACAATACAATTGAACAATCCAATCGGTCAATCAAATTGAACAATCCAATTGGTAAATCAAATTGAACAATCCAATTGAACAATCAAATTGAGCAATGCAATTGAACAATCAAATGGAACCATCGAATTGAAGAAAGCAATTGAACAATCAAATGGAACCATCGAATTGAAGAAATCAATTGAACAATCCAATTGAACAATCAAATTGAACATGTGTACATGAGTTATACATATATACCAACATGATATGGTGTAACAATCAGAATGTATGGAACTGAAATGCATTGACATCCATAAACAGTGCAAGTTGAAACCCCAAATACCAAGTTACAGGGTGGTGGGTGACAAACATTGATAGTGCATAAAACTGATATATATTCCCTACCATATGCCTTAAAAAAAATCATGAAATTGAACTGAAATGTCTTCACATTCATAAATAGTGTAAGTTGAAACCCCAGATGTTGAGTTAAATGAAAAACCCAATGTGAACATACATACACACATTATATACATACATTATATATATGAGAATACACACACACACACATACATACATACATACATACATACATACATACACAATGTGTATGTATGTATGTATTCATATATGTGTGTGTACACATATATATAGTGTGTATATATATACATATGTATGTATATATATACATATGTATGTATATATATACATATGTATGTATATATATATGTATGTTAATTTTAATATATATAGGCACTGGTAGAGGCCTAGTGAAGTAAAAAAGCTCACCTCAAAGAGAAAGGGAGCTTTCAAGAGTGCAGAGCCGAACAATGAAGCATGCAGAGTTGAACAATGAGTTGTGGAGAGCTAAACATGTACGGTTAAGTAACCAAATGAATAGTCGAGAATGTTTGCAAAACAAGAGGAACGGGAGTGAGTGGGATATGAGAGAATGTGGAGTATTGAATGAACCTTGATCTTCGATTAACGCGCCTAGTAGACTGAGTAAATGCGAAGCGATGCGTAAGGCAAGTTGGTCAGTGGAGGAAACAAAGGAGGTGACAAGCAATTACTATTCTAAACACATTCCCTCTTGTAGAATACACTAGATTTTATGAGTTGAACCCAAACAAAAAACATGAATAGAATCATATGTTTTACCCTGGAGGTAAAACCCAATCTGAATTCAAGTTTTTTGTTAGGTTCACCTCATTCAGGCTTTAGTTTTATCCAACAACATTCTATGCGGTTTGCTACATCAAACCCCTCTTTGTCCACACTTGTCTCCAATTCTTGCAGACAACACTTCCCTGAAACAACAACCTTATTATATTGTGTTATTATAGGGTTTTATTCCATGTAATGGTTAAACATGGAATGGGATTCATAGGTTCACAATTAGAGGGTATTCAGCCATGCACTTGTGTGTGTGTGTATACACACGTATACATGTATATATATACATATATATATATATATATACATGTATACATGTATACATGTATATATATACATGTATATACCTATATATACATGTATACGTATATATAAATATACTGTTTGCTTTTCTTTAATATGCAACTTCGAAGTTTGCAATTCAATGCTTGGTTTTTATGAACAGTTTGTAATGCAATTGACGACACTTTGTAATGCAATTGTATTTAATGTGCATGAATAGTTTGTTTTATTCAAAATATGTATGATCTCAGTTTATTCAATTTTATTATTTGAATTGAAATGGCTTGGAGCACATCTTTTTAGTGAGACATGAACAATCATTGGTTAAACATTATCAACAGGAAATACAATGGTAGAGGCATAGTGAGGCAGAAAACATCAACTAAAAGAGAAAGGGAGCTTTCTTGAGTGCAGAGCCAAACAATGAAACATGAAGAGCCGAACATAAATATAATAAACAAATTTTGTAGTAACAATCACATAAACAATTACATACATATTCTTCTTCAATTACATTGAACCTAATTAGATGTATGCTTTGTTTGTTCAATTAAAGTGATTGTAAATATTGAACCTAAGTAGGAGTCAACCATAATCAAATTTAGTTGTAAGGTAGAGGGGCTGATATTTACAGTCACTTTAATTGAACAACAAACAAAACATACATCAAACTAGGTTCAATGTACATATGAACATATGTATATGCACGCGTCGATGTATACGTCGCATCAAAACAGTCTTGCCCTACAGTGCATGCAGTCATAATTGGTATAAAATCCATAGCAGATACCATGACTTATAAATTCTTGGAAAATTCCAAGAATTTTAATTTCATGGAAAATTCCAAGAATTTTAATTTCATGGAAAATGCCAAGAATTTTAATTTCATGGAAAATGCCATGAACTTTATACCACTTCACTGCATTCTCTGTAGGGAAAAAAATTGCCTTCATTTTTTTTGTTTGTTCTTCAATTAAATTGACATCGTATCCATGTTTCCTATAGAAGGCTTTTGCATACCATACCCACCATATGTCATATGTCCAAATCTATACCCTGGATAGGCCCCTATGCCCACACATAGCTCCTCTCCCTTATGTGTATGTTTTGTTTGTTCTTCAATTTAACTGACTGTAAATGACGACCCCTCTCCTTTACAACCAATTGTGATAGCATATGACTCCTACTTATGTTTGGTTGGGAATGAATGGAGGACTACAAGTAGGTGGAGGATTAGGATTAGTGTGGGGATCAATATTAGATGGAGGATGAAGGTACGACATGGAAATATGTCTATGTATTATTATGATCTTCCATGCACTATATATACACATATTTGAATATATATATACATATACATATATTTGTATATGTATAGAAATATGTCCATGTATTATTCTATTCTTCCATGCACTGTATATATATATTTCAATATATATATTCAAAAATATATATACATATATTTGTATATGTATGGAAATATGTCCATGTATTATTTTGTTCTTCCATGCACTATATATATATATATATATATTCAAATATATATATACATATTTGTATATGTATGGAAATATGTCTATGTATTATTATGTTCTTCCATGCAATATATATATATATATATATATATATATATATATTTAAAAATGTATGGAAACATGTCTATGTATTATTTTGTTATTCCATGCACAATTTATAATTATAGAGGGATAGAAAGAGAGATAAATATATATGTAAGAATAGAATAATATAATTGCATGGCAAAAAAGCTTCGAAATGAAAAAAAGTATATGTATGGAAATTTGTGTATGTATTATTTTATTCTTTCGTGCACAATATGTATAAATGTATGGAAAGATAAATGTGCATGGAAGAGCATAATAATATATTTTCATGGCAAATTAACTTCGGAATGAAAAATAAGTGTATCCATTTTCATATTTGGGAATAACAAACGAATATTAAAGGAAAATTGAAGAGTTAAAGTTTGTGCATTGTCAAAGAGAGGAATACAAGTGCATGGCAAATAACCCTATAATTTTGAACAAGTGAAAGCCTTTCCAATGTTTGGTAGTAACAATGAAATGAAAAAAGTATTTCATAGACGTTACTATTGTGCATGAAAGAACAAAATAATACATAAACATGCCAGACTATATTCGAAAGGAATACCAGTCATACCATTTTCATATTTTGGAATAACATGAGAATATTATAAGCAAATTGCATAGTTAAAGTGTGTGCAGTGAGGAAGAGAGGAATGCAAGTGCATGGAAGAAAACCTCTAAATGATATACATTCAAACTGTATGAATATTTCCTAGTAAGAAGCAAATATATTGTATCCATTTTGATAATTGGGAATACCAAACAAATATTAAAGGGAAATCATAGAGTTAAAGTGTGTGCATTGTCAAAGAGAAAACCCTTTAATTTTGAACTAGTCAAATCCTTTCCATATACATAACTATTGTGCATGGAAGAACAAAATAACACATAAACATGCCAGAATATCTTGGAAATGAAAACCACTCATACCATTTTCATATTTTGGAATAACATGAGAATATTAAAAGCAAATTGCAAAGTTAAAGTGTGTGCAGTGAGGAAGACACGAATGTAAGTGCCTGGCAGAAACCTTGTAAATGATATACATTAAACTGTATGAGTATTTCCTACTGACAAGCAAATATATTGTATCCATTTATAAATTTGGGAATAACAAACAAACATTAAAGGGAAAATGTAGAGTTAAAGTGTGTGCATTGTCAAAGAGAAAACCCTGTAATTTTGAACTAGTGAAACCCTTACCATGTTTGGTAGTAACAATGAAATGAAAATAACATTTCACATACATAAGTATTGTGCATGGAAGAATAGAACAATACATAAAAATGCTAGAATATCTTGGAAATGAAAACCAGTCATACCATTTTCACTCGTTCGGAACAACGTGAGAATATTAAAAGCAAATTGCAGAGTTAAAGTATGTGCAATGATAAAGACACGAATGCAAGTGCATGGTAGAAACCCTCAAAATGATAAACATTAAAATCATAAGAATATTTCCTAGTAACAAGCAAATATATTGTATCCATTTTTGTATTTTAGAATAACAAACAAATGTAAAAAGAAAATTGAAGATTTAAAGTTTGTGCAATGACAAACACAAGAAAACAAGTGCATGGCTGCAAACCAGTCAACCCCTTTCCATATTTCATCGAACATGTCTAATAGTAATGAAAAACAATTTTAAACTAGTCAAACCCATTTCATATTTTGTGTAAGTAAGAACAATGCAGAGGTGCAATGAATATCAGAAGATTACAAGTGCATGGTCGAGTGTAGAGGAAAAGAAAACAAGTTAAACCCTCCCCACATTTCATACTCAAGTAATCTTTCTCAAACAAAAATGTTTGCAACAAATTTTTTTGCAAAAAAAAGTGCATGGCAGAATACCGATTAATTCGAAGATAGCGATACAGGCCGAGTGAGGTTAGAAACCTCACTTGAAGGAGATAGGGAGTTTTCGGTAGTGCAGAGCTGAACGAAGAAGCATGTAGAGAAGAATGATGAAGCATGGAGAACCAAATCAATTTCGGTGACAAACAAAACAAACAATGGAGAATGTTTGTGAAAAAAAGGAATGATACTGAGCGGGATATGTGAGAATGTGGAGTATTGAATGAACCTTGATCTCCGATTAACACACCTGATAGACCAAGTAAATGCAAAGTGACGCGTAAGTAAAGTTGGTCAATGAAGGAAACGAAGGAGGCAATGAGTGTTTAATGCAATGAATTGTTGGTAGAGGGTGGCGAGGCTGTCATCTACACGCGGTCATCTATTCTATTGTATGTAGGTGTGCTTGCTGATTAAGGAGGCTAGTGGGATCCACTTTTGGGCGAAGGGAAAAATTGGCCAGTTTTGGACACGTCGGCGTAAAATGTGCTTGACAGGTGGCAGGGTGATCTTTTAAAAAAAAAATAATATGGGTCAATGCACAAGTGGTAGGGTGACATGGAAGGCTTTTTTTTTTTAGGCCCACGTGGACCTGCAAAGTTGACCCGCCCTTTGCTTAATGGGGAAAAAAATTATTATGACAAAACATGTTTTAAATAGAAATTATTCAAGATGAGAAGGTTTTGAGTCATTTTCGCAATCTTCACGTATGAGAGAGACAAGTACCTTTCAGTAATAAATTATTGGAGTCTTAATGTTTTTTTGTATTGGATGAGGGTTGTTTATTATTTTTACAGTACTATATTTAAGGATATTTAATAGTTAGGAAGTATTAATGTAAAGTGGTTAAAAAGGTAATTTGTAGGTGTTCCTTCGATCAATCAGATGTTTGAATTTTTGAGGGTTAAGTAATATCTGTACAATTTGAATTAAAAAGATGTAAGGTTTTTAAGGTTGTGAAAGCTTTTGCCTTGTCCACATAATTGTAGATCGTGAGCTTTCTTTTTTGAGAAGCATGGGGTGCACGCATTGTAGACATGTGTCGATCATTTCTACATAATTTTTAAAAATCAAAAAATCTAAATGGAACTTTTGGTGTGAATTTTAAATATTTATATTTTTATATTTTAATAAAGTAATTGATATATAAATATTAAATACTATAATTACAGTATTATGATGTATTGTATTATTAATAAAATAATAAACGTTATGATGAATATTGTTTGCACTATGTTTGGCATGTAAAATTTGTAGGGAGGTGTCCACATTTCGTGGGCCCTAGGTTTTGAGAAGCATATTTCAAATTCAATGTACGCATTGCAAACACACATCTGCTCGATTTAATTGACATGGTCATTGTGAATTTTTATTATTATTATATTATATTTGTTGACCAAGAAATGAGATACATAATAAAGCATGAATAAGTACAACAACCACTAACTGTAATCCAAGCTAAATACTCAAATCAATCAAACAATAAAGAACATTGCAACATAGAACATAATAAATTAATACAATAATATCTTCACGTGTTACCCTTGATTTCAACCTTCATTGTTCTTCTTTGTCTAGCTTTTCTTGTATGCACTAATTTGCTTCAATCTCAACATGAATGAATAAGATGAACAAATGTAAAATTCCAAAGATTTGTGGTTAGCCTTCAAAGAGATATGAAGGTTGCTTTTATAGAAAAGATTGATTTGAATGGACGATCAGGATTAACAGGTGGATGATCAAGATCAAGGGTCAAGAATCCTTGAGAGGAATTGATGAAGGAGTTAACTGATTGCAACTAGCTATAGGATTTCAATTAACTGTTTGCATGAGGAATTGATTGCTTCGTTAACTCACACTGAGTGCAAGTGAATTGATTTGATTGATCAAACATTGATTATCTGGAAAAGAGTGTGTTATGAATGAGGTGGAAATGCACGAGATAATAATTAATTATTTGAGGAATGTGCAAGTGAGAATTAGATAAATAAATAAAATGATTTAAAGAAAATTAAAACAAAATTTCAATTATGCAAATTAGGGGAATTATATGATATTCATTAAATAAAATGATTTAATGAAAAGGGGATGTGATATGATATTTAATTAAATAACTTAGGGTTATTTAATTAAATAAGAGGACTTAGGGATCTTTAAATTAGATAAGTTAATTTATCCAATTTAATGGGACAAAAGGTTAGTGCAAGAGGGGGTGAATTAACCTAATTAGGTCAATTGGATTAGTAGATGAAAATGACATAATCAATTAAATAGCTAGGCTAATTTAATCAATGAAAAGAGGATGGGTTTTAGGATGAAACGGTGTCAGTATATTAGATTCGAGTGCATGATATCATTCAAGACATTTTTAAGTGTTTACATTTTGCCCCTCTTTCAAGCGAGATACCTGTTACGTTGGTTCAAAGACTAACATCTTTTTAGATAAAAACTGTTGCTTAGATCAAAAACTAAATATTCTTTTTTCTTTGCATGCCCCATTGTTGCCCCAGCGGAAGGAATAAGTTGATTCCCTACCCCCTCTCGAAATCGGGTGGACATTTTGAAATTTTTGTTGATTTCTTAACAAAGGTTCAAGATTAGTTCAGCTCAAAGAGGACTAGAAATTGCAGATCTTTGATGTAGACAGATTTGATGATGTATAGATAGTCATCAACCATGGGTAGCCTTGTGTATATTTTGATATATCACACTTATTCGATACTTGGATAGAATCGTTAGTAAAGATAGAAGAATAAGATGAATGGATTTGACCATTGATTTTAAGATTGATTTAGAAGTCCAACAAGCCTATGATCCACAAAGACTTTATTAGGTATGGTGATGAGAGATGATGACGATTTGCTCATATATGGGATTGGGACTTTCCATCATTCCTTATGTTTGATATAACATATAGACACAATGCATCATGGTATTGAAAATTAGGATGGCGTTATATCTAGTGTAATGGACTTTGACTCTACAAACAGATAGATAGTTCTTGTTCACATGTTGATATACAAAAACCTCGTCAGAATGTAGATTAGAATTTTAGAATATATCAAACCAAAGCATATGCAATAGTAAAAAATGTACTCTGAACAACCCTACACACAACTAAGCAAGTATGCACCAAGATTATTTTACAAGAATACCCACAAGCACAACAAATGAAAGATAATGATCAATGCCCCATTCCTTTCTCTCTAAATTTTTTAGACATCAACGAGAGATCCTTGAAATGGGTCCATAAGATAAATCATAAGAAAATATCAAAGACAAGCAGTTAGTGTTATCTATATCTCTTGCTAGTTTATTTTAGCTAAGGTGATTTATAATGTTGATGTCCATTGTTGGAAGGATTCATCCTAGGACATGTTATTAGATGGTTTGATTAGGATTAATTTTGTGATAAGCCATTGATACAAACTCTGCTAACTCGTTTACCTATGATCTAGACTTTAGATTTTGACACTTAGGTTCTCACTTTATGACTTGTGACACTTGTTTTCTATTTGTTTTACCAAAGGTTGAAGATGACATTTGATTTATTATGGATGAAGGTTTATTATGGGTGAAAGCGAGATGGGATGGATGGTTTCAATTTTTTCAAAATATTTCAATGTTTTGATGTTTTTGAAATTTTTTGAGGCTGTTTTTGGTCTTTTTGAAAGTTTATGTGAATGTTTTTAGGGTTTTTGATTATTTGAGGTTGTTTAGGGTTTTCTAATTTTTCAAATATTTTTGTGTTTTCTGATTTTTCTGAATGTTTAGGGGTTTTTTGATATTTTAAATGTTTAGGGTTTTTTTGAGATTTTAAATGTTTAGGATTTTTTTGAGATTTCTAACCAATAACCTAGCCTAGAAGACTATGTTAGGGGCCTCAAGGGCTTATCAAAGATGAGTCTTGCCTACATTATACACGCAGAGAACACGTAGTTCGATTGACTCGACTTATTGATAGTGGGATATTAACACTTGATGGATTGCCAGTTTATTATGAAAAAATCCTAAAGGACTAACCTAGGTTGTCTCAGGGGCACATCAATGATGGCCTTGCCTATGTTCAAGCTCAAAGACTCATAGGTCGACATGGTGTTGTTTATGGATTTTTGATGTTTTGACCTTTTTAGGGATTTTGATGTGTTTTGGATGTTTTAGATTTTGACACTACAATTTTTTGAATATTTTTGGATTTTAGCTATATAGGAATTTGGATGTTTTTAGATTTTCTGATGAGCATTTTATGAATATTTTTTAGGATTTTCGATGATATTTTATGAATGGTTTTGGGATTTTCGATGAGATTTCCAATAACCTTAAGATATACAAGAACCTGATCCGACCCATAACGAATTGCCTCCAACGTGATGTAATAGACTACCTCAATATAGGTAGGACAAGCTAACCTTAGGAATATGCCAAGTAGTACTAAAGGGGAATACGATACTTCACAATATCAAGCCATGATATGAACGTGGATGGGTGATGGAATAAATAGGATGAATGATGCGATGGATGGATGCGATGTAAAGAATGATAGGATAAAGAGTCAAAGAATAGATGGAGGTGCTTTATTTATGCAAGGCACCTGTTTGCCAAGTTTTCACCAAGGTACTTGCCCAGAGTGCCACTGAAGTTGTTTTCATTAGAGGACGATTGTTTTTCTTTACTTTTTCAATCATTTTTCTTATTTTTTTGGATTTTCAATTTTTATACCCTTCAAGCCTAGGCATAATTCTTTTTAAGATGTAGACTATTGGTCGATTCCTACAAGGGTTCACTTTCAAGTGTTGATAATTGATATGCTCTTGATCCATAGATTGTTGTGATGACAAAGGGACCTAACCAATTAGGCTCAAACTTTCCTTTATTTTCTTGATCTAGAAGATTTTTCTAATTCTGCTTTAGGACAAAATCCCCTACTTGGAAAGACCGATTCTTGATCTTCTTGTTATAGCTCTATTTTAGTCAGTTTTGATATACTTGCAAATGATTAAGGGCATCAAGATGATGCTCATCCAAGAATTCTAGCTCATTTAGATGAGATACTCTATACTCTTCATCAGTGATCAGATTCTGTAATGACACTCACGGTGATGGAAGCTCAACCTTAATAGGCAAGATGGATTTTGATCCGTAGACCAAGGAGAATGGGGTTGAATCTATTGGTGTGTGGATACTGGTTTGATAGGCCCAAAGGGTAGGATTTAACTACAAATGCTATTCAGAACCAACTTCATTAACCATTTTCTTTAGAATTTTTAGGATAGTATTATTTGTAGCCTCAACTTGACCGTTGCCCTGGGGTAATAAGGGGTGTAGAATTGATGTTGGATGTTAAATCTTTGACATAGCTCTTTCACATCCTAATTCTCGAAGGGTGTTCTGTTGTCGAAGATAAGGGATTATAGAACACCATAATGGCAGATGAGGTAATTCAAGATAAAATTAGTAATTTGCTTCCCCATTATGTAGGTCATAGGAATGGATTCGATCCATTTGGTAAAGTACTCAGTGGTCGTGAGGATGAATTTATGTCCATTAGATGAGGTTGGAGTATTTTTTCCTATGAGGTCAAGCCCCCACTGCGAGAAAGGCCAAGGTGTCACCATGGGTTGTAACTCCTGCGTTGGAGCATGAATAAGATCTTCGTGTTGTTGACGCTGGACACACTTATGCGGATATTGATGGGCTTCTCTTTCCATGGTTGGACAGTAGTACCCTGTCCTTAGCAGTTTCTTAGCTAAATTCATACCACTAGAATGGAAACCACATATGCCATTGTGTACTTTTGTTAAAGCGGTCAAGGCTTCCTCTTGATTAAGACATTGTAGTAATGTCCCCTCAATGCTTCTGCGGTATAAGGTATCACCTAGAATCACAATTGAGACGCCTCTTTAACAAAGGTCCTTTTAATGTTGGAGGTGATATCAGCTGGGAGGGTTCCTTTGCTAATGTAGGTGAATATATCATGATATCACGGGGATCCAGGACCAACAATGACACACACAAATTCAAATTCTAGGATTTTGAAAGTTGGTACAAGAAGTTGTTCTACCAAGAATTCACATTGAAGGACATTGTGTGGCATGTCTAACAATGATCCAATTATTGCCATAGCGTATGTTGCTCAGTTGTTCATGCAAGTAATCTACTCAAAATTTATATCAATGAAAAGGTCTTTGAGATTTTTGACCATCTTCTTATAAGGAGTAAGCTTATCATCCTTAGTTTGGTAGTTTTCATTGACTTGGTTGATAACCAACTGTGATTCTCCATAGACTTTCAACTCTTGTATTTTCCATTAAACTATTATCCTTAGACCTATGATTAGGGCTTTGTACTTAGCAATGTTGTTAGTACATGGAAATGATAGCCTATATGAATTTGGGATACAATCACCTTGAGGGGTGATAAAAAGAATATCCACCCCTGATCCATGTTGAGTAAATGATCCATGAAAGTACATTTTCCACTAGTTTACTCTATTGCCAAGGAACATTGATTCATCAAGAAATTTAGATACCAAAGGGTTCTCTACATAGATAGGTGCTTCTGCCAATTGGTCTGTGATCACTTGTCCTTTGATTGCCTTGCACTTCACATACTCTATGTCCAATTCAGTCAAGATCATTACCCATTTGGCCATTCGCCCAATGAGAGTTGCTTTAGATAACAGGTATTTCAATGGGTCGATCTTTGCAATAAGCTTGATTTGATGCAACATGTAGTGTCTAAACTTTTGTGAAGCAAAAAACATCGTTAAGCATGCTTTTTCAATGGATGAATAGTTCATTTCATAGCCCACCAAGGTCTTTTCGATGTAATAAATGACTCTTTCCTTTTTGTTTTAATCATGTTGTGCTAGAAGAGCACCTAGTGTTGCTGATGTTGTTGAGATATACAAGATTAATGGTTTGTTCGGTATTAGTGGCATGAGCACTAGAGGTGTCAATAAGTAGTCCTTGATCTGCTAGAAAGCTTTATCACACTTTTCATCCCACTTATAAGTTATTCCTTTATGGAGAAGATGCGAGAAAGGGTGAATTTTGTCTAATAGTTGTACTATGAACCTTCAAATGGACTACAATCTTCCTTGTAACCCTCTCATCTGCTTTAATGTTTATGATGGTTTCATGTCTAGGATAGCTTTCAATTTTTCTAGATCAATTTCTATCCCTCTTTGTGATACGATGTATCCAAGAAGCTTCCATGATGTAACCCCAAAGACACACTTTTTCGGGTTTAGCCATACCTTATACTTTTCAAGCTTGTCAAAGATGGGTCCCAATACCTTTGTGTGCTCACTCTTTTTCTTTGACTTGGCCAAAATATCACCCACATAGTCTTCGACTATTTTGTAGATCATGTCATGAAATATGAGGGTCATTTCCCTTTGATAGGTCGCTCCTATGTTCTTCAGCCCAAATGGCATCATGTTCCAATGATATGTTCCCTATGGACTAATGAATACAGTTTTGTGTTGATCCTCCTTGGTGATCATGATTTAATTATAGCTTGAAAAATCATCCATGAGTGATAGTATCTCATTCCCAGCTGTTAAATCCACAATGTTGTCGATGTTAAGTAGAGGGAAATCATCCTTCGAGCATGCCTTGTTCAAGTCTCTAAAATACATGCATATCCTAATGCCCCTAGTGGGTTTGGAAACTAGTACTAGGTTGAAAACCCACTAAGGATAGTCAATGGGTCAGATAAATCTAATGTCAAGAAGCTTTTGTAACTCAAGTTTCATCAAGAGTGCTATCTGAGGGTGCATCTTTCTTAATTTTTGTTTTGCCAGTTTAGCTTCAAGGTAGACTACTAAATGATGCGCAACTACTTCTGGATCAAGCCCTGGTATATCTGTGTATGACCATGTAAAGTTGGTTCTTCGCTCTTTCAAGAATGCTGCTAGGTTCTTTTGTTTTTCATCCAACAAGGATTCGGTATAGAAAGTGATCTTTGGTGCCTCTTATGTTCCTACATTAATTGGAGTTGCCTTTTTTGCTAACACTGCTAATTTTTTTGGATGCATTGCACTAAGGGGGAGATTGAATCCCTCATCCTTGTGCACCTCAGATATGTTTTCACCCTCAGATACATCCTTTCTTTTTACTATTTTAGGATTAGAAAGTGCCATAGTGTGGTTTTCACTTAGAGATCTGCACGTTAGTTTCATGTCATCAATTTTGTGACTGAAGGATTCAATTGTCTCCTTGTAGTACGCCCCTATGTCTAGTTCTATATCAAAACCAACCTTGTGATCTACCCATGGTAAATTGTCGCAAAGTCCCATGAATTCTAAGATTGCTTATCATTTTTGAATAAATCTAGAATCAGTGGTCCTTGTTGGTCCCAATTAATAAATTGTGGGTATACTAGGCCTATTTCAGTGGGTTGATCATTTGGGGTGAGGGATGTTGTGGATATCATGAAGAGAGAGTTATCCTAAAATAGGTCAACAACATCAACGGGGAAGTTGTCTAGGGTAGTATCATGTGATGTTGGTAACCAAGAGGAAGCCTCAGCCTGCTTAGCAGAAGTACCTTTTCTAATAAGAGTAACCTTGCTAGTAGTACATCCTAGGCCAAGATTGTTTGGATGTTTCTTAGGAACGATGGGTTCTAGCAAACTGTTGTCATTTTGTGCTAGTTTTTTTTTCTTGTTGTAGCCCCATCCCTTCATTAGTTGCAATCCTTTATTGTCATCTTCCATGGGAAGAGCAGGGATGAGTCATTCATCTTGATATAGCAATTTAGAGACATCCTCCTCATTGACATCTTATTTGTTCAAATCCCCTATTTGGTGAAGGTAGTAGCTACCATATTTATTGTTTCAACTATTTTGTTGATAGGTGTGGGTTTCCCATGAGATTTGGGAGAAAGAGGTAACTCTCCCAACACAAAAGTGTTCTTTTGAAGTTTATAATTTCCACAACCATCATCTTGGATCACTGCTTTGATGTCGAGAATGTTTTGTACAATGGGTGTTTTTGTTTTTGAGGTAGATGCAAGTGTAGATGGGTCAAAGAATGAGGTAGAAGGTGTATGCCCTTCATCATTTTTAGGGATTTGGATATTTTGTAAAACTTGGCCTCAAGGTTCTTGCAGCAATAAAAAGGCTCAGGATCTCCATGGATGGTAACTTCTTTGTCCTCAAAAGGAAACTTTACACATTGGTGATAGGTTGAAGCTACAACTTTTAGGGCATGAATCTAGGGTCGGCCAAGCAAGATGTTGTAGGGGAGATCAAGATCTAACACTTGGAATGTATTTTTTGCAATGACAGGTCCCACTTGGATGGGTAGTGTGATGATGCCTTACAATACCCACTCTTGATCGTCATATGCTTTGACAGTGGTACTCTTTACTTTCTCAATTGTATCCTCTAAATATCCCAGGTTCTTGATCAACTGAAGGGTGCAAATGTTTAGACCAACACCTCCATTTACTAAGACTATTTTAACCTTGTTCTTATGAATAATAACCTCAAGGTGCAAAGCACAATTATGAGATGGTTGTGATGGTAGGTCTTGTTTTGAGAAGGTGAGAAGATGAGGGATAGTGATATGTCCTACCATAGCTTGAAACTTCCCTATATCCATATCCTCAGGGATGGATGATGAGGACAAGGCCTTCTTGAATATTTCTCTATGTGTGGGGGATAGCCTCAATAGTTCTAGGATAGAAATATGCGTGGGGGTTTTCTCAAGCTAATCTAGAAGACTGCATTTGCTAGGTTTTGATGTTGGAAAAGTAGGTTGTGCCCTAGATTGAGATGGGAATCCTTGGATGGTGACTTTGCCACATCGTGAGGTGACTCCACACTCCGCACTAGGCCCTTCGATGGTGATGAAATTGTCACATGAAGTGACTACATTGGAATAGGTATGTTGCATGTTTGTGTAATCCTTACCTTTTCTGGAGTTGTTTCCTTTGCTATGATATGGCATAGGGTTCTTATATATCTTGAGATCCTAATTTTCAGCTGGTACCTCAACAAATATATCTCCATTTTCAATAAGATCTTGAATAACATTTTTGAGCCTCATACAGTTCAATGTTTTGTGTTCTTTAATTTTGTGAAAGTCACAATGATCTTTTTTGTTGTATTGAGGTGGTTTATCTTGTGGTTCTTGGTAGTTTTCAAAATTGGGAAGCATTATCAAGTTTGACTCTACCAATTTCTTCATGATGGTGTCAATAGGTTCTGACAATTTTGTGTACTTGCATTTTAGATAGTTGTTCCTGTTGGGGGTTCTTCTTTGTTGTGTTTCAGTGTTATTGATCTGATTATTTTGTGACGGTGTAGCTTGTTGTATGGTTGGTTGAGCATTAGCTATTTGATTGTTTTTTGGCCTAGGATCACTTAGGACCACCTTAGCATCTACCATGCCATCATTTTTTATGTTCTTGTTCTTTTCCTAGACACAAGGCTTGTCATTTGAACTGGTTGATGGACGGTTGTCTTTGTAAGCTTGAGTATTTCCCTATGAGATTAGAGCTCTCTCGATGTTAAGGGATCTAGGGATAAGCTCATCATAAGAGGTAATGCACTATATTTTCAAGTGGAAGGATAGATATAGATCTAGATTTCCTATGATAATCCCCACTTGTTCATTGGGAATGGGCCATTTGCTTTTACTAACTCTTTGTCTCCACCGTTGTAAGAAATTGGTGAAAGATTCTCCTTTATTTTGTTTGAGAGTATATAACTCTTCTAAGCTCATGTACATGTCAAAATTAAAGGAGAAATGATCTATGAATCTACTAATGATTTCTTGGAAGGTTTTGATACCTAGAGGCAATTGAGAAAACTAGTCAATGGCTAGGCCTGTCAAGCTTCATGAAAAGAGGCACATCAAATAGGACTCATTGTAGGTTATCTCCATACACATGACATTAAACTCTTTGAAATGTCCACAAGACTTCTTCTCCCTTTGTATTTATCAAATTTGGGGACTTCAAAACTGGGAGGGAATGGTACCATTGCAATGTTTCAATCAAATAGATATAGGCATAGGTTCTTTTATGTATGGGGCTTCTTCATTTTTCCCATCCGGATATCCTGTATTTCTTGTGTTAATGCCTTAAGTTGTGATGTGACATCATCTTGTAGGTTTGGTGGAGGAACATATTGTGGAAAGGAAAATGAATTGTATGTGGGATTCTAATTATGATGAGGTGTTGTATGGTTTGTATGGTGGTGTAGGATATGGTGAAGGTGATGGTGGTGAAGGTGTATATCTTCCTAACATGTTTGGGTTGATGATGTTCTATTGGGGATTATAGTATAAACCCTATTGTTGTTGTTGGGTATACTGTTGGGCTAGTAAGGCTTGCTATTGTTTCCATGCTACTAAGGTTGCTTGTTGTTGTTATTTTGTGCTACTAAGACTTTTTGTTGGTCCTATTATTGTTGTTGCGCCACAAGGGCTTGTTTTTGTGCTTACTGTGATGCTACAATTGCTTATTTTTGTTGTTTTTGTTGTTGTGCTGCTAAAGCTGCTTGTTATTGTTGTTGTTGTTGTGCTACTAAGGCTACTTCTTGTTGTTGCTATTATTGTTGTGCTACTAAGGTTGCTTGTTGTGCTCTTTGTTGTTGTTGTGCTACTAAGGCTACTTGTTGTGCTTGATGTTGTTGTTGTGTTGTTATGGCTGCTTCTTGTTGTTGTGCTACTAAGGCTGCTTGTTATGCTTGTTGAACTATTGTTGTACGACTTGCTAATATGCATGTCGTGCTTGTTGTAAGGTTAGGGTACATGCTTGTTGTAAGGTAGGGTATATGCTTGCAATGTAGGATCGGTTGGTTGTTGGGACATCTGCAATGGGTTTTAGGTGTTGATGTTTTGCATGGGTTGTGGGTTGTTGATGAGAGGTTGGGGGTTCCCTTGGTTTACCATTCCTTGTAAGATGGTGGATTGGGATGGAGGAATGTAAGTTTGAGGTGCCATTTGATTTTGCATGATGAGGGGGACCGTGGGGAAAGATGATGATGGTGGTGCCTTTAGGTATTGTGATGGCAATGGCACATTAGGACCTTGAGTCCATTGATTAAAAGGATTCCCTTGGCCGATGTGTTGGGGATTCCCTTGTGTTTGAGAGGTGGTCAAGGTATTACCTTGGTTGATGGGGTTTGTGACCGACGAACGTAGTATAGGCTAACTACACTTGATCCATGAGGATTCAAAGTATAATTAAGCCACTAAAATCAGTCCAATAAGATCATTCAATGCAAACTAAGCTAAGAATCCATTAAAACTAACATATTAAAATCTGAAAGCTTCATAAACATTTATTATAATCCATTGAAACTTATCCTATTGGGGGAGTGGTATCACATTGATGTGGAATGGTGACCCTTTCCCAATCCTGTGGATAATGAGCTTGTTTCGATCGGTTCTATTGGAGAGAATCAACAAAACTGATGAAAGATGTATTGTAAAACATGATAAAAGATATTTTAACATGATAAATGCTTATGATAATTGATGTGAGTGTATGCAAAGCTACTCCAAATGTATGCAAGATTCGAAAGATTAAAACCCTAATTTCAAGATATGCTAAATGGATGCACCTAAGTTACCATGGAAGCCATTAATGGATGCTTTAAGCTAATAATGCATGTAAAATAACCTAAAATTCCTTTTAAAACATGAAATATGAGTGCAAGATGAGAGTTATTTTAACAACATAAGTTTATTATTAAAAGATGGATCCCTATTCAATAGATGCAAGCTCTATTTATAGAATAGGCAAAATGAAACTGATGGTCAAGATCAAAAGGATCAATCAACAGTCAAAATGGAAGGAAGATGGAGGCATGGATCATGGTTTCCCATCAAGGGTTAAGAATGAAAATTGATATTTAATCAAGAGCTTAATTTCATCCAAACAAACAAACTTTCAAAACTTGCACAAGAAGCTTTGTTCAAAGTTTGTTTGTTTTTTTTTTTTTTTGTCTCGAAGGGTATCCCTACAACTCAAGCCCAGTGGGTTCCCTTTACGGGGCAAGCTTGAGGCAACACTAGTTCCTACGGCCTCGGGATAACCAACGTCGCCCCCCAACGTCCGAGGCGGGGTAATAACTGGTCTAGAGAGAATCAAACCCAAGACCTCGGGGAGCAAACCCAAGACTCAGACCAACTCCTCTAACCCGTGGGGGCTTTTGTTCAAAGTTTGTTATAAAAAAGAATATTCCATTTTTTAAATGAGTGAAGAAAGAGAATATTCTCAAGTGTGAGGAAAATTAGATATTTAGTTAATTAAAACCAAATTTAATTGTGCAAAAAGGGAAGGATTATTCTATGAGAATATTCCCTTTTTGGAGGAATGTGCAAAGGAGGAATATTCTCAAGGAATATTCCCTTGCAAGTGGGAGAATTAGATTTAATTAGTAATTTGACAATTAAAACAAAGTTTTAATTATGCAAATTAGGGGAATTATACGATATTCATTAAATAAAATGATTTAATGAAAAGGGGGATGTGATATGATATTTAATTAAATAACTTAGGGTTATTTAATTAAATAGGACTTAGGGATTTAAATTAGATAAGTTGATTTATCCAATTTAACAGGACGAAAGGTTAGTGCAAGAGGGGGTGAATTGACCTAATTAGGTCAATTAGATTAATAAATGAAAATGATATAATTAATTAAATAGCTAGGCTAATTTAATCAATTAAGCGAAAAGAGGATGGTTTTAGGATGAAATGGTGTTAGTATATCATATTTGAGTGCATGATATTATTTATGACATTTTTAAGTGTCTACAAGAATATTTCATGGGATTAAGCCTTTGAGAGGGAATTTATAACAATTAAATAATTCAAATTATTTAATTATGGAGGATTAGGATATTCTTTATTAAAACGGAATATTTCAAATGAGTGAGAGGGAAATTAGATAATTAAATAATTCAAGATTATTTGGTCATATGACATTAGAAGAAAATTAGATTATCTCTAATTAAATAATTAAAAGTATTCAATTAGGGGAGATAAGAGGAAAATTAATGAAACATGATGAATTAATTAAATAATTCAAAATTACTTAATTAATAGGGAAATCAAGATAAAATGATATAAAGTGATGTTAAAATGGAAATTAGTGATGCAAGTGATGAAAATGATGAATTATGCAATGATCGGGGATGAATATGTTAAAATGCAAGATTAATGATGTGTGATACGAATTAGGTATTTTTTATTAACAGATCAACTTGCGGACCACTTCGACACATGAAATTGGAATCGAGACACTACACAAACATTGAGAACATATTCACCAAGTTGCAAGAGTAGATAAATCGATGCAAAGAAATACAAAGCATTTTATAGACCAGTCGAAACAACCAACAACACTACCAACCTTCTACAAATTATAGAAACGTCCTTGTGACCTAAAAAGATAGGAGTACAATATCCACATAACACAAACTTTGTATTCCAAACTTCAAAACCATATTTACAACAATAGAGGTGTAGGGTAGGGGGATCAAACACACCAAGGCTCCAGGTCACAGAGAGTTGAGAGCAAAGGACTGCCCTATCTTACCTCAAGCTAACGGGTATTTAAGGCAAGGATAGAGAATGAAGAGCACTCTCAAGTGCCTCTATCACTCTACATATCCAAAAACTTGAATGGGGCTAAACGAGCTAATTTTTTAGAATTTGAATTGAACCTTAGAAAGCTCTTTGCCTAAAGACTGTAGCTTGGATCAAGGATGACAATGCGATGTGCTAGCATCTCTCTGGTGCGTTGGCATTGTTAACTATCCAAATTTGCACCCCTCTACCAAGTTGTGGAAAACTTAGCAAATTTGGAGCAACATGGGACTACTTTCAAGCTATGGTATCCTATTATGAAAGTAGACCTCTAGATTATGGGTTGGCTCCCCTTTTGGTTTCACCTAACTACTATTACTCTATATGATTTCCTAAGGAAAAAGTAAGAGGGTACATAAAAATAAAGCTTAATTGAGAACTTTAAAGGGTGATTCACCAAACTAACTAAGACCTACAAAACAACTTGCACACAGTTCAAAACAATGACAAATCCTAGTTTACACAACTCATTTTGCATGCATTCTTGCATAAGTATTTTATAAGGTGGTTTTACAACTAAACTCTTAGAAGGAAAAATATTTCACAACTAAAAGCATTTGCATTCACTAACACAACTTATAACTTGCAACACTACACTTTTTTGCAAAAGAAGTGCATAACAATGAAACAAAATTACAAGGAAAAGTTAAATTTCACAAGTAATTTGATCAACCACTAGATGCACACAATAAAGCATGAAATGAGAAGGAAAATATTCAATATCATTGATTCAAGGTACTCACTGGTATACAAATCTATCTCTGAGTTGCAATACTGGTCCTGCTGAAAAGATAACTCCAGAAAATAAGCTATCACTCTGCTGGAAAGAAAGAACTAACTTCAACAACACAGTTTGAAGTTATTTAAGAAAAATTCAAAAAACTTCCTCACACAAGTCCATCTAGAAAATTCTGGTCGAATGCAACAAAAAAGGCCAAAAAGAACCTTCTAAAATCACTCAAAACTGTCCTCCACATGAAGCAAGGTCAAGCCAAGACCACGATCACACTAAAAATGTGACAAAACTACCTCCAAAAATAGTCAAAGATAACCTCACACACCTTTTCCATGTTGGCTAGTCATCATTTTTCTCACACATGTCTTCAACCTATTTGACCCACACTTTTGGTGCTTTTTGCAAAGGCATAATAAGATAATAATTTGATTAAGTGACTTATAATAACATCACTTAACCAAGTTATTTTACATTTCAAAATAGAATGCAGAATAATAGACCCCACCATTCCTTGAATTACATCAACATTTTGCATTAAAAGTAACATCAAATAAAGTGATTTGTAAACACATCACTTAAACAATGTTTTACAATTCTGAATAAATGCAAAAAATAATAATAAATCCCCAAACCATTCCTGAAGGCTTGCACAACATCACCAAACCTATCTCCATCTCTCCACAAGGCAATACTCATCATTACTTTGCATTTAAAACCAATACTTGACTAAAGTGATTTATAACTATCACTTTGTCAAACAATTTTCATTTCAAATACATGCAAAAAAAGATCAATTATGGTTTAGCCTATGTGAGAGGTTAGAAAGCAAACTCCTAAGTCTTGAAAGACTTTGCATATTTCAAAGAGACAAAAAGAATCAGCAAGGCATGTATGATGAAGTCTTCAAAATTACTAAGGCATAGGACTTCATTCCCTAGCCCATGTAGCACATTAGATTGTGTTTTGCAATTTTTTAAAACAAAGGTAAAAAATACCTTTGGTCTGCTTCAATAGGGCTTCTAACCCTAACACAAAACAATGGAAAATTGCAAAAGGAATTCATTTTTTATCGAACCTTCATGAAGCTCCTCTTTTTTCCGCCATAGGGTTTCAAGGATAGCACTGTAGAATGGTTTATGGCAGATTCCATGATAGATTAAAGTGATTTTCTACACAAGAACAACAAGGAAAACAAGGTAAATGTGATTCTTAAACAAAATCTAGCTTTTTTCTCTTCATTTGAAACACATTCAAGCCTTCAAGGTCGTGGCTATGAACATTTTCTAATGCAAATTTTTGTTGCTTTTATTCTCTGTGAAAGTTGTTTGCCTTTAGGCCACCATTCAAGTGATCTCTGAAGCTTGATAGTGGTGGAAAATGACTGGCATATTCAATAAAAATAATCACTTGAGCTCAGGTGAGCTTCTAGTCAACATATACCTTGATCCTATCCTTCTGTTTCTGAAAATTTTGTTGCTCAAACTTGAGCTCTTTCTCCATACTAAAAAAGAATGATACAAAATGTTTAGTTTCTTTTGTATTTCTCTATGCATTTTCCTATGAGCTCGGCCTCTGGTCTTCTCATGATTTTTTTGCAAGAAAAGGGAAAACCCTTGTAGAACTCGTATCTCTAGAAAATGGCACCTTTCTATATGTATAATGGAAGAAATACCTCTTTTCACATTTGTATTTGTATCTTACTGCAAAACCACCAAGTGGGTTTGTGTCTTTTGAAGAAAAAAGACTTTTTTAGGCTTCGACCATGAAGAGATAACTGGGTTTTTTTGCATTTTTTGTAGAATGATGTTTGACTAGAAATCAAATTCCTCAATCATTCCACATTTGTGTTTTTTGATAAAACCCCAAGTGGGTTCTTTGCATTTGTGAAGAAAATCGTTTCTTCAGGCCACGACCGTGAAGAAATGCAACTAGGTTTTTTGATAACCCCACTCCTTGCAATTTTATCTTTTTCTCTTCAGAAAGAGACCATGGTTCAGCCTCATGAACCCCATTGTGCATTATATGAAGAAAAATAAAGAGAATTCTCCTTATTTTATTCTTCATTTTGTGACTGTTGATAAAACCCCAAGTGGGTTCTACATTTTTTTGCTCCTTTTTGAAAGACCCCATTATGGACTCCTTCCAAGACCTCCTTTCCTCCATTTGGAAATATAATTCTCTCTATTTTGTCTCATTGAAATAGATCACTGTCATATCATTTTCATTTGAAATTCTCTTGTTTACTTTGAAGTTTGTCAACTGGTTAGAAGACAAGTCTTGAAAACATGACACCATGTCTATCTCCATCCATTCGAGATCACTTTTGATTAAAAAATGCATGTTTATGTTGAGTGATGACTATTGTGTGATCACTTAATCTTCATGACTGCCACCCCATGTTCAATTCCTGTGGCTATTATGATGCTTGGCATTGCTCTATTAGAGTACACCATACTATCCTTTCAATGGCTGCCCCTAATGTTGTCTTACTAATGGCACTTGCATGATACAATGACTGTACATGCTTTTGTTGCGAGTCTTTGATAAAGACAAAACTTTTGCTCCATGTTTCACTGTCCTCCTTCATTTTTGTAGATGATTATCCACCTTTTAGAACTCTTTACAGAGTGTGTGCTGATTGAGGGGAAACTTTTATGGTTTACATATGAAGATGAAAGAGAACCATTCTCCATGGATATTGATAGTAAAATAAACTTGACCTCATTGTACCCACTCCATTTAGACTTGAAAATGAAAAGGAAAAGTGGTGACAAAAATCACTACACCCCTTCTTCTCATCATGATACTTGGGCATCAAAACTTCATTAAAGTATAAGCTGCTCATGTTGATTTTTTTTCATTTTCTCCATTTTATATACTAGAATTCCATTATTGATTTGTCAATACACATATCCACCTCTTTTTGTTGGGCTGTCATTTACAACTCTCATGTGACTGTCATACCTGTAACAATTTCATTATGTTGGTATTGCCTTTCACACATTTCAAGTTTGCATTTTCTCACATGACTGTGTGGTTGTCTCTTTTGTATGATTGTATTTAAATGTAGATGGCTGCTCACTATTGATTCCCTTTCATGCTCATTCATCTTCAAACAAGTGTTCTTACTTATTGAAAAGGTAAGAGCCTACTTGACAATTTTAATGACTGCCCCCTTGTAGATTCATGGCCTATTGATTGTACTTTGACAATGCTTGATAGCTCTTCCTTGAAACCAAGAAAGGCCTCTCTTGCTGTCCTATAGCATACATTCATTGTTGCTATCCTTGTCATGAGATCATGACTATGTTTTTGATGAAGCTTACCTCCTTTATGCCATGTTGTCCTCATTACTCACTTAGGACTGCTTATGTCAACTCTTAAAGTCACTGTCATACTCACTAAACATCATGACCTTGAGCTCAAAAATGAGTTTCATCTCTTGAATCATGATTCCTTAATGAATACCAATATTCACTATCATTTCTTCTGCTTTAATCCTACTGGGAAAACATATGTCATTTATGGTGGTGACCTGAAAGCTCACAATCCTAAGTGATGTGTGCTTGTTCAATAGGATTAAAGTGAGATGAATTTACCTTTGTACCCCTCTTCCTTAGATGATCATTGGACTGTATCTTTTTAATGCAATAATGTATGATTGTCCTTTTTCTTACTTACTACTTCATATGACTCATGATGGTTCCAGACAGACTTGATAGCTCTTCTATTATTTATTTATGGATGCATAATTAAACTTGATGCATCTATAATTGAACTTCATGCATTTGTGCTTCAGTGTTCATAGAAATCATTTATTTCTTTATTAAAATGGATCTTGGATCTAATTAAGAAGATTGAAATACATATTCAACAAAGTATTGTCCCTTTTGGTATGGTGGCATCATATTTTTTGATTCACCGTGAAAAGATGAAGAGTAACTTTCCTAATAGCTCGCATTGTTTGCTGCATCTTTTGAGTTTGATAATGAAAGTTGATCAATTGGTATGATTCCATATTGAATTAATGCATTGAGAATAGGTTTATCATTGATTTGATCAAGTTGCTCAATTTCCCATCCCTCCTAAAACACATGAGGGAAATATGCTAGGCTCAACCCTCGTGGGAGCCACGTTTTACTCCACATGTTGTAATTAGCTGAATCAAAACAGTAACAAAGATTTTTCTTATATTTGCACAAGGAACAAACAAGTTAGATAAACAAAGCATATGATAGGTGTGTTTGATTACTCTTTTTTGTTTTCCTGGACACCTATGGTATGTTGTCTATTGAATGCTTATGGACATCAAATTATATGTTTATGGATGTTTTGCACATATTTTGATTAGTGACCTTTCATTGCTCTAACAACACTCTTTTTTTAGATGCAGGGAACTTGGGAGCAGCAACAAGAGCATCAAACAGAAGCAAAACAAGCGGGGAAGACTAAGGATGATGCAGGACAAGGCCAATGGGATTCGTCATTCCAGGCAATGACAGGTCCCTTTTCATTTTATGTGCATTTCTTTTTTTTTTATCTATAAATGTATAGTATTTTCTTCATAAACACTAGAATAGTTAGTCCCTCAGCTTGTGAGGTACATTATACACTTATGATCATCAATAAAGATTACATTTGCAATAAATGTTTGCTCTCTTTCTTATTGTATGTAATTACAAAACTATAATAATGCAATCTTTTTGACAATCTCCTTTATGCACATGAATGAAATTTAGCAGAAAGTGATATGTATGTTTTAATGGTTAAATGCAAACACAATAATAAGTTACCTGATTTAGCTAGAAGCAAAATCAAGTAACAAGCATCCGTACGTCTAAAAAGTGAAAAATGTAGTGTAAAACACCAGAAAACCTACTAACGGTCTAGCTAACTAAGTTTAATGAAATGAATAGAATGATAAAGTACAAGAAATAACTCTATAAATGGTAGAGAAGGTAGATGAATGTAAGGGTAATGAAGATCAACTCACTGAGGCTCCAGTTCACCAGCGAGCTCCACTCACACGTTCACCTACACACAACCAAGAGATGGAAAAATGTTGGGTTGTATAGGGGTTTTCTTTAGTCAAACCATCATTTTGGTGTTTCCATCTCCACATAAAACCAAGAAAGCCACAAAATGGAAAATGCGATAAAGAGAACAAAGGAAATAAATCGAATAATAACAAAGGCATTATGTCACGTTAATCAACATGCAATATCACCTTCGAAATAAAGGTGCTCTCAAGCATGTTGAGGAGGTTGCAAGCTTGGTAATGTCTACGCTTCCGCAACAATGAAGAAGCAGTCCCTTGGGACACCAAGTCACAACTCTAATGGTGGAAAAAGTGCATCAAGATGGATGGAATTGCTTAGTGAAGAATGCTATGAAAATGCTAAGAGAGAAGTTGAATGCTCAAGAGATCAAGAATTTCTAAAGAGATGGATTGAATGAGAAAGATAGGCATTTCAAGATCAAAATGGGAGGGAAATTTATTTTTGGGCCGACTGGTCGACACAGAGGTGTTACGCTTCATGCCCAATGGAGAATGTAACATCCCTACGGACACCAAAGGTAGGAATCTATCATGGATGGCAGTGCACTACATAGATGTTTGCATGTTGTGCTCGCATCCCTAACAAATATTCCCCCACCGACACAAAAAACAAGTGCCAAGTGGATGCATTTCAGAAGGGTGATGTGGAATTTTTCATTCGAGTTTGATTTTCTAAGGTGGAGGGATGCATAAGGGGAATTTACACAAGGGGTGAAAATTCGCTCCTATACAAGAGGAATGTGAAGCATTATCCAAAACAGTCTTCTGAGCAACTTCCAGGAACAAAACCTTTCAACAACTTGTAAAGGCCAAAACTTTCTTTCAGCAACATATGCTTCATTAGGAACAACAAGAGAGAGCATACAACATACTGCAGATCATCAATAACATCTCTCCACCATCAACATTACTTCTAATCCTCATCTTAATATATCATTATGAAATAAACTCTATTGACATCAACCATACTCAATACTTCTTTCATTCTCATTAGACAAGGCATGATATCTAACCATGAAGTTCAACAACACCTATCATACAACAATGACAAACCAAATTGAAAGTTGCCAACAATGAAAACCAATACCAACCAACAAACCAAGTGGTGATAACCAATAATCTCCTAAAGTGTTGACATCAAAGATGGGCAACAAAAAGTGTTGACAACCAGTGCCAACAATCTCCTCAACTTCTCAAGTGCTAACATCAATGACAACCATAATCAATTCACCAAGTATTAACATTGATGACAACCAATGTCGATAATCAAATCCAACAATCTCCCAAGAATATGCAACAATATCCTTAGGTGTTGACATCAATGTATAAGCACTCAAAGAAAAAATATCATCCTTTTTATACCATAGACCATAATCTGGAGTTCCTTTCAAATATATAAAATTTCTTTTCACTGCCTTCTCATGATATTGCTTAGGATTAGCTTGAAATCTAGCAACGAAACATATCACATGCATAATATCACTGAAATATGCTGATACAACAAAGTAGCATGCATTGAACAATTTATGTCCACAAAACTGTTGGACCAAACATCATTTCCTGACGAATGTGGGGCATTCCAACAAGCCTTTATCATTTCTTTATTTTTCTAGAGCATGGATTGGAACTCTATCACTTATAGTTTTCACTTTAGAAGGTGTAAAGACTTGAACACTTGGATATAACACTTTCACCACATGATCGACATATCTTTTGAACTGTAAGACTAAGTCTTGCTCAGCAGAGGGATGCATACCAAAACAACATGACTCTCTGTAACACATTTACTTGTATTGGAACCTTCATCACTAGGTTCATTTTTTCTCAATAGAACCACACACCAAGGAATCTAATTTGATTCTTATTTTATGCTGAAGTCTTCAACATCTTGTCCTTTTTTAGGGGGTTGAAAGTTTATGCAAATGAAATATCCCCCTGAGATAATTCTCTATCTCAGCTTGCCTTAGGGTCTTGTGCAGAATGCACAATATTAGAATCATCCTTCCTCTTATTCTCATGGACCTTTTCATTACCCTTCTCTTGTTGACTAAGGGATTCATCCTTCTTCCAATTCTGAATTGATGGCTTCACAAAACCATTTGTGCAACCATTTTCCTTATGTCTCACTTTATTGCATTTGTAGCACACAATATTGTGCTCTAGAACACAGTTGTTCCTCTTCACCTTATATCTACACTCAACAACTTTATGGCCAAAGTTGCAAGTATAACAATATCCATGAAAAAGAAATAGCATTATTTCTTTGAGGCACACATGACCTTATTCCCATGTTATCATTCCTTCTTTTTCTAGATCTATAATCAACAACCTTATACCCAAAATTATTGCAAGATAAATAGAATCCTAGAAAAGATTGATTGAACTTGGTAGGAGCATGCTGTCTTGCAGGTGGAGAAATTCTAGATGCTTTTTATTTTTAGATAGGAATGAATCCAACTTGTCTCTTACCATCTTGATATGTCTTTGCATCTCTGAAGGAATTCTTCTTAGAATATTTAGTGCAATCTTTCTCCTCCTTTGTCTCAAGCTTTCCATCTGATTTCGAGTTATTAGAACTAAACTCTTCTCCTTTGTCATTTTTTTTATTTTTCTCTTTCCAATTCATTTCTTAGAGTGATAATCTCCTCCTTAAGTTTAAAGCATTCAATTTTTTTTATCATTGAGATTGGTATTGAAGCAATATTCAATCTTCTTGCTTTCTTCAAACTTAATTTTCAAATCAGAGATCACATCTTCTACCACTTTTAGTTTGATTCCACATTCTTTACTTTCTTCTACTTGAGCTTTAAGTTTGCTAGTTTCTTGCTTTCATTTTTCAAGCAAGCTCTCATATTTCTAATTTAGTTCCCTTGCTTCATTTAGGTCTTCCAGACCAGTCTAGAGCTTTCCTTCAAAACCAATTTCCCAATCATCTAAATTGAAATCCCCACCTTCGGGTTCCATTGAATCGAGATCTAGTTCAAAATAAAACATATCTTCATCACTCAAGGAGCTAGATTTTTTACAATTTTTAACATCACACTTTTTGTCACTAAAATCCATAAAAATTGTTTCATCATTTGAATAATTATCCTCATCTTCTAAGGAACAACTACTCAGTTTAGAATAAATACCTCTTTTAACCTTATCTCTTTTTTTATCATCATTCGATTCTTTGTAAGGACACTTAGATACAAAATGACCAATTCTTCCACAATTGAAACACTTGAAAGGTAACTTACCTTTGTATTTGTCGATGCCTTTCTTCAATCTTCTTACAAAGTTTGCTTCAATCATCATTCTGATCAGAAAATTATTCTTCTTTCTTTTTATTTACTTTGAATGTTGTTTCTTTCTTTGGGACATCTTTATCAAATTCTCTCATTTCAAAGGCAGTTAGAGCACCAAACATTTCATGTACTGAATATTGATCCAAATCTTTAGACTCTTAAATAGCAGACACCTTATGACTATAGGATTTAGGGAGAGATCTCAAAACCTTCTTCACAATCTCATTTTCTTTTACTTCTCCATCAAGACATGTGATGTTATTAACTACTTCATGCACTCAAAGCATATAACTTGCAATGTCTTCATCCTCTGTAATCTTTAGGTTCTCAAATTTGCTCTTGAAAATAGGCATCTTGGCTTGCTTTACTTCGATATCTCCTTCATAGATGCTACTAAGTTTTCTCCAAACATCCTTAGCATAATTTCAATTCATCACCTTCAAGAATTTTGAATCAACCAACCCACATAGGATAGCATTCTTAGCCTTGGAATTATTCTCATATAACTTGATTTTAGCTAGATCTATTGGAGGAGTAGCAGGAGCATCATAACCATCCTTCAAACCCTAGATAGTTTAGATGACCTTTCATTCTCAATTTCTAGAAAGTTTAATTAGTCCCATCAAACCTAAGACCCTTGTATGATCGATCATGTATCATACCAAATCTTTACCTCAATAGGTTATGCTTCTTAATCGAAACTTGGTTCTTATACCAATTGTTGAACACATTAGATAATGAGAGGGGGGTGAATTAGTATTAGCAAAAACTTAAACCCCTTTAGAACTTAAACTCTTCAACACAAATCAAACTTTAAACTAAAACCTTTAAATAGATAAACAAAAATGAAAGATATAGCAATTTAAACCCTTAACAAATTCAACAATCCTATACTTAACCAAATAAAAAGTCCTCTAACAAATCAACAGTATGTAAACACATCAATAATAAAGAAGGATAAGACAATAAACACAAGAGGACACCAAGATTTTCACGTGGAAAACCCAATGAGGGAAAAACCACAGTGAGAGTTAACTCACAATATAGAAGCTCATTGCTTAAAAAAGGCTCACTGCTAAAAGACTTGAAGGATAAGGTGAACAACCTTAGGGAAAGGTATAAGGGACTTGTAGAACTAAATCACAAACAAATCTAGGAGCAAGATACAAGTACTTGATGAGATTCACTATCTCAGAGCAGGATAGAAGGATTTTATAGAAAATTACAACTTTTCAGCACAACACTCTGTTGACTAAGGCGTTATAGCACATTTGATCTTTCTTTCACATATATATACTTTTACACTTCTATGAGATATTCAATTACATTCCACACACTCACACTTCCACACATTGTAACTAATTTGATCTTACATTTATATCCTTTGTAACATCACACACCATCAATTAGGTTGGCCTAAAAAATATAAACAATGATTTTAACAAGTCATCCATAAAACATCAATGCGGTCCTATCCAGGGGATAGAGAGAACCAAATAAAACATTATTACATCCTCCAATGTGGTCCCAAAGAATTCACATGCTAGCACACATCAACCCAAGTCGACAATATGGAAACATGTAGATGAAATGTGAAGCACATAACTAGCTGGCCCAAAAACTTAACTTTAATTGAATTTACTCAATGTAGTTTTAACCAAGATAGATCAAGACCCAAATATATCTTAACACAACTTCATATGTTAGTGCAAACCCTTAAGCATAACGCACAAACAAGATGACAAGCCCTGTCGGCCAGATATCCACAAATAACCTAGAAAACTAACTCAATACAACATTTTACACCAAAGAGATCACCCATTGATGTGTGGATCACCTAGGGATGCTCCTTGAACATATTAAAACACTTTTAGACACTTCTTCCATGTTGTTATGCCACAAATAGCCACCCTATACCAAACAAGAACATAATACATCATCCAAGAACCACAAAAAGCATAACCAAAAGCTATAACATTAACATATCAACTTGCAAACCACTTCAACACATGAAATTAGAACTGAGAGACCAAACAAACATTGAGAACACATTCACCAAGCCACATGAGCATAGACATCAATGCAAAGAAATGTGAAGCATTTTTTGGACCAGTCGAGATAACCAACAACACTGTCAACCTTCTATGAATTACAAAAATCTCCTCAATAACACTGGTGACCTAAAAAGATAGGAGTGCAACATCCAAAAAAAATAAAATTTGAATCCCAAGCCACAAGACCATATCTACAACAATAGAGGAATGTGGAGCATTCTCCAAAATAGTCTTTTCAATAACTTCGAGGTTTAGAATCTTTTGACAACTTGCGAACGCTAAAAATTTATTTCAGTAACATATGCTTCATCAATAACAAGAGGAGAGAGCATACAACATATTGTAGATCATCAAAAACATATCTCCACCATCAGTATTGTTGGCGTTTCAATTAGCACCTCTGGAGTGCTTATTGGAAACATATAGCTATGCACAGTATTAAATAATCTTCAAATTAGGAGGGGAAGCTCCCTCTTTTGTTGATGGTTGCATAAAAAGTAAAGTGAACTAAAATTCCTATCTTTTTTACTCAACAGTAGGGCACAAGGTGATAAAACACAATGCATTGCAGTTAAGGTTTTCTCTGGTTTTTGCAGATCTTAACTACAATTAGGCTAAAGCTAAAACTATCCTATCTCCTCAAGTATTTTAGAGCGAGAGGATCTAGGACCAATTTGGGATTTGTTTGATCACTTAAACAAACTATCTCTCAACATGCATCTGAAGGCTCTGAACTTTTAGATTTATGCTAAAATAGAATTTATGCAAGTAATAATCAAATGGTAAGCTAAATCTTAGGAATCCCAAGGAGGCGATGACGCTCTGTCTGAGGTGTAGGCTAAAATACAAATTACTAGAAACAACATATAACGATAATCTTAATCTCTAAATTCCCAAGGAGGAGACGATGCTCTGTCAGAGGTGTAGATTGAAAGAAAGCTTATTAAAACAACATACATGAAAGATCTTGAGACTTTTAGATCAAAGGCATATGGCTCTCCTGATTTATTATCTCAACTTCAATCAAAGATTACAGTTTGGGATAGTATATTACATCAAAGATAAAAATCACATAACATGCGATCAACCAAATACACATGAACATATATTGAACACGCCTATCTAAATAACAAGAACACAAGCAAACAACTCAACGTTTAGCTATAAAAAATATGATTCAAGAACATATACTAAGTGAACAAAGTCCCAAGAAAATAGCTTAAGTGTTTTTCTATCGTGAAGTAAAGTTAAAATACAATGAGAAAAGGCTCTTATTTATAGATGCTCAAGGAGTAGGCAACCCTAAAGTCTCCTTGAGTTAACAATCAGTTCTTGCCAATCAACAAGATTTATTCCTATGTCTAAAAGTAGGTAACCTAATAGTTAACTGGGAAGTCTACTTTAGTTAACTGTTTCTAAAGTAAAAGAGAACTCCAATATATAAAAGTGTCTCCAAAAATAGACATGCATAATTTATGGGACAATGAGTTAGCTTGGAAAGAGGCACCAAGTTAACTGCTATGTCATAAATTCTCTTTGGAGAAGTAGGATGTCCTAACTGACAGTTTACACCTCATCAATTGAGTAATCAACTCCTCTAACCAGTTAAATATCTTTGTGTCTGGACAACTAATACTTCATAGGATGACGATGTTTCTTTGAAGCATCTCTTTTCCACTTATAACCTGATCCTGAAAATGATGCCTTTTTTTAGCTGCATCATCTACCTTTGCTGACATGGCAACAATTTCACTCAAGTTGCAGTCAATAGGGTCACCGTAGAAACTACCATGGATGAAGTCCTAAAATTGCATCTATACCTCTACGAGCTTGAAATACACACCACCTTCAATCTCATACTGGCAAGGGATGGATGTCACCAATGTCCTTATGAAATTAATAACACTTTCCACACTTTGTCTGCACTTAGTCAATTCTGCAGATACTATCATAAGCTTTCACCTTGTAGACAAGTTGTTCTTTCCAGGTGAAAAGCTGCTTTTTTCTCTCCTTTGTAGTGACTTGGGTTGGGTGGTTGAGTCTCACACCCTCTTTTGTATTTTTATGCCACTTCACAAAACCACTCTCTTGTCTCTTTCTGAGTAGGTTATGCCACCTATTTGGAATTTTCCAAGTAGGCATAACTCCTACCTAATTTGGTTATTTGGGAGTTATTATCCCTCTTGGAATTATATGCCCATATTATGCTATATATTCAACACTCACCTCTCCCTCCTAGCTAGTTCACATGAGTTCATATCAACTCAATCAGTTCAAGGGAGTGTTGATGCATATTGTATTATTTTGAGTTCGATAATATCATTATTCTCTTATTGCACCATATTCCAACATTTTTCATCCTCTTGCTACTCTCATGTAGAAGGTTAATCTTAGTTTTGCAAGTGATCTTGTATGCTCGAGTTCATCAACAACTCTTACATGCTATCAAAGCGTTTAGATAGGTAAGCCCCTTCTTGAATTTAGGAGAATTCAGCATTGAGCTTTTGCTAGGAGCATTTTGAGCCAAAACGAACCATGCCATTGAGTCTAGAAGGCCAAAAAACCTTCATTTTCATATATAATTTGTCCAATTTGGACAAAGTTGAATTTGGGGCAAAAAAGTTTTTGCTCTGAGACCCTTTGCATGCATATTGAGGTGAATTTTTTTTCAAAACAAAAAAAACATTTTTTTTCGCAGGTTTTTTCATTGTATTTCTTTGCAAAATCAAAAAGTAAATTTTTTTTTGAAAATTAAAAAATCAAACTCGTTTATATTTGTAATTTTTTTTTTAAATCAAAAAAATTGAGAAGCAAAAAAATAAAAAAATAAAAAAGGCTTTTCTGCATTTTTTAAAAGCATTGTACAGGGTACTACAGTACCCAACATATCGTAGTAATGCAGTACTTCCACGACATGGCTCGTCAGGGCCCACCTGTACGGGCATCAACATTATTCAAATATCTCTACTAGTCGCTCAAAGTTCTGGCACCCGATTAAAAACAACGATGACCTGTTTAAAAAGATTCCACCGAAATATTATTTAATTATTGTTAATCAAACTGGCACAACATAAGAAAATTCACAACCAATTCTTCAAATCTGGTGGGCCCACAATAGAATATTCCTTCTAAATATTCCTTTGACCAGGTTGAATGTGACGTCCATCTCAACGTCAATTTTATGCTCAGTTTTAGGAGAATATTCCATAGGCAGGAGCATATTGTATTTTGACAGGTGTTTAGCCATAAAATTTAGCCTTGTTAGTTGCTGATGTCAACAGGGCGTCATCACCATTTTGATTTTTTTTCCCTTCACGAATAAGCTTTCTAATTTTGTAGGCAAACTTCAAAGGCCTCTAATTCAGTCATCTAGGCTCCTTTTTGCGAGCAATTTTTTTTTATTTGGGGTAGAATTTTGCAAGCTTCGCAGTGATGTCATCAATTTTTGCTCAAGTTATTCAGATTTTCCAAAAAATCACTTTTCTCAGTAGATTTGAAGGATAGTTCTCATTTTTTGAACTTCAAACGGTTGTAACTTTCACATACAACCTCAGATCGATGTGATTCTTTTTTTTAAAGTTGATATTTCTCCGAGTACTAAACATTGGTGCTATTTTGACGTTTTGATTCTAAAATTATTTTGTACTTTCGACATTTGGGTCCAATTTTGGACATTGTAAAACTCTGGTAACAACTCCAGAATTATAAACACACTAATCATAAAGTTCCACCATCATATTTTTTTGTAGGGATCATTGATTGAGTGAATTTAGGGGGGGTGATCTTGTGGTGTTTTTATTGCTTTCATTTCTTTTGTTCTGTGTTAGTACAATGGGGAAAACTCAAATTGAACTCCTAACTCCATATAATTATGAATCATGGAAAAAATTAGTATGGAATTATCTAAGGGAAAAAGGTTGCATGTAGGTTATGTAAAACAATCTATTCTTGAACCTATTGATGCTAATGCTAAGGAAAAATGAGAGATCAATCATGACAGAGCACTTGGATACATTTGTTCACTTGTCTCTTTTGATTTAGAATTTCATCTTGAATAATCCAAGACACCTAAGAAGGCTTGGGAGACTCTTAAAAATTTGTATGGTAAAACTAATAAGATTAGAGGTTATCAGATTGATAATGATTTGATGAATCTTGATCCAAAAGGTTTCGACCACATCCAAGACTATATCTCCAAGATTAAGCAACTAAGAACTTAACTAGAGGATTGCAAGATTACTAAGGAGGATTTATAGTTGATTCTCAATGTGTTATCCAAGCTTGGTCCTGAGTATTCCGTGTTTGTTTTTGGCTTTCACACTAATAGGATTTTATGGGAACTACATATGTTGAGCCTACATTTGATGTATTTTTAGTTCTTCTAATCCAAGAGGAAGTGAAGCTAATTCAAATGGGTCTCATCAAGATTTCCAAGCCACAAGCATTGGTGGCTAGTGAGCCTAAGGTATAGAAAGAATTAGGGCATCCTAATCAGAAACAAAAGAAGAAAAAGAACAAGCCACAAAAATAATTTGAATCCTCTTCCTCAAAAGGGCAATTGTCTAAAAAGGAGAAGCTCAAATGTGTATATTTCAAGAAATTTGGGTATGATGAACACCAATGTTATTTAAAACAAATTGATGAATTGAAGCATATTTTAACAAAGAATAAAATCAATTTACCTTCAACTATGTCAAAGGATGCATCATCTTCTTCTAAACCAAAGTTAGAGAAAAAAAAGGGGAAATCACTTCTTGCAATTGCAAATTCGAGTCAGGGAGATGAATCCTTGATTCTGAAGCTTCACATCACATGGCTTCATCATAGAGTATGTTCTCTTCATTTGAAACTTGTTCATCACCAAACATCCTGATGGCTAATAACACATATGTGTGTGTTTGTAGGAAAGGATCTATTGACATAGATGAAGGATCATTCAATGATGTCCTTTGTGCTCCTTCATTGTCAACAAATATACTTTCTATATATTATATCACACATGGTGGGGAAGGAAAGAGTGTTCAATTCACACCGAATTTTGTGATTATTTAGGATTTGCATAGTAGAGATATTGTTGTAGTTGGGGAGGCAGATCATCAATCTCGAGTATACACCTTCTCACATTTTTCCTCTGATGTTCCTTTGATTGATGTATCCACTCAAGCATCTAGTGTGGACACTTTTCAGGAGATTCAGTATGGTCAAGTCAATCTTGGTATTATTTCAACTGAGGTTCAAGAGACATGTGTTGATACTCCATATCCTACATCACATGTTGTTTCTGATCATACTAGTATTGCTACATCCATGGCTTCTATTGATTTAATGCAACAAGACATTCATTTTCTTCTAGACACAACTACTTGGGATGAGTAGTTGACCGGCATTGCAGGTTTGTTTTGTGAGTCCTATCTTGTAGACTTGGAGGACACAATTAAGCGCATACATCTTCTCTTTGATGAAGTTGCTTCATCTTCTTCAAATGTTGAGGGGGAATCTTTTGACCCTCTTGTTCTTTACCCATATGATCATTCCCCATAGTTTGACATGATTGTGGCCACTATTGAGCTACATTTGGAGGAGGCACCTTTGTCTTCAGAGAAGATATCTTTATCTTCGGATTTTGTTCTACATCCATCTCCACTAGGTTATGGATTATCATCTTTTGCAGTGTGGCCTAGAACACTTGATGTGATGGTTACATCTTTTGGCATCGACATGGGGGCACCTGAGCAGAGTTCAGAGACATCATACATTTTCATCATTCTTCCTTCATATTCCTTTCAGGAATGGGAAGATATCCTACATACATCATTGGTTTTCTTTCTTCCTAAGGGTAGGAATATTGTTCGGCGATCTTGGATCATCTTCAACTTCTTGTATTGAGCATTCACCAACAATGTAGGAGATTCTACATTGGCGGACTATATGGTCCCTCTTCTTCTTCTCTCTTGGGGGAGTTTTGTCCTACATGTTTTCTCTTTCTCATCTTTTGAGAGGTTTCATCATTGTACATGGGTACCTAACATGGCCTTGTAGCCGAGACCCATCTTTTCATTGTTTCATCTTTTCACCCACCTAAGCTATGCTTAAGGGGGGGTGTTAGTGTAGGTATTTTAATATTTATTTTTCGTACACATTATTAAGCATACTTAGGTTATAGGAGACATGGTTTATGTGAGGACACATGGTGTAATCCATCGATTACATGTGTCACCCTCACCCACACTTGGGTGGTTGAGTCTCACACCCTCTTTTGGGTTTTTATGCCACCTCACAAAACCACTCTCTTGTCTCTTTTTGAGTAGGTTATGCCACCTATTTGGCATTTTCCAAGTAGGCATAAATCTTACCTAATTTTATTATTTGGGATTTATTATCCTCTTGGAATTATATGCCCATATTATGCTATATATTCAACACTCACCTCTCCCTCCTAGCTAGTTCACATGAGTTCATATCAACTCAATTAGTTCAAGGGAGTGTTGATGCATATTGTATTATTTTGAGTGTGATAATATCATTATTCTCTTATTGTACCATATTCCCACATTTTTTATCCTCTTGATGCTCTCGTGTACAAGGTTAATCTTAGTTTTATAGGTGATCCTGGATGCTCGAGTTCATCAACAACTCTTACATGGTATTAGAGTGTTCGAACTGGTAAGCCCCTTCTCGAATTTGGGAGAATTCAACATTGAGATTTATCCAAGAGCATTTTGA
The DNA here is from genome assembly GCA_007258455.2 of Sequoia sempervirens. Classification (NCBI taxonomy): domain Eukaryota; kingdom Viridiplantae; phylum Streptophyta; class Pinopsida; order Cupressales; family Cupressaceae; genus Sequoia; species Sequoia sempervirens. Next base: position 901,352,174 of record VDFB02281492.1, read on the forward strand.
GCCAAAGTGGATTGTGCCATCGAGTCTAGAAGGCCCAAAAACCTCCATTTTCATATATAATTTGTCCAATTTGGACAAAGTTGAATTTGGGGCAAAAACATTTTTGCTCTGAGACCCCTTGCACGCATATCGAGGTGGATTTTTTTTCAAAACATAATTTTTTTTCACAGTTTTTTCATTGTATTTCTTTGCAAAATAAAAAAGCAAAAATTGAAAATTAAAAAAATCAAACTGGTTTATATTTGTAAAAGTTTTTTTTTAAATCAAAAAATTAAAAAGCAAAAAAAAGAAAGGGTTTTCTGCAAATTTTTAAAGCATTGTACAGGGTACTATAGTACCCAATGTATCACAGTACTGCAGTACTTCCACGACGTGGCCTGTCGGGCCCCACCTGTATAGGCATCGACATTATTCAAATATCTCTACTGACCACTCAAAGTTCCAACACCCGGTTAAAAACAACGACCTGTTTAAAAATATTCCACTGGAATCTTATTTGATTCTTGTTAATCAAACCGACGCAACATCAAAAAATCGGTGACCAATTCTTCAAATCTGGTGGGCCCACAATAGAATATTCCTTTGACCAGGCTGACTGTGACGTCCATCTCAACGTCAATTTTATGTTTAATTTTAGGAGAATATTCTGTAGGCAGGAGCATATTCTGTTTTGATAGGTGTTTAGCCATCAAATTTAGCCTTGTTGGTTGCTGACGTCAGTAGGGCATCATCACCATTTTGATTTTTTTTTCTCTTCACGAATAAGCTTTCTGATTTTGCAAGCAAACCTCAAAGGCCTCTAATTCAATCATTTAGGCTCCTTTTTGTGAGTAATTTTTTATTTATTTGGGGTATAATTTTGCAAGCTTCATAGTGGTGCCATCAATTTTTGCTCAAGTGATTCATATTTTCCAGAAAATCAGTTTTCTCAGCAGATTTAAAGGACAGTTCTCATTTTTTGAACTTCAAACGGTTGTAATTTTCACATATGACCTTGGATCAAGGTGATTCTTTTTTTAAAGTTGATCTTTTTCCGAGTACTACACATTGGTGCTATTTTGAGGTTTTGATTCTAAAATTATTTTGTACTTTCAATATTTGGGTCCAATTTTGGACATTGTAAAACTTTGGTAACAACTCCAAAATTGTAAACACACTAATCATAAAGTTCCACCATCATATTTTTCTAGGGGATCATTGATTGAGTGAATTTGGGTGGGTGATCTTGTGGTGTTTTGATTGCTTTCATTTCTTTTGTTCTGTGTTAGTACAATGGGGAAAACTCAAATTGAACTCCTAACTCCATATAATTATGAATCATGGAAAAAATCAGTATGGAATTATCTAAGGGAAAAAGGTTGCATGTAGGTTATGTAAAAGAATCTATTCCCGAACCTACTAATGCTAATGCTAAGGAAAAATAGGAGATCAATCATGAGAGAGTTCTTGGATACATTTTTTCGCTTGTCTCTTTTGATTTACAATTTCATCTTGAATCATCCAAGACACCTAAGGAGGCTTGGGAGACTATTGAAAATTTGTATGGTAAAACTAATAAGATTAGAGGTTATCAGATTGATAATGATTTGATGAATCTTGATCCAATATTTTTTGACCAAATCCAAGACTATATCTCCAAGATTAATCAACTAAGAGCACAACTAAAGGATTGCAAGATTACTAAGGAGGATTTACAGTTGATTCTCAATGTGTTATCCAAGTTAGGTCATGAGTATTCCGTGTTTGTTTTTGGCTTTCACACTAATAGGACTTCTATGGGAACTACATATGTTGAGCCTACATTTGATGTATTTTCAAATCTTCTAATCCAAGAGGAAGCGAAGCTAATTCAAATGGGTCTCATCAAGATTTCCAAGTCACAACCATTGGTGGCTAGTGAGCCTAAGGTATAGAAAGAATTAGGACATCCTGATCAGAAACAAAAGAAGAAAAAGAACAAGCCACAAAAAGAATTTGAATCCTCTTCCTCAAAAGGGGAATCATCTAAAAATGAGAAGCTCACATGTGTATATTGCAAGAAATATGGGCACGATGAACACCAATGTTATTTAAAACAAATTGATGAATTGAAGCATATTTTAACAAAGAATAAAATCAATTTACCTTCAACTATGTCAAAGGATGCATCATATTCTTCTAAACCAAAGTCAGAGAAACAAAAGGGGAAAGCACTTGTTGTAATTGCAAATTCTAAGTCAGGGAGATGGATTCTTGATGCTCGAGCTTCACATCACATGGCTTCATCATAGAGTATGTTCTCTTCATTTGAAACTTGTTTGTCACCAAAAATACTAATGGCTAACAACACATATATGTTTGTTTGTGGGAAAGGATCTATTGACATAGATGGAGGATCATTCAATGATTTCCTTTGTGTTCCTTCATTGTTAACAAATATCCTTTCTAAATATCAGATCACACATGGTGGGGAAGTAAAGAGTGTTGAGTTCACACCAGATTTTGTGATTATTCAGGATTTGCATAGCGGAAATATTGTTGCAATTGGGGAGGTAGATCATCAATCTCAAGTATACACCTCACATTTTTCCTTTCATGTTCCTTCGACTGATGTACCCACTCAGGCATCTAGTGTGGACACTTTTGAGGAGATTCAATATGGTCAAGTGAATCTTAGTATTATTTCAACTAAGGTTTAGGAGATATGTATTGATACTCCATATCCTACATCACCTGTTGTTTCTAATCATTTTGGTATTGCTACATCCATGGATTCTATTGGTTCAGTGCATAAGGACATTCATTGTCTTCTAGATACAACTAATTGGGATGAGTACTTGACCAAAATTTCAGGTTTGTTTTGTGAGTCCTATCTTGCAGAATTGGAGGACATAATTGAGTGCATACATCTTCTCTTTGATGAAGTTGCTTCATCTTCTTCAGATGTTAAGGGGAACCTTTTGACCTTCTTGTTCTTTACCCACACAATCATTCCTCATAGTTTGACAAGGTTGTGGCCACTATTGACCAACATTTGGAGGAGGCACCTTTGTCTTCAGAGAATATATCTTTGTCTTTAGATTTTGTTCTACATCCATCTCCACTCGGTTATGGATTGTCATCTTCTATAGTATGGCCTAGAAAACTTGATGTGATGGTGACATCTTTCAACATTGACATGGGGGAACCTGAGCAAAGTTCAAAGACATCATACATTTTCATCATTCTTCCTTCATATTCCTTTCAAGAATGGTAATATATCCTGCATACATCCTTGGTTTTCTTTCTTCCTAAGCGGAGGAATATTGTTTGGTGATCTTGGATCATCTTCAGCTTCTTGTGTCGAGCATTCACCAACAATGTAGGAGATTATACATTGGGTGACTACATGGTCCCTCTTCTTCTTCTCTCTTGGGGGGGAGTTTTGTCCTATGACTTTTCTCTTTCTCATCTTTTGAGAGGTTTCATCATTGTACATGGGTACCTAACATGGCCTTGTAGCCGAGACCCATCTTTGCATTGTTTCATCTTTTCACCCACCTAAGCTATGCTTAAGGGGGGGTGTTAGTGTAGGTTTTCTAATATTTAATTTTAGTACACATTATTAATCATACTTAGGTTATAGGAGACATGGTTTATGTGAGGACACATGGTGTAATCCATCAATTACACGTGTCACTCTCACACACAATTGGGTGGTTGAGTCTCACACCCTCTTTTGGATTTTTATGCCACCTCACAAAACCACTCTCTTGTCTCTTTCTGAGTAGGTTATGCCACCTATTTGGCATTTTCCAAGTAGGTGTAACTCCCACCTAATTTGGTTATTTAGGAGTTATTATCCCTCTTGGAATTATATGCCCATATTATGCTATATATTCAACACTCACCTCTCCCTCCTAGCTAGTTCACATGAGTTCATATCAACTCAATCAGTTCAAGGGAGTGTTGATGCATATTATATTATTTTGAGTGTGATAATATCATTATTCTCTTATTGCACCATATTCCAACATTTTTGATCTTCGTGCTGCTCTCATGTAGAAGGTTGATCTCAGTTTTACAAGTTATCCTGGATGCTCGAGTTCATCAACAACTCTTACACAATGTTTTAAACTATCCTTGGAAGGCAATCAAATATATGAGGTATGAATACATGTGGAATTCATGAGCCTTGAAGAAACTAGTCATCTAGTTGTGGAGAGTGTCATTGATCAAGGATGGTTAGTCATAGTGCTCTTTGTTGCTAATAATTTGAGTGATGATATAGTACATCCATGACTGGAATTTGTTGGCCTCTTCTTGATTGGTAACATGGTTGAGTAGAGTGATCATTACTGCATATTCATCTCTGAACTCTCCACGTCCTACATTCTTTGAAAAGTTACCTCTTTTATCTTTAAGCCATCTCTTTGTCATTCTTTTATGGCATTTGTCTTTTGATGCATTGAAAGCCTTTTTGCACTCCTCCATAGATATGACTGAGTTTTTTGCACAAGGTGGGATGGTGAAGTAATTTTCAATATCCTTGGGCTCAAGGCTGCATACTACTCGCCCATCCAGTGATCGAATCTCTCATGCGGTAGGGTTCTAATTCTTTACAAAAGCGATTACAAACTATACGATCTGCACTGAGATGGGAAATGATGTTGCTTCAAAAAATCCAGATTGCTCGATATTTTGAAGTGTGCATTGGTCTATGCCTTCCAAATTTTCTAAATTGATCTCTGGGTGTGTCCGATGTAGATCGATGTCAACCATTTTTAGGAAGTCATGAAGTAAGACCATTTTGGTCTTGTATTCAACCTGGGAGAATTTTATTTTGAAAACCTTGAAGATTACTGGGAACATGATATTGTTCATACAACTTTTCTACAACTCCTAAAAATAGCTTCGCTGAGAAGTACTTTTCATTAAAATTTCTAAGACATGGGTTTTGTTGGGGATATCTTTTTGAATGGACCCACAACACCAGATTTTCGAAAAGGTGAAATTTTATTTGACATGCAATACGTCTCGGGGCAGAAGTTTTGAAAGCAACAAAAGCTTATTTTTCCTGAGAAAATCTGGCACATGGATATTATAGGTGCTTCAGAGCTAAACAAACCCAATTTGTTTGTTTTTTGAAATGGTGACTTTTTTCGCAAACCCTAAAAAAAGGGGCAACAGGGCAACTTTCTTTGGAAGAATATGACACATGGGTTTTATGGCCAATGCTATGTTGATCATACCCAAAAGGCTAGATTCATGAATAACTAATGTTTACTTAGATATGAAAGAAGATCTAAGAAAGAATAGGAGAAAAATGAGGGTGAGAAGCTAGAATAAATATGTGGGGAGAAAATAGAAGTTATATTCTGCTGCCCTGAATCTTTAAGAAAATCTTTTGCTTTGTGCAACCTATTCTTGAAAACATGAAGAACACTGTCATTGTCTTCCATCAGATTCTTCAAATGATACTGGAGAGAAAGTGTTGGTGTATGAGCTCTTCAACCTGTATGAAATAATGAATAATGGACACCTAGGCTTGATATTTATTGATTTGGAGTTGCAAGCATCAATTAGGGCATCCAAATCATGATTGGGGGAATCAACTTCATGATTGGTAGTTAACAGATTCATTTCCACCTATTTTGGGGTGTTTGGGCATGAAGGAGCTTCTAAAATATCTTAAGTCAAGTCAACTTGGGCCTATTTTGACTTTAGGCGTCCAAATCTTGAGAGTCAAAGATTTTCACCTTTTTTTTGTGATGAAGTGCCTTTGTTTGACCCTTGATTTGGTTGCTTGATCGATCTTGAAGCCTTGCTGACAAATTCATAGCAAAGTTGGATCAACTCAGAAGAGATGTTCTTGGGAGTCACAAATCCTAAAAACTGAATCTGATGGTTCAATTTCTTGGGTGCCTTTTCCCAAAATGGTGCATTTTTTTACCAGTGTTAGCCAACTTCTTGGATGCTTTTCAATTTTCTCCATTTGAACCTCTGTTCTTCATTCAACAATTGTCGACGACTGACAAATCTCGTGAATGGGATGTTCAATCTATCGTGAAGCTGGAAAAATCCTAGAATGGATGACTATATGTGTAAGCTCATAAAAATGATTTGTGACGTTCAAACTTCTAGGCACCCCTAGCTTGTAGGGGTGCTTTTGTTCTTTTGAGGTATATTTTGTACTTTGAAATCCTTCATGAATAGCTCTAGTTTGATCTTTGTCACCAGAGTTTGACTACTCTGATGTTCATGTTGACGATTTCATCTTCGAGATTGATCAAAATGGAAGAAGTCTTCCTGGAAGTCACAACACCTGAAAGCAGCATTTGATTGCCCAAAAGGTTGGGCACCTATTTCTAGGAAGGTGCATTTTCTTTGATACTTAGTCAATTCTTCATGTCCTTCTATTTTCCTTTGCCTCTAGCGCTTTATGCTTGATCTTCATCTACAAACACTTGACAGGTCCTGTGAGCTTGCAACAACATTGATCATGAAGTTGAAAGGATGCTGAGCAAATTCCTTGTAGAAAACAGCTATTGAAAACTTCATTTGGTTGCCCAAAATGATGGGTGTTGTTGGCCAACAAGGGCTCTTTTTCCTTGATGTCCATCAGTTTACCCTCCGTTTTACATGCTTAGATGATCAACAACTACTACCATTTGGCATGTCTTGTGAATTGGCTATAGGATCTATCTTGAAGCTGGGCTGTATCAAAGGAGATCATTTGGAGATTTCCAATCCAAATACTAGCATTTGATACCTTTCATTCTTGGGTGCCCCTGAGCTACAAGGGTGCTTTTTCCCTTGTTAGACTGTCGTCCTTGATTGCTTTTTCTTTTAGCATCTTCTATCTTCGTCTCTATTTGTCAGTGATTGATGAATTTGGTGAACTTGCTTGATGATGCGTTGGAAAGCTAGTGAAATTATGAAGGAGATGATTGTATCGACAAAAGTTGATAACTGCATTTGACCTTTTGAACTCATGGGTGCTCCTCGCTAGCAAGGGCACTTTTGGCTTTAGTGTCATCACCTTTTGTGAAGATCTTCATCTCTTGCACTTTGCATTCATCATCTTACTTGTCTCGGTTGATTACCACTGTCACTGATGTGAATGCATTCACCATTGCAATTACTTTCACCATCATGCGTGTACAGGTGCTTGAAAATTTCACCAAGGCATTGACTACATAGCATCTTTCTTGTAGCGAGGCGTGCATCTTCTAGACTTAGAATATTTTCAGCATTTCTCAACCTTTGAAAATCCCCTCAGTCATGAAGCATCTTTTCGGGCATCTTACACCATGAATTATTCCTTGAAGCTTTTGAGGCTTAGATTTTGATACCTGGTATTGGCCATTATGTCATTGATGACCTTGGAGGTCCTATCTTTTCTCCTGAAAATTTTGAAAAAGACCCACCAGAGCAGACTTGACTTTCTCGTGATTCTAACTTGACCAATGTGATCATGAAGTGAAATAATCCTATCAAAATCATTTTGAGTCATTTTTGGGAAGGTCCTATTTTTTAGGATTTTCCTAAAAATAGGGGTTTGAATCCCTAATTTTTAAATTTTCTAAAATTTTCCAGTATCCTCCTTGACATAAACCCATGAAAATCCCATGTTTTGTTTGACCTAAAATTGGCTTTTGACAACAATTTTACAAGATTTAGACCATTTTTTCCAAAATGCCTTATTGAAGCAATAATTTATTTTGGGTACAACATTAGGCTCTATTTGGTGACCATGACGAATACTTACGACATAGAAGAACTGAGAATATCTAGTTTTGTAGACCAATATCTTAGTAGTTGGGCATTGGAGTTAGGACTTATTTCCTAATTCACCTAATAATTGGAGTTCTCCTAAAAACTTAATAACAAGAAAACCTAAGAAATCACCTAAAACATGATGATACCTTACGAAACTAGGAAAAACGTTATGACATAATGAAAAGTAAAAAGAAAATTATTTACAGAAATTCACTCCACCCCTGAAGGGATGAAATGAATTAGATACTACTCGTTGTATGGTAGCATGAAGAGCCTTCCATTTGAATGTGAGAGAATGTAGCAATTCTCTCATGTGAACTCATGAATCTGGAATGGCCGTAGCCAAAGGGAGTCAAGTTTATCGTGCATTCCTTTGGGATCATGTCTCTTGTCCCATAACATGACTTTATCTATGATCTCAAAGTCTTGCTGACGAGCCTTTTTGTTGAAGATCTTCTTCACTTGCTCTTGATGTTGAGTGATCTTATTGACTACCTCCACCCTTTTCTATTGTAGCTTCATTAGGCACAAGATGCATTTTTGATTGGATATTTGAATTCGTCTTCTTCCACTATGGATGCCAACTGCGAAGCAGACAACTCCAATGTGATAGGTAACACAACCTCCATGCCATATAGAATAGTAAAAGGGGAAGTACCAATAGCTCTCTTAGGAGTAATTTTTTTGGCCTAAAGAGCGTCATACAACTTCTTGTTCCAAGCTCATTGATTGGATTCAACTAACTCATGCACGATCATGACAATGTTCTTGTTGGATGATTTGACTTGTCCATTACCCTGCGGATAGTAATTTGAAGAGTGGGACAAGGTGATGCTGAGATAAAAACAAAATTCTACTAGATCCTCTAATGAGAACCTTGTTGCATTTTTAGTCACAATCTTTTGTGGTACTCCAAAGTGTATAATGATGTTTTCCTTGAGGAAGTTGTACACAACTTCAAAAGTTTTCTGCTTGGTAGGAATTGCCTCGGCCCATTTTGTGAAGTAATTTGTTGCTATAAGGACATAGACATGCCCCTTACTAGAATGTGGGCTGATCGGGCCTACAAAGTATAACCCATTGTTGACATGGAGCATCTATAATCATCGACTTAAGTGGAATGACTGCCAGTTTGAGCTTGCCAACAAATTGTTGGAACTTTTGACATTTGTGCATCCAGTCGTATGTGTTGTGAAACAAAGCCGACTAGTAGAAAAATGCTCATAGGATTTTGAATGCAACAACCCTTGATGAGAAGTGGCTACCACATGTTTGATTATGAAATTCCTCCAACAACTGCTATTCTTGGTCCCTATTGACACATAGTAGAAAAGTTCCATCAAGCCCACGCTTGTATGGAAATTTGATTCTAAGAACATAGCTTTGTGCTCTTAACTTCAGAGTTCTTTTCTACTGTTTGTCCAAGTGATTTGGACATTCTCCATAAGTTAAATAGTACCATAGTTTAGTGTACCATTCTTTGGCAGAATCAACTAGTAGGACCATAGGAATGTCCTCTTCAATCTTTTTTTCCAACACACCATCAACAACTTGGTACTTGTTGACGTACGAAATGGAATAGCAACAGTTAAACATAATATTGCTATTTTGTTTCTCCTAAAAGAGGAAGACAACACATGGATGTCTTAGCTCCCAAGGTCTTTATAGTTGGTTCTCAACTGTGCTGATGTTGCTCAGTGGTCAATGTAATAGTAATATTCAAGGGGCCTGCTGGTGTGAGCTTCTGGATTGTTTTAAGACCAAACATGAATTTAAACCTACTTTAACTGGGGTTTTTAAAGAAACATGAAAAGATAGATAAAGATTTTGGTACTGAAAAGAATGATATTTTATCTAACTTAACCAGACTTATTACCTTTCAAGGAATTGTTAACTAAAACTGAAGAACAAAATTAACTTATGATCAACACATAGTTGCATTCATTCACAGTGTTGATTTCAACAACTGATTATAGATTACCATTTAAGCAAAACACAAAATGAAATTTCATTCCTTGAAAGCTTTCAAAATCAAATGATTAACTTAAGATAAATACCATTCTAGAACACAATATGAAGTAGATTCGAATCTAGTTGCTTCTACTGTGGGTGAGACAGATAAGCAACATTTACAAATTTGGCACAATCACCAGTGTACAAAAAACTTGTGTCTTCAGACTGCTTCCATCTACACTAAGGAAACTAGAAAGATACATTACTTTCTATGCTGAATTTAACTCCTAACTAAGAAGACAAAAGAAGCTCCCTTTACAAAGAAACAGGATGCAATTTTCGTCCCCTCTGTCCTTCAGAAAATTTCTATTCTTCCAAAATCTATCTCTAAACCTATCTATCCTATTTCTGCTAACCTCTTCTTTTTTTTACTTCTCCCCCTTTACAAAGAGGCAAGAATGCCATATATATACACCACTCCCGAAAAGAATATCGGCCCCTATTTTTAGGGTTTACAAAATATCCGCGATGCTAGAGGGTTAGCGTCTAGATATTTTGAAGAGATTCAGTTCTGCATTAAATGCGCACTCCTACCATCCATGCTGGTGAAGGATCGTTCCGGAGGTGGTCTGTAGATCTTTTGCAGCTATTGCATTTACTTCTGGCCTCCGTGTCCCTTTTCGAACTCTAGCAGAGTTGCTTTGAGTGCCCTAAAATATCACCATTAATGCCGAGCTACCTCTGTCAGTAGATACTAGCTGTCCGTTTGACTCATAACTTCCTTCTCCTTCCTTCGGTGAGACATCCACATTCGGCAAGACGTTAGAGCGGGCGCTAAAAGTCAGAGTGATATATCTTTCATAGGCAGGCTCGTTGCTATCGGCAAGACTTACATCAGTCGGGGGAGGTCATAGTGAGTCTAAGCTAGAATCTCAAATGTAAATCAACATTGGCTATCCCTAAATCTATGTGTGTGCTTGATTGTGCATCACTCTTTTACAAATTTTTCTTCATCTTTCAGACAACAATGTGCAAGATTTGAGCTACGTGAGTTGATTCCCCTTAGTTGTCATGCAATGATATCCTGGGCATTGCTCCGCTGCTAGTCAGGCATCCATAGCCCTAACAGAGACACCTCTAGTTTTCTCACAGCATTGCTCTACTGCTAGTCGGGCGTCCATAGCCCCGATAGAGATACTGGAATCACCCATTCATATTGAGTCTTCTTTTCCCCTTAAATAGTTCTTTTTCTTTTGGAGTTTCAGATATTTCATTTAATTTAATTTTTTTTTTCAATATGTCAGATGTTTTAACATCCGTTCTGGGTTGAAAACTACCATGGACCTCATAACAGCTCTTAGGAATCAAAATTTTCACTCAAATATTACAACATTGTCACCCTAGGACAAATATACCATTATAAGAGGAGATGATCTTGGTGATTTGTGACAGATTCAAAGGGAACCAATGAAGGCTATTTACTTTGCACCTTGTTCTCATGACTTTCCACAACTCATGTTGACCATGGGCATAAAACAAAGAATTTAGGACAAGAGCACCCAATCAGAAAGCCTGAAAAATACCTAAACCATTTCTCTCCTAACAACCAAAGTATGCTTCAAATAACAACCCACCATTTCAAGATGGAAAGAAACAGACCAACCCCCAAGAAAAAAACAATACTGACACCAAGAACAAAGGAAACAAGAGGACAAAAAAGGGAACAATCAAACACAAACCCAAAACTATTTACAAACAAAAAAGTAGATTACTTATAAACAAGAAACAAACAAAATATTTACATGAAGAACAACAAACTATTTACATGCAGAACAAAAAATTAGCATGCTTTATGACTCAAAATAATGCTTAAGAAACTACCCACTGACATGAAAGGGAGCATGTTCTCTAGTTAAACTACTCAATCTGAAAGCATTTTCTCCTAGGATCTCAGCAATCTGATAGGGACCTAACCAGAGTTTATCAAATTTTTGGTGAAAGCCCTTCTTTTCACTAGCTTTATCCCATAACAAAACAAGGTCTGATATCCTGAACACCTTGATTTTGGCTCTTTTGTCAAACCAACATTTGATAATAGCCTGATGTGTGAAGAATTGTTGCAAGGTGGCATCCCTCTGCTCTTCTAATTTTAATAAGGCAGCTAATCTTACTTCTATTCTATCATCACTAGAATAGAATTTCTACATGAACTAAAGGATAGGTATTTGCAAATGGATAGGAATCACAGGCTCTTGTCCATACACTAGTTTGAATGGTGAAGTTTTTAAAGCAGCCTTAATCCTAGTTCTATCAACCCATAATGCAAATCTCAGCTAGGTATGCGAGACCCTAGGGTTTTTTTCTAACAATTTCTTAATTACCCCTAAGAGATTCTCATTGGTTGATTCAACAACTCCATTTCCTTGTGAGTAATAATTTGAAGAGTATTTCAATACAATTTTGTGATCATAAGCCCAGGAAATAAACTCAGCAGAAGAAAAGGCAGAGCCATTGTCACATACCAATGCGAAGGGTATTCCAAACCTAGTGGTGATGCATTCAGTGAGGAACTTGATCACTACCTCAGTTGTGCTGTTCTTGCAAGGTATAGCCTCCATCCATTAGGTGCAATAATCAGTAGCAGTTAAGATAAACTTGTGTCCTGCAGAAGAGTTTGGGTTAATTACCCCAATAAAGTCCAGTGCCCATTGGGAAAATGGCCTTACCTCGTAGACGGGCTGCAATGGCATGGCTGCATGGTGTTCCCTTGATGCAAAAATTTGGCATATGTGACATGTTCTTGTATGCTGATGGGAATCTTTGAACACACATGGCCAATAGTAACTAGATCAAAGGATCTGATGCGCTAATGAATCTGCAGAACCATGACCCGTGCCGTGTTTCCCATGAAACTCAGAGATCACATGCTTAGCCTCTTGTTGATCAAGGCATCGTAGGTACACTCCTTCAAAATTCTTTCAGTATAGCATTCCTCCTTTAAACATATAGTGTGAGCTTTTCAGTCTCAATGCTCTCCTTTGAGTGGCGTTCATTCCCTCTAGACACTGATTATTGAGCATGAAACAAATGATATCAACATACCAAGGGTCATTTGAGAAGGACTGAGTAGTGTATTGCTGACAAATAGTGTTGTTACAAGCATCAGCCATAGATTTAGACATACCTAAACCTCAGACAAGTTTCATAGGGTGTATCTCTAGATTGAACTCTTGCAAGATGGCCATCCATTTCCCTCTTCTTTCTCCCAGTTCGCTCTGCATAAGTAGAGACTTGACAGCAGCGTTAGGAACTACAGAAATAATCTGACTTCAGAGGATGTAATGCTTGAACTTTTTGAAAGCTCGGACCAATGCAAAAGCTTGCTTCTTAAGAGGTGGGTATTTAACTTCAACATTTTTGAATGGAGAGCTCATAAAGGCGATTGGCCTCTCTTCTCCCTCTTCTATTCGTTGAGTTAACACAACTGCACAAGAATGTTCAGAAGCAAAGAAATAAATATAGAATAGCCTTAAGTAGTCAGGGTTGGTGAGGACCGGAGCTTCCAAAATGGATTGCTTGACTTGAGAAAATGCAGCCTTCGCCTCATCACTCCACTCTATTTTGGCATCTTTCTTCATCATTTGATTCAATGGTTTTACAATCTCTGCAAAGCCCGTGATAAAATTTCTCACGAAATTGATCTTTCCAAAGAAAGACCTCATCTCTTTCTTGCTTCCTGGCATAGCTATCTTTAGAATGGACTCAACTCGGTCTGGATCAATCGATATTCCTTTCTCAGAGATTATGTGTCCCAAAAGTTTCCCTTCAGAAACCCCAAACACACACTTTTTGGGATTCAAGGAGACGCCATACTGGATACATATTTGAAGAACTTTGGCTAAGTCTGTAGCATGCTTCAATCTATCCTTGGAGAACACTGTCAAGTCGTCCATGTAAACAATAATGCATTTACCAATTATGTCTTTGAATGCTATGTCCATGGCATGCTGAAAAGTTGCTCCAGCGTTTATCAGACCGAATGGCATTCTTCTATAAGCATATGTTCCCCATTTTGTAGTGAAGGCTATCTTCATTCTTTCTTCGTAGTTAACCATCACCTGATTGTATCTAGAGTAACCATCCAAGAATGATATCATCTGAGATCCATTGACTATCTGCAATACTTCATCCAGAGAAGGGAGTGGATAGTTATCCTTTTCTGAAGCTCTATTCAGATTTTTGAAGTCGACACATAGCCTAATCTCTCCGTTCTTCTTGTGGACTAGGACTAAGTTATCCACCCATGTTGAATGGTGTACAGGGAAGATTATCCTTGCAGAGAGCAATTTTTGAACTTCTTTGAAGATCAATGGTTCAATCAAGGCATTGACAGGGCACTATTTTTGTCAGAATGGCTTGGCCTCGGGCTTAAGGGGAATAGTATGAGTCATTGCAGCAGCATCAAACATCTTTAGGTCTTCATATCCCCAAGCTATGGCAACAATATCTTTCTTTAGTGCCATCAATATGTCTTTTCTGATTGTTTCAGGGCAGGATTTCCCTATATAGACATTCCTTTCGGGGCCAAAATCAGCTAGATTAACAATTTCATATTCGCCTCCCTTATCTTCAGCTGATGCCTTTTCTCGAGCCCTTGGGTCTAAGTCAAAAATTCTTTCTAAAGCAACCATTCCCTTAGGAATGTTATTACTTTTTAGATTAAGGACCCCTCTTGTATCACAATCTTCAGTGTTCCAATCTCCTTGATCCCTGTTGGACTCATCGATAATTTGTCCTTCAAAAACATCTGAACTTGCTAGGAAAGCAATGATATGTCGGTCATCATCAAAAACTTGAAAATTCTTGATATTATTAGGAACTACAAGGGTGGAAATTAATTCCACTGAGAATTTCTTGAGCTTGGAACCTTGCATAGGTTCTAGGGTGCTTACAGTAATAGCTAATGAATCGTCTATCTGATTTTCTTCTCTATGGATTAAGCTAATCCCAAAGGCATCAAAATCTTCAATCAGGTTCCATACCCGATTCCTATATGCTGCTAACCTTTTATTGTGACATGTATATTGGCTACGCACTTGCTTGATAACAATTTATGAATCTCCTCTGACCATTAAGGCTGTGACTTTCTTCTTATGTGCAAACATCAGTCCCCGTACTAGAGCTTCATATTCTACTACGTTGTTTGTGCATCCGAACTGCAACCTATAAGAAGCAAAGAAAGCTTTCCCTTTCGGGCTGGTTAATACAATTCCAACACCACAACCTGTCTTAGATTTGGATCCATCAAATGTGAGGGTCCATAGCTGATCGTGAGCTGGGGTTGGTCCTTGGGGGGATATTGTTGGCATTTGGATAGAATGAGCCAAGGGTGGGGCTACTTGATCTTTTGCATTAGATATAGGGAATGGGTGTTCAATAGGTTCCTCAGGAGTAATTCCCAATCCCTGCACAGATGTATTATGTGACCCAAGGTTATCTTCTTGACATTCACTTGTATCTTTGGTTAACCCCTTAGATTTTGGTATATCTGTGAGTGTAGGGGTGTCAAACAAACCTTGGGGTGCCCCTCATCAATATGCTGATTTAGACATGTTCCTGAGGTAGGTTCAATTTGAGAAGGAATCTCCTTTGAAAGTACCCTATCCCTGGTTAACATTATTGCTTCCTTGGCTTCAAATGAGAAGCGATCTGTAATGGTCTCATGGTGATTTTTGCTAGCATCCTCAGTTTGGGCAACATGTTTTAAAATGTCTATGTAGGGTTGGCACATTAATTCAGAATGATTTTGATAATGTACCCTGCACCAATTAGGGAGTAGGAGATTCTACAAATCGGTATCTTCCCTTAAGAGGAGCTGATCCCGTTGTAGCTTATTGATCAATGCTTGTTGGTTTTCATTAATCACAGAATCAAGGAATTTAGGTATTGGCAATTCTTTAGGGTCTAGGATAGAAAAGGTTAAAATTTCATCTCTCTTATAAACACCTATCCCAGTTTCAAAATATGCTACCTCATTGGGGCAGTCATATTCAGTGATGATATGCTTGAGGTGAAGCTCACTTTCAATCCTAATCTAAGTAGGAATCCCTCTCCATGGTAGCCACATATGTGAAAATTCAAGGGAAAGATATCCCCCTAGATTTTTCATCAAATCTCTACTCAACAGCATACCATAGGTCTCGGGAATGTCTACTACTTGGATATCTATATTGGTTAGGATCCTAAGGTTAGATCCTACTTGAACATGTATGTTTCTTAATTCCCCCACCACATTAACCTCCATTTTTTCAAGTTGAATAACCTTCTTATTCGTTTGAATGGGGTTTAATCCCAATTTCTGGCATACAAAAAATGGCATGACATTGCCAGAAGCTCCTAAATCTAACAGACAGTTGTGAAGGTTCTTCCCACAAATTCTTAAACTTAGAAGAAATGGGGGAGTACCTACCTTGTTTTTGTACAAGGCCGTGTTCACGTCCCCAATAGGTGCCACCTTGTTCTTTCCTTTTGACTTGTCAGCTTGCTCCAAAGCTTTTAGCACTATTTCCCTTTGAGCAGGGCACCACTTTAGAATGTCAAAATATGACAAAGAAGTTTTCTGTTTCTGCATCTCAGAAACAATGTCAAATTATGTATTATAACTTGCACTACCTTTGAAAACACCAAAAAAATTACCCTTGTTATGGGAGTCAGGTGGGCCCTATGGTGGAGGAAGATTATTATAAACACTTTGATTTGCAGGCACCATGTGGTTAGGAGGTGCTGACATAGTGAATGGCCCCTTACTTTGATTTCTCAGGAAGTGTCCTCCCTTCGTCTGAAAAGCTTGGGCATCATATGAATCCTCCTCTAGTTCATTCTCTTCTTGCCTTGGGAATGAAGGTTCCTCTTTGAAGAGGTCATAAGTCATTGCTGTTTCTACCGAGTCACCTCCTTTGTTGGAATTCCTCTGGAAAGTTTGGGCATCTTCCTGTGCCATCTTAACCATCTTCTCCACTTCAGGGCAGTTCACCTCAGAATGGGTTGCAGTATCATGCAACCTGCACCAATTAGTCATAATATTAAGGTCGGCCACATTTGCAGTGTGTGACCTCTCTTCATTTTCTTGATAGTTGTCCGAAACTCCACCATTTATTGGGCCCGGTATTCCATTTTCTGTTGTTATTTGGCATTTGGTTATACCCTCTATTCTGATTTTGATACCCTTGATTAGAGAAGTTTTGGCCTTGATAACCCCTTTGGTTGTAATTGTTATGATTATAATAGTTACCTTGATTGTTGATGTTTTGGGAGGGATTCAATCGAAGTTGAGCCATGTCGTTTGTAACTTGAGACAACATTTTTTTCAAGGTTTCTACCCCATTTGTAAGTTGAGTTATCTTTTCACTCTCCATACTCTTGGCAACAGGTGGCTGGCCACCATGATTTGATGTTCCAATTTGGTTAGGATGACCATGGGAACTTTGAGGAACCTGTGGTTGTTGAAAGAGATCAGGAGTTCCAGTAGCAAAGAATGGAACATGTGGTTGAGTTTTCAATTCAGACATAGGCCCATAATGTGAAGAAGACATCCCTGGAACAATGTTGAATAGAGGAGTTGGGCTATGCATTTGATATCCTATTGAAGGGAAACCTCCTCCTAGACTCCCTTGTTGAAAATTGATTTGTTGCTGCAGCTTGATAGCTAAATGATAGACTTTGGATAGAGAATCAATATCAATCAGTTGGTAAGTTCTTTGTAGGAACAAACCTAGCAAAGGGTCTATAACCCTAAAGTATGCCTGAATGGCACTGTTCTCAGTAACTAGGTAGGGGTATTGCAACCTCCTGTACATTCGTTGAAACCTGGTATTGAATAAAGGAAAAGATTCACCTGGTTCCTTCCTTATGGTTGCAAATTGATGGTATAAAAGAGCTGGATCCACATACACCCTAAACTGATTAATAAATGCATTTTCCAAGTGTGTCTAGGTCAGAATGGAACCTTGAGGAAGATTACGGTACCAATTGTATGCCATATCCCCTAAGGAGTAAGGGAACAACCTACAAACTACATCATGATGAGCTATCTGAGCCTTGGTACAAGAATCCTTGAAAGCTTGTATGTGCTCTTCAACACTCCGTGATTCACCATGGATGTACTTGGGGCATAATATTTTAGGGTTCTTAGGCATGTCGTGGAAACCTCCAGGAATAGTCCCCAATGGAGAGGGATTATTCTGAAAGAACGCCATTGGTGGGGGTGGTGGGGGTTAAGCCAGCTATTGTATGGGTTGAATCAGCTGTGATGACAATTGAGATGAATTGGATGGTGGATTGATGGGTATCCACTGGGGTATTGGTGAAAATATTGGTGGAGTGAGCAGAGCTAATAATGGTGGTATGATGGTTACCCAGCCTTATGACTCTTGTGTCTTGTTGGGGTCTTGAGTTCTATGAAAGGTTATGGATTCCCAATTGATCAAAGAACTCTGTGGGGCCTTTCTAGGTAGAAAAACCCAGTATTATCCAGTTTTCCCTTCTAGGACCTCCTTCTAGCGCCAGTTTCTGTTGATGCGCAAAATGGCACAACAATTAAACAAAATATTGCTATTTTGTTTCTCCTAAAAGAGGAAGACAACACATGGATGTCTTAGCTCCCAAGGTCTTTATAGTTGGTTCTCAACCGTGCTGATGTTTCTCAGTGGTCAATGTAACAGTAATATTCAAGGGGCCTGCTGGTGTGAGCTTCTGGATTGTTTTAAAACCAAACATGAATTTAAACCTACTTTAACTGGGGTTTTTAAAGAAACATAAAAAGATAGATCAAGGTTTTGGTACTGAAAAGAATGATATTTTATCTAACTTAACCAGACTTATTACCTTTCAAGGAATTGTTAACTAAAATTGAAGAACAAAATTAACTTATGATCAACACATAGTTGCATTCATTCACTGTGCTGATTTCAACAACTGATTATAGATTACCATTTAAGCAAAACACAAAATGAAATTTCATTCCTTGAAAGCTTTCAAAATCAAATGATTAACTTAAGATAAATACCGTTCTGGAACACAATATGAAGTAGATTTGAATCTAGTTGCTTCTACTGTGGGTGAGACAGATAAGCAACATTTACAAATTTGGCACAATCACCAATGTACAAAAAACCTGTCTTCAGACTGCTTCCATCTACACTAAGGAAACTAGAAAGATACATTACTTTCTATGCTGAATTTAACTCCTAACTAAGAAGACAAAAGAAGCTCCCCTTACAAAGAAACAGGATGTAGTTTTCGTCCCCTCTATCCTTCAGAAAATTTCTATTCTTCCAAAATCTATCTCTAAACCTATCTATCCTATTTCTGCTAACCTCTTCTTTTTTTTACTTCTCCCCCTTTACAAAGAGGCAAGAATGCCATATATATACACCACCTCCCGAAAAGAATGTCAACCCCTATTTTTAGGGTTTACAAAATATCCACGGTGCCAGAGGGTCAGCGTCCAGATCTTTTGAAGAGAGTTGGTTCTACAATAAATGCACACTCTTGCCATCCATGCTGGTGAAGGATCGTTCTAGATGTGGTTTGTAGATCTTTTACAGCTACCACATTTACTTCTGGCCTCTGTGTCCCTTTTCAAACTCTAGTGGAGCTACTTTGAGTGCCCTAAAATATCACCATTAATGCCGAGCTACCTCTGTCAGTAGATACTGGCTGTCCCTTTGACTCACGACTTCCTTCTCCTTCCTTCAGCAAGACATCCACATTCGGCAAGACATTATAGCGGGCGCTAAAAGTCAAAGTGATATATCTTTCATCGGCAGGCTCGTTGCTATTGGCAAGACTTACATCAGTCGGGGGAGGTCATAACGAGTCCAACATGTTATATCGAGGGCACAAAATATGTCGTTGAGACCCTATCCCTTCAGCCAGACATCACGCCAAATTTATTTCTGCTACGCTGATACCGTTCCATCATTTGACAAGATTTCTTTGAGAGACATCCGCATGCAGATGACCTGATCCTGCAAAACAAGGTCTCCATTAGTTCAAAAATAAAATATATCAAAACAAAAGACTACTACTTATGATTTTATTCAATTTTTCCATGCCTTCGTCTTTTAGACAAAAGGAACCCAACTCTGGCGGAGGCGGAAGCGGGACTGAAATGTGAATACACTTCCCCTTGAAACTGACAGAGGCAGGACCAAATCAGGACCCGAATGAGAGGGTGAATTGGACAAATCTTGACGGAACCGGGATCGGGACAAAACATGACCCAGAAACGACATCCCTCACCCTTAAAACTGGCAGGGTGGGGCCAACAAGAAAATTAGAACCAGGACCGGAGTCTGGATAGGAACGAGCCAACAAAATAATCAACATTTCCAAGTTCATACCTCGTCCTGGCTCCGCATCCATGAAGGAACCCAAAATGAAAAGGGAAGAAACAAAATGTTGGCGGGGTTGGAGCAAAAACCGATCCCAGGCGAAGCACAACGAGGGCGAGGGCGGAAGTGAATCTGAAGTGGGAACTTGTCCAAGTTTCGGGTTCAGATTCCATTTCAAACCTACTTTCGACATCACCCCAAAAAGACAGAAGGGAGAAAGAGAAAAAAAAAGAGGAAGGGGAGGAAAACCCCACGACAAAACAAAAAGAACTAAAAATCCAAAGAATGACAAAACGCGGAACCGGGACCGGAATGGAACCCGAACTAGAAACTTTTTGAAGTTTCAGGGTTAGGTCCCAGTTCCGATTCTGAGTCCGCCTGAACAAAACAAAAGGACATGCAAGGCAAAAAAACCAAAGCGGCAGAACCAGGATTGGGGAAGGAAAGGAATAGATAACTTGGAAGGAATTCCAAGTTCAGAATCTGATCCGGTTCCGAGCCTGCCAAAACAAAAAGAAAAAGATGCCTAGGGCCGAAAACATCCAAGACACAGGACATAAAAACCAACAAAAGACCAAAAAAGGAGAGAGAGAAAAGCAGAGAGGTAAAGTTAGGGCCGAGATGGAACCTGAATGAGAAACTTTGAAGAATGTTTAACCTTCTGATTAGACCCAAACCCATCTCCAAGAAAGAACAAAAGACGAAGACAAAGAACTGTCGGGACCGGAACTGAGGACAGAACAAGAACCAGAACTTATGAAGGACTTTCCAAGTCCGGTATTGGTCCTGGTTCCACTTCTGATAGAACTTAAAGGAAAAAAACCTAAGGCAGAAAACCAAAGGCCAAAGGGAAAAGAAAAAGGGGGACCCATTTTGTTCCTGAATAAAATGGGGGGAGTTATGCAAGGCATAAAAGTACTGGAGATCATCATCTTCTGCAATCAGCTGACATAGGCCTCTCTCATAGATGAGCTTGGTCGGCTTGATCTCCAAGTCATATTTTTGAACCCTTGTGATCCAGTTACCTCTTTTGGTGCCCATCTCCCATTGAGTTAGGACATTTTTGACTTTAGGATTAGTGACATATACCATCGTGTTGGAATTCAATATGTAGAATCTAAAATTTTTAATAGCCTTCACAACTGCATACACATTCTTTTCAATCTAAGAGTATCAAGACTTGCTATCTTTGAAGCTATTGCTCATGAAAGCAATCGACGATTTGATCTCTTCATTTAGATTTTGTGTCAATATGGTAGAAAGAGTGTGTTCTGATGTGTAACAATAAAGACTGAATTCCTTATCGAATTCAGGTCAAACCAACACCAGTGCTTGACTGATGGATTCTTTTATTTGGATGAACGCCTTCATTCCTTCTTCAGTCCATTTGAAGGTGGATGTCTTCTTCATCATTATTGATATGTCTTTGGTCAGCTTTGAGAAGTTAGGTACAAATCTTCGTATGAAGTTGACTTTTTCAAAGAAGGAATGTACCCTAGTTTTTTTTGTTGGTAGAGACAAATTTTTGATTGAATCAACCCGATTAGGGTCAATCTGAGTTCCTTCTTTGGAGACGGTATGACCAAGCAATTTTCCTTCCATCATCATAAAGATGGATTTCTTTGGATTCAATGATATGTGGTGATATCTGCATCTCTTCAACACTTTCACTAAGTGTTGAAAATGGTCTCTTTGCTTCTTTGAGAAAGCGATAAGGTCATCAAGGTAGATGACAATCTATTTATCCTTTAGATCCCCAAATGCCAAATCCATGGCTCTTTGAAAAGTGGCTTCGACATTGATGAGGTCGAAGGGAATCCTCTCATAGGAAAACGTACTCCACAGGGTAGTGAATGTCATTTTGATATGATCCTTCTCAGCTACTGCAATCTGGTTGTATCCGAAAAAGTCATCAAGTAATGACAACATCTCTGATTCGCTGACCATATGAAATGTGTGCTCCATAGTTGATAAAGGATAGTTATCCTTTAGGGATGATTGGTTGAAATTCCTGAAATCAATGCAAATTTAGATTTCTCCATTTTTCTTGTGCATAGGAACTATATTCGACACCTAGATTGAATGATGGATTGGAAAAATAATCTTGGCGTCCACCATCTTTTGCACCTCCACGTAGATTGTATCTTGGATATGTGGGTTGTAGTGTCTTTTCTTATGCTTGAAGGGCTTGGCATCAGGCTTGAGTGGAATTGTGTGAGATAATTCCTTAGGTGTGAAGGATTTCAAATCCTCATAAGACCATGCAAAGACATCCTGATATTGCTTGAATAAGGAGATGAAGTTGTTGCTTCCCTCTATAGTACAACACTTGCCCAAGTTAACAAGACAAGGATAGTATTTTGTACCAATGTTTACTTGACAATAATCAACAAATGTCTTCTTGGCTGAATTCCTTTGATCTTGAACATATCTATCATGTCTATCAAAAATATCCTCCAAGGATACTAGACCCTTGGGAATATTATTTCCCCTCAATTGGATGATGCCTAATTATGTTGCTTTAGAATCTTCTGCTACAAATTCTTTGAAGGGAGAAGCACTACCTTCAAATAATAGCTCTTTGTAGTTATTTGTCATGTAGATAAATTCTTTTATGTGATCATCATCGTCAAAGACCTGCCAGTTGCAATTATCAGGGACAACCAACTTGTAGATGAGCTCAATGGCAAAGGCATTTTGATGGAAGTCAGAATGGGGCATGAAGAGAGCAACTAATATCACAAGGGCATCCGCTCTGATATTGTGCTCACATGGAATGAACTTGATGTTGAATGCTTCAAACTAGTCAATTCCATTCCACGCCCTTTGTTGATAAGACTAAAGGCAACTTTTTCTTGGTAACGCTCTATGATTTGTTGGATGTTTAGCTCTGCATCGCCTTAGACTTGGAGGAATTTTATACCCACATCCCTTGCAATTTTGAGGCCTAGTATGAGTGTCTCATATTTTGCATTGTTTGTGTTTTCAAACTACAAGCGATAAGCACATTGGTATAGAACACCTTCTAGAGAAGTGATGACAACTCCTACTCCCAAGCCTGCTGTCGAGCAACTTCCGTAAAATTGCATAGTCCACATTTTTGAATCTTCATTTTATGTGCTTGTGGAGTATGAATTTTTTTTCCTGAGTTTAGTTACCTCAGACAACATGGCATATGTGTTGGGACCCGTGTCTTGATACAACACTTGTGCTTGGGGATCCTGAGACTTCACCACTATGAATCTTGACTTTGCCTTAGGTTGCAACTTAAAACTTACTTTCTTCAAAGGGATGGTCGTGAACAACCAATCCAATTGAATCTCTCTTCTGAGATCCTTGCAGAAGCTTATACTTAGTAGCATCCCATAACTAGTTGGAATGTCAGCTATTAGGATGGTCATCATGATCTGCTTCTCTAGATAGGATGCCATCCTTACTTGAGCATCTTTTAGTTGGTTGACCAACGACACTGACTTTGATTCAAGTGAGTAACACTTGTCATGAGTCTTGGTGCATGAGAGTCCTAATGCGTTCATGATTTGCAAGGGGATGACATTTTTTGAAGCTCCTAAGTCTATTATACAATTGTTGAGTTTGAATCCTCCTATATATGAAGATATATAGAAAGGCTTTGACTTTTCCTCTGGTAATATGGATGACTCGAGCAACGTGGACTGGATTACATATTGCTTCTTTACTACCTTGAGAATCTAATCCAATTTTTCTAGATGATCCCGAAGGTACTCTAACTGTGATATTTGTACCTTCATCTTCATGATGGAAGTCACGATGTCAAAATTTGCTGAAGATGGATCTTGAGCATTTCGCATAGTGTTCTCATGTGAAGACTTGGGATTAGAAGTGGAAGGAATTTATTCTCCCTTTTCATTTGATTTCCATCTTTCTTCTTCTTTTTTTGCTTTGAAGTGCTGGGCACGTGTGAACACAGGCATTGAAATATTCTCATGAGAGAGAATATTGATGGTTCTCTTCTTCTTCTTCTTCTTCTTCTTCTTCTTGACTTACAGGTTCACTATTGAAGTATCCTATTGAAGAGTTGCCATCGAAGTTGTCTATTTGTGGTTAGACAAAATTTGCATTTGGTGAAGGTACAAAACTCGAGCTTGGTGCAGCCTCAGTATATCCCATGATCTGGTTCTTTCTTAGATTCTCAGGGCATGTGGATCTGTTATGTTCATCTATCTCATGGAAACAACAAAAAACATTAGATTTCTCAGCCCCTGCTTGTCTTGGCAGAGGTCTTGGAAATCTTGGCTTGTAGTTGTTGAATGGCTTGTAGTTGTTCCTCTTTGGATGGTAAGGCTATTGAGGTTGATATGGTGGTGGTGTGGGCAGTGCTTGTTTCCCTTGATTAGGCAACTATCTTTTGAGGATAGTCACCTTGTTGGATACCTTCTTTAGCAATGGATTTAACGACACTTGAACAAGTGATTTGATAGTATCATTCTTCATCTTCCTAGATGTGATCATATTGTCCTCGATCTCAATAGCTTTTTCTTGTGCAAATTATAGGTCCACTTCATGGCCCGATTTTAAGAAAAATGCTATCTCTGATGGAAGGGCATTGATGAAGCTTCTCATCAAGATCTCATTTGATGGATTGAGCATATGGGAGAGGTGTGTAATGAGGTGGTTAAACCTTGCCACAAACTCTCTCATTGGTTCAGTTGGCTCCATCTTTGAGGTTGATAGTTGGGAAAAAAGTTGGTGGCTATCTTCAGTTGGCTTGAATCTCACTAGAAACTTTTTGCTCATGACCGCCCAACTTGTAATGATGCCCAATTCTAGATGATTGAACTAGTCTATGACATTTTCCTCAAGAGTCTCAACAAAGATACATACGGCGATATCTTTGTGTGACATGCAAAATGGAGCAAACTGCTATGAATCCTGAGATATGCTCATCGGGGTGACGAGCCCCGTCACTGTGAAATCTTGGGAAGTGTTTTCTTGAACCTTTGGGCAGCTCACGAAGTTCTTGCAAGGCCAATGGGCTGATGTTATTTCCCCAAGGAAATGGGGTTGGACATCTTGGATTTCTCCCATTTCGATTTTTATTGTTGTTGTTGTCATTGTCGCCCATTGCTTCTGGTTGAGCTGGAGGTTCTTCTTGAAAATGATCAAGAACCTGTTGGAAGATTGGATTTGCATTGAATGCTTCTCCAAAATATTCTTCTTGAAAGAGAGGATTTGTTCTCCTCCTTGTGTACACTTGGTAAACTAGGATGTTTACTGCCATGCAAGAGGTGGTAATACTAGCCTTCTGGCTACAAGATCAACCTTTTCTTCTTCCTCGTCCAGAGTAGTAGCTCCATTCCTCCACTAAGTAGATGATGTATTGTTCTCGAAGATGAAAGTCCACAAGTTGTTGATGATGTTTGATTGCTCTCCTTGAATAAATATGAAACTTGGTTGAAGAACCACCAGAGTAAGACCTGGCTATTTGATTGGAGCAGTAGGATGACAAATGGTCATTCGTGTGACATAAAAGTGTAAGATTTTCTTTGAAGTTTTATGCCTTCTTGTCCATCGATGGGTGCCAAAAAATTGTTGGCGTTTCAATTAGGACCTCTGGAGTGCTTATTGGAAATGGACAACTATGCACAGTATTAATTTCTCTTCATATTAGGAGGGGAAGCTCCCTCTTTTGCTGGTGGTTGCATAAAAATTAAAGTGAACTAAAATTCCTATCTTTTTTACTTAGTGGCAGGGCACAAGATGATAAAACACAATGCGTTGCAGCTAAGGTTTTCTCTGGTTTTGTAGATCTTAACTAAAACTAGGCTAACACTAAAAATATCCTATCTCCTCAAGTATTTCAGATTGAGAGGATCTAGGAATAATTTGGGAATGGTTTGATCAATTAAACAAACTATCTCTCAACATGCATTCAAAGACTCTAAACTTTCAAATTTACGATGAAATAGAATTTATGCAAGTAATCATCAAATGGTAAGCTAAATCTCAAGATTCCGAAGAGGCGATGATGCTCTATTCGAAGTGTAGGCTGAAATATAGATTACTAGAAATAACATATAACGATAATCTTAATCTCTAAATCCCCAAGGAGACGACGACATTTTGTTCAAGGTGAATATTGAAAGAAAGATTATTGAAACAACATACATGAAAGATCTTGATACTTTTAGATCAAAGGCATATGGCTCTCTTGATTTATGATCTCAACTTCAATTAAAGATTACAATTTGGGATAGAAGATTGCATGAAAGATAAAAATCACACAACATGCAATCAACCAAATACACATGAACATATATTGAACACACCTATCTGAATAACAAGAACACAAGAAAACAACTTGGTGTTTAGCTATAACAAATTCGATTCAAGAACATATACTAAGTGAACAAAGTTGCAAGAAAATAGCTTCAGTGTTTTTCTACTGTGAAGTAAAGTTAAAATACAATGAGCAAAGGTTCTTATTTAAA
Source organism: Sequoia sempervirens (assembly GCA_007258455.2). Classification (NCBI taxonomy): domain Eukaryota; kingdom Viridiplantae; phylum Streptophyta; class Pinopsida; order Cupressales; family Cupressaceae; genus Sequoia; species Sequoia sempervirens. Next base: position 901,378,731 of record VDFB02281492.1, read on the forward strand.
GATGCTCAAAGGAGTAGGCAACCCTAGAGTCTCCTTGATTTAACAATTAGTTCTTACCAATCAAAAAGCTTTATTCCTATATCTTAAAGTAGGTAACCTACCAGTTAATTGGGAAGTCTACTTCAATTAACTGATTCTAAAATAAAAGAGAACTCCAATATACAAAAGTGTCTCCAAAAATAGACATGCATAATTTGTGGGACAACGAGTTAACTTGGAAAGAGGCATCAAGTTAATAGTTATGTCATAAATGCTATCTTTGGAGAAGTAGAATGTCCTAATTGACAGTTTACACCTCATCAATTTGAGTAATCATCTCCTCTAGCCAGTTGTTAATTGTCTTTGTGTCTAGACAACTGATAATTCTTAGGATGATGACATGTCTTCGAAGCATCTCTCTACCACTTGTAACCCGATCCTGAAAATGATGCCTCTTTTCAGCTGCATCATCTAGCTTTGCTGAAATGGCAACAATTTGACTCAACCTGTAGTTAACAAGGTCACCACTGAAACTACCACAGATGAAGCCCTGAAACTATGTCTACACCTCTGCAAGCTCGACATATGCACCACCTTCAATCTCGTACTACCAAGGGATAAACATCACCAATGTCCTTATGAAATTAATAGCGCTTTCCACACTTTTTTTGCACTCAGTCAATTTTGTAGGGATTGTATCATAAGATTTCACCTTGTAGACAAGCTATTCTTTCCAAGTGAAAAGTTTCTTTTTGCTCTCCTCTGTAGTGATTGATTCATATGCCATCTCCAAGTCTGAAATGGTGATTTTATTTTGAGGCTTTCACTTTGCTATGCTTAGTTTTGATTCTTGGATCTTAGTGTGAAGGTTGTGGGCATTGTACCTGAGTTGGTACAACTTTGCAAGTATATACTGACCCCTAGTGATAAACTCTTCCACTTGATCTCTTAGATGCTTCCCATATAGAATCAACTAACTTAGCTGATTTTGTTCTATGGGTAGCTCCAGTATTTGTGGAAGCAAAGCTGTGACGTTGGAAGTACCGTGCATCAAGTTGGAGATATATTGGTGAAGCTGCTAGTTTTTATTCTTGAGGGTTGCTTTGTCTTCACTATCCTTCACTACTCTTTCTTTTATTCTCATTGACGCAACCTCAAAGAGGTCCACCTCAACTTGACACATGATCTTTCCAAGGTTTAATTTTAACAAGGTGAATTCATCAACCTCTACCTCATTTGCATTTCTATCCTTAGGTGGTGCAGTAGTCTCAATGACAATCTCATTATCAACATTCTTTCCCACATGAACTTGTTTTTTAAGTTTCTTCTCCAACGTGTCTTGATAGACATGGTAAAATTTTGAGAAGTCTAGTTGGGAGGATGACCTCATCCTCTTCCTACCGAGGAGGTTCTCAAGCCAAGATGAATCTCGACTAACCTCATTGTGAGGATTGGGGCTAGTCCCGTGAACTCTTGATGAGTGAGATTGTGTTGCAATGTCATGTGGTGGTGAGTCTGGTTCTAATTCAATATGGATTGGTAACTATTGTGGTGGTGAAAAAATGGGAGGCTATGCTTCCATATTTGGTACAGTCTCAGCTATAACTGTTTCCATTAGCATTGTCTCAACTATGTTTGTGGTTGTCTCCACATGTTGCTCTTGCTGATTTATATTAGCAATCCATATTTTTCCCTTTGTATGCCTCGACATTCTATTTCCTCTAGGAGGGTTACTCCATGTCTTTTGTCTAGGTTTTTCTTTTGATGTGGAATGTTGTGTAGTATTAATTGGTGGTGGCTTTGTGTAAGGAATAACTACCTTTCATGCTTGTTTACTGTCTAAGTAGTGTTGGCTATTCTTGACAAATCTACTCATTCTTTCTTCCATGGATGTACTTTCCTCGACATACCAATCCATGGATTGAAGTGACTACGAGTCAAATTAATCTATGAAGAATGAAAGAAGTGTGACTTCCCCATCATCATTTGATAACCCTTCCACCTCCTTTGATAAGGATTCAACAATCTGTGGAAGCGTGAACTTGCTATAGTTGCACCTTCTTACTTCAAACTCATCTTTACATTTGAACCAATAGTCCTCCATAGAAGAATTGTGTGAAGAGTGTTGACCAAGGCATGCTGAATAGTGACCCAAAGGATCGTATGAGAATATTTCAATGAGATACTTAAGGTTAATTCTTGTCATTTCATGGATCATAGCCTTGGTATCAGCTACTGATCTGCACCTGTAAAGTCCCATATGGAAAGGAAAGTTTGCATTTGTCTTGCATTTGATATGCAGAAGAGAATGGACCTCATGTAGTTGTTATAGAAATTCCATGAATACCACTTTATCTGATGGATAATGGGGTAGCATGGATGGATGACCTGAGTATGCATACATGGAAATGTAGGTAAAAGTGGGGAATTGGATGAACCAATCCGCCCAATCTACCATCGCCTCTTTGGCTTCTCCTGAGATACGTGTATGTGGCTCATGATCAAGGCCTCTCACAGTGCACACCAAGAATTGATCATTCACTCGCTTGAAGTCTCTTTGTGATTGTGTGAACTCAAGCTGTGCGAAATACTCATGTACCTTCTACACACCCAATGTTCCAATAGTGTTCAACACTCTAAATTGGCTTTGGAAGGAAATCAGATATACGAGGTATGAACACATGTGGAATTCGTGAGCCTTGAAGAAACTAGTCATCTAGTTGTGGAGAGTGTCATTGATTAAGGATGGCTAGTCATAGTGCTCTCTGTTGCTGACAATTTGAGTGATGATATAGTACATCCATGAATGGAATTTTTTGTCCTCTTCTTGACCGGTAACACAGTTAAGTAGACTGATCATCACTGTGTATTCATCTCTAAACTTTCCACATCCTACATTCTTGGGAAAGTTAACTCTTTTCTATTTAAGCCATCTCTCTACCATTCTTTTCTGACATTTGTCTTTTGATGCATTGAAATCCTTTTCACACCCTCCATAGATATGACCAAGTTTTTCACACAAGGTGGGATGGCGAAGCACTTTTCAATATCCTTGGGCTTGAGGCTGCATACTACTTTCCCATCCATGGATCAAATCTCTCGTGTGGTAGGGTTGTAATGCTTTACACAAGCGATTATGAACTCTACGCTCTACATTGAGATGGGAAATGATGATGCTTCAAGCAATCTAGATTGCTCGATATTCTGAAGCGTGCATTGGTCTATGCCTTCAACTTTTCTAAATTGACCTCTGGGTGTGCCTGATGTAGATTGGTGTCAACTATTTCTAGGAAGTCATGAAGTAAAATTGTTTTGATCTTGTATTCAACCTGGGAGAATTTCATTCTGAAAACCTAGAAGATTGACTGGGCACACAATACTGTTCAGACAACTTTTTTGTAACTGCTAAAACAGCTTTGTCAAGAAGTACTTTTCACAAATTTTTTTGAGATGTGGGTTTTGTTGGCGATATCTTTTTTAATGGACCCACAATGTTAGATTTTCAAAAAGATGAAATTTTCTTTGAAATGCAATAATTCTTGAGGAAAAAGTTTTGAAAGGAAGCTTATTTTTCCCAGAAAAATCTGGCACGTGGGTATTGTAGGCACTTCAGAGTTGAACAAACCCAGTTTGTCTATTTTTTGAAATGGTGACTTTTTTCATAAACCCTAAAAAAGGGGCAGCAGGGAAACTTTCTCTAGAAGAATTTGGCACATGGGTTTTATGGCCAATGTTGTGCTGATCATACCCAGAAGGCCAGATCTTTGAATAACTGCCATTTACTTAGAAATGCAAGATCTAAGACAAGAATAGGAGAAAAATGAGGGTGAGAAGCTAGAAGAAATATGTGGGGAGAAAATAGTAGCTATATTTTGTTGCCCTGAATCTTCAAGAAAATTTGTTCCTATGTGCAACCTATTCTTGAAAACATGAAGAACACTATCAATGTCTTCTGTTAGATCCTTCAAATAATAATGGAGAGAAAGTACATGTCTGGATCATGATTGGGGGAATCATCTCCATGATTGGCTATTAACAGAATCATTTCCACCTATTTTGGGATGTTTGGGCTTGAAGGAGCTTCTAAAATATCTTAAGTCAAATCAACTTGGGCCTATTTTGACTTTAGGTGCCCAAATCTTGAGAGTTGAAGATTTTCACCTTTTTACTTTGACGAAGTGCCTCTGTTTGACCCCTGATTCTAGTTGCTTGATCGATACTGAAGCCTTGCTGATAGATTCATAGAAAAGTTGGGTCAACTCTAAAGAGATGTTCTTGGGAGTCGCAAACCATAAAAATTGCATCTGATGGTTCAATTTCTTGGTCACCTTTTCTCGAAAGGGTGCATTTTTTTGCCAATGTTAGCCAACTTCTTGGATGCTTTTCAATTTTCTCCATTTGAACCTTTGTTCTTCATTCAACAACTGTTAGTGACTGACAAATCTCATGAACAGGATGTTCAATCTATCACGAAGTTGGAAACATCCCGGAACAAATGACTATATGTGCAAGCTTAGAAAAATAATTTGTGAGGTTAAAAAGTCTAGGCACCCCTGGCCTGTAGGGGCACTTTTGTTCTTTTGAGGTATATTTTGTACTTTGAAATCCTTCACGAACAACTCCAGTTTGATCTTTGTCACTAGAGGTTTGACTGATCTGATGTTTGTGTTGATGATTTCATCACAGAGATTGATCAAAATGGAAGAGGTCTTCCTGGAAGTCACAACACCTAAAAGTAGCATCTAATTACCCAAAAGGTTGGGTTTCTATTTCTAGGAAGGTGCATTTTCTTTGATACTTAGTCAATTCTTCATGTCCTTCAATTTTCCTTTGCCTCCAACACTTTATGCTTGATCTTCGTCTGTGAACGCTTGACAAGTCCCATGAGCTCGCAACTAGATTGATCGTGAAGCTGAAAGGATACTAAGTAAATGCCTTGTAGAAAATAACTACTAAAAACCTCACTTGGCTGCCCAAAATGATGGGTAGCCTTGGCCAGTAGGGGCTCTTTTTCCTTGATTTCCATCAGTTTACCCTCCATTTTACGTGCTTGGATTATCAACAACTACTGTCATTTGGTATGTCTCGTGAACTAGCTACAAGATCTATCATGAAGCTAGGCTATATTAAAGGAGGTCATCTGGAGATTTCCAATCCAAAGACTGGAATTTGATACCTTTCATTCTTGGGCGCCCCTGAGCTACAGGGGCACTTTTTCCCTTGTTAGACTATCATCCTTGATGGCTTTTTCTTTTAGCATCTTCTGTCTTCATCTTCATTTTCTGGTGATTGGTGAATTTGGAAAACTCGCTTGATGATGCATTGGAAAGTCAATAGAATTATGAAGGAGATGATTGTCTCAAAAAAAGTTAATAACTGCATTTGACCTTTTGAACTCATGGGCACCCTTGGCCAACAACGATACTTTTGGCTTTAGTGTCATCACCTTTCATGAAGATATTCACCTCTCACGCTTTGCGTTCGTCATCTTGCTTGACTGAGTTGATTACCATTTTTTTGATGTGAATGTGTTCACCATTGCAATTTATTTCACCATCACATGTATACGGGTGATTGAAAAGTTCACCAAGGCATTGACTGCAATACATCTTTCTTATAGCAAGGCATGCATCTTGTAGACTTATAATATTTTCAGCATTTTTTAACCTTTGAAATTCCCTTCTGTCACGGAGCATCTTTTCAAGCATCTTTCGCCATGGATTCTTCCTTGAAGCTTTTGAGGCTTAGATTTCGATACCTGGTACTGACCATTCTACCATTGATGACCTCAGAGGTCCTAGCTTTTCTCCTGAAAAAGTGAAAAAGACCCACCAGAGTAGACTTTAATTTCTTGTGATTCTGACTTGACCAATGTGGTCATGAAGTGAAATAATCCTATCAAAATCATTTCGAGTCATTTCTAGGAAGGTCCTATTTTTTAGGTTTTTCCTAAAAATAGGGGTTTGAAACCCTAATTTTCAAATTTTCCAAATTTTTCCAGTATCCTCTTTGACATAAACCCACAAAAATCCCATGTTTTATTTGACCTAAAATTGGCTTTTGATAACAATTTTACAATATTTAGACCATTTTTACCAAAATGCCTTATTGAAGCAAAAAATTATTTTGGGTACAACAAGTATTACTTCTAATCCTCACCTTAATATATCATTATGAAATCAACTCTGTTGAAATCAACCATACTCAATACTTCTTTCATTATCATTAGACAAGGCATAACATCCAACCATAAAATTCAAAAACACCATCATACAACAATGACAACCCAAATTGAAAGTTGCCAACAATGACAACCAATTCCAACCAGTGCACCAAGTGGTGATAACCAACAATATCCTCCAATGTTGACATCAAAGATAGCCAATAAATAGTATTGACAACCATTGTCAACAATCTCCTCAACTTCTCAAGTGTTGACATCAATGACAACCACTACCAATAATTAAAGCCAACAATATCCCAATTATATACAACAATCTCCTTAGGTGTTGACATCAATGACAACCAACAATCAGTGTTGACATCAATGACAACAACTACAAATAATTTCATGCATGATGTTATAAATATTTATTGAGCAAGTTGTAATTGTACTTGTTTTATTGAAAAGAACAAAAGAATTGGAAGGTGACAACTATTTACTAAACTAATATTGAGAATGATTAGTGATTAATATATACATTTATACATTTTTTGAGAATGATATAGGTTTGATAATTTATTCCTTACATAAGTCGAGGGAAGCAAAATCAATTGCAACTTTGCAGAGTAATCATTAATTATTAAAAAAATAACTTGAACACGATAGTGGAGAGATTGAAAGTAGTGCTAAATTTATTACGGTAATAAATATAAGTACCGTTGTTATAATACCAATAATAATTACTTGAGGTTAATGTTCTGAGCATGACAGTAGAAAAATTAGAGTAAAAAAGAATTGGAAAGTTATTTTCTAACAACATTTTCAATTGATTTTCTTTTTGTGACCATTTTACATTGTGCTACACAAAAGCATATTACAAGAATTCACTCAAAAATGTATTTTGGTATGCCGAATTATCACACTATGAAGCTGGGTCAAGACAATGCTATGATTTTCAAGTGTTTTGTAATTTCAAGGATACAACACATACATGCAGTGGCTTTCACCGAACCAAAAAAGATGTCGAGCAATCAGTTGCTAAAGTTGTGATAGCTTATTTTAATAGAGAAAAACTGTATACCGATTTGAGGTAACTCTAGTATAATATTGCATTGATTAAAATTTGTAAGAATTTTTATTGTAATCTTTCAAGAATTTTGGTCTTCTGAAATGGAAAATATTATTACATAATAAATAACCTAATAAGGTAATTTTCTTTGTTAACCATTTCTTATAACAAAAAAAGAAGTTTGTGTGAAACCACTTCTTCGATAGCTTCTTGCAAATTGTCGTATTAGTATCAAGATTCAGTTAAGAATACTTAAATGATAGGAGCAAAACCCCACATGATCCCTATTCTACTACTTCAATGGAGATTAATGGAGTTACCTATGTCAGTGCTCAAGCAAAGACTAAAAGAGAAGCCGAAGAAAAAACTACTCTAGCTTGTCGTGCACTTAAATACAAATTATTTTTTATGGTTGGTATATTTGTTTTTTTGTATGTGAACTATAGAATACCAAATCAATGACATCAATTAAGTATTGTTATAATAGTGGTAATAATTTTTATATATTATCAAATAATTTAAGCTTGTCAAATTTATTGCAGGTTGTAAAAGGTGTGACTTTGTACACGACAAAGTTACATGTTCAAGTTTAAAGGAATTTGGACGACAATGACATCATTGTGAAAAATCCATTGCCAAATGTTTTGAGAATATTTTATTTTTCTAAAAACTATTATCTAGTTTTTACTAGGATTGACATATAGTTTTATTATCTATAAAGTATTTAGTATCTCAATATTTGAAACTACTGGGGTATTTCAAAGTATGATAATACGATTACAATTTTTGAAAGTTTATCGATACAATCATAATTTTATTCGATAAGATTATATTGTAAGTGTGGAAAAAGTAAACTAAATATAATTAAATACACCTCTTAATGAAACATTGTATCAAGATTAAACATGAATTAAACTAATTTAAAATAGAGAAAAGCTTGAAAGCATCTCATTGTCTCCTATCTCCAAAGATTTATGAGTCACATAAAGGCTCTCAGATTTGATAAAGTACCGTGACTATTAAAATGCCTATTCAGGGAACAAAATGATGCTAAATGTTGTGATGTGATGATTGCTAATGATTCCTAGATGATATGGAGCTACCATAAACTATCCTGACATGAAACTTGCTAAATGGAAGGTACAGTAAAAACTAATGATGCTACTGTGATTCTAAATCTACTGATGCTATGATGCTATGCTAATATGCTAAATGATAATTGATGCTAATGAAAATGATAATGCTTAAGATGCTTGAGTGCTAAATCCTGTAGAGTAAGTTTGCATAAAAGATGATAATTCTCAGGATTTTCTCGGATCATTTTTATGCTTCAAAAGGTTGTACATATATAGATTTCCAGCAGCACATTTGCACAGGGGTAACACAACAAAGGCTGAGATTCAATATAGAGATTTGAATGGTAAGAGATTGAAAGGCTGGAGCTGATCATGGGGATTGTTCCTCCCCATGAAAACACCAGGAAAAATGATAGGAAAGATTAGAGGAAGAATATTGAGAGGATTGCTTGCAAGTTTGTCCCCGAGGCTTTCCCGTGAATGCCAGTTGCATTAATTAGATTAATAAAAATCTAATTTTATTGGTGAGTGAATAGAGGAATATTGATTTATGCATTTATTTGAATATATTTGATTTATTCAAATTTAGCAAATTAGGAATATTTAATTAAATAAAACAAATATTTGATATTTGCCCATTTAATAAAGAGGAATATGATAATAAAATAAAACTTTAGGATATCTTTATTTAATTAAGAGGAAACATAATAAGATAATTAAATAACACAAATTATTGAAGTTGTGTATTTAATTTAATGGATAAAGTATAATAATGATAATAATTAAATAAAACAAAGTATTTAATTTTGTTTATTTAATTAAGAGGAAAATAATATGATAAAATAGAAGAATTAATAGTGAACTTAATATAAATAAATATTTCTATTTATTTACTAAGTAGATGAATTAAGATTAATTAATAAAATAATTGTATTTAATTAATTAGATTCTCCAGACCATTTTTAGGTGTATACATTTTGCCCCTCTTTGAAGTGTGTGTTTACGCATTGCTTCAAAGAAAATTTTGTGCTACTGCTAGTATCGACGAAAAATTTCAGTATGCCCCACATTGATTTTAGCTGTGATGATGGATATGCCCCCTTGGGAGATAAATTGATGAATTTTTGATGTTTTTTTTTTTTTTTTTTCATAATTTTGCAAATTTTGTGATTTTTTTGATGTTTTGATGATGATTCGATAAAGATTTGATGTTGAAATAATTTATCTCCCGATAAAGAATATTGATTCCACCAGATGATTAAATGTTGCCCTGCTTTTCCTCCTTGTGTTTGATGATTTTTGATCATGTCAGCCTTTGATTTGATATGATTGATGATTTGATCAATTAGATGATGTTTCGACCTCATGATAGGTGAGGTCTGATGTTTGATTTGATGATAATTATCCTCATGATAGGCGAGGAATAATTATAGTTTGATTGACGTACCTCATGATAGGTGAGGATCAATGATAGATTGATGATTGACCTCATGATAGGCGAGGATCAATGATAGATTGATGATTGACCTCATGATAGGTGAGGATCAATAATAGATTGATGTTTGACCTCATGATAGGCGAGGTTCATTAATAGATTGACAATAATTATCCTCATGATAGGAAAGGAATAATTATAGTTTGATGTTTGACCTCATGATAGGTGAGGTTCAATGATAGTCCCTCACAAGATTTGATCAAAGTATCACCATGCCAATTAGATTGATAGGCTAATTGATTTTTGATTGATTGATAACATTACTGATTTGCAATATGTTATGATCATAGGATGATTTTAGAGTTCTTCCCAAATATGTGGGACATGATTCCACATTTGGTGCAGGCCGATATAGATATCATCAGTCGATGTGGAAAATCTATAATGTAGATGCAAAACTAATATGAATGCAATCTAATTTAACCATGCAAATCTACATATGCAAGAATTGGCATCTTAACAATACTTTTACTATGCTTTGTATCATCATAGAGCTTAAAAAATGTTGAAAGTGAGTACAAGCATCAATGGTATAATGTAAATTAATGATGACATGAGTACTACTTTCATGATTTTTGATATTGCAAGCGAACACAAGCATCGAGGTATAATTAAACCGAGATGACCTGAGAATTTCTTGCATAAATAGACAAAAATTAATCACTCTCTTATGTGAATTGGAATGTCATCAGTGATACTTTGTATAGCATGTCTCATGACAATTCACACAGTAATGATGATTAACTCACAATCAACAGACAAGGAAAATTACCATTCTTCTTCCTAGCTTCTCCAGTTTAATACATCATTGAGTTGCTTCAAAGAAATGATAACAATGATCAAAAGTAAAACATATCTCACATTTTCTTATAGTATTCAATCATTATTCATATTAGATCATCCATCTTGATTTTATGATGTTTTTGTGTTTTTGAGATTTTGGATCAAACCTAACCTAAGACCCATCCTAGGGGCCTTGGGGGCTGATCAATGATTATCCTTGCCTATGCTATACACGCAGAGACCACTTAGTTCGACTAACATAGACTCATGTTTTTGGATTTTTTGATACTGACTTTTAGACTTGTTTTTGGATTTTCTGATGTGATATGGATGCTTGATTTGCTTCCAATGGTGATTGATGTTCCATGTTGGGTTGTGTTTTGATCATTGTTTTCATTGCATTTTTCTTCCTGTTGTTAGTCTATTTGGTTAGTTTCGATGTTTATTTCCCCAATGAGTTCAAGATTTTTCCCCCAAGCTAGGGTGAGACACACCCGCATTGCCAGGATATGTACATGAGGTTTCCTTGCACTTTTTCAGATTTTATGATTTTTTTAATTTTTTTTGGAATGATATGATATGACCGATTTAAGGAACAAGATGCCCCACAATAGGGGTAATGCAACCATGGATAAATGATAGATCAAAATGAAAGATTCATTGCAAAACATGTCACACAAGCAACATATCTCTTGCCGAAAGATGATAATGGTTGATTGATTAAGATGCCAGGAATGATTGATTCCATAAGGCATGATGATGATAAGTACTTAGGATCATTGATTCCCCTAAGTACGATAAGATTGATGATTGTTGATGATTTATTGACAAAAGATATGAGGATTGAATAATGTTTTGTAGCTAGGCTCAAATATGATGTGCATGATAAGATTCAAGGTTGCAAAGGGACATGATGACATGGATTTGATAAGCTAGGAGATATGGAATGGAAGAAAGCAAAGATAAAGATAATGAATGGTGATGATCAAGATCAAATAGATAAGATACAAACACAAGGCCCAAGTATTTTTCCCCTATTCATCATCAAGACCAAGGAAAGGAAGAAATGATGTATTTAGTAAAAATGGTGGAATATGGATAAGATGAAAGATATGGTATGGAAGATATGGATAAAGTGTATAGGATAAGATATATGATGTTCAAGAAGATCCTTAACCTTTTCAAGTTCAAAGGTGGAAATGTAAGGAATGAGCATAGAAAGGATAATGACCATGAATGATAAGATGGATGAAACTTGTCCCTAAGTGTAGAGTGCAAGAGGAATATGGAAGATAGGATATGGATGATAGGGAGATGGAGGAAGGACTTAAGCATCAAGTTTCACAGCCAAATATCCCTCTAATAAACCATGGAAATGGGAATTAGACTCCTAAATGTTGGTAGATTAATGATATGATGGAAGAATCTAAGGACTTATTTGGATTAAAGGAGAATGATGGGGAATGAATGTTGGATAATGGATAGGAGGTTGGAAGGCTAGTTGATGGATAGATGGAAAGGATGGCAAGATCAACATTGGCACACACCTTGAAAGGTGGTGGAGTGATGGAGGAAAGATGGATTTGGAAGGTGATAGGTTATTAGATGGAAAATTGGAGGAAGCTTTTGGATTAGAAAATTTTGATGCCAATTTATATTTTATTGCTTCTATGAGAATTTTAGGAATCCACATGACTTTTGACTTTGATTTTTTCTTTGTGGGCCTTTGTGGCCTTTGACATTTTTCTTTTTGATTTAGGGACCTTTGTGGTCTTTGAGAATTTCCTTTTTGCTTTGATGAGCCTTTGTGGCCTTTTATATTTTTCTTTTGATTTTGGATCAAATTTTCTTTTATTTTTGCATGTCTCTTTGAAGAGACATGTTGATCCTTTGATACATGTGGATTTTGATATAGAATATTTTGATATTGGGCACCCAAATTGCTTCAAAGAGGAATGAGAGGGGTGGATAGAGATGAATGATATGAAGGTATTATGGATGAGTTAATGTGGGTAGAATTTTTAAAGGGAATCAAGGATGTGTTCCTTTGTTGTTATTGAGAAATAGGATATGGACCTAGGATAGAGAGAAGGTTTGATGGACTAGGATGAGGACCTAGGATAGATGGAATGTTTGGTGGATTAGGATGAGGACCTAAGATAGATGGTAGGTTTGATGGACTAGGACACTTAGGTGTATAACCAAGGCCATGGTGATATGGGTTTCTTTGAACAAAAAGGGGTTCTAGGATACCTTGCTCATGAAGGCCTAATCCTTTTCCTTTGTAATTCATGCTTTGACACATTCATTTACCAATGGGATACATATTGTTTTTGAAAAAATATGCAAGTCCATTTTGAGGAGGATATTATATGGATGAGAGGATAGGTGTTGGAAGTAAACTAGAATGGATAAAGGTGGAGGATCCCAATTTATAGGTGTGGGGTTCATAGATAGCTTGAATAGGTGTGATAGGCTCTTGACATGGGGATGATGGGGTGTTTTGATCTTGACTTGGAAAAGGATTATGAAGTAGTATGAAAGGAATATCTTGATCATGAGAAGGATAATAATCTTCATGGGATGAAAGGGTATCCTTGAATGGAAGCATATATTGGCCTTGATGAGGAAGGGAATCATGAGATTTTGTAGAAAGAATATCTTGATCATCAGTTGGTAAGACATCATTAGATAGGATGGAAGACCTATCATGCTCTTGTGATGCAATAAAATCATGAGATGGTATGGATTGATTAGATGATGTGGAAGAAGAACTTGGAAGGATACTTGTCTCTTGAGATGGAAGGGAATTATTTTGGATGAAAAGTGAAGGGAGGGCATCATCATAAGATTATTGAGAAATGGGATCTTGATCAAAGATTGGCAGAATTTGTGGAATTTTGATATCATTGGATGGAGTGGAAAGAATATTTTGATCTTGATGTGTAGGGGAGTCTATGCTAGCATGCTTTGGATTGAGAGATTGAAAAGAATCATTGGATCTTGAAGATATGATATAAGAGGATGATTGGATGGAATTGTTAACTTGAGTGAAAGAATCTTGAGGTTTATTTTGGCTTATGGTGGATGGAGATAAATGCATGACATGACAAGATTGCTCAATATCATTTGTGTTTGAGGATTTAGATTTGGGCTTATTGAAATTTTGCAAAAAATGAACGACATTGAACTTGGATGATGTAGTTTTGGGTGAAGAAGGTCTCATGTTCATTGTTTGGTCAAGAGGATATGGGTAGATGTTTGGCAACAAATATCTTTATGTGGTTTCTCTTTGTATCTCTTGGAATTGTTGTTGAAGGTTTTCCATTTGTTGAGTTAAAGCATTCAATTGATCCTTATTTATTTCAGCCATGGTGGTTTGAGTTTCAATTTCCCATTCTTTGGATTTTTAGTCTTCACGACCTTGTTAAAATGGACATACAAACATTATTGTTTTCAATAAAATTTTGATCTTAGTTTGGTATAGTGTTAAGGATATTAACTCAATTCAAATAGAATGATAGATTCTATTGATTAGACTAAGTTGATAAGTTTGATTATACAGTTTCTTTTCTTTGATTTAGGATGACTAATCTTGAAACTTAATTTACTAATCAAATGTGTTTGATTGAGACACTTTTGGATGGTAGATATTGGTTTGATTTGAACAAATTCAATTGTAAAGTCCAGTTTATGCAGGTTTAAGAATCTCTTTTGATTTAGGAAAGTTTATGTCCTGATAAAAATCCAAATTTTGATGTTGACTGTTTGACAGGGGTTTCCAAAAGCTTTTTGTTTTCTTGTTTTCTTTGTGTTTTTCAAGATGATCTTATTTAATAGTCAAAAGGTCATCGTTATACTCAACAACCCACATCTTAAAATTGCATTGACTCACACAGTTGTGTCACCCCCTAGAGGGCGCTCGTGTTTTTGTCTTTTCCAAGTGCGTACTCAAGGTTAGATTTCTCAATCCCTTGAGCAAACAATCCTTGGCACTTATATGGTGAGTGTCTTGGGGGCAGATTCTTCCCTCCCCTTGCACTGTGAGTATTACAATGTTTGGTTATTGACTTCACTAGATACTACACTAGGTTCTTAGAAAGGGTTTTCGTTCGGAGCGGCAAGTGATAAAATCCCTCAGGAGACCTCCCAACCTTTAGAACAAAGGTTTTGGGGATGGTTATCTTGGACACTTCCAAAAAAAGTGGGTTTCCCTAGATTTAGTTTAAATTTTATAGTGAGGTGGAAAAACCTGGCTTTGGTTTGAACCCACTTAGGTTGTTCCCATAGGGTGAGTACTTTTTCCCACTATGAAAATCCTTCTACAAGATTTAATAAATCTTGAAAATGCATGAAATAAAGGATGAGTCTGGCGTTTTGATCACCCAATTAAGGGGAGAGCATATGCCTATCACCACACAAGAACAAAAATCAAGTTGTTTAATTTTTAGAGCCCAAACTACAGTTTTCTATCTATGTGAAGATGTTGCTTCACAAAAAGATATGGTGTAAATTTTAAATCCAAATTGAAATGTTTGGTGACTATCCTAGGATTGGTTCATTTTAATCCAAATCCAAAAACCAGTGAGTTTCTAATGTTGTTTTTAACCAAATTTGACAAAGCTTGTGTAGATGGTTAATTTTAAGCCCAAAGTAATGCTAGTTGGTCCTAAAGTATGAATGAAAAATAACATATGATGGGTTATTTTCCCAAGAGTGTTTGAAAAAACTATTACAATGGATATCAAATGCTTTTTCCTCCACTTCAATGCTCCATGTTCTTCTTAAAACCTGCAATAAATGCTCAAAAATGTTAGATGAGATCAAGAAATAAGAAGATATAAGGGTTAGATGAATGATTAAGCATAAAAACCCTAAAACTTAGACCAAGTTACAATGTGATTTGACTTTAAATGTAAAATTGAAAATTTTAACTTAAAAAATTGAGAAATACCTACACCATTGCATAGCTTATGAAATTCTACCCCATTTCAAAAAACAAAGTTTCGAAAAAGACCTCCGTATGACCATTTTAAGATTGACTGTCAAACACTAAAATAGAGGTCAGAAGCGCTACAGAATTCATCAAAAGTGCTAAAACAGTTAGAAGCACTAAAATAGACTGTAGAAGTGCTATAAAATTTATCAAAAGCACTAAAATAGTTAGAAGCGCTAAAACAGTGGCCAAAAGCGCTACAAAATTTATTAGAAGCACTAAAACAGCCAGAAGCGCTAAAACAAAGGTCAAAAGCACTACATTTTTTGTCGGAAGCGCTAAAACAGACATAAGTGCTATAGTTTTTGGCAAAAGCGCTATAGAATCTTTCAATCACGCTAAAAGAATCATGCCAAATTCCTATACGAAAGCTTTTCAGAAAAAAATTGTTAAAAACATGGGGTACGACCCCACAGTGGGCGCCAAAATGTAAGTGTGGAAAAAGTAAACTAAATACAATTAAATACACCTCTTAATGAAACATTGTATCAAGATTAAACATGAATTAAAATAATTTAAAACAGAGAAAAGCTTGAAAGCGTCTCATTGTCTCCTATCTCCAAAGATTTGAGTCATGGAAAGGCTCTTAGATTTGATAAAGTACTGTGACTATTAAAATGCCTATTCAGGGAATGGAATGATGCTAAATGTTGTGATGTGATGATTGCTAATAATTCTTAGATGATATGGAGCTACTGTAAACTATCTTGACATGAAACTTGCTAAATGGAAGCTACAGTAAAAACTAATGATGCTACCGTGATTCTAAATCTACTGATGCTATGATGCTAATGACAATGATAATGCTTAAGACACTTGAGTGCATAAAAAGATGATAATTTTTGGGATTTTCTCAGATCATTTTCATGCTTTAGAAGGCTATATATATAGATTTTCGACATCACATTTGCACAAGGGTAACACTACAAAGGTTGAGATTCAATCTGGAGATTTGAATGGTAAGAGATTGAAAGGCTGGAGCTGATCATGGGGATTGTTCCTCCCCATGAAAACACTAGGCAAGATGATATGAAAGATTAGAGGAAGAAGATTGAGAGGATTGCCTACAAGTTTTTCCCTGAGGCTTTCCGTGAATGCTAGTTGCATTAATTAAATTAATAAAAATCTAATTTTATTGGTGAGTGAATAGAGGAATATTGATTTATGCATTTATTTGAATATATTTGATTTATTCAAATTTACCAAATTAGGAAGATTTAATTGAATAAAACAAATATTTGATATTTCCCATTTAATAAAGAGGAATATGATAATAAAATAAAACTTTAGGATATCTTTATTTAATTAAGATGAAATATGATAAGATAATTAAATAACACAAATTATTGAAGTTGTGTATTTAATTTAATGGATAAAGTATAATAATGATAATAATTAAATAAAACAAAGTATTTAATTTTGTTTATTTAATTAAGAGGAAAATAATATGATAAAATAGAAGAATTAATAGTGAACTTAATATAAATAAATATTTCTATTTATTTACTAAGTAGATGAATTGAGATTAATTAATCAAATAAGTTGTATTTAATTAATTAAATTCTCCAGACCATTTTTATGACTATTCAATGCAACGTTTGTTAAATCTTGTTTGGATGCAAAATCAATCATAAAATATCTATCTTTTTAAAAAAGAATCAAGATACATTGTGTCTGTTTTAAAAAACCATAAAATGTGATTTTTTTATATTTTGTTTTAGAATATTTCTAAAATGAATATAAAAACTTTTATTGAGATTCTAGTATTTTGTATTTATCATTGTTTTTGAATTTTATATTGAGTATTGTAAGAAACATATAATAATTTAAAGATAGATTGAGTCATCTATATCATACTCTATATTATCTATATCATAGTCTATATTGATCCTAAATATTTGTAATAATATTTAATAACAAACTACATAATATTCATTAATATGAGTTTGTAATTTTATGTCTAAAAATAAGTAAGGAGTATAATGTAGGGATTATTTTTAGTCTTTTTGCATACACAGAGTAAAATATTCTTCACATAGCTTGAAAATAATGGATAGTTAAATAAAATAATTGTGATGCAATACAAAAGAAAATATATTTAGTTGTATAAAATCCGTAAATTATTTTACATATTTTTTGTTTCAAATTTTGGTATTGAACATTTTGGATGATATACATATGCAAGTTGGATTACTAGATATTATTTTCAAGTACATCGTCTCAATCCAAAACTTTTTTATTTGCTTATTTATCTTAAACTATTATTTATCTATAATGATTGGTTCTAGTAACAACTAAAACTGCTTTGTAATCTTAAGAGGTAAGCTTTCTAACTAATATTAGTTTTAAAATAAATTATGATCAATTCAACAAGCTATACAACTTTAGCTCTTCTTCTATCCTTTAAAATCATCAAAAAAATCATTAAAGGATAAATCTACAAATATAGATATGGATATTAATTTTTTTGTATGAATAACAGTAGAAAAATAAAAACTTTTAAAAAACTCTTTGTATAACTCAAAATTTGTGCAAAATTAAAACCCTAAAATTCATAATCATAGCAAGGTCTCAAGAAAATAGCATAATGTATATTTTCATACTTGGTTGTTCTTAATCATGGAATTCCAAGTATTAGTTATTAAATTTATATTTTTGGATACTGAAATTGGCTTAATGGAGCCATACGCTTTTATAATAATATCAAAATTAAGAAAAAATAGTCTGGGCAATACCATTGGACAACCATGGTTGTATTAGAAAAAATCTAGCTCAACTTTTAATAGCATATTTATAATATATTCGTAAAGATTAATTTTCTCAAAATAACCTTGAGCATGAGCAAATAGAATACTTGGCACCGTTTGACTTTTACTAGAGACTAATACAAACAACTACCATCTTAAGTAATTCAATACCACAGTTTGCTTCACGGTGGCTAGGATTATCATCTAGTCCGAGTATGCAAGTAATATATATACCAATAGAGTTAAACATTTTAATCATCTAACCAAGTACTAATGATCATAGGTTTCTTTTTGTCACAATGTTCAAGTTCACATTATGTGAATCCTCATTTAAACTGACGGATGTTGCACCTATTCAAAAGGTGGAAGCAAAATGAATCTTAAAGACCCCTTGAAGAAAGGTACATTAAATTATATTTATGTAGATTATTTATAAAACACTGATATCTAGAAATATGCATTACCTATAAATTAATATATAATGTTTACTTACACAAAAATATTTATTTAATAAAGAAATTTATTACAACGTTTGAAATAAAATAAAATTTTATTAGAAAACAAACTTTGTTGCAAAGTAACTTAATTATTCAACAATTAAAAAGAATATATATATAATTCTTAAGCAAAGAAATTTGTTGTGTAACACCTCTCTAACCCCAACCTGGGTAAGATAGTATTTTTATTTTGATTTTGATTTGGTATTCTAAATGTTAAATGTTATCATAATGAGATTAGACATGTTGATTAAGTGAAAGGTTATCATGATTAGCTATGCTAATACAATTAATTGATATATATGGTAGTTAACTATAGTCAGGATGTAATATGTGCTTCAACTATGTATATATGTATATGCATAGGTACACTGTTGTATATGTATGTTACAGGTACTAGGTATCAACTCCACCTGGCTCCATAGGTTTGAGCGTACCTTCCCTGGCGATGGTTAACAAGAGATAGCACATTGGCCAACCCTTGACCTAAACCCTTATATCGTCCTACCCAGTTGGGTATGAATTGCCTTTGAGTAAATAGTGCAAACCCCGAGATATCGTTGTATACATCCAAAATTGGTCTGGAGAATATTAATTAAATATCAATTATTTAATTAATAAAATCTTTATTTCTTCTATTGTATAAATAAATTGCAAAATTTATTTATATAATTCATATTTCTTAATTCCTCTTATCTAAATCATTTTTCTTCATGCTTTAATTAAATAAACAAGTTTAACTAATTTGTTTTATTTAATTAATCCCCTTTCATTAAATTTGAATTTGTCACATTTCTCCATATTTCTTCTAACCTCCTTCCACATCATCTTCCAACTCACCATGTGTCACATGAAAATAATTATTCCTAATTTCTAAATTGGGTATTTTCCCTCAACAAATTCAACAAACTAAGAGACACATGGCTTCTTCCCTCCAATTATTTCTTTCATCACTTGGTAAAATTGTTCTACTAAAGGGGACAATTTCCTTAATTTTCTCTAACCTCCTCATTTCTCACTGTTGATCTCTCCAGATTTGATCCTGATCGTCCATTGCTGCCAACTCACCTGATGTCTTGGTGAAATCTATAAATAGAGGCTCACTTACAACTTTTTCATGAGGAGCATTTACATATGATTACTCTGTAGAATTCATCTTAGCATTTGAGAGCTTAGTTTGCATTTTAAATTGAACATTTGGAATAGTTTAGTAATTAGATTAGAATCATGTCTCCTTTAGATGTTTCTTAGTTTGTTTAAATTCAACATTTAGAATCATTTCCATATCATTTCATTAGTTTAATTCTGCTTTGCATCATTTCCATATCATTCTGTATACAATAGCTCACTCATCATGTCATTTAATCATATCATTCAGCTGAATCACTAAATCATGTAGATGTAGACTTAGATTTTGCGTTTTAGAATAGAGGCTACTCATTTCTTAGGTGGAATCCTAGTAATTGAGTCATAATTAAGATCTAAGAGCACAATTATCAGGACATTTAAGAATAGAGGAAAATGGAATGTCTTTGAGGAATCATTTTATTGAATTGTTTTGTTAAATTTATATTTCCTTAATGTAATACATTGCATCTATTGTGTGTTATTGATTAGTTAATTCACATATTTTCTTACACACATACATTTTGGCGCCCACCATGGGGCCAAGCCCCTATTATTATTATTTTTTTCTTCTGGAAAGTGTGTTCTACAGGGTTAGACATGAAATCCTCTACCACAACTGCTGATTATTCTGGTGCATATGAAAGATTCTCCAATGCATTCACCGACTGTTCTGGCGCAACTACTGGTTTCTTCGGTGCATCCACACCATTATGTGGTGCATCAGGGAGTTTCTATGGTGCATTCACTCTTTTCTATGGTGCATTTACTATTTTCTATAGCACAATAACGACTTTCTGTGACGCATTTACCTTTCGACGCATCTGCTTACTGTAATGGCGCATTTTTTTTCTTTGCTAATTTCTTCTGAGTCTAAAAATTGACAAATGTTTTTCTGTTGTGCAGGATTTGTGAACACTGTCAAAGACTTTGCTGAAACTCTTGAACGTTGTCAAAGAAATGAATATTGCAAACTACTGATAAATTTGATGCAGGGGTTGGATTGTTTTATTTCCTTCTTGCTTTAAATTTAAGAATCTAGAATAATTAGCAAGGAAACGAACACCATGTTTACTATGTGTATTGAATGGTAGGCATATGCTCTCCCCTTAATTGGGTGACCAAAAATCTAGACCCATTCTTGTTTATCTGTGAGTGTGAGTGGAGTATATAGTGTGGGTTCTCTCTTTATTCATGCAAAATAAAGATTCATCGAACTACGGGTATACTTGCTTGCTTTTCTTTATCCTAGAGGGCCCACCTTGTGGGAAAAAGTAATCATCCAAGGGAATGACCCAACTAGTAACACGCTAAAGCCAAGTACATTTCCAACCGATATATAAATGTGGGTACTGGAACAAAGGCCAGTATCACGAGGATAGTTCCGACAAGAAGGGAAACAATGGTCTCTTGCTACATGGATTATCCCCCACAAATGAAAAGTCCTTACTAAAACTCTTGATGAGTTTGGTAAAAACCTTTATCTATTCTTTGGTGCAGCAATGGTCATTGCAAAGGCATCCACATTCTCGCAGTTTATAGTAGAGATGATCAGCCTGCCATGGGAGTTTTATGGGGGTTGGAAGCTTGGTTGACCTGAGAAGTGAGTGCACTGTAAGGGGGGCCCATGTGGCCAAGCTTCTAAATTCATCCACTAAGAATAAGTGTAGTTGGGGTAAAAACTATGTGGAATCCAAAATAATACAGTCTTTCACAACTCTAGGGAATGTACATTGTGCTTGATTATGTTTGTCAAAGTGTTTTCAAAACAAACTTCAAACAAAACCTTACACATTGGAAAATTGCAAAACTGTGATTCAGAAAACATCACTTGAAACAAACCATTCTTTGTCCCAAAAACCAGAAAAATCAAGTAAACTGGCAACAAACTATTATATTCCCCCAGTTCAGTGCATTCACCTGCTGCCCTGATGCACTCACTGCTTTTTCCAGCACATTTACCCTCTATTACAGTGCATTCACTGCTTTTTCCAGAGCATATACCTGATTCTGTAGCGCATATGAATCTTTCCCTAGCGCATCTAAGCCATACTATAGCGCATCTTCCTTTCAGTGCATTCACTGACTGTAACGACGCATCCACCAAAATCCAAAAACAAAGAGATGAATTTGATTCCCATCTGACATTTTGAAACCAGATTTAGAAAACTTTTCCAATCCAGAATCATTCTTCAACTTTAATAGAGTCTAAACATGTTTTTTATCCAATGATTTCACGAAAGATTAAAATACAGAAACTAAAGGCCATAGCTCTTAGTCCAAAAGCTCATAAAAAATGTCTCTCAACACTTTATGAATTTAGAGACAGATTGCTCTTCAATTTCTATAGGAAAGCTTCAAAGAATAACCCCAATTTGTATTCGTTTTATTATTGTCAAAACCCAAGACTTTTCCAAAGATTTGAACATCTCATCTAGGAATAAAATTTTGTCCCCCTTTTTCACAATTGGAAACCAAAATTTCAGAATCTTCTCAAATTTAAAATTATTCCTTAGGTCCCGACATTGCTTTAAACTTGGAAAAACTAACATTCACAAGTGAAATCCTTTACCTAAACTTTGATCAAGCATCTAAAAGTGTCCAATCATCATCAAACCCAAATTTGATCATTAAGTTGAGTTTCCCCATCAGGATTCATCATCCTTCATCTCAAAACAATACACTTTACACAAAATTTTATCACCTTGGTTACATCAATAGAATTCATAATTCTATTTAACCTAGGTATTCCTTTGGCACTCTCAAATAACGATCAAAATTTAGCAAACCTTCATCACTTGCATGCCCTTTTTAACAAGATCCCAAAAGAAAAAACTTAAGGAAAAGGAACTTGAACCTCAAAATACCATGGCTGAACTAGAAGAAAATCCCTTTCACAAGATTTCTCAAAATGAAACAAAAGAGATAACGGAGGAAGAAATAGAACAAGCAAACCAAGATCCCAAATTTCATAAATTCCTAGAAATAATCTTTGAAAAGGATGGGGAAAAATACCTTCTAATGTTAGTTAACCAAGGGGTCAAATTACCAAGTGATTTTGATGTCAATAATGTTGATTTAAGATAGCTTCGGTCAGATATAAATGATGATTTCATTCATGCATCATCATCATTTATATTTAACCAAACTGTTCTTAAAATATAAAACCATCAAATAAGTTATTCGAATTTCAGATGATGATGATTGAAATCTAAAAATGGATAAATAGGAATTCATATTAGATGATTGTTGTTTATCTTATTCTATGGATAACACCGAATGGTTTCGGTTGTTAAGGGAGCCTGTGCGCTCAAGGGACACGTCCTCTCATAAGACGCATCTCTCCTTGAGGCGTGTCTCCCACATATAAATGGGACTTCATTCTCTTATTTGCAAGATATCAAAATCTATAAATGTTTTGTAATCAACATATTTGATACAAAAGAAATAAATCTAACTTAGAATTCTAAAACATAATTTCAAACTTAGAATTCTAGAACAAAATTTCAAACTTAGAATTTCCATAGGTTCTTTTAGGATACAATATGATAAGATTTGATTAACATTTACATGGTATCAGAGCCACGTTGAGTGAATCCAAATCAAATCTAGATATCAGATTACTTAGAAAAAATTCATATTTTTGAAAAATTGAATTCACATCACATTCTTCATAATGTCAAGTGTGATAAGATTTGAAGATTGTCTTGAGGGAGCAAACAACTTCACCTGATGGAAATTTAGAATCATGATGATTCTCAAAGAAAATAAGTTACTCATTTGTGAGAGAAAAAAAGAGGGAACCAGAGGATGATCCTGAGAAAACTCAATGGATTGAGAATAATGAAAAAGTCATGAAAATCTTAGTAGATGCAGTTAGGGACCACATAGTACCTATTCTAGCAAAACATGAAACTGTATATCTAATGTTCAAATCAGTTGAGAGCACCTATGAGATAAACAACACCAGTAGGACTCTTGCATTAAAGAGGAAAATCAACTGAATATTCAAGAGTTTTGTTATCTAGGTGAGAATGAGGACATCTATTTTGGATGTAGACAACAGTTCTAGAGGCTTCTGCCCAGAATGAGGTTTCAATGTTCTGGTCAAGCAACATTGCTTTTGCAGCTTCTACAATGGTTTTGTTTTTCCTTTCAGCAACCCCATTTTGTTGAGGGTTGTAGGCTACTGTAAACTCCCTCTTAATCCCAACATTCATTCATAATTCCTTAAATATTTTAGAGGTGTATTCTTTCCCATTGTCTGTCCTTAAGATTTTTATTTTCTTCCCAAAGAAGTTTTCAGTAAGAGCTTTGAACTCCTTCAACCTTTTAAGGATTTCTATTGACTCTTTACACTTAAGAAAGTAAATCTAGGTCTTCCTAGAGAATTCATCTATAAATATGACATAGTATAGGAAGCCTACCTTGGAGGGTACAAACATGGGTCCACATAAATCAGAGTGAACCAATTCTAATACATTCATTGTGATAATCAAAGTTGCATCAAACTCTCTGTAAATCCAGTATTCCATGATAGATCTAAGCACATTGAGATCCCCTACCATTATGTAAGAGACATGGTAGAAAGGAATGTGATCAGTTGGAATATTAGTACAAATGATCAAACAACAGACATTCTCACCAAACCTCTCTCCCGAATCAAGGTTGAACACTTCAGGAAGAAGCTTGGTATGATTGAAATGTAATTTGATATTATGTTTGAAATTCAAAATTGTTTAGAAGTTGTACTAATATATTTAAAGATGTTTAATGTGTAAAATATTTTGTCATGTGTGTGACTCCATGACCTTATGGGCCCGCTCCCCCTGTGTACATTATTGAAAGGTGACGATCTTTCTAATAATGAACACTTGTATGTGAAATTGTAAAGTGACGACTCTACAATGATGAGTTGAACTATCATCATAGATATCATGTGACTTGATATTTGTGGACATGTCATGATAGTATCTCTTGGACACTTTGATGGATATCATGGGACTTGATGTCATTTGAAGATCATTGTGATCCTTAAGAGATAATCATGGTGGATAACTATATATATCCGTGGATATGCCATGAATTATTATGGTAGACATCATGTGACTTGATGTTAGTGCACATACCATAATGAAGATGTGATTATGAAGAATGTCATGTGAATTGACAATCTTGAGAAAACATATCATATCTTAGATATCACGTGTGAAGGTGATATCTCCACTTATTTGATTTGGAATATCTTCCCTAGCTAAGAGGGAGTGTTGATTTAAGATAGCTTTGGTCATATATAAATGATGATTGCATTCATGCATCATCATCATTTATATTTAACCAAACTGTTCTTAAAATATAAAACCATCAAATAAGTTATTTGAATTTCAGATGATGATGATCAAAATTTGCAAATGGATAGATTGGAATTCATATTAGATGATTGCTGTTTGTTAAATACACACATCTTAGTCTATGGATAACACCGAATGGTTTTGGTTGTTAAGGGAGCCCGCACTCTCAAGGGACATGTCCCATGAGCGGTCTCCACGTCCTCTCATGAGACGCGTCTCTCCTTGAGGCGTGTCTCCCACATATAAATGGAACTTAATTCCCTTATTTGCAAGATATCAAAATCTATAAATGTTCTGCAATCAACACATTTGATACAAAAGAAATAAATCTGACTTAGAATTCTAGAATAGAATTTCAAACTTAGAATTTCCATAGGTTCTTTTAGGATACAATCTGATAAGATTTGATTAACATTTACAAATAAATTGAAAGGAACCCAAAAGAAAACTAAAATTGAAACACCCACTATGGATCAAATGGCTACCCTAACACATCAAATGTAGAACCTTCAACAACAATTGCAAGACATGCAAGGAGGGACTCCAAAAAGATACTTGTTACAAGATATTTATCCCTGTCCCTTTGATAGAAGGTTAAACATGATACCATTTCCCCCAAATTGTGACTTACCAAAATACGACAAATACAATGGAAAATCGGACCTTATAGATCACGTGAGAGAGTTTCAAACCATGAGTCTTGAGTTTGCTCATGAGGACACATACTTAATGAGACTCTTTCCTTGCAGCTTGGGAGGCCATTGTATGGAATGGTTTTTGAAACTACAACCAGGCATAAAATCCTTCGAAGAACTTGCTAATAAATTCATCACACAATATTCATATAACATTGTGTATGAAACAACCATGAAGGATCTTTGTAATACCAAACATAAACAAGGAGAATCTTTCTTGTATTCTTACAAAGGTGGAGAAGGTTATTCGCTCGATATGCTCATCCCATACCTGAACAAGAAAAGATGGAGATTTTCATTGATAACCTTAATAGTGAAATGAGCTATAGACTGCAATTACAATGTCCCCCTGGCTTTGAGAAGATGGTAGAAAACTGTGTCAAAATTGAAGAAGCTTTAGTCAAAAGAGGGGTATTGAAAATCCACAATGAAGGATCAAACAATGCTAATTCTAACCATCACAACAATGAGAAACCCAAATTTTGGAAAAGGAACAAGAATGCCAACGATGGTGCTGCCAAAACACATAATGCCAAACTAGTCTTTAATATATTGGGAACCACAACCAAGACTGATCAAAACATCAATCAAGGCACTAATCAAAATTTCAACCCACCCAATAATCAAAATGGCCACAATCAAAGTAACACCACATCCAAACCTCCACTGTATCAAACACAATCAAACCACATAAAATTTACACCTTTGGGTCAATCACACGAATCTGCATTAAGGGAACTTCTTGAAAATAACCTCATAACACTACCCGACACTCGAGGTTTTGAACCAAAAGTAAAATCATCATGGTGGAATGATGCCTATTACTATGAATTTCATCGGTGCAAAGGCCACCAAACAAATAGTTGCATGCAATTAAAACATAAAATACAAGATTTGATAGATGACAAGATCATACGAATAGAGGGACTCCAAAAAAATGCTGATCACAAAGCATTTAAAAATCCTTTGCCGAATTATGAAAAAGGGAGTCCTCTACAACAAACCGCAAAGGAAAGAATGTAAACTATGTCCAGGATACTATCATAAATCATATCTCAGAAGCAGAAGATCAAATGAATACCATTGAAACCAATGACCATCAAGACATTATTGCAGCTAATAGTCCAATCTATGACACTCCAATTGAACACAAACAAGACATCATCATCCTTGAAAATCAAGTCAATGACATTAAACCAGATATGGCTGCAAATGATACTCAAGTCAATGTCATTAAAATCAATGGGAAACAAGACAACATACCAGTAAATGCAACCACGAGAGCACAAGCTAAATATGTCTTAAAAGGAAGTTCATCTAAAACACCAGCTACCTCATCCAATCAATACAACATAGTGGACTAATTATAAAATATCCCTGCAAAAATATCAATATTGAAATTGCTCAAGATTTCACCCGCCCACAAAGAGACTTTGAAAAAATCCCTAGTGGACACAATGGTACCAAAAAATCTAGAAGTTTGTAAATTCGAAGCCATGGTGGGACATTTGACTATGCCACATTGCTTATCCTTCTTAGAAAAAATGACGCATCTATTTCTCATCCCCACAATGTCGCTCTTCATATTGAGGTCCTAATTCATAAACATCATGTCAAATGCATCCTAATAGATGGAGGAGCCGACCTGAATATATGTACTTTAAAGCTTGTTTGTGCCTTAGGATTTTCTAAGAATGCAATTGATTCAAAGAAAAATATTACAATAAAAGCATATGATGATGAGGAAAGATCTTCACATGGATTGATTGTCTTACCTATTCAAGTAGGGCCAAATCAGAAAGATGTAATCTACCAAGTCTTAGGCAAGGATTTGACCTATAACATACTATTGGCTCACCCATGGATCCATGAAATGCAAGCGATTCTGTCAACCTACCATCAATGTTTGAAATTTCCTTGTGGTGGCCAAGAAATCACCATTTCGGCTTATTCAAATAGTCCTCAGTATTGTTGCAATACTCTAAAATTTGTCCAAGATGTTTTTGTGCTCATAACAGGGAAGCTTCCATTCCATCCCTTCCAATGATCAAAGCCAATCAAGTTCTTCATCTAAACCATTGGTCATCTCCTCAAATCATGAAGGTCAATCCAGTTCCATGTCTAAACATTCTAAGAAGAAAGAAGTTGTTCCATCCTCTTCCTCAAATCGTGAAGCCTAATTGAATGCCTTGTCAAAATAATTTGATGAAAAGGTCCAAGTCAAAGACAAAGGTGTTGGTGAATATTTTATTGAATGATCACTATGTCTTTCACAGTTCTCTTCTCCAAAGTCATATGGACAACCCTCAACATCAACACAACAGGCATCACAACCAGTTACCAAATTTGATGGTCAATTTGTAAAAGAAATCACTAGGTTTGATGAAGCAGAAGACAAAGATATTCTAAACTGGCTCTATAAGGATGAAGAACAATCTAAAGCAGCAATTGCAAATGTACAAACGACATAATATGGAAAAGGCTTCACTATCCTGGAAAAGATGGGATATGAAGGAAAAGGCCCTGTAGGCAAAAGGAAAGAAGGAATTGTAGAACCCATTCAACCCATCCTAATTAATCCAAAAGACAAGACTGGGTTGGGCTATAAAGAGGAGACAAAAGAAGAAATGTCTCAGAGGGCAGTTGAAAGAATCTTGTAGTTACAAGCTAGTGATGATCATGAAACTAATTCTAATGAATATGAGTGGGATTCCCTATCAGAAGAGTTTTATCACAACAAGGATATTGATGTGGTACACAAGTATGCACCCCTACTCGAATAGGGACAAGGTTCAGGTTCTAGACTGTTTGAAGTAGGCTTGCAACACCTTGATGATTCCAGTGTAGACAATTCGACTCAAACTGAAATAGATAATTAAGAGGAAAGTTACCTTATAGACCTCAATTTTGCTATTGGAAAAATCAAAGACACTACCATTAGGACTCTTACCATCTCCGACCTTAACTAGTCTGGTGACTTCTTACCCCTAGTACATCCCGAGCTCATAGAATGGGACCAAACCGAGCCATTTGACATCCCTACATTTTCAAATGATGATTCCATCGTAAATTTCCTTTGTACCAACAATCCTGAAATATAATCCACCATTGAACATCGTAAAAAGGCTTTTGAACATGGGAGTATCAAATCTTTCAGATGTAAAATGAATAATACAAGAAATAGATCTGATGGTGGAAACCATTCAATGGCATTATTCGATCTAGAAAAAGTAAAAATAAAGAGCACATCCAATGGAAAAAACCTCTCTGAGGCATCAAAGGATGGAAGGTTTGATAATCTTCCAGAGCATTTTTAGAAAAGATCAAAGGTGTTGATTGAATCCACCCAGTCTATCAATATCGGCAGTGAAGAGATAGTGAAGACTATCCATCTAGCAACATCTTTGACAGACTAAGAAAAACCAAGCTTTCTCAAAATTTCACATAAAAACAAGTCAAATTTGCTTGGTCTTATGCTGACATGCCAGGGATTGATCCAGAACTCATCATGCATCATCTCTCCTTACCACCAGGAGTAAAACTAGTCAAACAAAAACTAAGGAAAATGCATCTGCATATTGCCTTATTGGTAAAAGTAGAGTTGAAGAAGTTGTTAGACGTAGGATTCATCAGACCCATTGACTATGTTGAATGGATTTCCAATATTGTGCCAGTCTCAAAGCTTGATAACAACATTCACATTTGTATGGATTTATGAGATCTCAACAAGGCTTGTCCCAAAGATGATTTCCCTCTACCTAACATAAACATCATAGTGGACTTAATAACATGACATGGCATGTTGTCACTTATGGATGGTTTTTTTCGGTTATAATCAAATCAAGGTAGCTCTAGAGGATCAAGCTAAGAAAACCTTTACATGCCCATGGGGAACATTCTGTTGGAATGTCATGCCATTTAGACTGAAGAATGCTTGAGCTACTTATCAATGCACCATGACAACCATTTTTCATGATATGATGCATACTTTCATGGAAGAATATGTGGATGATCTATTAGCTAAATCATATACTAGAGAGGGAAACTTAGAGATCTTGGATAAAATCTTCACTAGACTGGAGAAATTCAATGTACAGTTGAATCCAAAAAAATGTGTGTTTGGAGTGACTTCAGCCAAACTCCCGAGATACATAGTTTTAGAAAAGGCCATCGAGGTAGATCTGAAAAAAGTTAAGGCTATCATGGAAATTCCACCACCCAAAAACATCAGTCAGCTACGATCTCTATAAGGAAGGTTCTAATCAATCCAAAGATTTATTTCACAACTGGTAGAAAAGACCCATCCTTTCACTCACTTGCTACACAAAAATGTTTCTTTGTGAAGGATCCTTCAACCAATTGAAACAATACCTAATGAGTCCACCTGTCTTAGTACCACCAGTAGAAGGAAAACTACTCTTGCTATACATTGCTACAACTAAGGTATCATTGGGAGCCTTGTTAGCACAAGAGGATCCAACAGGAAAAGAAAGGGCAATTTACTACATCAGCGGGATGCTAAACGACTATGAGATCAACTATACCTCCATTGAAAAGGCTTGCTTGGCAGTAGTGTTCACCACCCAACAACTTTGACACTACATGCTAACTCACACCATCAAGTTGAAAGCCAAAATAGATCCTCTCAAATACCTTCTCAGCAAAGCAAAGCTAACTGGAAGAATGGCCAAGTGGGTTATGATACTCAGTGAATTTGACATCCAATATGTGGATAATCACTAACCAGTTAGCTAAAGCACCTCTACCAGATGATCATCCTTTACACATCGAATTTCCAGATGTTGATGTCCTTACCTTAGCTGCAAAATAGTGGACATTATACTTTGATGGATCACACACCCAACATGGATCAGGGGTCAAAATCTTATTTGTCACTCCAGAAGGACATACTATACCAAAATCATATCGATTGATGTTCCCTTGTACCAATAACATGGCAAAGTATGAAGCATTAATCATCCGCATTAAAATAATTGTAGAATGGAAAATTTTAGAATTGCAAGTATATGGAGATTCTCAGTTGGTCATTAACCAAGTCAATGATGATTATCAAACAAAGGATGACAAACTGATGCCCTAAAAAAGAATGATTGATGATTTTAAGAAATACTTCATGGATATCAAATTTGAATAGATTTCAAGAGTGGACAATAAAGCCGCTAATGCCATGGCCACTATTGCTTCCTTGTTACAAATTCCTGAAAAAAGAAGCCATTACAAGTTCTTGGTGGAACAACTATTTTCCCCTACCTATGACAATACCGAGTCCCATGTCATCTGTTACCTAGATGATACCAATGCATCAATCTATGGTGAAATTTATAACTACCTAAAATATAACACTCGTCCACCCGACCTGTCTAGAAATCAAAAATGGAATTTCATTCGCCGAGCCACCCGACATACTCTTATCACAGATGTACTATACTGATGAGGTCTTAACAGAACTCTCCTCTGATTTCTGGAACGTGATGAGTCTAAAATCATGGCTTTACGGGAAGTTCATGAGGGTGTTTTCAAAACACATTCAAGTGGTTTAACCTTAGCTAAGAAAATCCTTCATTTAGGATACTATTGGCCAAGCATGGAGAAGGAGTTTTTCCAATTCGTCAAGAAATATCAAAAGTGTCAGATTCATGGCAACCTCATCCATGCACCAGCACAAGAATTTCAACCTTTTGCATCAACATGGCCCTTTTGTTAGTGGGGACTAGATCTTGTTGGTAAAATCAATCCATCTTCGTTGAATGGACATTAGTTTATCATCACAGCTACAAAGTACTTCACAAAGTGGATTGAAGTTGTTCCTCTAATCACCATCATGAGAAAGCAAATTTCATCATTCATCCTCAATTACATCATCTATCGATACGACATCCCTTAATCCACTGTCACTAACAATGGAAGACCGTTTAAAAATCAAGACATGCAAGAATTGTGTGAGAAGTTCAATATCCAAGATCACTTCTCTATTCCATACTATCCTCAGGGAAACAATCAAGCAGAGGCCTCTAACAAAACTATTTTGAAAATCTTGAAGAAAATAGTTAATGACGCAGGACATGATTGACACATCCAATTAAACCCTACTCTGTGGGTGTACCACACAAGTATTCGCACACCAACCAAAGCCACACCATATGCTATGGTATATGAATTTGAGGCCATTGTACCCATTGAAGTTGAATTTCCATCACTCAAGGTTTCATTGAAGGGTATCATCTTTGATGAGGATTATTAGGTATCTAGATTATAGGAACTAGAACTATTAGATGAACGACACCAACATGTAGTGAACCACCTGAAAGCCTACCAACAACGAATGTCCAGAAGTTACAATCATAAAGTCAAACCCAAAACATTTCAAGTTGGTGACCTGGTATTGAAGGAGAACTCACACAACTAGTAGGATAGAGAGAAGAAAGGAAAGTTTGAACCAAATTGGCTGGGCCCCTTTGTCATTGTGTTAGTCTATGGATCAAGAGCATACCAGTTATCCATGCCAAAAGGGGACCTATTTGAAGAGCCCATGGACAACCTCCATCTCAAGAAATTCTACACATGACTCATCCAAAACTTGGAAAAAGTTCTAACAAAAATCCAAAAACATCAGAAAATATCTTGAAAAAATAGTCACCCTGGTGAAAACTTGGCAAACAGGCATCTTGGTGACAACAAAAAAATAAAAAAAAGTGAAAAATACAACAAAAAAGATAAAAATACAAAAAAATTATAAAATCTGAAAAAGTGTAATAAAAGCAAATAGTGAAATCCTGGCAATAGGCGCTATTTGTGACATGATGGCTTCTTCCTCTGTGGGAATGCGTGTCAAATATTGGCTCTTTGTTGTCAATATCTGCATCCTTCATTTGAGCCTCATGTACATATTCTGTTGTGCTAGTTGTGTCTCACTTTGGTTTGTTGATCATTGTACATATCCATAATAAATTGGTTTATTTCCACTGGGGGAAAAATCCTGAACTCACTAGGGGAAAATTCATCTTTGAGCTTAAAACAACAGAAAAAACAATAGTACAACAACATGGTCAAAACACAACAATCAAGCGGGTTACAACTTTGAACATCAATCAGACTCACCAAAAACAATAATCTGAACCAACAACCAACAAAAGTAATCAATTGAAAACAAGTTTCATTTGGTGACGATACTCTGAATCATAGTTTTATCACTTTAACACAAATGTTCAAACTATTTGCATTATGATTGTTGTTATCATTTCTCAAGAGCAACTCAAGGATGTCAAGAACTAGAGAAGTTATGATCGAGAATGATATTTTTCTTTATCTATTATTTGTGAGTTGATCATTACTACTACGTGAATCGTCATGGGACGTGCTCTACAAAGTATCACTGATGACATTCCAAATTCACATAGGAAAATGATTAACTCTTGTCTGTTTATGCAAGGAATACTCAGGTCATCTCGGTTTAATTATACCTAGATGCTTGTGTTAACTTGCACTATCAAACATCATGAAAGTGGTACTTAGGTCATCATGGTTTAATTATACCAACGATGTTTGTACTCACTTTCAAATTTTTAAAAGCTCAATGATGATACCAAGCACAATAAATTAGTTACTGGGATGACAACATTGCATTGTTAGGATTGCATGTTTAAGTCGCATTCATACCAGGTGTTGCAGTAATATTTATAGATTTCTCCAAGGCTAGTACAATATTATGAGTGATGTTATTTCTATCATTAACAGATTGAGTACATTTGACATTACCAAAAAGATCATTCACATTTTAGTCACCTAAGCATTAGGACATCATTCATACATTATCATGTCATTTTCTAAGCATTCATTTTTCATTAGGTCATATATTTGCATTATGAAAAATCCAAAAACAAAGCATTGATCATATCATTTTCATCCATATATACATGTGGTCATACATTTGCATCACCATAATATCCACAATGAAACATTTCCATTCATCCATTTCATCTTTTGCATCATATGTATTTGCATCAGAAAAGTACAAAAAACATAGCATTTAGCACATTCCATTGGCATAATAAAGTAAATACATCACATGCATCATATAGGTATCATTCATAAAACATCATGAAAAACACATCATTTGCATCCATAGCATATCATATCATTTATAACATCACAAAAGCATCATAAAATAGAAATCAAATGCATCCATCATAATCATCATGATTATCATCATATAAACATCATATAGGCACATAGATCAAATCATAATCATCACCGCATATCATATAACCTTGAAATCATAATGTCAAGTGCACAATGATATCCAAACACAGATACATCAAAAAGTGGCAGAAATCACAAAATCTTTGACTGAATAAGTGTATACATTGAGTATTAGTACATCATCAAGTCTCAGTACATTAATCAATCCTATACTGGGGCATATCAATCAATCAGAGAAGTCAAACCACATTGCCCAATCAAATTTGAATATGCCTACACCAGAGGTAGAAATCCTCCTATGATCATAACATATTGCAAATCAACAATCTTATCAATCAATCAAAATCAATCAACCTATCAATCTAATTAGCTCTAGTGAGACTTTGATCAAATCTCGTGAGCATCAATCAATCATCATATCATTGATCCTCACCTATCATGAGGTCAATCAATCAATCATCATATCATTGATCCTCACCTATCATGAGGACAATCATCAATCTATCATTGATCCTCGCCTATCATGAGGACAATCATCATCATCCTATCATTGATTCTCACCTATCATGAGATCAATCAACATCATTAAACATCATGAAAAATAATTGGCTAAAGCTGTTATCAATCATCAAACACAAGGAGGAAAAACAGGGCATCAATTTAATCAAATTGACAGAGTCAATATTCTTTATTGGGAGATAAATTGTCAACATCATCATAAATAATCATAAATTTTCAAAATATCATAAAAAATATTTTAATCATAAAAAATTCCCCAATTTATCTCCCGAGGGGGCATACATTTGTTATCTTCTGAAAATCGTTGTCTAGGGCATCATCAAAATTTTAGCAACACTGGTAAATTTTTCTTTGAAGCAATGTGTAAACACATCACTTCAAATAGGGGAAAAATGTATACATCCAAAATTGGTCTGGAGAATAGTAATTAAATATCAATTATTTAATTAATAAAATCTTTATTTCTTCTATTGTATAAATAAATTGCAAAATTTATTTATATAATTCATATTTCTTAATTCCTCTTATCTAAATCATTTTTCTTCATGCTTTAATTAAATAAACAAGTTTAACTATTTTTTTTTATTTAATTAATCCCCTTTCATTAAATTTGAATTTGTCATATTTCTCCTTATTTCTTCTAACCTCCTTCCACATCATCTTCCAACTCACCATGTGTCACATGAAAATAATTATTCCTAATTTCTAAATTGGGTATTTTCCCTCAACAAATTCAACAAACTCAGAGACACATGGCTTCTTCCCTCCAATTATTCCTTTCAACACTTAGCAAAATTGTTCTACTAAAGGGGACAATTTCCTTAATTCTCTCTAACCTCCTCATTTCTCATCGTTGATCTCTCCAGACTCGATCTTGATCGTCCATTGTTGCCAACTCACCTGATGCCTTGGTGAAATCTATAAATAAAGGCTCATTTACAATTTTTTCATGAGGAGCATTTACATATAATTACTCTGCAAAATTCATCTTAGCATTTGAGAGCTTAGTTTGCATTTTAAATTTAGCATTTGGAATAGTTTAGTAATTAGATTAGAATCATGGCTCCTTTAGATGTTTCTTAGTTTGTTTAAATTCAACATTTAGAATCATTTCCATATCTTTTGTATACAACAACTCACTCATCATGTCATTTAATCATATCATTCAGCTGAATCACTAAATCATGTAGATGTAGACTTAAATTCTACATTTTAGCTTAGAGGCTACTCATTTCTTAGGTGGCATCCCAGTATTTGAGTACATAATTAAGATATGAGAGCACAATTACTAGGACATTTAAGAATAGAAGAAGATGAAATGTGTTTGAGGAATCATTTTATCAAATTGTTTTGTTAAATTTATATTTCCTTAATGTAATACATTACATCTGTTGTGTGTTATTGATTAGTTAATTCACATATTTTCTTACACACATACAACCGTTATTGGTAACGTTTTAGAAAACCTTTATCCCCTGTGTGGTAGACCCGTGATGAGTGTCTAAGCTTTTGATTTAAATTGCATTTTTTCATAAATTTTAATGTAGGAAATGCATTTTATGATTAAATGAGAGAATTTAATATTTTAAAAAGGTTTAATTGGGTTTACATATGTTCAGTTTGACCGTAATTGCATAATTTGTGTGATTAGGTTCATTTAGGAAATTATAAACATTATTTTATTATCTAATTTTAAATTTCGCGTATAAAGAGTTAAATTGTGATTTTAATGCTAAATGTTGAATTATGCTATAAATTGAATGTTTAAATTATAAATTGAAAAAAAGGGAAATTATATCAAATAATATATATTAAAAGGGTAATACTTAATTTTGCTTTTTAATGAAATGAGTTTTAAAAAGGAAAAATGGAATTTATTTTGGAAGCAACATATTTTTGAGAGAAAACATGAGGGAAAAACCTTCTTTTGGAAGGAAAATTGATTTGTTCATTGTTAGAGCAATTGGACATGAAATTGCATGGGATTAGTTGCATTTGGATAGGAATGGGTAAATGAAGTGATGGTTGCATTTTCATGTGCTCTCGTGGCTTGTGTGCAAACATCCTCTCATTTGAATTTATTGCTTGGGAATGAAGGTATTTTATCATTTCTCCATATTTACTTAATTTTAAATGGTTTGAATGATTCCAATTGCATTGGTAGTATGTTAGAATCCTTCCATGCTTTTTATTTGAATCAAATTGATAGTGTAGAATTTAATTTTGAGAAGTTTTGAGAATTTTCCCAAATATGGGGTTACCATGCCAAATTTTTAATTGGAGGCACAAATTGGTGTTTTTATATTAAAAATATGTTGTTGGGCACTTTTAGATCAAAATGGTACTTTTACATTTTGAAATTTTAAGTTTTTTCAAGCTTCATCAATGGTGAAACCTAGTTATTTATGAAAATTGGGCTATGTTTAGAACAAATGAATGTTTTTATGTTAAAAGTATGTTGTTGGACATTTTTAGATCAAAAGGGTATTCTTACATTTTTGATTTATGTATTTTAAAATTTTAATTTTTTTCAAGTTTCATCAATGGTGAAACCTGGTTATTTATGGACATTGGGCTATGTTTAGAACAAATGGGTGTTTTTATGTTAAAATTATGTTGGGCACTTTTGGATCAAAAAGGTATTCTTACATTTTTTATTTATGCATTTTGAAATTTTAAGTTTTTTCAAGTTTTATCAATGGTGAAACTTGGTTATTTGTGAAAATTGGGCTATGTTTAGAACAAATGGGTGTTTTTATGTTAAAAGTGTGCTGTTGGACACTTTTGGATCAAAAGGGTATTCTTACTTTTTTGATTTTTGAATTTTAAAATTTTAAGCTTTTTCAAGTTTCATCAATGGTGGAACTTAGATATGTGTGAAAAATTGGACTTTGTTTAAAAGTGGATTTTTTGGAATATTATTTTATATTATAATAGGGAATGATAGAAAATGCATATGAATTCTTTGAATGAGATCGTTTAAGATCCATTTGCTTGTTCAAATATCCGATTTGCTATTTTAGCATATAAATGTGAATAATGTCACAAGTGTGAATGTCTTGTGTTTCAGATGTGAATTCCATTGTGAGCTGCATTATTGCTTTGGATACATTTCTCTTGTTCATATAAAATGAGATGAACCCTAGGACTAGGCACTAGAGTGAGTTGTGGAAGTCATACATGGTTTATTTGATACCCCTGCATGCCTTTAGTGCTCTTATAGGCTAAGAATGTTTGGGAAGACATGCCGCTTGTGGAGTGTGGGACTTGTGTAGTTGTGCATTCTTGCTTGTATAAAAGGATGCCAAGTTTCTATAATGCCATCCCTTTGGGCACATGTTATGACTCTCCCTATACTTGCACTCTAGCATCTAGACCCTATTTTGAGTAGCACCTGGAAGATGTATGCTCCTTTCTCTTTTGGTGTTGAGTTTGAATACTATGTTCATGTCATGTGGAATGAATCGTATTTCATTTAATTCCTCTTATGAGTGATTGACATATCAATTGCAATGACTTGTATTTCATTTTATTCCTCTTATGAGTGACGTGTGTGGCATGTGGTTTCCATGTGTGTGTAGCTTGTATGCCATGTATTCCATGTGTTGGAATGTTCTCTTATTTTGTGTTTGATGCATTAAATTCCTTATGTAGTTGCATGAATTATACTATTCTCCCTTTTGTGAATTGAGTTGCATTGATATATATGTTATTTTCCCTTAATAGGGATGCCTATCTTTTATTTTGAATGAAGTGTATTCATTGTGATTGGTGTGTGTGTAAGTCTGCACCTTTGTGCTTGTACCTTGCTTGAGTGATTGGTTCGTGTGACTATCTCCATGAGCACGAAGGGGTGGACCTACGGGTTCCACATGGTTGGGTGGCATTGCAAACCACCATTAGAGGTCCCAAAGATCTTAGCGTGGTGGATCTACTTTGAGTTTGTCTTTCTTCTTTCATGCTTTCCTGTCTCCTATTCATGCTTTCTTATTAATATAATGGTTATAAATTATGTATATATATTCAAGGACCTTGGGTCCTAAGCTTGTAATTGTAATATTGTTATTGGACCTTCCTCTTGAAGGATGTTGTAATCAAATGATATAGTGAATAGTTGTATGCTTGATTAGACTAGTTTCGGTGACTTCGTGTGGGTGTCGAGCACCTGGTTATTGTTGTC
This sequence comes from Sequoia sempervirens, assembly GCA_007258455.2. Lineage (NCBI taxonomy): Eukaryota > Viridiplantae > Streptophyta > Pinopsida > Cupressales > Cupressaceae > Sequoia > Sequoia sempervirens. The sequence continues at coordinate 901,417,626 of VDFB02281492.1, forward strand.
ATTTCCATTCTAATTGTTGCATAATGGATGAATGAATATAAGAATCTCGTTTGGGTTTTAAAATGGAATTAGAATCTCGTGTTATCCTTCTCTTGTGTTGTGATCATTTAAGTGTGTCTAGGAAGGTCTTGCAAAGTCTTGTAAAGTCTTGATGGGAGGAGAGTACTCTTGGTAGACCTTTCCTAAAGTATTAGTGTCGCATTGCAGAACCATTAGTCTTCCGTTGTTATCACCTTACATGTGCAATGGTGTGGTCTTGTGCAGTTGTTCTACAGTGTCATTATGTTCTTATGACACTTGCTTGTTCACATGGTGTGCAGTTGCGACATGTTGTTGCATTGTTAGTGTTGTACCCAAAACCAAAATTTTTGCTTCACTAAGGCATTTTGCTTAATTGAGTCTTAATCTTGTTAAAGTGATGTCAGAAGGTCGATTTTGGGGTTTTAAAATATGGAGTTGGTGTTAGTGTCATGTCAGTCTGTTATTGAAGAAATTTAAGAAAAGTGAAAATCCGAAGGAAAATCATCAAAATTTTCTATCTTTGGAGAGGGGAGCACATTTTCAAAAGGGTGCCCTATCTTTTAGGGGCTCATATCTTGTTTTTAGGTTTGTCACCTCCAGCAGACATTTGTTTGGCATCATGTCAGCTTCGCAACAGGCTATCAAGCCTGTCAAACGGACCTGTTTCATGCAAGTTACGAAGGATATAGTGCAAAACAAGAGGAAAGTCAAAATTGGTTAACATTGGAAAAAAGAGCAGCTTTTGAGAAAGGCGCCCATCTTTTTGAGGTGTCAAATGAAGGTTTTTGACTAAATGTCACTGAAGATGTTTATCTCACATTTGTTCAAGCTTTGCGACACATCCGTCAGTGGGTGAATCTGAGTTGCAGAAGTGCCTGAACTAGAGGTCAAACATGGGGTCAAATCTTAGTCAAAATATCAAGGAATGAGCAGAAGAGCACTTTTTCAGAAAGGTTCCTAAGCTTTTCAAGCCTTTAATTCCTTCTTTTTGATGATCTCAGATATTTAATTTGTCCATGTTACGTTAAGCTTTCCGTTGCCTGTCTTCGTCAGATTAGAAGATGACTCAGTAGCTTGCAGTCAGAGTTTGAATGTTATTTTGGTCAGTTCCAGAAATGGCCAAGTCTGGAAGAAAAAGAGCAACTTTTCAAAAAGGTGCCCTTGATTTTCACCCCTCAGATGATGTTTTCTGGAGAAATGTGCCTTTGTAGCTGTCATGAGGAATGAGGTCAGCTTTGTGGTGAACTTGTGATCCAGTCCTGAAAATTGGTTAATCAGAAGTTATGAAGGATTTGTTTTTCCCTTCGTACGAGATGGAGATGTCAAAATTTGACTAAGTCTGAGAAAAAGAGCAGCTTTTGAAAAAGGCACTTGGATTTTTGAGCCTTCAGATCTTAGTTTTATGATGTTCAGTCTCAAGGTACCTTTTGATCAGTTTTTATTCTGCTCTGCGATACACTTGTCAGCCAGCCAATCGGTGGAGTCAGTCACCCAGTGTCAGGGGATGAACAAAGGTCCCGAAAGACGTTCAAATCCAAATTTTCATCAAAATTGGCTAAGTTTGGAAAATTCCTAGAGAGGTCAAAGTTGAGTTTTCAAAAGAAGTTGACTGGTGCGCCCTAACTTGAGTTCCGACTTTAGTTAAACTGAATGATTTATGGGTTGTCATCTCTAGTTCATATATTGGCATGTTGATTGATCTTTCAATTTGCATGTCGAGTTAACTAGTTTGCATGTCCAGTTAACAACTTTTCATGTTGAGTTAACTTGTTTGCATGTTCACTTAACTAAAGTTTAAGCTTGAAAATCAACTTGAGTTTGCATGCATGGTGCAATGGGTTGAAATTGTGAAGACTTTGTGAAGTTGGCGCTTCACTTTTTGTCAACTGGAGTTTTGAAAAAGGACGCCATATTTAAATTAAAGCATGAATTTTGAATATGGCGAATTTACTTTTGATTGTCAATTGAAGTCTTAAAAGGGACGCTTTAGCATGGTGCTTTAACTTCAGTCTTCAAAGGGACGCTTCAGTTTGACTAAAGACTTAAAGCATGAATCTTGACTTGTGGAAAAGGGCGAACTTAATGTGGAATTGTCAACTAAAGTAAAATTCGCATGGTGCTTTAAATAAATTTGCAACTGAAGTCTTGGTAAGGTGACTAAAGCATGATGCCTTATTTAGCTCATTTTAGTTTCAGTTAACTAAAATTGGGGTCCAATCATAAGCCAAGCACATTTTTCAATGTTTCATGCATTTCTATGAATTTTGGTAAGAAACTCTATTTATTCAAGCATTGGCGTCCATTATTTCTTCATCACAAGCTTAGAAATATACATTCTTCTTGAGCGAGCAGCAATTTAAAGGTGCTACAGGTGTCAGAATTCAGTGTTCTTCATAGCAACGGATTCAGATTGATCAGAGGAAGAAGATTTCAGACTTTGTTTTTAGTTTGCATGCAGGTTTCATCGAATTCTAGAACAGAGATAGGAAAATTCTACAGAAGCAGAGCAAATAAAACCTTCTTTCTTCTATCTTATTTCTTCTATTTCTCATCTTAGGTACTTTCTTCGCATGTCAAAGAAAATAACAAAATATTCAAAATCTGACCATTTGGGTTCACATATTTCAACATCAACAACAAAACCCACGTCTTAGATTTTTTCAAGAAAATTGCCCCGCAGCCTTCATTCTGAAGCTCTGTGCTTTTTTCTAAAGATTTATTTGCATGTGTGATAAAATCACATCTTTTTGAAAATCACATAATCTGGGTTTGTTTAGAATTCCGTTGTGCACAAAACCCATGTCCTAGATTTTCTCAAGAAAAATTGCCCTGGGAAGCTCTAAAAACCCTTACAATTCTCGACTGAAGAATCTTTGCATGTCAAGCTAAATGATGTGTTTTCACAATTCTGACGTTGTGGGTTGTCTTAGAATCCTTTTCTAGACAAAACCCATGTCTCAGAATTTTCGGTGAAAATTATCCTCCGACAGTGTATTTTTAGCCTCACTAGGAGCCATTTTTGCTTTCTAGAGAAAGTTGTTAGAACATAGCTGTGTTCACAGTCAACAGGCAAGTTTTTCATAAGGTGGTTCAATTAGACTGAATTCAAGACCAAATCGGTCTTAATTTAGGTTTTCATCAGAACAGTTGACAATGAAGCGTTAAGTTGCAAAAGGAACAAAGATCACTTCATTTACAGAGCCACCAAAGTCACTCAGATCCTGTGCCATTATCTTCGTGAAGATGGTACCTACGCTGATCTTAATGAAGTACAAGATGAGTTCGAAAAGCTGATTTGTGATAACCTTGAGGGAGATCTTATGGCGGCTAAGTTGGAGAATATTTTTGTTATTGCAGCTAGTTTTAGAAAGGCGACTGAAGATGTTAGAGAATGCATGCATATAGTCAAGGAAAGTGACAGAGAACTGAAGAAACAGATTGTTGTTTTGGACAACATCAAAGTGCTAGACTACAGAGAGATTGATGAGTTCTTGGTCGAAGTGTTAGACCAAGATGGCATGGAGTGATCTTCCAGTTGGAACCTACAGTTAGTTTCGAGGATAGAATCAAAAGCAACAGTTAACTCGACTTTCAGTCTTGAGTTCACTGTTGACTTCATACATGCTTATCTCTTCCTTGGGATTATCTTCATGGGAGTTAGGGTTAGGGTTTCCAATTAACTGAAGGTAGTGTCAAGTTAACTTTGCTTTAAATAAGGACGTGCATGCTTGCACATTGTCCATTTAGATTAGATGTATTGGTTAACTGATGGTAGCTTTCCAATTAACTGTATAGTTTACTTTATTAGGGTTTAGCAATAAATTTTGCATGCATTGCAAGACTGTAGTTGACTCAAGGTGATTTTAGGGTTCCCTACACCTTTCAATGTCTATAAATAAGAGCTTTTGCTCATTTGTACATAACTTTTGCATGAGAGAGAAATATATGTTGTGCCTACCTTGCCCTCAATATTGCTCGTTTTGTATCTGTTCATGCGTTTTTACTATTATGATGAATTATTATGCCACATAGGGTTTCATGCAATTATAATGGTGAATTCTTTCCTTAATGTTTTGTGTTCAATAAACTCGTTCAGATTGAGCTGATAGATGTGCCACCTTGCCTTCAAGTTGAGAATCTGTTCTTGGTTATCATATGATGTGTGTGAATAATAAACTTATTTAGATTGAGCTGATAGTTGTGCCACCTTGCTTTCAAGTTGAGAATATGTACTTAGTTTATCGTATATTGTTGTTTCCAATAAGCCTATTCAGACAAGCAGATAGTTGTGCCACCTTGCCTTCACATTGTGAGTTCGTATTCGACTTATCGTCAGATAATCATTCCTGCTCCATTTCCTCATGCTCTATTTTCTTGAGGAAATTGGATAGATTTAAAGTAGTTAGCTTAGTTGTAGTTAATGATCTACGAAACCAAAAATCCTTAGCTGCAACGTTCATGGTTTTCTTAACCTTGTGCCTCTTCCAACTGAGAACAAAAAGATAGGACTTAGATTACTTTTCTTTTCCATGCATTCCAGCACTACGAGGGAGCTTCCCCTCCTAATTTGAAGAGCACTCATTACGCAGTGTGCATAGCTGTCTGTACCGACTTGCACTCCAGAGGTGTTAGTTTTTACACCAACAATTTTTTGGCACCCACCGTGGGGCACGAGGTAAGAAAACTTCAGGAAAAGTTAAATGCTTTTATTTCATGGGAAAGACACTCTGGCATCCTATTGCATGATCCACACAAAAGAAATGGATGATAATAATAATAATACTGATAGGCGATGTCCACCCCCATTACCTTGGGGCAATAACATTGGACCTTTGGCTTTTGAGGTAAATCATGAGTTACCTAAAGGGTCAAGGAAGCATTTTCCTCGGTTTCACGGTGATGGAACTCAACACCCAGAGGATCATTTTTCTTCTTTCACAACGGCTTGTGCCGTCTTGCACGTGGCACATGAAGACATCGTGGTGCATCTATTTGTCAAGACTCTTGTGGGAAATGCTGTGAACTAGTTCAATCACTTGGCACCAGGCAGTATCACAAGCTGGGCAACTATGAGCAAGAAGTTTTTGGCGAGATTCAAGCCCGTTGAAGATAATCATATGTTGTTCGCCCAGCTCACAAATTCAAAGATGGAGCACAAAGAACACATGAGGGATTTTGTAGCAAGATTTAATCGTCTTGTTGCAAGAGTTTCTACACTCAATCCATCACTAGAGATTCTGATAAGTTGTTTCATAAATGCTCTTCCATCAGAGATAGCCTTCTTCCTCAAGATGGCCAAAGCAACAGAGTTGATTAGTGCACAAGAACACGCCATTGAGTTGGAAGATAATATGATCACTTCCAGCTTGATGAAAATAGATTCTATCAGATCTCTAGTTTAGCAACTATACCAGCCAAAGAGAGACAACCTTCAGCCACGGTTGCCAACATCTCCACCAAGACCAATGATTGAAATTGCACACAGTGCAATATTTTTTCCTTTTCATGACATTGATACACATACCAGATCCACATGTCCAAAGAACCTGAGAATGATCCAAATCATGGGATACATTGAAGCTACTACCAGTTCTAGTTTTGTACCAACACCAAGTTCGAAGGTTGTTTTACCACAGATGGACAACTTCAATGGCGACTCCGCAGCAGGATACTTTGATGAAGAACAAGAAGAACACCATCAGTACGCTCCTCCTGTGTTTACACATGCTCAACATTTCAAGGCACAGGGAGAAGAAGAAGAAAGGAGGAAATCAAACGAAGAGGGTAAAGAAGTGCCTCTCACTTCTAAACCCAAAACTTCACATGAGATTACTATGCCAATTGCTCAAGAGACGTCTTCAACAAATTTTGACATTGTAGCTTCCATGATGAAGACCAAGGTACAGATCTCCCAACTAGAATATCTTCAGGACCATCCAGAAGAACTAGATTAGATTCTCGAGGTTGCAAAGAAACAAGCAGTGCTCAAATCATCTGTTCCAGTAGAAGCAAAGCCTGAAATGGGTCCTAGTAATTATGTAACTCTGTCAGAGATAAAAGTTGAAGACCAGAACATTGCTTGTTCTGAAAAGAGAATGACAGAGGAAACAAAGTCATGGACAATATAGTCCAATGGAGGTTGTTTAGATACATTTTTAGAAGCAGAGGAATTGATCATATTCCCTAAAGGACAGTTGAACCCAGTTGCAAATTGCCTACAATTGGAATTTACTAAAGCTGAAAAAGAAGTGCTTTTGCAAGGCCTCAAAGATGCTGAAGACATGGGAATCAAACTCCTATGTGTTAAAGGTGATGTAGAGCTGATCGATGAGCTGATCAAAGGATATTATCAAGTTAGAAAAGATCACCTACGACATTATAGAAATCGAGTTTGGAACTCGATCGACTGGTTTGAAGAAATCAACATCCCAAGGATGGATGATAACAAAACTAATACCTTCGGGGTATTAGATTTCCATTTGCATCATATTCTAACTTTTGTTAGAATACCTTTGCATGGATATATGAATACCTGAGAATCTTCATTCCAGAAGGATTGCCTCCTGCAATTCCCATCAGAAGAGAAGTCAAGCCTTTCAGGCATAAACGACATTGGTGGGAGGTTCTTCCTGCTGCCATGTAGCATACAATATCCAAAGCACTTCATTCCTTCAGGGGTGGAGTGATTTTCTTTAAGTAATTTTACCTTATGCTTTTTCGTAATGTCATTTTGTGTTTCCCCATTCTATGATGTTATGTCGTGTTTTAGGTGATTAAGGTAGTCTTGTTTTAGGTAATTTTTAGGTTAGGTTTTTAGGAAACTTCAATGTTTTAGGTGATTAGGGAAGTCCTGATTCCATATTCCCAACTTATAAGTCACTGGTCTACGAAGACACTAATATTCTAGGGATCTCCTATGCCGTAAGTATCCGACATGGTCACCAGACAGAGCCTAATGTTGTACCCAAAACCAAATTTTTTGCTTTACTAAGGTATTTTGCTTAATTGAGTCTTAATCTTGTTAAAGTGATGTCAAAAGGTCATTTTTGGGGTTTTTAAATATGGAGTTGGTGTTAGTGTCATGTCAATCTGTTACTAAAGAAATTCAAGAAAAGTGAAAATCTGAAGGAAAATCATCAAAATTCTCTCTGGAGAGGGGAGCACATTTTCAAAAGGGCACCCTATCTTTTAGGGGCTCAGATCTTGTTTTTAGGGTTTGTCACCTCCAATAGACATTTTCCCGGCATCATGTCAGCTTCGCAACGGGTATCAAGCCTGTCAAACGGACCTGTTTCATGCAAGTTACGAAAGATATAGCGCAAAACAAGAGGAAAGTCAAAATTGGTTAACACTGGAAAAAAGAGCAGCTTTTGAGAAAGGCGCCCATCTTTTTGAGGTGTCAAATGAAGGTTTTTGACTAAATGTCACTCAAGATGTTTATCTCACATTTGTTCAAGCTTCGCGACGCATCCGTTAGTGGGTGAATCTGAGTTGCAGAAGTGCCTGAACCAGAGGTCAAACATGGAGTCAAATCTTAGTCAAAATATCAAGGAATGAGCAGAAAAGCACTTTTTCAGAAAGGTGCCTGAGATTTTCAAGCCTTTAATGCCTTCTTTTTGATGATCTTAGATATTCAATTTATCCATGTTACATTCAACTTTCCGTTGCCTGTCTCCGTCAGATTAGAAGATGACTCAGCAGCTTGCAGTTAGAGTTTTAATGTTATTTTGGTCAGTTCCAGATTTTGGTCAGTTCCAGAAATGGCTAAGTCTGGAAGAAAAAGAGAAACTTTTCAAAAAGGTGCCCTTGATTTTCACCCCTCAAATGATGTCTTCTGGAGAAATGTGCCTTTGCAGCTGTCATGAGGAATGAGGTCAGCTCCGCGGTGAACCTGTGATCCAGTCTTGAAAATTGGTTAATCAGAAGTTATGAAGGATTTGTTTTTCCCTTCATACGAGATGGAGGTCAAAATTTGACTAAGTCTGAGAAAAAGAGCAGTTTTTGAAAAAGGCGCTTGGATTTTTGAGCCTTCAAATCTTAGTTTTATGATGTTCAGTCTCAAGGTACCTTTTGATCAGTTTTTATTCTGCTCTGTGATACACTTGTCAGCTAGCCAATCGGTGGAGTTAGTCACCCAATGTCAGGGGATGAACAGAGGTCCCGAAAGACATTCAAATCCAAATTTTCATCAAAATTGGCTAAGTCTAGAAAACGCCTAGAGAGGTCAAAGTTGAGTTTTCAAAAGAAGTTGACTGGTGCGCCCTAACTTGAGTTCTGACTTCAGTTAGACTGAACGATTTCTGGGTTGTCATCTCCAGTTCATATATTGGCATGTTGAGTGATCTTTCAGTTCACATGTTGATAACTAGTTTGCATGTCCAGTTAACAACTTTGCATGTTGAGTTAACTTGTTTGTATGTTCACTTAACTAAAGTTTATGCTTGAAAATCAACTTGAGTTTGCATGCATGGAGCAATGGGTTGAAATTGTGAAGACTTTGTGAAGTTAGCACTTCACTTTTTGTCAACTGGAGTTTTGAAAAGGGATGCCATTTAAATTAAAGCATGAATTTTGAGTATGGAAAATTTACTTTTGATTGTCAACTGAAGTCTTAAAAGGGACGCTTTAGCATGGTGCTTTAACTTTAGTCTTCAAAAGGGACGCTTCAGTTTGACTAAAGACTTAAAGCATGAATCTTGACTTGTGGAAAAGGGCGAACTTAATGTGGAATTGTCAACTAAAGTAAAATTCGCATGGTGCTTTAAATAAATTTGCAACTGAAGTCTTGGTAAGGTGACTAAAGCATGATGCCTTATTTAGCTCATTTTAGTTTCAGTTAACTAAAATTGGGGTCCAATCATAAGCCAAGCACATTTTTCAATGTTTCATGCATTTCTACGAATTTTGGTGAAGAAACTCTATTTATTCAAGCATTGGCATCCATTATTTCTTCATCACAAGCTTAGAAATATACATTCTTCTTGAGCGAGCAGCAATTTAAAGGTGCTACAGGTGTCAGAATTCAACGTTCTTCATAGCAATGAATTCAGATTGATAAGAGGAAGAAGATTTCAAACTTTGTTTTTAGTTTGCATGCAGGTTTCATCGAATTCCAAAACAGAGATAGGCGAATTCTACAGAAGCAGAGCAAATAAAACCTTCTTTCTTTTGTCTTATTTCTTCTATTTCTCATCTTAGGTACTTTCTTCGCATGTCAAAGAAAATGAAAAAATATTCAGAATCTAACCATCTAGGTTCGCATATTTCAGCATTAGCAGCAAAACCCACGTCTTAGATTTTTTTGAGAAAATTGCCCCGCAGCCTTCATTCTGAAGCTCTGTGCTTTTTTCTGAAGATTTCTTTGCATGTGGGATAAAATCACATCTTTTTGAAAATCGCATCATCTGGGTTTGTTTAGAATTTCGTTGTGCACAAAACCCATGTTCCAAATTTTCTCAAGAAAAATTGCCCTGGGAAGCTCTAAAAACCCTTGCAATTCTCGATTGAAGAATCTTTGCATGTCAAGCTAAACGACGTGTTTTCACAATTCTGATGTTGTGGGTTGTCTTAGAATCCTTTTCTAGACAAAACCCATGTCTCAAAATTTTTGGTGAAAATTATCCTCCGATAGGGTATTTTTAGCCTCATTAGGAGCCATTTTTGCTTTCTAGAGAAAGTTGTTAGAACATAGCCGTGTTCACAGTCAACGAGCAAGTTTTTCAGAAGGCGGTTCAACTAGACTAAATTCAAGACCAAATTGGTCTTAATTTAGGTTTTCATCAAAGCAGCTGACAATGAAGCATTAAGTTGCAAAAGGAACAAAGATCACTTCATTTACGGAGCTGCCAAAGTCACTCAGATCCTGTGCCATTATCTTCATGAAGATGGTACCTACGCTGATCTTAATGAAGTACAAGTTGAGTTTGAAAAGCTGATTCGTGATAACCTTGAGGGAGATCCTATGGCGGCTAAGTTGGAGAATATTTCAATTATTTCAGCTAGTTTTAGAAAGGCAACTGAAGATGTCAAAGAATGCATGCATACAGTCAAGGAAAGTGACAGAGAACTGAAGAAACAGATTATTGTTTTGGACAACATCAAAGTGCCAGACGACAGAGAGATTGATGAGTTCTTGGTCGAAGTGTTAGACCAAGATGACATGGAGTGATATGCCAGTTGGAACCTGCAGTTAGTTTCGAGGATAGAATCAAGAGCAGCAGTTAGCTTGACTTTCACTCTTGAGTTCACTTGCTGACTTCATACATGCTTATCTCTTCCTTGGGATTATCTTCACGGGAGTTAGGGTTAGGGTTTCCAGTTAACTAAAGGTAGTGTCCAATTAAATTTGCTTTAAATAAGGATGTACATGCTTGCACATTGTCCATTTAGATTAGATGTATTGGTTAACTGATGGTAGCTTTCCAATTAACTGTATAGTTTACTTTATTAGGGTTTAGCAATAAATCTTTCATGCATTGCAAGACTGTAGTTGACTCAAGGTGATTTTAGGGTTCCCTACACCTTTCGATGTCTATAAATAAGAGCTTTTTCTCATTTGTACATAACTTTTGCATGAGAGATAAATATATGATGTGCCTACCTTGCCCTCAATATTGCTCATTCTGTATTTGTTCATGCATTTTTGCTATTATGATGAATTGTTATGCCACATAGGGTTTCATGCAATTATAATGGTGAATTCTTTCCTTAATGTTTTGTGTTCAATAAACTCATTCAGATTGAGCTGATAGATGTGCCACCTTGCCTTCAAGTTGAGAATCTGTTCTTGGTTATCGTATGATGTGTGTGAATAATAAACTTATTTAGATTGAGCTGATAGTTGTGCCACCTTGCCTTCAAGTTGAGAATCTGTACTTAGTTTATCGTATATTGTTGTTTCCAAGAAGCCTATTCAGACAAGCAGATAGTTGTGCCACCTTGCCTTCACGTTGTGAGTTCATATTCGGCTTATCATCAGATAATCATTCCTGCTCCATTTCCTCATGCTCTGTTTTCTTGAGGAAACTGGATAGATTTAAAGTAGTTAGCTTAGTTGTAGTTAATGATCTGTGAAACCAAAAAATCCTTAGCTACAACGTTCATGGTTTTCTTAACCTTGTGCCTCTTCCAGTTGAGAACAAAAAGATAGGACTTAGATTACTTTTCTTTTCCACACATTCCAGCACTACGAGGGAGCTTCCCCTCCTAATTTGAAGAGCACTCATTACGCAGTGTGCATAGCTGTCTGTAACGACTTGCACTCCAGAGGTGTTAGTTTTTATGCCAACAGTTAGCATTGTGGTTGTTGTTTCAAAAAAAAAAGTTGTTTGGTCAGGTTTTGGCTTGTTCCTAACCAACAAGTCGTCACATGTTGTATATATTATATTGTGCAATTTCAGAAGCTAGGTACTTGTTTTGAGTTGCAAATAATTATGATAGTTTTAACACATTGAAAGTCACATTTATTTGCACAGTGACAAATAGCCTTGCACTTGTCAATGGTAAATGACACAAAGTGTTGAGTATGAAAAAATCGCTTTACAAATTCTTATTCTAGCAATCTCTTCTTCGTTGTAGTTTATTAGCAAAACACTCTTCATATTTGGATGATGCAAGGCTATGATAAGGATTTAATGGAACTTTTAGAAGACCTCATTTGCTCTCATATTGCACAAGACTAGCCTTCAAAGAGGTGGTTCAGTGTTCTTTTCTTTCTCACAAATGGTTTGCAGCAATCAAATCACTTGAAAAATCAATTGCTATAGCTATGATTTGGCACATGATAATGACATTAATCTTTTGCAAAGTTTTTCTGAAATGGAGGAATTATGCATTGACTTTTCGATCGCCCATTTTATAGAGGTTTGCATGTATTTTTTTCCTATCAAGTTTTTTTACATAAATGCATTATTTCTCACTCCAATAATTTGTAATATGAATATAGATAATGAAATTGGAAAAGTCACCACTCTTGCTTGGCAAGTTTCATAAATTGATAATATTCATGTTGTTGACAAACACTCTGAAGACTATGTGGTATTGTTGTTTTGCATTCAGAAAAATGCTACCCTCTTGAAAACAACCAAAATTTATCTCTATTATGGATTACATAATGCTCAATGTCACATGGATGTTGAATTTCTAAATAGTGTTCTTGAATTGCAAAGGCTATTCCCATAGACTAAAATATTATTATTCCCAAATTATTAAAGTATTAGTAAAAAAATTCAATTTGGCCTATCATGTTTAGTATGTGTATCTATAAAAGAAACTGGAATGTTATTACTCCCAATTCATTAAAGTATTAGTAATTTTTTTAATTTAGCCTGTCATCTTCAATATGAGTATCTATAAATAACAAAGATATTGCAATGACTAAATATAAAACATATATTTTGGAAATTGCAACCTATTTTTTGTTGTATCAACCCAAAATGCTTTCTATGTATATGTACATAATCGTATTTTTGATCGATGATCATTTTGGTTTGCTTGTAATTAATTCAATTGCAAAATAAGATATATGATATAAATTAAGTGAAAAAAATTACTCAATATCAAATCTGTTACATGTCAAATATAGGTTAATATTATTTACTAGTGATAAATAATATTTTATATTTGTCATTTTTAATTTATTTAAAAATATCCAATGTAATTTATAAATTATTATTACATCTAATATCATTTAACTTGCAAATTGTATTGACAGACATATAAGCATTGTTACTAGTAGGGCAATTAACAAGAAAAAATAAATCATATAATGATTATTATTTATATCATATATTCTCATATAATATTTATACATAATACATGATAAATAGTTATATAATATATAAATTGTCGAGATAAGAGATAAAAAATGATTTCAAGATTACTAACTATTAATTTGATTTGACACCATGGGTTGGTCTAGTAAATTGATTTTATAGATTGCTTCATAGAATGTATGTCAAGCGTGGAAAATATATGAAATTGATTGCAAATCCTACTTGCTATAGCTAAGGAAAAGAAAATAGCATTAAGACAAACAAACACTTAAGTATTGCATGAGCAAAAGAAAACAATAAATATTGTTCGTGCAATTTGATACATAATACAAGCTGTTTACTCTTGACTTGAGCATTAAAATAAATTGTTAAGCAAAAGGAATACATTTGATAAACAAACAAATATAAATGTAAATGGATATAATAATAGTTAATGATAAAACAAAATAAAAAGATAATAATAAAATAAATAATTATCCAACTATTCTCACTAGGTAATAAATATTGTAAATACATATAATTATAACTATGGGAAATAGAAATAAATAAATAAACTTTAATTCATTGCATGAATGATGGCAGGCGTTGCAACAGTAGTCATTAATAGCAAATTAATGGAAGTATGGCTGCATGTGCCTCCACTTGGTTGGACCACTCTCCCTTTTCACATGCCATGCAAACTAATTTTGGAATATACTCCTTGTAACCGCCTCTTGATTTAATCGGAGTCCTTTTTTTCATGGATTAGGCTCTACATGCGATCAAGGGGGGGAAGGGCCTCCCTCTCTTGAAAATATGCCTTTGTAATTGTGGTGCGGAAGGGATGCATAGGGGAAGAATTCAATAGAAGCTATGGGAGAGGAGTCTTGGTAATGTCTTTCTTGCAGAATCTGCCATGACGGGAATGGGGAGTAGAAGGCAGAGTCAAAAGAAAGCCAAGCCAAGTCAGAATAGATCAAGGAGAACTCGCACAGGTATGTCGACATTACTTTGTTAAGACATGAAATGAGGTGTAATGTAATTGTAACTATTATAGAAATTTCTATTGTCAGAATAGGTGGATCAGTCTGGTTAAGATGCATGTTAGATTTACAGTATTGTTTGAGTTTTAGTTTAAACTGTTCTCTAATCGAAGGGAATGGTTATTGTAACAAATCTTTGTTATGGGTTTAAAAACCAAGGCCATTATCATAGCACACTTGATAGAGCAACTCTTGGAATCATATCTTACCCGTTTGCATTTAACCAATTCGTATAGCAGTGTGTCGGCTAGTAATAGGCTAGTATGAATTGATGGTTAGACTTTACATAGTTAATCATGTGATAGATTACTCTTATTGAATCTTTCATAATGTATTATCCTATAATACTGTTCTATGTTTTTAGCTGTGCATCTCAACTACTAGTTTTGTGTTCTGTCGTCCTTATGATCCTTCATATATAAGTCGATTCTGTTCTGCAATCAAGGTTCAATTACGGTAGAATCTTTCTTAAGGAAACGTTGATTTTCCTTCTCCTCAGATGTCTTATGAAGGTTATTTTATTTCTGAGATAGTGTTTAACTTGTTATAAAGTTATGCCGATAGAAGTAAGGTCTTTTCTGAATCGGTCTATAGTTGGTTCCTTAGGAATTAAATAGCATCGACCCCTCTTAAGCGTCATCTTTAAATCTCTCTCTGCTTTAGGAAAACACAATACTCTATGACAGGGATTAAAAGGAAAATTCTCGTGCCTTCTTGAGCCGATATTGAGTTATTGGGAAAACAAATAATATGGGTTTTAAAGTTTCAGGAAATTATTTCCCCTAAGAACATGATGGTTCATAGAAATTCGTAGTTTCAAAGATTGTACTTTTTAGAATTGAATGCATTAATTCTTCATTGTTTAAAAAGTTGGTTTATAGATTTGAAACTTCCTCTCTCTTTTTTGACGGGTATGAATAGTCAAGCCAGCTATCGGGTCCTCGCTTGGACATTTAGGATTTTGATTGGTTCTGATGAGTTAAAATGTAGGCTCGAATTGTAACTGTTTTGACATCTATCCTTATAGAATGGCTTACTGGATGAGCCAGATCTCCTTGTGGTCTTAGCATGGTATGTTCACGCCATACCTTAGTATCATTAAAACCAGATATTCGGTGAATTGCTTATTTTTTTAATCAAGTCAATCTTTTATTTCCTTGCATGTTCCTTGTTGAGTGCCATCGAACTTGGAGGAATTTGATCTTCACACCCGGATGAATGTTTTCATTAACTCGAGCATCCTTGCAGGCAGAAAATGATTACTTCTTGACTTAACAACACTCTCTGGAGCACCCGCCTTCATTATTGCTTCCAGTACGATTTGTTATATTTATGCATGCATTGTATTAAGAGAAAAATGCAATTTTTGAATCCTTAAAAGTAGTAAGAAATCGCAACATTCTTCAATATATGCAAATAGGCTGCAGGAAATCCGTCCCCTTTTATCCTTCGATTATTATGCTACCTTCATCCTCATTGTTTGTGCTTCTGCGTCAAACTCATTACCCTTTTCGAATTCATTGAAAATATGTGTGGATGCTTTAGCATAAAAATTAAAGAGAACCTCATGTAATTAAGAATAAAGTCTATCTTGTTCTCATTGCAAAGGAATGCTAATTCATTTATTCAAATTATATTACCTTTGATTTATTAATATTCTTTTGTGTTATATGTATTTTTCAATAACAAGCAGAGAGAATTTAACCTAACCTTCAAATCGAGATTTCGTCAATCCACTGTTGGAGGAATAAATTCTCATCATAAGCAAGTACTGAATATGGGTATGTTAGATCTCAAGCAATTTGGGTATGTTATCTCCTTGGTTTTAAGTTATAATGAATAAATTAGAGACTGCTGGTACCACATGAAACATCTGCAAGCTTACACAAGCAATGTATGTGTGTGCGATAAATGCACAGACTTAGGATTGGGAAGTGCACGTTTTGGCTTCCCCTGGAATGGCCCAAAGGGAATGTTTGAATTCTTCGAATTGAGTGAATGATGTGTCTTTACTGCCTTGAAATGAATCTATATATATACTACCTTGCAAGCATCCCCTCTCATGACATCGCTACCATCAATGGCTTGAAGGGACTCATTTTGCTGGAACAGTTGTTGAGCCTTGAATTTCTACCCATGGCTGTAGATACTCTTAGCACTCGAGCATTTTCAATTAAGACTATTCTATTTCTAATCTCTCAAAAAATGCTTGCAGATCGAAACAGTAATTGGGCACTGCAGCATAAAAATCTGGGAGCTGAAGCTATTCGAATCCTTTCATCTCAACTATACTTTTCCCATAGACTTTTATCTTCCTTATGGAAATATCAGAGTATATCCATGTGAGATATAAATAAATAAATATATATATATATATATATATATATAGGCTTTTATCTTCCATAGACTTTTATTTATATATATATATACTTCTTAAAATAATACTCAAGTGTTGTTGAATGGGGTCTTCGGGTATACATGAAATTTCTTGATTTTGAGAAGAGGCCAGTTGTAAATAAGCACATAAATATTGCTATTCGAAATATAGATGTTGTTATAGTTATAGGAGTCGTAAGATTATCTCTTAGCATTTGTTAAAAGAAAACTTAGGCAATAATCTGATAATCATTGTTCTAGAAAACATTTAGATGTTCAATTGCATAAGAATAATGAAGGGTATTCGATGCTATAGGTTTGTCGCATATTTTACATGATTGGCATTTGTTACTAAGTTTATTTGTTTCACTAACTATATGTTTAGAGTTATTTCATCTATTTTCTTTAAGACAGATAAAAATCTTTTCATTATATATATAGTATAGTAAAAGATTAGTTTTGCCTTGAGCATAATTGATTTTCCTAGATAAGTGAATTAAAAAAATAAATAGAAAAGAAAAAGGTTATAATGTTTTAATTTGTTAGCTCTGGTTAAGTGGTTAAGTAGCAGATTCTTCTAGATCAACTATGTATACATCTAGTATTGTTATGCAAATGTTATATTCTACCTCTAACTTGCATTCAATATAGAATGTGATTGTTATCTGGTTGTTCATATTCAATCAAAGGTCATTAATGTGAAACCACTAGAGTGGAAAGTTTAGTTCTTAATTTATTTATATGCTATCCATATAGTGGATTAATGAATAGTTAGAAGAATGTTATTATGCAAAAGTAATTTCAATGGCTTAAGCATGTATTCAACATAGATTTTATTTTATATATGTTAACCATACATGTCATGGATTATCGCTTATTTCAATTTTATGTAGTTTTCTATTAATGCTTTATGAGTTGCAATTGTCTTCATGGTCATGTCCAATTGATTGTTTGTGTCTTGTTTAAATGGTTGTAATGCTTGAATAATTTCTCGCATTGTATAAGTGTTTGATTGGTGAAATTAAGATGCTTTTGGTGTGATTTTGTAATTGTTACTGAAGTGGGAGTCATATGTGTAAATTGGTTAAGGTTGTCTTCTAGAGGCTAGGGGGAATTTTCTACTTGATGGATTCTATGATTATTCATTTTGAGATGGTTGTCTATGTCTTGAATGAGTACATGAGGGTCATTAGCCTTGCACGGTTTATTCACCACTATGGTTGGTTTTTGTGTGTGAGAGGGTTCATGCCTCACTTTGTGTACGTGCATGTGGTATGTATTTTTTGTGCAAGATGGATTTACCCTGTTTGTTGTGTTGGGTCTTCTAGTTGCTAGTAGGGGAAGTGACTCTCAATGGGGGATGACACACAAAGTGGCATCCAGGATAACCCATGTGGGATTTTCTTAACTAAGTGATAACCTAATTAATAAAATAGGGGTGTTGGGTAGAATCTAACTCTAATTAAGATAATTGGATGCCTCACCCATGCCTGTAGTGCTTGTTTAGGCTAAGAATGGGTTGAGAAGGCATGGTTGGCAAGATCAACTTCCTTGTCCTTATGAAAGGAAAGTTGGTTCTGCATGTGTCATCCTATGGGGCTGGCGTCTAGTGTGAGATTGTCAGGACAACCATAGATGGGGGCCAGCATCTAGTGAGAGACTGTCAAGACAACCCATGCTAAGACCATGCAATGACACTTTCCTCTGTTACAACCTAGCATTCCCTTGGCTTGTGTTTTCCTTGTTGCTTGTGTGCCTCTGGAAGCGGTGCCACTGTTATGTGATGTTAGTTGTCCTTTGTATGTTGGAGTCCTAAATCATCTTGTTATTTCAGTTGATAGTCTTCTTGTCTGTGTATTGTTGTGGTGGGACCTTATTGCTATCTCCTAGCATGGGGGGTGGACCCTTGGGTTCCACATGGTCGGGTGGATTGTGCTTATTCATCCATTAGGTTTCCTTGTTGTTGATCATTTGTGTGGCGACTACTTTTGGTGATGTGAACTCTTACACTTGTTCCAGTTCGTGTGGACTATCTTTCATGTACTTGTATTGTACTATAAATCAATTGTGTCATGCATTGTACTCAGATGTATATTCTTCCCTATTGCTCTCGGGGAAGCATTGTTGTAATGATGTAATGTTGAAATTAATTGTGACCTCTCTCTTATAATAGAAAATGTAAATGATTTTTATTGCATATGTTAATTAATTGAATTGAATTTTGGATGTTGTTATGTTGATGACATGATATGGTTAATTCTTATTGGTAGATCATTGAAATGTGATGGATTAGGTGAACTTTATATTGTTAGATGAAATTTGGTTTAATGAGATTTACAATTCTTGTTAGTTTGGTTAATGGGATTCTAGTAGCGTAGTCATGGAACCTTAGAGGACTTAGGTGTAGCTTACATGTTAGCTTATATTCTGCAATCTTTAGTATGTTGCACTTAAAAAAAAAAATTGTGTCTTAGCTGTAGTTAGTTGTGTTGTCCTTTGGGGTTCTTTGGCGGGGCGTTACACATGGTATCAGAGCCTAGGTTCATACACTGGGTACTCTGGCTACATATGGGCCCATTATGCTATCCTAGTGCTTAGACTCTTGAGATTATGTTTTCTCCCTTTTGTCGTCCTCACTTAACAACCCGAGATTTGTCCTTAGGTGGTGCTATCCAATGCTGCAAAAAAATGGTGGAAAGGATAGGACCCTCGGTGTAGTGTGCAATGCACTGATAGTCTTCCTATCAGGGATGAATTATGAACCCTTGTGTAGCCTTGTGATGTGACTCTCGATGATGTGAAATTGTGTGTGTATGTGAAAAATGCATGTTAGATCATGAATTTTGTGCTTATGAAGTGATAAATTGTGTTTTTATGCTTTTGAAAAGGTGTAAAATCATAGCCTTTTGCTGAATATGTTATGAGATTTAGTGTTGTATAATGAATAAAGTGGAATGTCTTGTGTGTAAATGATAGATATTTAATGAAAAATGTGTGCTTTGAGTGCATAAATTTGTTGTGTTTTGGTGAAAGTGTGGCATTTTGATGTAGCAAATTAGCTTGGTGTATTACATGACATTAGATGCATTGTTATGATCAACATGTAATTATTCTATCATGTAGCTGATGGTTTATGAGATGATTTGATTACTGAGTGTTGTCTTCGGATGTGTCTTGGTGAAAGGGACAGTGTTGCATTACTCATTCGTGAGTACCTTGCTACATTGTGATTTCCTTTCAAAATGTGCCTAAGTGTGTGAATATATATATGTTCGACCGTTTTGTTTGTTGTAGGATGCAGGTACCAGGCATCGACTCCACCTGAATTAAAAGGTTTGAGCATGCCTCAAATCCAATGGAATAGTTGATTCGAAGATAACATAAGATCCCCTACCCTAGCCATCATCCTCGAGGAGGGTGAGTATCTAGTCCATTACCTCATCAATGTCGTCTAATGTCTATGGTCAGTTGGTCCTGCTTCTCGACCTTGGTTAAGGTTTAGGTAAATGTTTGATATTTGGTTTGCTTGATCATTTGATGTTGCTTGAATTTACATATGTTTTATTCTAACCTTGCGACTTCCAGTAGTAAGTCGAATCTTAGGGTGGAAGGATGTAGTGCCCCTTCATGATTCACCCTTTCATTATACATTTAACATCTTAGGTACTCTTGGCTTGAGCATTAAAATAAATTGTTAAGCAAAAGACATACATTTGATAAACAAATAAATATAAATGTAAATGGATATAATAATAATTAATGATAAAACAAAATAAATAGATAATAATAAAATAAATAATTATCCAACTATTCTCACTAGGTAATAAATATTGTAAATACATATAATTGTAACTACGGGAAATAGAAATAAATAAATAAACCTTAATTCATTGCATGTAAGATAGCAGGCGTTGCAACAATAGCCATTAATAGCAAATTAATGGAAGTATGGCTACATGTGCCTCCACTCGGTTGGACAACTCTCCCTTTTCACATGCCATGCAAACTAATTTTGGAATATACTCCTTGTAACTGCCTCTTGATTTATTTGGAGTTGTTTTTTTCATGGATTAGGCTCTGCATGCAGTCAAGGGAGGAAGGGCCTCCCTCTTGAAAATATGCCTTTGTAATTGCGGTGCGAAAGGGATGCATAGGGGAATAATTCAATAGAAGCTATAGGGGAGGAGTCTTGGTAATGTCTTTCTTGCAGAGTCTGCCATGACGGGAATGGGCAGTAGAAGGCAGAGTCATAAGAAAGCCGAGCCAAGTCACAACAGATCAAGGAGAACTCGCACAGGTATGTCGACATTACTTTGTTAAGACATGAAATGAGGTGTGATGTGATTGTAACTATTATAAAACTTTCTATTGTCAGAAGAAGTGGATCGGTCTAGTTAAGATGCATGTTAGATTTATAGTATTATTTGAATTTTAGTTTAAACCATTCTCTAATCGAAGGCAATGGTTACTGTAACACATATTTGTTATGGGTTTAAAAACCAAGGCCATTATCATAACACACTTGATAGAGCAACTCTTGGAAAGCATATCTTACCTGTTTGCATTTAACCAATTTGTATAGCAGTGTGTCAGCTAGTAATAGGCTAGTATGAATTGATGGTTAGACTTTACACAGTTAATCATGCGATAGATTAATCAACATATCAAATCTTTCATAATGTATTATCCTATAATAAATTGTTCTATGTTTTTAGCTGTGCATCTCAACTACTAGTTTTGTGTTTTGTCGTCCTTATGATCCTTCATATATAAGTCGATTTTGTTCTGCAATCAAGGTTCAATTACGGTAGAATCTTTCTTAAGTAAACGTTGATTTGTCTTCTTCTCAGATGTCTTATGAAGCTTATTTTCTTTCTGAGATAGTGTTTAACTTGTTATAAAGTTATGCCGATAGAAGTAAGGTCTTTTCTGAATCGGTCTATAGTTGGTTCCTTAGGAATTAAATAGCATCAATCCCTCTTAAGCGTCATCTTTCAATCTCTCTCTGCTTTAGGAAAACATAAAACTCTTTGATAGGGATTAAAAGGAAAATGCTTGTGCCTTCTTGAGCCGATATTGAGTTATCGAGAAAGAAAATAATACGGGTTTTAAAGATTCAAGAAATTATTTCCCCTAAGAACATGATTGTTCATAGAAATTCGTAGTTTCAAAGATTGTACTTTTCAGAATTGAATGCATTAATTCTTCATTGTTTACAAATTCTGTTTATAGATTCAAAACTTCCTCTCTCTTTTTCGATGGGTATGAATAGTCAAGCCAGCTATCAGGTCCTTGCTTGGACATTTAGGATTTTTATTTGTTCTGATGAGTTAAAATGTAGGCTTGAATCGTAACTGTTTTGACATCTATCCTTATAGAATGGCTTATTGGATGAGCCAAATCTCCTTGTGGTCTTAGCATGGTATGTTCATGCCATAGTTTAGTATCATTAAAACTAGATATTGGGTGAATTTCTTATTTTTTTAATCAAGTCAATCTTTTATTTCCTTGCATGTTCCTTGTTGAGTGCCATCGAACTTGGAGGCATTCGATCTTCACACCCGCAAGAATGTTTTCATTAACTCAAGCATCCTTGTAGGCAGAAAATGACGACTTCTTAAATTAACAACACTCTGTGGAGCACCTTCCTTCATTATTGCTTCCAGTACGATTTGTTATATTTATGCATGCTTTGTACTAAGAGAAAAATGCAATTTTTGAATCCTTAAAAGTGGTAAGAAATCATGACATTCTTCAATATATGCAAATAGGCTGTAGGAAATCCATCCCCTTTTATCCTTCGATTATTATGCCACATTCATCCTCATTTTCTGTGCTTCTGCATCAAACTCATTACCCTTTTCAAATTTGTTGAAAATATGAGTGGATGCTTTAGCACAAAAATTAAAGAGAACCTCATGTAATTAAGAATAAAGTCCATCTTGTTCTCATTACAAATGAATGCTAATTCATTTATTCAAATTATATTACCTTTGATTTATTAATATTCTTTTGTGTCATATGTATATTTTGAAAACAAGTAGAGAGAATTTAACCTAACCTTCAAATTGAGATTTCATCAATCCACCGTTGGAGGAATAAATTCTCATCATAAGCAAGTACCGAATCATGCCGATCTAGACAAATTTGCAAGTTAGGTCTCAAACAATTTGGGTATGTTATCTCCTTGGTTTTAAGTTTTAATGAATAAAGTAGAGATTGTTGGTTCCACATGAAACATCTACAAGCTTACACAAGCAATGTATGTTTGTGAGATAAATGCATAGACTTAGGCTTGGGAAGTGCACATTTTGGCTTCCTCTAGAATGGCCCAAAGGGAATGTTTGAATTCTTCGAATTGAGTGAATGATGTGTATTTACTGCCTCGAAATGAGTCTATATATATACTACCTTGAAAGCATGCCCTATCATGACATCACTACCATCAATGGCTTGAAGGTCGTGCAAGCCTTGTTTGAGACTCATTTTGCTAGAATAGTTGTTGCGCCTTGAAGTTCTGCCCATGGCTATAGATACTCTTAGCACTTGAGCCCTTGCAACTAAGACTATGCTATTTCTAATCTCTCAAAGAATGCATGCAGATCAAAACAATAATTGGGAACTGCAACATAAAAATCTTGTAGCTGAACCTATTTGAATCCCTTCATCTCAACTATAATTTTCCCACAGACTTTTATCTTCCTTATGGAAATATAAAAGTATATGCATATGAGGTATAAATATATATATAAGCTACTTCTTAAAATAATACTCAAGTGTTGTTGAATGGGGCCTTCGAGTATACATGAAATTTCTTGATTTTGAGAAGATCCCAGTTGTAAATAAGCACATAAATATTGCTATTCAAAAAATAGATGTTGTTATAGTTATAGGAGTCGTAAGATTATCTCTTGGAATTTGTTTAAAAGAAAACTTAGGCAATAATCTGATAATCATTGTTCTAGAAAACATTTAGATGTTCAATTGCATAAGAATTATGAAGGGTATTTTTTTTTTCTTTTCGACTGCAGGAATCGGGTAGCACGACCCCCTATAAACTGCAGTGCGCTTGGTAAGTTTTTTAATGTGACCATCGGTGCTGGCGCGACACGCCCTCCAGTACCATGGGGGTGGGGGAGACTAGACCTCGTGACCAACCTCCTGCAACATGAAAGATTTAGCCAACCGAGCTAGGGTCCCAACCCCAAAGAATTATGAAGGGTATCCAATGCTATAGGATTATCACATATTTTACATGATTGGTATTTGTTACTGAGTTTATTTATTTCACTAACTATATGTTTAAGAGTTATTTCATCTATTTTCCTTGAAGACAGATAAAAATCTTTTCATTATATATATATATATATATATATATATATATATATCATAGTATAGTAAAATATTATTTTTGCCTTGAGCATAATTGATTTTCTTAGATAAGTGAATTGAAAATAATAATTTATAGAAAAGAAAAAGGTTATAATGTTTTAATTTGTTAGCTCTGGATAAGTGGTTAAGTAGTAGATTCTTCTAGATCAACTATGTATACGTCTAGTATTGTTATGCAAATGTTATATTCTACCTCTAACTTGCATTCACTATAGAATGGGATTTTTATCTAGTTGTTCATATTCAATCAAAGGTCATTAATGTGAAACCCACTAGAGTGGAAAGTTTAGTTCTTAATTTATTTATATGCTATCCATATAGTGGATTAATGATTAGTTAGAAGAGTGTTATTACACAAAAGTAATTTCAATGGCTTAAGCATGTATTCAACATAGATTTTATTTTATATATGTTAACCATAGATGTCATGGATTATCACTTATTTCGATATTATGTAGTTTTCTATTAATGCTTTATGAGTTGCAATTGTCTTCATGGTCATGTCCAATTGATTGTTTGTGTCTTGTTTAAATTGTTGTAATGCTTGAATAATTGCTCGCATTGTATAATTGTTTGATTGGTGAAATTAAGATGCTTTTGGTGTGATTTTGCAATTGTTACTGAATTGGGAGTCATTTGTGTAAATTGGTTAAGGTTGTCTTCTAGAGG
This sequence comes from Sequoia sempervirens, assembly GCA_007258455.2. NCBI lineage: Eukaryota > Viridiplantae > Streptophyta > Pinopsida > Cupressales > Cupressaceae > Sequoia > Sequoia sempervirens. The sequence goes on from VDFB02281492.1 coordinate 901,441,879, forward strand.
CTAGGGGGAATTTTCTACTTGATGGATTCTATGATTATTCATTTTGAGATGGTTTTTTATGTCTTGAATGAGTACACGAGGGTCATTAGCCTTGCACGGTTTATTCACCACTATGGTTGGTTTTTGTGTGCGAGAGGGTTCATGCCTCACTTTATGTGTACGTGCATATGGTATGTAATTTTTGTGCAAGATGGCTTTACCCTGTTTGTTGTGTTGGGTCTTCTAGTTGCTAGCAGGGGAAGTGGCTCTCAATGGGGGCCGACACACAAAGTGGCATCCAGGATAACCCATGCGATAATTTCTTGACTAAGTGATAACCTAATTAATAAACTAGGGGGGTTGGGTAGAATCTAACTCTAATTACTTGATAATTGGATGCCTCACCCATGCTTGTAGTGCTCATTCAAGCTAAGGATGTGTTGAGAAGGCCTGGTTGGAAAGATCAAATTTCTTGTCCTCACAAAAGGAAAGTTGGTTCTGCATGTGTCACCCTATGGGGCTGGCGTCTAGTGTGAGACTGTCAAGACAACCATAGATGAGGGTTGACGTCTAGTGAGAGACTGTCAGGACAACCCATTCCAGGACCATGCGATGACACTCTCCCCTATTGTAACCTAGCATTACCTTGGCTTGTGTTTCCCTTGTTGCTTGCGTGCCTCTAGAAGCGGTGCCACTGTTATGTGATGTTACATTGTCCTTTGTATGTTTGAGTCCTGAATCATCTTGTTATGTGGTGCAAGGGCACCAAAATAACTCATGTAAATATGGTCAATTGATAGAGTTTAGGGTGTTTGGAATCTTTTTTCATCTAATAAGGTCATAATATACCATTTCTAATTTTTTAATTCATCTAGGGGCAGTTTGTGTTAAGGTTGTCATATTTTGCAAATATGGTTAAAAGTTGCATTACAACATTGTATTTGGTGTCATATTTGGAAGTCCAACGGTCAGGGGTATTCAAAAGGTAGTTGCAGCCATTGGTTGTTGTGGGAAAGCATTTAAATATTATTGTATTTACCTCGAGGAAGAGGTTGGAGAGTCGGTTTTGAAGCTAAAACAACAAAAGTTCCCTATTCATCTTTGAAAATTTTGTGTTTTTCTGGTAATTTGTTGTTACAGGTTATTATGTGAGTCCGTAAAGGAGAATATTGGTTAAAAATACATTGAATGTGATGGAGGCATGAATTAACCTCATCTTGGTTGTGATTTTTTTGGATTTCATTGAATTTGAAGCAACTTATAAGCCTTTTTTCTAAAAACGCCTAGTAAAACCCTGTTTGAGGCTTTGATAGTGTAAAAATGGAGAATTAGGCCATTCCACCTAGTGAAACTTGTAATAACTTGGTGGAATTGCATAATTAGATGTAGGATGTTATTTCATGTGGGTTCTAAGAGCAGTGAAGGTAGTTTGAAGGGTTTTGTATGATGCCCTAGTTGTTATTTCATTGATTTTTGGCCTAGTTTGGTGGCTAAAGGTTAGGATTGGTTGGGAAACTCTTGGGAAATGCTTTGTGAAGGTTGGGAAAGCATGTTTAGACCTAGTTGGATGAGTTTTTAGAATTGGTTTGCAAAGAGGGGACTTGGAAAACATAGTTTTAATAAACCCTCATTATACAAGCATGAATTTGCCTAAAACAAGGGTTTGGTGATTTGATGAACTAGTAGTTATTTCTCTTGATAGTAATTGTTGATTCAGAGCTTCTAAAACCTTATTGAGGCTTTGCAATAGATATTTGTGTCTGGAAGAAGGTTTAGGTTGGTGTTGCTTTGCAAAATAGGGCTAATTGTAGCCATTTCTAGTGTAACAGTCCTTTTTAAGAGGTGATGGTCTGAAACAAGCATATGCACAAAGGAGATATGTTGAAGAAAACCATAATGGGTGTCTAAAATGCCAATCTTCATGTGGTTTTGAGTTTTATTTTAAAAGATATGCACAATTTTCTCTGTTTGGTATGCTACTAGGGATTAAGAGTGAATTGGTGATTTGAATACCAAAGTTGGAGTTTTATGATTAAAACATTATTTGAATATGATTCAATTGTAATTGTTTGAAGTTTTGCCTCCCTGCTCTACATCTTTATGTCATTTAATAGTCTTCTTGTCTGCATATTGTTGTGGTGGGACCTTATTGCTATCTCCTAGTACGAGGGGTGGACCCTTGGGTTCCACATGGTCGGGTGGATTGTGCTTATTCATCCATTGGGTTTCCTTGTTGTTGATCATTCGTATGGCAGCTACTCTTGGTGATGTGGACTCCTGCACTTGTTCTAGTTTGTGTGGACTATCTTTCATGTACTTGTATTGTACTATAAATCAATTGTATCATGCATTGTACTCAAATGTATATTCTTCCATATTGATCTCGGGGAAGGACTATTTTTTTTAATCAAAAGGCTAATGCCTATATATATTTATATTGATATAAAAGAGGAATTACATTAACATTTGTCATCATACTATAGTCCATTTCTAGTTGTAATCTATGCAACTACAGACCCATATTATCAACCACATAACTTTATACCCATCCCTAATACAGATCTAAATTACTAGACATATATTGTATTTACTTTTTTATATACAAAGCTTGTTGCTCTTTTATCAAACAAATTCTCGAATTGGTGTTGTTCATCATTACCTTCCATCTTCTTATCAAAAAATCCTGAGCTAGCACATTCCTTCTTCATGCATGATTCATTTTCATTTGTCTCTTTTCATCTTCAAGCAAAAAACCTTTACTCATCATTTTTTTCAAAAAAAATTTCACCATCGTGCACCTTATTCCTCCATCATAACAAGGTTTTCATTTTCTCCTTGCTCTTCAACCATAATGTCATCTTCTGGATGAATTTTAGGGCTAACATTAAGGTTAAACCCTCGGCCTCTAGGCATAACTTCCTTCTAACCTTATTCTTCCACAACCACTTGAGTATTCTGAGCGTCAGACTGGATATGGATACTATTCTCATCTTGCAACACAAACATTTGGGGTGGCAAAGGGGGATCATGAACATGACCCAAGAGCACCATGATAGCTTGCACAATGACTTATTTTTTCTATTAAGTCATCATTAAACTCAACTACATACCTTTGAAGAACATTCAACATGAGACTATAATTTCGTTGAGAGAGCGATTTGTTAATTGCTACAAACAACTTTGTAAATGATATTCGATACAATAAAAAGTGCCTAGGAAACCGGCCTCCAACATAACCCTTTCCCTTCCATAGATCATACCTTTGATAGGCTTTGGAGAAAACACAGCTTGGAAAAAAGTCCTCAGTCACAACTTTATGAATTATCATTTCCACAAGCCTTACATCCTAAAGCAAGTCCAAAAGATTTGATATGAACACAAAAAGAAATTGAGATGGATATATTACTCACTTTGCTTCTGGCTCCAGGATTTCTTCGCTAATTACCCTTTTAATATGCTTGATAAATGTTGCATGTTGACCTTTGAAAACTAATTGAAGCTCAACATCACCTATTTCCTCTGAGATCGGTAGCTCCCATTTGTTGACAAGAATGTAGACTCTGTAGTTTCATGGGTAGAACTCCATTTGCCTCCTACACTTTGCACATAATAGTTTTGGAATTGTAACCTCTCCACTACTGGATGAATTTTATGAATTCATAAACACTATTCTCCCAGCCCTCCGCACAAACAAGTTGTTTGTTGTAAAAATGTGCAACAATCCCTAAATTTAAATACCCATCCCTAATACCCATATTCAACAAGGCCTATATAACATGTACTTTGATATGAATGGAATTATTATATTGCACTCCTCTTTGGATATCCAGGGAATTATTACATGTCAAGTTCTTCTTTGGATAGCCACTAACTAGAATAAAGCCACATCTTGTAATGTGTAACATCTACATAGACTTTCTCTAAATTTAGACATGCCTCTTTTATAGATACAAGACATTTCATAGAAGATGGTACATTGTATGATTAAACCACACTCCCAGCTCGTACATTTGAAAACAATGTGAGAATTCATAATTTTTGACACCTGCAGCCTACACAAGACACAAAATATTAGTTGAAACGAAGGTCGAATCTTACAACATGAGGATTTTCTCATAGTTTATGACTGCCATTAGATTCTTCAAAGGCATATTCTGTACGCCTTAATTTGTTCCCTGAAAGATGCCTTGCAAGCTTTAGCTCCACTCAATTCACCTGAAATCCATCTTGATGACAAAGACTTCACACAAAATAACCATTAAAGGAAGTGGTACCTCGACATACAACTATCTCCCACATATTAACAAATTATGACATAGCTGATTCCCATGTTGTAGATAGCTGATGTCATGTATGCTAACTCAAGCTTTAACACAAGTGATTTGGGTTTATGCAAAATTATTATAATCTACCTTTATTGTATGACATGTGTTAATTTAACACTATAGTTGTTCTTCTTAGCATCCCATCTGTCTACACTTTGCCACTTGTCAATTACTTTTCAAGTAGGAATGAATTGCTTCGCTTGAAAAATTATTTTGGCTATTCGAAATTTGTTATGTCTCTACACATCTATTTTCCCTAAAACATCACTGCTATTTATACTTTTTCCATTTGGCAATTGCTACTCAAATATGTTGCATTACTTTGACCTGCAAAGAAGAGCCTTAGTCAACTGCTTTATTACACATCACAAATGATGTGATTTGCTTACAAAAATGCACTTTACATTCAAAAAATTGAACCTTTGACATGTGTAACTCCTCACACCAATTTGTACTTGAAGTCTCGACACCTTTCACTATTTCCTCTTTTCTTGTCACCCAAAATTCCATCTAGGCTCAATGTGATTTTGTCAGTATTTTTGCCACTTGGCAATTGATGCTCAAATAAGTTGCATTGCATTTATCTGAAGAGAAGCTTTAAGTGTAAGGAAAGAAGAAAAAATCATGTATTCAAATTACAAATTCCATAAGTAAACATGTATCTTGTAACCAAATCTGAAGGAAACTATCTCCAACTTGATCCTGATTTTTGCCTCAAAAGTTTTCTCAAGAGCATTGCAAAATCCATTATGAATACTCTTGTGTTACAGTGAAAACAAACCATACCAAAATGCAAATTGAGCTCAAATAATATACCTTTAACATGTGTAATACCCCACATGAAACTGAACTTGAAGTCTTGACTCCTTTCCTTGTTTCCTCTGCCACCCAAACACTAGCTAGGCTCATTGTGATTCCCCTACAATTCTCCTTCATTTCTTATGATATTACATAGATTTTTATTTGTGTTTTTGCAATCTATTACATGTATTATTATTTCTTCCCCTTGTTCTGATCCCAGGTTTGCCAAAAAATCTGCCAGTCTGTTACCTTCTCCATATATATGAAAAATTTGATACATGCTAATTTTGTCAAGTAAAGCCCATACTTGCTTCAGAATATATTGAAGATGCCAATTGAGAATTTTCTATTCTTTACATGCATTCAATATTATTAAAGAGTCTCCTTCAATCTGTAAATTAGCAATTTTTAACATTCGTGCCATTTTTAATCCATACAAAATTGCATTGGCTTCATCTACATTGTTCGTGACATTTGAGAGCTTGATTGATTTTTCCATTAAAACTATGCCCTTATGATCTCTAATGACCACCCCTGCACCAGCTGCACCTGGGTTGCCTCTACTAGATCCATTAAAATTTAACTTATACCAACCTTGAGGTGGAGGTTTCCAAATTACCTTTGTCCAATCAACCTTAGTCTGAGGCAGTTGGAGTTTGCTTCCTTTGAATGAAAAATAAAATTGAGGGCCACTTATGAAGTAATGTTGAGTCCCAATCTGTAAATGCAACATCTACTCTTTTTGTCCTATACACATAACTGTTGACTACCTCAGATATAGAATTTTCTAACCCAATCAATAGGTTTTCAACAATGTACATTTCTCTTTCCTGAATATACATTTATTTATGGCCCACCAAATTTCCCACACAACCATTGCTAGAATAATTCTCCAAATGCAAGCAAAAAAAGAATTGTTAAATAAACATGGCCAACTTGAGAAAGTATCCCACAATTTGTTAGATAAAGGTGTACACTAGTTCAATTTCCTCTGAACAAAGGACCAACATGCTTGAGTAACCTCACACTTCACAAAGAGATGATTTATATCTTCAAAATGCTTCTCACATAAAATACATTGAAATGGATTTGCAATTCCTAATTGGATAATTTATCACTTGTTAGAATCTTGTTCTTAATTGCAAGCCATGCAAAACAACCAGCTTTAGGTAAAACCATAGAATTCCAACAAAATGTGTAAGCCCTTTGACATCCAATTTGCATATCATTTTGTGAAATTGCTTTATAACCATCTCTGACTGAATATTGACTTGATTTACAAAATGCACATATTAACTTTTCATTTTCATTTGATAGGTACACTAATCTTTTATCCAAGATTTACTTTAACAACCCTTTATGTGCTTGTGAAATATTGCAACTTGACAAATCTTTCCAAATAACCCTGTGAGCTGATATATCAATCTGTTCAATATAATCTTTAACCTTGTCACCTCATAGGCAAGTTAATATGCTTTCAGTATGTTGAAAATCATGAAAAGAACTGATTGGTAGGAGATCATTCCAGGAATCTTTCTAGAATAAGGCTTCCTCACCATTATTAACTTCCCAAGTTAGATGTGACACTATATATTTAATACATGAAATTAGAAAATTCCACATTTGCGAGCCTGAAGGAGGATTTAACATAGTGAGAATTCTAGAAGGATTAAGGTTATCTAGGTATTTTGCTTGCATGACCTTGCACCATTTCTTATTTGGTTGCGTGTACATATGCCAAACTAATTTAGCACCCAATGAGAGATTCCTTGATGCAATATTGTGTAGACCTGCTCTTCCTTGTAACTTATCCATACAAATCTTTTCTAATGATATTAAAGGAACCTTCTTTGTATTATCTATATTTCCAAACCATAAGAAATTTTGAATCAGTTTTTCAATTTGTGCCACAATTGATTTGGGAGCTTTTAGGACAGACATAAAATAATTAGAAATTGAGGATAAGACTGACTTTGCCATTAAAATTCTGCCTGACAAAGACAACCATCTTCCTTTCCAAGAATTGATTTTTTCTTGAATATTCTGAATTATTTTATGCCAATAAGAAACTTTATTTTGCTTAATAAAGAAAGGAATTCCCAAATACTTACTAGGTAAATTTGCTTCTTGAAAACCAAGAATCTTTACAATATGTCTTGAAACTAATGCCTTTGTGTTGAAAAGATAAATCTTAGATTTACTTTCATTTAGTTTTTGGCCAAAAGCTTGAGTGTACATATCTAACACAACTTTGACTTGCTTTGCTTCCCCTAATGTTGCTTTTCCAAAAAGCAAAGTATCATCAACAAATAAAGAGTGCGTGATAGCAATGTTTGTACTTGGAATGACTATACCCTACATCAAACCTTGATCATAACATTTGGAAACATCTCTACTCAATGCCTCTGCAAGAATAATGAATAAAAAAGGCGAAAGAGGATCTCCTTGTCGAACACCTTGTGTGGAACTAAAAAACTGACTAGTGAACCATTTATAATCATAAAAAACTTAGTAGTAGATAGACAAGAAAGCACCCATTTGCACCATTTATGACTAAAACCAAATTTTCTCAAAACTTGAATGAGAAACTGCCAATTGACCCTATCATATGCTTTCAACATATCAAGTTTAACAATCATTGCTGAAAGCTTATTTGATGCAATAGAATGAAGTGCTTCATGTGCAACTAAAGCTCCTTCAACTGTCTCTCTCCCTGGCACAAATCCACCTTGCTCTTTAGAAATGATGCTAGAGATGAAAGGATGTAATCTTAAATACATAGCCTTAGTGAATATTTTGTAAATTGTATTACAAAGAGATATAGGCTTGAAATTAGAAAATGTTTTTGGAGAATCCATTTTTGACAAAATAGCAATATGCGTGACATTAAATTGCTTAAGCATTCCCCCTAACATTCTTGATTCCTCCATTTCTCTTAAAAGATCAATTGAAATGAAATCCCAACATTTTTGAAAAAATAAAGCAATAAAACCATTTGGCATTGGTGCTTTATCAGCTGATAAAGAAAAGACAACAACCTTTACTTCCTCTAATGTGAAAGGAGATAAGAGTTTATCATTATCTTCTTGCCGAATCAATTCGGGAATTGATTCCAAAAGATTTGCCCTAACTCTTTCAGAATTTGAAGAAGAAGCTTGGTTATTTGAAAGCAATTGAGAAAAAAAATTAATCCCTTCTTTCTGGATATCAACTTCCTTGGAAAGTAACACGCCTGTTTCATTATCATGTATGGAGAAAATTGAATTTTTAACACACTTAATTTGAGCTGATATATGATTTTTTTTGTGTTTCTATCACCATCCTTAAGCCAAAGCTCCCTAGATTTCTGACGCCAATAAACTTCTTCCTTCAATAATAATTCACACCATTCTCCTTGCAATTTTTTTTTTTTTCAAAAACTTCATTATCCATACCTTGAGAAATTATTTTTTCATTTACTTCTAATAGCTAGACTTATAAACCAAATCCTTATGCACAAAAATGTTTTTGAACACTGAAAGATTCCATTCTTTAAAATTTGTAGCTTCATATATTCTAACTTCTTATAGAACTGAAACATTCTTGAACCTTTAACAAAGGGTGTTGATAGCCACCATTGATTGAGCAAATGAAGAAAGTATGGATGATGAAACCACATAGATTCAAATTTAAATGAGGATTTACGCTTTGATTGTAATGCATTTTGAGCAATATTCAGAGAAATGGAAAAATGATCTGATGCATTGAATGTTAGAATCTCAGAAGACAAGACAAAATCAACAACCAACCAATTTGGAGACACAAGAAACCCATCTAATCTTTTTGCTATTTGGAGAAAATCTTTTTGTCTATTTGTCCATGTGAACTTCCCATTTTGTGGCATTATATCTACTAATGCATTATCTTTTATGAAATTTTGGAAGTCTTTCATTACTACTGATGGTGGACATATACCACCATGTTTTTCAACTAGAGAAGAATTTGCATTAAAATCACTTGCAATGATAATTTTTTCTTGAACCAAGTGATCCATGATTTGCTTTAATTTGTCCCATAGATGTTTCTTAGCAGCAATACTTGTTGGACCATAAACATTAATTAACCAAAAAGAAAGGTCATAATGTTTAATTATCATAAGCTGCCAATTGTTGTCATTTGACACATTGTCAATGAAGACGGTTTTAGCATTCCATAAAGTTAAAAGTCCTCCTGAAGTGCCTTACACTGGGAAATGAACGAGTTGCCATTTAGACCATTTTTACACATACTATCAAAAGTTTCAATAGAATTTTTTGTTTCTTGAAGAATAACCACATCTACTCCACAAGTATCCAATTGATGCTTGATTTGAGCTCTCTTATTAGAGGCATTAATGCCTTTGATATTCCAAGAGATTATATGCATTACACCTTGGGAGAGCAACATGCTCTCTTTGGTCTTTTTTGTTTGTCAAACCCAACTAATGTATCCTTCAAAGTAGACTGTGTACCAGCCTCAATTTCCTCTTGTAATTTAGTAGCCAACTATTTTCTACCCCTTTTTATAGGAGTCTTTTTGTTAGCAGCACGTGACAGAGGAGTCTCCAATATGGATAAAGTTTGAGGAATTTCAAAAATTTCTTCCTCACTTTGGTTAGCTGTAGGTGACAAAGGAGACTACAATATGGATAAAGTTTGTGGGATTTCAAAAATTCCTTCCTCTCCCAACACTTCTGATGAAATTTCATCAATCATTTGATTTGCAACTAACGATAGTGATTTAGTAACAAAACTTTCCATATCCCCATTAGAATATGAATGGTCAATTCTATTATCACTTAAAACCTCACAGAGAGCCCTTGGCCTTAAGGTTTGACTATCCATTTTAAGTTGAATGGGCATATCATTATTCTCACAAGCAGCCCCAGAATCCCCAAAAATAATTAGCCTTGCTATATGATGAATTTCTTGCATTGTGACATAGTGCAAGTAAGGTGAATAGAGATATAACGAACTATGAAAATCACTTAGACCAAGTTGATATGTGCTCAACCATTCTTTTGAGAAAGTAACAATAACTACATGATTTTTCATAAGAGGAAGATTAGAGAAAAAAATAGAATCATCAGAACCTTTGCTAGAAATTGACTGAACAAAATTACCATGATTTTTTAAGCCAAGATCCATATGCTTTGAAAAAAATAGTTTATGCACTTTCTATTTTAAATTATCCATTGTATTCAGAGAACCTCTAGCTAAAGTTGTAGACTGATGATCTTTTAGCGACGAGACTGAACCTTGAACCATACCATCATTATTACAAGAAGTACACTTAACAACCAAAGGAAAATATTTTTCAATTTCTATTGGTGCAGAGTATTTAGGAGCCAAGTCCATATCTGTACATGATACTTCTTTTGAATCCCCACCATTAACCTCTTTGAAAGAAACAAGTGATGCAATGGGAAATGACACTGAGAACAAATTTCCATTGGGTGTTCAATAACAACTGACTGTTTACAAACCCCATTCTTTGAATTTATTAACAACTGAAAAGGGAGGGTTTTAGAAACATCCAGAAGAACAAACACCCTTACTGGATGCAAAGGAATAGAAAAGAAATCTAATTCCTGATTGAGAAAAATTCCTAAATTATTTCCCATAATTAGATTTGTTTCTCTGTATTCCAAAGGGAGGCCAACTGAACCCAAAACGGAATAAACTTTACAACATTAAGGGAAGTGTTGAAATTTGGAGACCATGGAAGAGTGTAAAGACCATGTCCCTCACAAAACCAAGATTTGGTAGAGTGAACAAAATTCTTGGATTCCTTAGAATTAAAAATAACTACAAAAAACCCTTCTCTCTTATCAAGATAAAACACTTGAGAAGAACCCTCCCATTCATCAAAAATCCATTTTGTAAAAGATCTATTTCAGGAATGAAGTTCCAGAACTTACCAATAAGAACAAGGGTTTGCAGATCCTGAGTTTGAGGTTGCAACAATGCTTGTGGAAATGTAACAAAATATTTAGACTCCATATGTTGAGTAGGACCCCTAATCATAGGCTCTTTACGAACCCACTTTTTCTCTACCTTGCTTTGCACATTTTGCTTGAAGGAAAAACCGTTAGAATAGTGCCCAAGGCCAAAAGATGGTGTCTGATTGATCTTACTCCTTTTAGCATTCTTCAGCTGCAAATTGAGAATCCTATAACAATCTTTATGCTTCCTAGGTATATTATTTGGGAACGATGTAGGAGAACTAGCCTCAGGAGTACATAATCAAAATGAAACCATGAGCGCTCCAAATTTGGATTGAAGGAAACTCCAGGTTTGAGTGGGACATTGTTTGGAAAAGTTGTTGGAATATGCCGATTAGAAACCACCTCAACCCAAGAACGAGAGTATAAAGAACTATCACTAACATCAACTTCTGAGGCACAAATGTCAAAAGGAGGCTATGGTCCCCTATTCAATGATTTCTTGGATTGGGAGAAAGGCTGGGAGTCTGTATGAGCAGAAATCCAACACCCATTATGAAAAACGCTACCAAGAAAACAAAAAGAATGCTCAGAACCTTTAATCAAAGTAGGAAATCATTGCTTTGCCGAATTAAAAGAATTTGCTAAAGAAGCACGACCTGATCTGTTGATATTTGCACCATTGGAATGAGGAAATACTCTCCTTTGACCCTGATTTGCACCATGAAAGCTTGTGGAAATCACATAATAGTCATCAAATTTTGAAAAAGGACCGTTAGTGGCAAACGTAGAACTTCGATTCTTGCGGTCCCCCATTTCCAAAAATCTCTGTATTTAAATTAATTGTGAACTCTCTCTTATAATGGAAAATTTAAATGATGTTTATTGCATATGTTAGTTAATTGAATTGAATTTTGGATGTTGTTATATTGATGACAAGATATGGTTAATTCTTATTGGTAGATCATTGAAATGCGATGGACTAGGTGAACTTTATTTTGTTAGATGAAATTTGGTTTAATGAGATGGTTTACAATTCTTGTTAGTTTGGTTAATGGGATTCTAGTAGTGTAGTCATGGAACCTTAGAGGACTTAGGTGTAACTTACATGTTAGCTTATATTTTGCAATCTTCAGTATGTTGCACTTAGAAAAAAAAAAATTGCATCTTAGTTGTGTTGTCCTCTGGGGTTCTTTGGCGGGGCATTACAATATATTATAAAATACAAATCCTTCTTAAGAGTTATTAATTCATCTTATGCAAGTATTTATAACACTTTTATGACTAAAACAAGTTTAGAGTAATTATAATTGTACAAACACCAACCCAACTACCAAAGAGGCTCTTCCGTATTGTTTCACTACAATATTTGAAATCTTGATGTTTTTATATTGCAAAAGTTCATTAATAGTGTGTTAGGAAGCAATAGATATATTTACTTTAGTATAATAAATTATGCAGATACTAGTACCTTCTACATTAATTATACATGTAGTCTATTCAATAATAAAAACAATTAACAAAACCAAAAGAATTATTATAAGCACATTATCCTGTAGTCGTTCTCTCATCCAAGACATAAAACTTGTTGCAATTTCCTGCTCTGGAACCAAAAGTAAATTTTTTTTTGTATACAATTGTTATATAGTTCAATTTGAAAGGTACATGACACTTAGCTATATTATCAAGCAAGTATTTGTTGTTCAATAACAAAAATAAGTCCTTTATTTATCGATAAAATAGCTCTATACTTGGACAATGGCAAATAGCATAGATGCTGATACATATAGGCAACGAAAACAAACTCCTATTGATATTGATGATGCTTTAAATAGTGAGAACTTATTTAGATTAGAGTTCTTTAGTTATAATTTAGGGGATTGTCTATTTGATAGTTTTGAAGTATTATTGCATTTTTAATTCAGGTCAATACAATTGTGAAATAGTTTAATTGATTAATTCTTGCAATGCCAAGCTCAATAATGATTTAAGGATGCTTCAAAAGCAATTGCTTCAGAATTACATCTAGATATGTTGAACACGATGCATGGTATAAATGATCTAAATACATATTTCACTAGAATGCATTTATCTGCATTTAGTATCTTGTCCTTTGAACATCAAGGGCTCTGCGGTAATATATTCTATATACGGTGGTTATCGAAATGGTTGAATATATCTATTGAATTGTAGTCAATGACTAAAAAAGTCAAATAATTGCATTTTAATAAATATGTGATACATGGAGATATTCTATTTTGTTTCATGACAACAATCCTTTGTCTGGACATTTTGAACCTCTTATTAGAAAAAAAAAAATTGCTATAGAACCGAGCCAATGATAAGACACTACCTTTCGCCAACTTCTACTGACCTAGAAAATGTATGGCCAAACATTTTATATAAAATGCAAAATAGAGGTTTAACAATATCATGAATTTTCATCTACAACTATGGTGAAAACATTTTCAATTCAGTTTCTTATCTACTCCGATACCAATTCGATGCCCAATCAGTCAGGCTTTAAAGTGCAGTCTTTTAGCAATACCGTGAAAGGTAATCATCATCACGTCGAATATTTTTTAGTAAATTATCTCAAGCATTATAGTAATGATAGAAACAATCCTTGATATCGGAAATAAAAAAGAATACATCATAAAATTGGTAATGCCTTACTCCAAAGGCAAAAGAGAAGGCAATGTCTTCTATCTACAGTGGTTAGCAATAATATTCAAAGTACAAATACAGATCTAATTGTCTGAAACTAAGCAAATCAAAGAAAACTATTCATCAGGAACAAATGCAAAAAAAAAACATTTAACATAATCACATATGAAACAAATACAAGTCATGTGTACTACGAACCATTGCTAACTATCAATATTATTAATGATCTTCAAATCAATTTGGAAAATACTGGTTCCACAGTTAGGAAACCTGAAAGAGGTACATAAAACAAACCAAACATTAAAAAATTAGCACGTGAAATAGGTTCTAGCACTAATAAAAGTAGCAATCATGAAGCACAAAATTCTATTCTAGTTCAAGAATAAACACAATACGTAGGGAAAAATAATATTAGAAATGAATATGTAAAAACTCTGGCCAAAAGATTAAAAAACGTTCAAGAAAATGACCAGATAGTCTTAGAGACACCAGCTATAGAGACATATTATGTGGCCACCGGAAAAACAATTACCAATTTCTAATAAAAGTCCTTATGTATGAAAACTACGAACAAAAAGAGCATATCACTACTCGATATGAAAAAAATATTGCATCAAACTTAACCTCAAAGCAAGGCAATACAAAAGTACCTGAACAAAATTCAGGGCACTCTGCAACATTAGTGTGTTAATTGTCAACAACTAAATTTCAGCTCTTACAATTTAATCATTGGTAAAAGTAGTAAAACACACCTTTAGAACTTCATAATTGTTTGAATACCAATCCTAATTTTTCCTAGATGGTGCTGCTTAATAGTGTTGCATTGCCAATCCCTGCAAATAAAAAAATAAATGGATAAGAAATACAAAATCATGAAATAACCATGATAGTAGACCTTGAGAAGAGTCTTAACAATAGACAAGAGGTGAACTTCAATGTTACTAAGGAATGACATGATTATTATTAGTTTAAAAAGTTTCCAACTAATTATGCTTTAAGTTTTCAATGCAAGAAAAGTTGTGGTCATGCCATATTCTATTAGGTGAAGCACAAAGGATTAAAATTTAGAACAAAATTTCAACAAGAAGTAACTTAGAGATTTGTTTAAAGGTAGCCACTGTTATAAGAAACAAAGCAATCCACTCCTCGAGAAGGAAACTGATAATAAAAAAGAAATTAGCTTAGATAAAGCAACCTATCAGTAATATCTTTAAGTTTTATTAATTTTGATTATTTATTCTAAGATTGTGAGATTCAACCTTCAAAAGCTAACCCATGATTGTCTAGGATGCCTAAGTTCAAATCTTGCAATAAAGTAATTCTCTTTGGGAAGCATGCACATGTTATGAAAGGCAAGGCAATCATAATAACAAGGTAACTACCAATAATTGCACTAGGAATCACCCTAACCTTGTTCACCATAAGAGCCTAATAGTTTCATCTATACATGCCCAATAAGAGGGTTTTCCCTACCAAATTTGTTGTCCTATGGGTATTCCTAAATGAGATACTAATTGGTCCATGTTTCCCAGTCACAAGTTGAAACTAACTACAATCTAGAATATGCGGTTTGAAAGAGCCAACACAAAAATTATTTCCTTAAGCAATGAAATTGCACATAGGTAGCTAAATCTACTTGAAAAATGGAGTCGACAGATCTTGCTGAGCATTTTAGACATAATCTTAGTTTGAAATGTTTAATTTGACATAAAAATTGTTCCAATACTTTGGAAGCATAGATAAACCATGTTATCATCTTTGTTATTACCATCCAATACAATCCATTGGAATATCTTACTCTGTTGTATGTAAGGAATCCCATAGGCACTTTTGTGTCTATCAAAAAAATATAGGTATTTTTTGGGTAATTTAAACACAAAATCCCATGTCATTGAGAAAAAGCTTATAGCTTGTGTTTTCTTTTTTAAATTTCACGAGAGGAAACAATTTAAACCCTTAACACCATTGAAACTTAATAGATCATTATTTTCTTAATCTTTTGAAAATAAAAACAAATTAAAGTTCAAGTTCAATGGGTAGAAAAAATACCTAAATATTTGTCAAAGGAAATGAACTAAATTGAAATATCATAGGGGCTTTCATGCGCTAATTGCTATAACTAGAGAAGTAAGGGAGCACTAAAGGGTGACTAGGTTTAGATCACCAAGACACATGAAATGTGTTGAAAAAGATAAACCATTGCATCCAACTATGGATGACGAAATTTCCCAAATAGCAGTGAAAGAAAAATGATCACTGTATAAAACTAAAAGAAAGAAAAAAGGAGTTGATGTAGAAACTTGCTTGTGCAACCTCTAAGCCCTTATTCCAAATAATCTCCCCTAATGTATTGAAGAAGTAGAACTTCCTTCATCCCCACTACGAGGAGGATACCTTTTAATGCCAACCCCCCAGATAAATCCCACTATGAACAACAATTAAAAATAGAACCTCAACATAATGAAGAATCCCGTGAAATGATGAGGAAAACATACATAAAGAACCTTTTTCTACCTATTGAGTTGTTGAAAATGGCCTATGACAGTCCTTCTATAGACTTCCTATTATTTGTCTTTTTCCTACTTACAAATATGGATGATGTGATTCTTGTAAGCTGAGTTGAGGAGTTGAAATCAAGACCTCTTTTTCATGTTTTTTTTTAAAACAAGAAAATAAAAATATTTTAAGAATTGTCTTTAATTTGATGAAGATATTGTTCATAATCAACAAGCACTAGTTAACAATGTTCATCACTTGGTCACGAGACTGTGGTGTAATGTTTGTGGTGAAAAAATCTCTTAAAAAATCTACCAAACCCTCACTTATAGCTCAAAAAAATCACGCACAAAAATTATGATTTTTAGTTGCACATTTTTAAAACTTTCTATATTTAAAACTCCATGATTGGCAACCCAAATGATAGAAAACTCAAAGAGCAATAGTGAATAAGAAAAATAAAAAAGATGTTAATCTATGTGATGAAAAAATATCTATGAAAATGATGAAAAAAACTATTCTCCAATTCATTTATGGCAAGAAAATAGGCCATGTGTCACTCATTTTACTCTTATTATAAGTTTTTGTGCTTTCTCTTACTTAATAATATAATATATTGTCCAATGAAAATCTAGAGAAATTATTTATTTTACTATTGTGTGTAACAAATGATTAGTTTGGACCATTAAAATATTAAAAAGTTGAAGAAAAAGAAAAATGAGAGAAATTTTAATGTATTTGATCGATTTGAAGTAGAGAATTTTAATCACTAATTAAAGACTTCCTCCTTCGCTGTAGTTCCATGACAAGAACTAATAATAATATAATAGTAAGAATAATTTAATAATAAGAATAGTGTTGTAGACACCTAAAAATGGTTATTGCGTTTTCATCTTATCATTTCATTATTATTCTTATTGTTTCTTCTATCTATATTATTGAATCAAGCTAACATTTTCCTCTTTTCATCCATAATAATTACATAATTTTAATTATTTAATCATCTTAATCTTTTTCTCGTATCTATATCAATTAAATAATTTTTTATTTAACTAATTCATCACTTATTATTTTCCCTTCAACATTAATTAAAAATAAATTCAAACTATCTTTGGTCCTTTATAATAAATTAAAAATTTTCTTCTAAAATAAAAAAATATTTATTTATTTATTTCTCCAAGCTATCATTTAAATTAAATAAATTTTATTTATTTAATTCTCTCTTTCTTCAAAATTCAAAATTTGGGTCTTATCCGATCTTGAATTTTCTTATCCATTGATCTTGCAAATCAATCTCCATCATTGATCAAATATCAAGTGAAGCATATAAATATGAAGCTTTCATTTAATTCAAACCCCCTAACACTTTTATTGTCAAGATCTCCTTAGCCATTTTATGATCAATATCTCTCTAACACTTTTATTATCAAGCATTCAAGCATTCTGTTAATTCCAAATAATAGCTTGTTTTTGTTAGTTTTGTGCAGACTTTAAGATAATTTTAAACACACTTTCTAAATAATATTCCATATCATATTATCCCTTTTGTATTCATTATGCAAACTAAACCCGAAAACACGGTGATGGAATTATGGTTTAATATTTTAACATTAAATGGTTTATATGAATATGTGCATGGAAATGTTGATGGAATGCCATGTTTAATTATGATGGTTATCTTTGTGTACATGTTTTGTGAAACTAACTTGTTTGCAACTAAAGGAGGAACCATGATACACAACATTTGCAGAATGAACTCGTAGCAAAAGGGGCGTTGAACGTCGAAATAGGGGAAGTTGCAGAAATGGTTGAACGGTTGAAGGCACTTAATGAAGATAAAACACGTGTTATTACAATCAGTTAATAAATGTTGAAGAAGGGGTCTTTCTTACATGGGACTTTGACATATGGGCATATGGTTGCATATATTTTGTTTTCACGGAGTTATAGTTTCAATAGGATTCTCCTTCTTTTTCAGTTATAGGTTGAATAATTCCAAGTCTTAATTCTACGTTCTAAATATATGGAAGTGGAATTAATGATTTCGGTTAAGTTGTTGCTTTCAACAAAGACTCCCTCAATTTGTATATAATTGTTGGTTGAGTTTGTAGTTTAGTTAGTTGTTTTTTTTCGTAGTTTTATGCTATCTGTTACTCTCATTTTGAAACATAAATCTTCAGAATGATTGAGTACGATTTGTGCAAGAATATTTTGTAATCTTTCGTATTATGCAATAAATGGAGATGAATTCATGAAATGCATAAAATATAGTAGTTAGATTGAGCTCAGTTAAAGTGGGAACAATTACTTAAGCATGCCACTCAAAGTATTGTTCCTCACTTCAACTTTCTTTTAGTTATTTATTTTCTGTTAGTAGTTGTTATTAGTTTATTACTATTCATAAATCATATGCAAGTTAAATGGGATTTCATTTCTTGTTTATTATGAATGAATGCTTAAGAACATGCATGTAACAATCATTGGTAATACTCCAAAGGATATTTCAGTTGAGTTACTAGTTTTTATTAAGTTTTTAGTTAATACAACTTTATTTTATTGGCAGTAATTCAGTCACAACCTTTGTTGTAGGCACATGTAGCAACTAGTTTCAGTTTACATTTTTACTGTTTTACAGTTTTGTGCATTTCTAGCAATTAGAATGACTTTAGTAGGATAGTCTATGTAGTTTAAGTCCATGAAGGCATATATAATGTTGCATCATCATAAGCTTACACACCTTGGTTGATGATTTAATATAGTCTTAAGCAGTGTTAAGTGGACTATTTAGTTAGTTAATGTAAGATGAGGATTGTCAAGGTGGGTCAATTATGCTTGATCCATCAATCTACCAAACAAGATCATTCAAATTGAAAAGTTAAACTAAGCATTTATTGAAACTAAAAGTTACAAACTATGAAAACAGTTAAATTCCTACTCTAACCCATTTGAAGCTTATCCTATTTTAGAATTGGTGTCGTGTTGATGTGGAACAACGACCCTTTCCCAATCCCGTGATTAGTGAGCCTATTTCAATCGATTCTATGGAAGATAATCAATAAAACCATTGTGATAAATGGATGAAAACTTGATTTATGCTAAATTAAACATGATGCAAGGTAAATTAACATGATTTTATGCTACAATTGATCTAACTATGCAATTGCTAAGCTAATCTAAGCTAATTCTAAACTAAAAAGGGAAACCCTAATTCATATACAAACTAAGATGGGTACATGGAAGCCATTAATGGATGCTTTAAGCTATTATGCAACTAAAATGGACTAAATTAAGCTAAAAGTGAGTAAATTGAGAGTATGGATGCAAGTGAATTCAACAACATGACTTTGCAATTGAAAGATGGATCTATTTGTCTCCAAATAGTGTTCTATTTATAGGAGAGCAAATGAGAAATGAAGGGTTGAGATCAAAAAGATTAATCAACGGTCCAAGATGAAGGAGATGAGAGGCATGGATCATGGATTCTTATCAATAGTTTAGAATGCATGATAGGATTTGAAAGGAAATAGAAAAGAGCAATGAAAGTACTAATAAAGAGAAATTGTTTGAAGGAAAGAGATTACCAAATAGATTGAAGTAGCCAAACCAAGCACCACCAAAGCAAGAGAGACGCAAGAATTTGTTAAGGGGAAAAAACAAGAAAAACCCCTAATATTATGAATGGAGGCAAAATTCCTAAAGAATAATACAAAGAGAGAGAGAGCTTCAGCCTTAGCTTGCTTGCTTGAATCTTGAAGAATGAGAGGAGAGGCACCTCAATAAGTAGAGGTGAGAAGAAGGAGTTAGAATGTAACTCCCAACTCAATGAATGCCACCATTCATCTATGTGTGTGCAAAGTGTCACCTCTTAAGGAGGTGGTTACAAATATTCCTTAATAAAGGAATTAAAAATAAGCCATTCTCACACATGTGTGAGATGACAAAAAAGACAAAAGACTTGTAGGGATTCCTTTGGAATATTCCTACAAGTTAATAAATAATTACAATTAAAAAATAACCTTTACCAAGTAAAGATTAATCTTCTAACAAGATTTAATCAAGGGCTCAAATTTGCTTCAAACAAACACACTTTGACCTACTCACACTGGTCAAAGGTGACTTGTTCAAAAGGTTAAAGGTTAAAACTTGTATTAGAAGTTAAGTGAAAATATCCCTTTTTC
Source organism: Sequoia sempervirens (assembly GCA_007258455.2). Taxonomy (NCBI): domain Eukaryota; kingdom Viridiplantae; phylum Streptophyta; class Pinopsida; order Cupressales; family Cupressaceae; genus Sequoia; species Sequoia sempervirens. The sequence goes on from VDFB02281492.1 coordinate 901,462,287, forward strand.
AAATGATGGAGGAACAAGAATATTCCTTGGAATATTCATTTGGTTGAGGATAAAAGGCATTTTGCAAATTAAAATAAATTCTTAATTGTGCAAAAAGGGGATAAGGAATATTCCATGGGAATATTCCCCTTTTAGAGGAAAGTTAGTTTAATTACTAATTAAACACGATTTAATCATGCAATTAACAAATTTAGAAGAATTAAAGTGTTTATTCATTAAATTAAATGATTTAATGAATGGGGGAGAGATGAAATGATATTTAATTAAATAAATTAGGGTTATTTATTTAAATTAGAAGATTTAGGTAATTAAATTAAATATTTTGATTTATTTAATTTAATGAGATGAAGTGTTAGCGTGAAGGGGGAGCGAATTAACCTGAATTGATGAATTAGGTTAATGGACGAAAATTATGCCATTAATTAAATTAGCTAGGTTAATTAAATTAATTAAGTGAAAAGAGGATGGGTTTAAAGAGGAAATGATGAACTAGTAAACCTATTTCGAGTGTATGATATCGTTTAGGACATTTTTTCAGTGTCTACATTTTTCCCCTCTTTGAAGCGAGGTACCTACTTCTTTGGTTCAAAGAATAATGCTCCTCGGATTAAAAATGTTGCTTAAATCAATTTTTTTTTCAGATGCCCCAGCGAAAGGATAAAGCTAATTCCCTGCCCCCTCGAGAAATCGGGCAAAATTTTTGAATTTGGGGTTGATTTCTCGATAAAGGTTAAAAGCTACCCCAAGGGTCCAGAAAGGCTTCGGGATGCAAGAATTATGCCAAAAATGGAATAAATGATGCAAAATTAGGTTCCGATTGGCAAAATTGGTGAAAATGATGATAAAACCTAGCTTGAAGGTGAAATTAGGGAAAAAAACCCTAATTTTCTAGCATAAATAAGCCAAGAAGGGCCACTTTCAATTCATTTGTGCATTCACACTTGAGAGATTCTTGCTATTTTGAGCTCTGACCCTTCGACGAAATGGCGCGACAAGAGCTTCCCAGGCACATCTTTGACCGAGTTCAAGAGTATCAGTGGCTTCCAGGTGCAGGACCACTAGTATGTAACTCCAAACTTGATTTGAAATTTCACTTTTTTGATGCATTTATTGCACTTTAAAGTTTAAGCTTTGGCGGCATCGCTATATAGTGACGCCCATTTTGCAATTAACGACACTCAAATGAATTATACCGACACATATGTATATGGCAACGCTATTCATGATTTCAAATTAAGGTTTCTAATTTTAGATTATGACACATGCTTATATAGCAACACACATGCCGATTTAGAAATTAGAGTTAGGGTTTTCCAAAGATTAAATTGTGACACTAGTGTATTTGGTGATGCATGTTGTGATTTGTAATTTTGAAATGCTTTTGGGTGTTGTAATTTAAAATTTAAATATAGTGATGCTATTGTGATTTTTGAACTGAAAATTTCAAATTGAGTCAAATTTCTTCAATTTTTGACATCATGCGCTTTGTGAGTGTAGGAGGTCATCCCACCATTGATGTCGTGCGAGCACAGGCCCACCGTGTTGGAGAGATTGGGAAATTTGTCAGCGTTACACCAGGAGCACCTAAGAGAGATCAACCTCTGGTATGTTGCATATGCGTCTGTCATCCAGACTCACTTAGTGATGATGATTGCTCTATGCGAGAGATGACACAACAAGACTTCATTGTTCCACCTTTTGATAGGCAAGGCGACGACAACCTTGGAGGATGTATGGCATATTTTACATTTTCCGATACATGGTGATCATGTGATCTACGACGTTGATGCTGAACTGGATCCTGTCACGAGATGATGGAGATGGAGGACATTGCTTTAGTTACATCATAGATCGACCTTGAGTTGTACAAAGGTCACATACCCACTTTCAGGTTGATCATCGCAACCATCATTTTAGGTTTGGTGGCTCCTGACAAATGTTGTAGAGGGTTTAGCCTAGGATGGGGCTTGATGTGGCACCAAATGCTCCACAAGAGAAATATTTTTGCATGGGGGCCCATGATACTGGCCTTACTGTATCATGACATGTACGAATTCATTTATTGTGATGGGAGAACCATTGGTGTAGGGGTGACTTTGCTTCATATTTTGGCGTGGGAGCATATTTCCGTGCTTCAACCTATTGTGCAGATGACAGACATGGAGCCAGATGATCCTATGATTTCGTAGTACAAAGGCGTGATTACATTGAGGCACACTGGACAGATTGGTCTCCCGTACTGGCAATGGGTTATTGATGATATGATAATTTTTTTATGGCACCCGTGGCTACAAATGCCACCATTGTATGATGATGTGTAATAATTGTACTTTTCTAGGCAAACCCGATATATGTAGGGTCATGGGCACACCATTATTGAGAGATATTTACCAAACAGGGTGGCTCGGTAGTTTGGGTCCGAGCCACATGACAGGTCAGATGATTCTTACAGGGCCATTTTTTCTAGGTCAGCTCGAGAGGTTCCCACATGGGGACCAACCATTCTAGTTCCCGAGGCAGTCAAGAGTTTCAGATAGTTAGTGACTCAACCTTGGGCTTATGATCAGGGTTAAGTGGTAGCACAGACTACGCTTACTTATGATGCTCGGTTCACACCCCCGCAAAGTTTGACAGATCCAATAGGTGCTCCTCTGTGAGGAAGACCCAGAGGTAGGGGAGCAAGCAAAGGATGGGGAAAAGGTAGCCAGGTTCATGGGGCTCCACCAGTTGGACATCAACCTCCGATTCAACAGCAAGTAGAGCCACCACCACCACTAGATGCCAGAGATGCACATATACAAGAACTGCATCGTAGATTGACTGGTGAGCAGGATCAAGCCCACAATCATATTTTTACTATTATTGCTGAGCAGGACCAAGAACGGTAGCAGGTTTTAGGCATCACAACTGAGAGAGATCATGTATTATAGCGGGTATAGGCTGTGACCGTAGAGAGGGACCAGGAGGTTTCCCGACACTAGCAAATTGAGGCTATGATGGTGGCCACACATGGCAGGACTGTTTCAACAAGATTATATAGAGAGGGCATGATAGAGGCTACATATTATAGGAATCATTACCACTAGATGTATCGCAAGCACTCAGACAACTTGATTTTTTGCAGCGTAGTGATGCACGACCGAGAGTTGAGGATTAGCCTGAGAGACAGGCCAGAGAGGGTAGCAGCCATCAGAGCTAGCTTTTATGTATAGACACTTTTTTTATTTTGTTGCCCCATTCTTTACCACAAATATACATTCATGGGATCCTTTTTGATAGCCTCATGGATATTGTACATATGATCGTTATACATACACTAATCCAGATTTTGTACCATGACATTCATTTTATATATATATATATATGATATAAATATAGATTCTATATGATGTGATGTGCCAACTTTATTTCATGCTTATGATGTATGGATGCATATGATATGAGATTATTATATTTGATCATGTATGGATGCACTTTACTTGTGCCTATGCGATATGTGATGATCATGATATGGATGGATGCAATGTTATGTTCTTTTTCAGTATCTTTTCACGATATGGAATGAATGATATGTGATGCAAATGTTATGGATGAAAAATGTGGATGCATTTATTTTTGTGTATTTTATATGCATTTTATGAGATGATCATGTATGCATATGGATGTATGAATGAAAATACTGATGATATGTAATGATTTAAGATGCTTAGAATAACAAATCTATATTATTCATCACAACTCAAATGATAATGCAGAATGTATGATGTGATATGTAATGATTATGCTGATGGATGTTTTATGATTATGCTATGATTATGAGATGCTTGTATGCTGATGGTTTGTGGATGTAGGGTGGATGCATTGATGATGTTTTTGTTGACTGTCATGATACCATGCTAGTGCAAAGAGAAGATAGAAGAATAAAGAATGAATGACCGTTGATTTCGATGATTACTTCAAAAGATCCAACAAGTCCATGATCCATCAAGACTTTATCAGAGATGGTGACAAGACATGCAAAATGAAGATGAAATGTAGGATGATGAGTTGCTCACACTTTGGGATGGGATTTTTCGTTGTTCCTTATTGTTTGATATAACACATAGATACGACGTACCTAGTGTAATGGACTTTGACTTGACAAACAGATAAGATAGTTATTGTTCACATCTTGACATACAAAAACCTTATTGGAATGCAAGTTAGAAGCTTAGAATATATTGGACCAAAGCATATGCAATAGTCAACAATATACCCTAAACGACCTTCCTACACACAACCAAGCAAGTATGCACCAAGATTATTTTACAAGAGTATCCACAAGCACAAAAAACAAAAGATAATGATCGATGCCCCATTCCTTTCTCTCTAAATTGTTTTTTGATAGACATCATCGAGAGGTCCTTGGAATGGGCCATTAAGATAAATCATAAGAAAAGATCAAAGACAAACAATTAGTGTTATCTATATCTCTTGCCTAATTTAAGTTTAGCTAAGGTGATGTCTGATACTGATGTCCATTGCAGGAAGGATACATCCTAGGACATGTTGATCAAATGGTTGTTTGATGTTAGGATGATGATGCTAAAATGAGTTGTTGATACAAACTTCATTGACGTATTTACCTATGATTTTGACAATTAGGTTCTCACTTTATGACTTGCTACACTTGTTTCTATTTGTTTTTCCAAAGGTTGAAGGTGATGACTAATTTATTATGGGTGAAAGTTTATTGCAAGTGAAAGCGAAATGGGATGGATGGGTTTTGGATTTTCTAGAATATTTCAATGTTTTTGGTATTTTGAAAATGTTTTAAGGTTGTTTTTGGTCTTTTCAAAATTTCATGTGGATGTTTTTGTTTTCTATTATTTGAGGTTGTTTAGGGTTTTTAAATTTTTTTTTAATGTTTTTGTGTTTTCAATTTTCAAATTTTTTTGTATTTTCTAGTTTTTTGAATGTTTTGGGGATTTTCCAATATTTGGATGTTTTTGTGTTTTCTGAGATATTTGGATGTTTTTGGATTTTCAAGAATTTTGATCAAGAAGCTAACCTAAAAGACCTATCCTAGGGGCCTCGAGGGCTAATCAAAGATAAGCCTTGCTTGTGTTATACATGCAGAGACCACGTAGTTCAACTAACATGACTTATTGACAAAGATGCAAATATGAACAATGATGGAAAAGTCAGTTTATTATGACATACTCCTAAAGGACTAACCTAGCGTGTCTCAAGGGCACATCAAATATGGCCTTTCCTACATTCAAGCTCAGAGACAACGTAGTTCAACAAGGGTGTGAATTTTTTGGATTTTCGATGTTCGACCTTTTTAGGGTTTTTGATGTTTTTTGGATGTTTTGGATTTTTCCTTTACAATTTTTTGAATGTTTTTGGATTTTAGCTGCACAGGATTTTGCAAATGATTTTGGATTTTCAAGATAAGATTTTATGAATGTTTTTGGGATTTTTGAGATAAGATTTTACGAATGTTTTTGGGATTTTCAAGATAAGATTTACGATGACCACAAGATATACAAGAACCTGATTATGATCCATAACCAATTTCCCCTAGCGTGATAGGTTAGATTACTTCAATATAGGCATGAAAAACTAACCTTTGGAATATGCCAAGTAGTACAAAAGGGATTGCAATACTTCACAATATGAAGCTATGATAAGGACATGGTCAGGTGATGGGTGAATAGGATCAATGATGCAATGGATGGAGGGTGATGCAAAGAGTGATAGGATAAAGAGTCAAAGAATGGAGGTGCTTTATTTACGCAAGGCTCCTATTTTCCAAGTTTTCACCAAGGTACTTACCCAAAGCACCATCGAAGTGGTTTTCACTGGAGGATGATTATTTCTCTTTACTTTTTTCAATCATTTTTCTCTTTTTTTTTGGATTTTGATCATTTTTTTATTTTTTGTATTTTCAGATTTATACCCTTCAAGACTAGGCATAATTTTTTTTGAGATGTAGACTATTAGTGGGATCTTGCAAGGGTTCACCTTCAGGTGTTGAAAATTGGTATGCTCCTAATCCATAGCTTGTTGTGATGACAAAAGGGCCCAACTAGTTAGTCTCAAACTTCCCTTTGTCGTATTGATCTGGAAAGTTCTTTTGATTCTGCTTTAAGACTAGATCCCCTACCTGAAATGACTGACATTTGATTCTCTTGTTATAGCTCCATTTCAGTTGGTTTTGATATACTTGCAAGTGATTGAGGGCTTCAAGATGATGCTCATCCAGGAATTCTAGCTCATTCATGAGAGACACTCTGTATTCTTCCTCACTGATCAGGTTTTGTAGTGACACTGGCAATGATGGGAGCTCAACCTCAATAGGTAGGATAGCTTTGAATCCATAGACTAGGGAGAAAGGGGTTGCACCTATAGGCGTGCAGATACTAGTTTGATAAGCCCAAAGAGTGAGATTTAGTTGTAGATGCCAGTTAGCTACTTCATTCCCTATTTTCTTCAAGATTTTTAGGATAGTTTTGTTCGTAGCCTTAGCTTGATCGTTACCTTGGGGATATTATGGGGTAGAGAAGCAGTGTTGAATGTTGAATCTTTGGCACAACTCTTTCACATCCTAATTTTTAAAAGGGGTTCCATTATTTGAGATGAGGGTTTATGGAACACCATAACGACAGATTAGGTAGTTCAGGATAATTTGGCTATCTACTTCCCCATTATATATGTCATAGGAATGGCTTCAACCCACTTAGTAAAGTACTCAGTGGTGGTTATGATAAACTTGTGTCTGTTGGATGAAGTTAGGGTTATTTTTCCTATGAGTTCAAGTCCCCACTGTGAAAAAGGCCATGGTGTGATCATGGGTTGCAACTCTTGAGTTGGGGCATGAATCAGATCTCCATGTTATTGACACTGGACACACTTCTGCACATACTGATGGGCTTCCTTTTCCATGGTTGGCCAATAGTACCTCATCCTCAATAGTTTCTTAGCTAATGTCATACCACTAGAATGGGACCCACATATGCCATTGTGTACTTTTGTTAAAGGAGTTAAGGCTTCCTCTTGGTTAATACATTGTAGTAATGTCCCTTTGATACTTCAGCGGTAAAGGGTATCACCTAGGATCATGAATCGAGATGCCTTCTTAACAAAGGTCTTTTTAAAGTTCGAGGTGATATCAAATGGGAGGGTTCCTCTACTAAGGTAGGTAAAGATGTCATGGTACCATGGGGATCCAGGACCAACAATGACACATGCGGATTCTGATTCAAGGATTTTGAAAGTTGGTACGAGAAGTTGTTCTACCAAGAATTCACATTGGAGGATGTTGTTTGACATGTCTAGTAGTGATCCAATTGTTGCCATGGCATCTGTTTCTCTATTATTTATGTGAGGAATTTGCTCAAAAGTTATGTCTATAAAAAGGTCTTTAAGATTCTCCACCATCTTCTTGTAAGGAGTTAGGTTTTTCATCCTTAGTTTGATAGTTGTTGTTGACTTGGTTGATAACCAGCTATGAGTCTCCATAGACTTTCATCCTTAGTTTGATAGTCGTTGTTGACTTGGTTGATAACCAGCTATGAGTCTCCATATAATTTCATATCTTGTATCTTCCACTAAAATGCTATCCTTAGATCCATGATTAGGGCTTCGTACTCAACAATATTGTTGGTACAAGGGAGTGATAGTCGGTAGGACTTTGGAATACAATCACCTTGAGGGATGATGAAGATAATTCCTGCTCCTGATTCATGTTGGGTGAATGATCCATAAAATTACATCTTCCACTAAGCTATGAGATTGATAAGGAACACTAATTCATCAGGGAACTCAGATATCAGAGAGATCTCAGCATAGATAGGTGCTTCTACTAGTTGGTCTATGATCACTTGTCCTTTGATCACCTTGCACTCTACATACTCCATGTTGAACTCTACTAAGATCATCACCCATTTAGCTATTTTTCCTATGAGAGTTGCTTTTGTTGGAAATATGTACCTCAAACATTACAGGCCGAAACCTCCATTAGAGTCAAGTCGGTGTGACATTCTAATTGTCTAGCCGACTAGCAAGTTTGTTTTATTCAGTTCTGAACAGGTCGCTGTGACCTTGCCATTGTCTTGTCGAAAGGTTACACTGTGGAGTCTATCGCTGTAGCATGATGTATTCGTTGTGACCTTATAGCACTAGGGAGACCTCTAGCCGACAGGCCATTCAATCGTGCATCGGGGAGACTCTTGGCGACTATGGTCTTCGGTGAAGCTAAAGGTTTTCGCTAAGTTGTCTCAGCAAAGTGTTAATCTCTCGCCGACAGCGTATGTATTGAAGTCCTTGGGGTAACCCATATTGACTTGGTAAGAAGTCACTGTGAAAGCAGATGTTATGCCGACAGTGTTTGTTTAGTATTCATCGGGGAGACTTGGCCGAAGGAAATGTCATCGATAAGATGTCCTACCGATGTGGATATGTCTCAGCAACAAAGACTCAAGTGTTAGTCTTCGGTGTAGCTCTTGGCAAATGATGGTCATCGGTGGAACATAGTGGTTTCGATAAGAAGTCTCAGTGACTTCGATGATTCTTTCCGATGTTGAAGAATCTTCAGGGTAACTTAAAGCTATTGAAGAAACCTCTTAGCGATGGCGAATGTCTTGCCGATAGCCGATGGCTATCGGGGTAGCTCTTGGCAACAATTGGTCATCGGAGTAACATATGGAGATCGGTATGAACTCTTGGCGATAGGTGTGAGTCTTGCCGACTTCTCTTTAGTGCTCGGTAGGTATGGGGACTTCGGTATAACCTTTGATGTCTCGCTATGACCTTCTGGAAAAAGTGATAGGTCAGGGCAACTACGTGATGACTCGGTGATCTCTTGGAGCTCGATATAACATCTTGGCGACTACAGAGGCTCTTGGCGACATTGATATGAAGTATATGTGGCATCAACGAGACACTGTTAGTGTCTCACCGAGATGCCAGTGCATTACGAATTCTGTTGACCGTCTAACTGTCATACGTGGAATCTCATGGACGAATAGAGGAAGCTGAAATTGAACCGCTGGCAATTGGTTCGTTGTGACAATTCTATGAGAAAGCTCAATAGTTAGGGAACACCATGGATATAGTGGGCAGTTGCAGACACTTGGGGGTTGGGTAGTAGTTTAATCAATAGTGAAGTGTGAAGAATCAAAACTGTATCAGTAAAGGATTTAAAATCTGTAAAGGATATAACTTGGATGTTTTATGTTTGAAGAATGTTCATTATGAATGTTGTTGTATAATGACACCAGAAAGATAAGTCTGGAATTGTATGTACTTTTGATTACTGTAATACAAAGTGATTTCTCTTGGTGTGGTGGGTTTTTCTCTTGTAAGGGTTTTCCCACGTATATCTGGTGTTCATGTGTGTTTGTCTAATACTCTGTTTCTGTAATCTGTTTCATAGAGCATCTTAACTTGACTGTAATTATAAATTTTAAAGTGTACTTCTGCATTCTTTCATGAGGTATTGACGTTAGTAGAATTGTTTTACGCATCTAATTTTCCTTACAGCTTTGGATAACAGGTATTTGAGTGGACCAATCTTTTTAATGAGCTTGATTTTATGTGATAGCATGTAGTGTCTAAACTTTTGTGAAGAAAAACAACTGCTAGGCATGCCTTCTCAATGGGTGAATAGTTCATCTTATATCCCACTAAGGTTCTGATGATATAGTAGATATCCCTTTCCTTTCCATTTTCATCATGTTGTGCCAGAAGAGCTCCTAGTGTTGCTAATGTTGTCGAGATACACAGGATTAGTGGCTTGTTTGGTATTGGTGGAATGAGCATTGGAGGTATCATTAGATAGTATTTGATCTATTGAAAAGCTTTATCACACTTCTCATCCCACTTGTAAGTTATCCCTTTATGGATAAGATGCGAAAAGGGGTGGATTTTATCTGATAGTTGTGTTATGAACTTCCTGATAGACTACAATCTTCCTTGTAACCCTCTCATTTGCTTTAATGTTTGCGATGGTTCCATGTCTAGGTTGGATTTTACCTTTACTGGATCAATTTCTACCCCTCTTTGTGAGATGATAAAACCAAGTTTCCCTAATGTGACCCCAAAGACACACTTTTTTGGATTTAGTTGTACCTTGTATTCTTCAAGTCTATCAAAGATGGGTCCTAAGAGGTGTGTGCTCGCTTCTCTTCCTTGATTTTTCCAAAATATTGTCCACATAGTCTTCAATTATTTTTTGGATCATGTCGTGAAAGATGAGGGTCATTTCTCTTTGATAGGTTGATCATGCATTCTTTAACCCAAATGGCATCACATTCCAGCAATAGGTTCCCTATGGAAAAGTGAATGCAGTTTTATGTTGATCCTCCTTGCCGATTATGATCTAATTATAGCCTAAAAAACCATCCATGAGTGATAGAATTTCATGACCTGTTGTTAAGTCTATAATGAGATCGATGTTAGGAAGAGGGAAATCATCCTTTGGGCATGCTTTGTTTAGGTCTCTGAAATCAGTGCATATTCTGATGCCCCCAATGGGTTTTGAGACTGGTACCAAGTTTGAAACCCACTTAATATAATCTATTGGTTGGATGAATCCAACATCAAGAAGCTTTTGCAACTCAAGTTTAACCAAGAGTGCTATCTAAGGGTGCATCTTCCTTAATTTCTATTTGACTAGCTTAGCTTCAGGATAAACTGCTAAGTGATGCGCAACCACTTCTGGATCAAGGCCTGACATATTTGTGTATGACCATGCAAAGTTAGTTCTTCGCTTTTTGAGGAATGGTGCAAGATTCTTTTGTTCTTCATCCAACAATGATTCGACATAGAAAGTGATCTTAGGTGCTTCTTTTGTACCTACATTGACTAGAGTGGCCTTTTCTGCTAGTATCGTTGACTTCTTTGGATTCATTGCACTAAGGGGGAGATTCAATCCCTCATCATTGGGTGCCTCAGAGAGGTTTTCATTGTTAGATGCATCCTTTGTTTTTACTTTTTTAGGATCAGAAAGTGCCATAGTGTGGTTTTCACTTAAAGATATGCATGTTAGTTGCATTTCATTTATTTTGTGACTGAGGGATTCAGTTGTCTCCCCATAGTATGCCTTTGTATTCAGATCTATATCAAACCTTGCTTTATGATCTGCCCATGGTAAGTTATCAAAGAGTTCCATGAATTCTGAGATCACTTCATCATTTTTGAATAAATTTAGAATTGGTGGTCCTTGTTGGTCCATGTTGATGAGTTGTGGGTAGACTAGGCATATTTCAGTTGGTTGATTGGTTTGAGCAAAGGATGTAATGGATATCATGAAGAGGGATTTGTTTTCAAATAGATCAGCAACATCCAAGGGGAAGTCATCTAATGTCGTATCACGTGATGTAGGTGACCAAGAGGAAGCCTCAGCTCGTTTAGCGGAAATACCTTTGCTAATAAGTGTGACCTTGCTAGTAGTACAACCTAGGCCAAGATTTTTTAGTCATTTCTTAGGAACGATGGGTTCTAGTAAACCATTGTCATTTTGTCCTATTTTTTCATTCTTTTTATATCCCTAATTCTACATGAGTTGCAAACCTTTGTTATTATCTTCCATGGGAAGAACAAGTACAGGTCATTCATCTTGATAGAGGATTTTAGAGATATCTTTCTCATTGACATCTTGATTTAAATCACCCTACTTGGTGAAGGTAGTGGCTGCCATCTTGAGAGTCTCGAGCTCTTTGGTGTTGGATGTAGGTTTCCCATGAGATTGAGGAGAAGTAGGTAGCACTCCTAAGACAAAGGTGTTTTTCATTAGCTTGTAGTTCCCACAACCATCATCTTGAATCACTGCTTTGATATCGGGTATGTTCGGTACAATTAGTGCCTTTGTTTCAGAAGTAGATGCAAGAGATGATGGGTCAAAAATAAGGTGGAGGGTGTAGGCCCTTTGTCATTTTTAGGTATTTGGAGTATTTTATAGAAATTGGCTTCAAGAGTTTTGCAATAGTAAAAAGGCTCAGGATCTCCATGGATAGTAATCTCTTTTCCCTCAAAGGAAACTTCACACATTGATGATAAGTCGAGGCTACATCTTTTAGGGCATGGACCTAGGGTCGACCAAGCAAGATGTTATAAGGAAGATCAAGATCCAACACTTAACATGTAGTTTCTGTAATGAGCAGACCTACTTCGATGGGGAGTGTAATGATGCCTTGTGATAATTGTTCTTGGTCATCATATGCCTTGATGGTGGTACTCTTTGTCTTCTCAATATTATCCTCTGAATAGCCCAGACTTTTGATCAACTGAAGGGAGAAAATGTTCAATCCAACCCCTCCATTTACTAAGACACTTTTGACCTTGTTCTTATGAATGATAACCTCAAGGTGTAAAGCATGATTATGAGATGGTTGTGATGGTAGTTCTTGCTCAGAGAAGGTGAGAAGATGGCTAGAGATATAGCCTACCATAGCTTGAAACTGATCGGTATCAATATCCTTGGGAACAGATGACTCTGATAAAGCTTTCTCAAGGATTTCCCTATGTGCGGGTGATATTCTCAATAGTTCTAGGATTGATATGTGCGGGGGTCCTCTTGAGTTGTTCTAAGAGATTGTACTTGTTGGTTCTTGTGGGTTGAGTAGGTTGTTCCTTAGATGGGGATGGAACTCCTTGGATGGTGACCTTACCACGTTGTGTGGTGACTCCACACTCTGTACTATGCCCTTTGATGGTGACAACAATGATGATGTTATCATAGGAAGCGACTACATTGGAATAGGTGTGTTGTACGTTCGTATAATCCTTAGCTTTCCCAGTGTTGTTTGCTTTGTTATGATTTGGCATAGGGTTCTTGTGTATCTTAAGATCTTGATTCCCAACTGGTACCTCAATAGATATGGTATCATTTTCTATGAGTTCTTGGATGATGTTTTTGACCACATGTAGTTTGTTGTTTTATTTCCTTTGATCTTATGAAAATCACAAAGGTCCTTCTCGTTATACCATGATGGTTTCTCTTGCAGTTGTTAGTAGTTTTCAAAGTTGGGAAGTGTTATCAGATTTGACTCTACCAACTTTTTCATGATAGTCTCGATGGGTTTTAATAGTTGTGTGTACTTGCGTTTAGGATAGTTGTTCTTGTTAGGGGTTCACTTTTGCATTTTAGTGTTATTGATATGATTTTTTTGTTGGGGTGTTGTTTGTTGAATAGTTGGTTGGATGTTAGCAACTTGGTTGTTGTTCGGTCTAGGAGCACTTAGGATTATCTTAGCATCTACCACACCATCATTTGTTACATTCTTGTTCTTAGCCCAGACACGAGGCTTGTCATTTGAACTGGTTGACGGGCAATTGTCTTTGTAAGCTTGAGTGTTTCCCTATGATATTAGAGCTCTCTCGATGTTAAGGGCTCTAGGTACAAGATCGTCATATGATGTGATGCACTGCATTTTCAAGTGGAAAGATAGATTTGGATCTAGATTGGATATGATGATTCCCACTTGTTGTTCATCGGGAAGAGGCCACTTTCTTTTACTAGCTCTTTGTCTCCACCGTTGTAAGAAATTAGCGAAAGTTTACCCTTTATTTTGACTAAGAGTGTATAGTTCTTCTAGACTGATGTCCATGTCTAGATTGGAGGAGAAGTGATCGATAAATTTATTGGTAATTTCTTGAAAAATTTTGATACTAGGAGGAAAATGAGAAAACCAATCCATAGTAGGACCTGTTAAACTTTGAGGGAAGACGTGCATTAGATAAGAGTCATTGTAAGCTACTCCATGCACATGAAATTAAATTATTTGATATGGTCCACATGACTTCCTCTCCCTTTGTATTTGTAAAATTTGGGGATTTTAAAACCAAGAGGGAATGGTACCATTGTTATGTTTCAGTCAAATGGATAAGGACACAAGTTCTGTGTATGGGGCTTCTTTTCCTTTCCCATGCGAAGGTCCTACATTTCTTGTGAGAGCACTTTAAATTGTGATGCTAGATCATCTTGTGGGTTGGGTGGAGGAACATATGGTGGGATGACGGATGAGTTGTATGGGGTGTATGGTGGTGTAGGATTTGGTGAAGGTGATTGAGGTATTGATGTATATGTTCCTAATGTGTTTAGATTGATGATGTTTGATTGAGGATAATAGGAACCTTGTTGTTGTTGTTGGGCATACTGTTGAGCTAGTAAGGCTTGATATTGAGCTTGTTGTTGTTGTTGTGCCACTAAGGCTTGTTTTTGGGCATGTTGTTGTTGATGTGATACTAAAGCTACTCGTTGGGCTTGATATTGTTGTTGTGCTACTAAGGCGGCTTCTTGTTGTTGTTGTTGTTGTGCTAAGGCTGCTTGTTGATTTTCTAAGGCAGTTTGTTGTTGCTACTATTGTTGTGTTATTGCTTCTTGTTTTTTTTGTTGTTGTTTTTGTGCTAAGACTACTTGTTGTTGTGCTAAGGCTACTTGTTGTGCTGCTAAGGTGGCTTGTTGTTGTGTTGCTAGGGCTTGTTGATAAGCTTGTTATGCTTTCTATAAAGCTAAGGCATGCACTTGTAATGTGGGATCAGGTGGTTGTTGAGACATCTATGGAGGATTATGGATATTGTTGTTTTGAGTGGGTAATGGATTGCTGATGAGAGGTGGAGGGTTCCCTTGATTTAACATTCCTTGTAAGTTAGTAGATGAAGATAGAGGAATGTAAGTTTGAGGTCCTGATTGATTTGGAATAGCAAAGGGAATCATGGGAAAATATGAAGATGGTGCCATTAAATTTTTTGATGGAAATGACACACTAGGACCTTGAATCCATTGGTTAAAAATATTTCCTTGTCCTATATCTTGAGTATTGCCTTGTTCCAAAGATGTAAAAAAAGGATTCGTGATCAAGGTACTTCCTGGGTTGACAAAACTCGTAACCAAGGGATTTCTTTGAGGTGGATTGATGATGGATTGTGTGGATGTCTTTTGCGAAACCAATGGTATGGATGAACCCATTGGAGGATTGGGTAAGGATTTCCCTATTTGCTTTAAGGTTTGGCTCTATGGTATGGTATTGATATGCCCTTGCACACTATTTTGAGATACTGGATCCACACTACTTTGCGTGATGGTAGGAACACTTGTTGTACTCATGGGTCTGGATGAAGAGGGATGTCCTGATGATATGTTGAAGTTGTGGTCAAGTAATGAAAATAAAGAGGTGTGTATAACTATTTAGGATCTTCAGGAATGGGAGGAGCACCAAAGCTAGGTGTCCAAGTTGTGTTAGATGGAGGATTGGTTTCAAGTAGTCCCACAATTGTGTTGTTTTCAAATGAAAGAGCATGACCAAAGTCTTTAGAAAGGCTTGTTGCAATACTAGGAATGTAGGTCTGATTTAGCGCTAGTGATGGGGTTGTGAAACCTTATGTTAAATTTTGTGCCACAAACATCAGGGAGATAGGAGCTACATTTTCAAAGGTTTGATGTTCCATGAGTTCCTCCCTAGTGAGTTCAAAGGTGTTGTTTGTGATATATTCTATCTCATATGGTCTTGATGGTGATGAAGGTTGTTGTGATGGTGTAACTTGACTTCTCAGATCAAATTCTAAAGGATTTGGATCACTTGAGGTAAATTTCACTTTGGTTTTCTCCATGATCCTCTTGTGAACATGTGATCTAGTCTTTACCATAAATGTTGTGTCACCTGTTGGAGAGTTTTGTTGTGATTTGTGATGTTTGAACTCTCTAGTTGAATCAAATCTAGGTAAAAGGGATGCTTTAAGTCTTTTGGGAGCAATTGTGATAATGGGGGATGAAAAGATGGATGATATGGAGAGTGATCTTTGCAACCATTTTGGGATAACACTTTTGAATTTCTCTTGATGTTTTGATGTTAGGATAAAGGATGTTTATGAACTTGTAAATCTTTAGGGTAGACTCGTGACCTTCAAGATGAACCAGTTCAAGGATGATAACTAACTTTTCTAAATGCATGGAAAAGGATGCATTTCCCATATATAATTGCCAAGATAGGGGGTTGGTTTGATTTGATGTTTAAGTCACAAAGTATTGGTGTATTCAAAATTTTGCAAAGATAGGTGAAGTGAAAGATGAAATTTGATGAAGAGGTGAGTGAGATGTTTGACCCAATGTCCACTTAAAGTGAACCTTTTTTTTTACAAGACCAAGGTAGTGAGAATGATGCTAGATCTCTAAAAAATTTCAAATCCTAAAGACCCAATGTAGATTTAGATGAGAGGATGAATGGGGATGTTTAGACCTGTTCGGATCCTCCTAGCTCGAGCATAAAAGTTTCTTAAAAAGTGGTAACAATTGCGATAAATTATTGAAGCCCACTTCCTACTAAACTATGCACTATGATACCTACATTTGCAATGATAGGATGGAGATATTCCTATATGGATTTTGATTGTGTGGTGGATCATTTAGTGGAATTCAGTATCATGAAAAAGACCAAGATTTTGACTCCAAAAGTATGCATATAATTATGGACTTTTTCTTGAAACGTGTTTGTAGAAGTTTTCTACCAACTTGTCTCTATTCTTGTGAAATGCTAAGAGATGTTTCTTGAGAGCCTTTGGAGTGAGATGCCTAAGTCTAAAATGAGGACCTGTAGACCTTACTTTAGGGATCTTGACTTTACGTGAGATCTTGTAGAAATAGTTCAAGTTTATGGAAGAAAGGAAGATATTTATTACCACGCGGGTGGTGGTAATATGGATTTTCTAGCCTTAATATCAACTTGTTCCTCTTCTTCGTCTAAAATGTTGTGTTTCTCCACTGGGTATTTGTTTCTTTTGTTTCAAATGTGAAGCTTCTCAAACTGCTAATGAGATTGGTTTGTTCTCTATTAATGAGTCTAAAGTTTGGTTGAATTATAGCACCTGGAAGATCAAGTTGTTCAACGGGAGCAATCAGTCTCCAAATAGTCATGTGGGGTTCATTTGTTAATTTATCTTGCTTAATTAGTTTATTTTACCACAATCACTTGTTTGGATTAAGTTTCAAACTAAATGTTTATGTCAAAAACACCATAACTTTCACAATGTCCATTTTGTGAGAATAATGAGGTCAAAGCCATAATTGCCTATGTTGTCTTTGGAAAATGGAGTTTGATATAAGTCAAGATATTTAGAAATATCTAAGGACAAATCCTTAGGACAAGCAAGAATATCAAGGCTTTTTCAAGAGGTATCCATATTTAGGCCAAAGTGTTTGAAATTGTGAGAAAGATAGTGAATGTTTGTTTTTGCATCATTTTGGAATCAAGTAAAGTATTAAACTGACTCACAATCATTACAACCCTAAGTTTGAAATGGCTATATTTTTTGAGTCCCCACTTGGATTTCTCCAAACACTAAATAATGTAAATAGTTAGAGATTTGGCGACACTGGCTCCCCTCCACAACACACACTTCTTGGGACCACCAAATATTAAAATCCTTAAAATTCAGAGATCAAAAGGATTTTTTCTATTTTTACAATTGAATAGTACAAATGTGGGGCAGCTTCAGAATGACCGTTCTTGCACCAACAAATATTAAGGATTTTTGGCTTCTAAACAAGGGTTTATAGTGAGGGCTTCTAGTTTAGGGGGTACTATGATAAACTCCCTCGAGAGGTCTCCCAGCCCTTAAAACAAGGGATTTATGCATCATAAAGATGTTGGGGGAGAGCTATCATGTACCACTTCCCATTGATCACAATTTTCATTGCAACCACAAATTTATATCATGGTTTGGAAGAGCTTGGCTTTAGCTTGTTACCGCTTGGGTCTTTCCCTCCTTTTGAAGTAAGGAGGTAGACCCTCTAAAGATAAACAATAGTGAGAAAGTACATTCGTAGCTCAATCATCTTCATTCGTATGAACAAAGAGAGAACACACGCTATGCCTTTTTCTCACACTCACAAGGGGGTTCAATTTTAATCCAAATTGAAAGATGTAGGTGATTTTGAAAAGTGTTACAAAATGTTTCTATTTCTCAAGGTCACTAAATGGCATGAGAGAATTGCATAGAATTCAATAACATTGTAAATCACAAAATATAACAAACAGTTGTAAATTTTAACCCCTCAAAGCAGTGATGAGTTTGTTTTAGGCACCAAATGAAATATGAAGTTGTCTTGTTCAATTTTAAACCCAAAAAATAGTAATGAGATGAGGGTTCCATTTTAATCCTGTTTGAGCATTTGTTTTAAATCCAATTGAAATTTAGTGCATGTCCTAAAGCAGAAAGTAGAAAGCATAAAAGTTGGGTTATAATTGCCCCAAGCGTCAAACACTTGTTACAATAATAGAATTTCAAGATAGGGAATCTTTCTTCACTTTAGCTCCATGTCTTTCAACCTACAAAACCTTGTTAGTCTAACAACCAGAACACAGTCAGAAGTGCATTAGTGGTCAGATAAATCAAGGAAATTAAATCACATGTCAAAAAAATGATCATAAAATTTCTTACCCTGGTTGGGCGTCACTGAACATGATAGCATCACAATTTGAACTATGGGTGTCACTCTAGTGAAAATGGGCGTCCCTCTGTAGCAAAAATAGAGAGCACGATAGTGTCGGTATTTGGTCCAACGTCATTGCACACAGTAGTGTCTCGATTTGAAATTTGGGGGCATCGTCGTTTACAGTTTTTGATACCTCTGTATTAAATTCGTGTTGCCATATTTAAATCAGTACTGGTGTATTTAATCAGCATTCGTGTTTCAAATTGAAATGGTGTCGCTATATGGTGATGCTCTTCAAAGTGCGTCATTGTTTTTGATTTGGGCATCACCATATCCTGCAAAACAACAAACAAATAGAATTTGAGCTAAAAACTAGTAAAATTAATGGTTGGCCCTCCTTCTAGCGCCAGAGACGAGGATTGTCAGGGTGGGTCGATTACACTTGATCCATGATGAATTGAAGCACAATTTATCCACTAAACCTCAATCTACCAAACAAGATCATTCAAATTGAAAAGTTAAACTAAGCATTTATTGAAATTGAAAGTTACAAACTATGAAAACAGTTAAATTCCTACTCTAACCCATTTGAAACTTATCCTATTTTGGAATTGGTGTCGTGTTGATGTGGAATAACGACCCTTTCCCAATCCTGTGATTAGTGAGCCCGTTTCAATCGATTCTATGGAAGTGAATCGATGAAACCATTGTGATAAATGGATGAAAACTTGATTTATGCTAAATTAAACATGATGCAAGCTAAATTAGCATGATTTTATGATACAATTGATCTAACTATGCAATTGCTAAGCTAATCTAAGCTAATTCTAAACTAAAATATGGAAACCCTAATTCATATACAAACTAAGATGGATGCATGGAATCCATTAATGGATGATTTAAGCTATTATGCAACTAAAATGGACTAAATTAAGCTAAAAGTGAGTAAATTGTGAGTATGGATGCAAGTGAATTCAATAGCATGACTTTGCAATGGAAAAATGGATCCATTTGTCTCCAAATAGTGTTCTATTTATAGGAGAGAAAATGAGAAATGGAGGGTTGAGATCAAAAATATTAATCAACGGTCCAAGATGAAGGAGATGAGAGGCATGGATCATGGATTCTCATCAACAAATGAGAATGCATGATGTGATTTAATCAAGGGCTCAAATTTGCTTCAAACAAACACACTTTTGACCTACTCACACATGTCAAAGGTGACTTGTTCAAAAGGTTAAAGGTTAAAACTTGCATTAGAAGTTAAGTGAAAATATCCCTTTTTCAAATGAGGGAGGAATAAGAATTTTCCTTGGAATATTCATTTGGGTGAGGATAAAAGGAATTTTGCAAATTAAAAGAAATTCTTAATTGTGAAAAAGGGGATAAGGAATATTTCATGGGAATATTCCCCTTTTAGAGGAAAATTAGTTTAATTGTTAATTAAACAAGGTTTAATCATGCAATTAGGAGATTTAGAAGAATTAAAGTGTTTATTCATTAAATTAAATGATTTAATGAATGGGGGAGAGATGAAATGATATTTAATTAAATAACTTAGGGTTATTTAATTAAATTAGAAGAATTAGGGATTTAAATTAAATATTTTGATTTATTTAATTTAATGAGATGAAGTGTTAGCGTGAAGGGGGAGTGAATTAACCTAAATTGATGAATTAGGTTAATGGACGAAAATGATGCCAGTAATTAAATTAGCTAGGTTAATTTAATTAATTAAGTGAAAAGAGGATGGGTTTAAAGAGGAAATGATGTTACTAAACCTGTTTTGAGTGTATGGTATCATTTAGGACATTTTTCAGTTTCTACAGTTACCCCTCTGAATTGAGTGGATTTCACCAAGTTTACAAAACATTAGCTTAGACTCTACATTTTTGGCACCATTGTCAGGGATGGTTCTATTTTCATAGACCTGCTTTTACATTTTTCATAGTTAAAATTCTCTTTTCAAGCATTAGGACTGTTAGATACCACCTTTTTCAAACCAAGATACTAACATTGTGCAGGCCCGCTAAATTTAAAGTCACATTTTATGTATGTAGAGGCGGAGAGACCCCTTGGGTAGGTTCCTTCCCTCTACACATTAGGAAGTTATTGCAGAAATTGGTGAACCTAGTACTTAGAGTGAAGGTACCACTGAAGAAGAAATTTCCTTTTCACCAACTTCTAGCGCACATATAGAAGGAACATACCGCACCATGGGTGATGTGGATGATGATGATGCCTGACCAACATTTGGGTTTCCTATTACTGACTAGCAAAGGGCTACAGTGTTGAAAAACATCCCTCCTTCAGCCTTGCCAATTTTCTATGGATTAATCACTAAAGACCTAGATACATTCCTCTTTGAATTTGATGTCTTATGCAAAAATTATGATTATATTATTGTACAAGCGGCTATTGTTGCACCAAAATATTGACCTGTTAATGCTTGATACAACCGTTGGATTTATACAAGATCAAGATCCATAAGAGGTGGTTAAACCATGTCATGAATCCCAAGCATAGCACTGGACTACGCATACCATAGTATTTGGAGACCAAGGGTCCCACCTTGCAACAATCCCCCCAGTGCAAGTGTGGGGTTTGAACCTGTGACCTCAACTCTGATACCAATTGTTGCATAGGTGGTTGTCATTGCACTAAAAGATTGACCTGTTAATGCCCGATACAACCGCTAAATTTATACAAGATCAAGATCCACAGGAGGCGGTTAAACCATGTCATGAAGCCCAAGCGTGGTGCTAGACTATGCCTACCATAGGAACAGGAGACCAAGGGTCACACCTTGCAACATATGCTTCTGATGCACATCAGTTGAAGCTTTTTCCTACCACTCTCAAAGATGCATATTTGAGATGGTTTATGGGATTAGGTAAAGATGTTCCTGATTGGGACACCATGAAGACATTGTTCTTGGAGAAGTATCAAGACTACTGTAGAGGACTTGACAAGAGGAATGATGATATATTTTGAATGACACAAAAGGATGATGAATCTTTAGAGGATTATGTTGAAATATTTAAATTTTCTCTCAAGAAAAACCCTAGAACAAGTTGTCAGAAGAGTCTCTCAAGTTAGTCTTTTTTAGAGGAGTTAATAAAGACTACATGGAAATTATCAACCTTATTGGAGGAGATGTCTCTCGAATGAAATTTGAAGAAATTTGCAAGATATGCAGAAACTACTCCAGGAGCCTCACAAAAAGGCCAAGAGACAATAAGACATCAGTTCTTGACAAATCATCTACTGGAGTTTCAAAAGTTGAGCTGAGCAATCTATTATCTAACATGAAAGAATACATAATAAATCATTTGGAAACATAGCCAAATATTCTTTACATCAAGAAAAAGAGGAGGAAGCAGAGGCTATGCTTACTAAGTATTGTCCAAACTATAGGCAAAGAAAAGCAAATTGTAAATGTAAAAGAGTGGCCAACATCCAACAAGAAAAAGTTGAGAAGCCTGATTTTCAACCCATTGAAGGAGATGATGGATAGTTCTTCTATATAGCACAAAGGAGGCCATGGCAGCAGAGACAAGGTATGTCGCAAGACCCCCTTAGCTTTAATTCATATTTTTCTATTGGCAACCAAAGCTTTTCTACTTGGAACTCTCAACCCTGCCAAGTAAATCAAAACCAGTAGAAAAATCCCCAATGGCCAAATGCTCAACCTAGTTGGAACCAACAACCAAATCCTTGACCATAGCAGAACTTTCAAGGTTCCAATTACAATCCACAATGGCCAAACCAACAAAATCAATGGAAGCCTCAATGACAAAAAGGCCAACAATGGTAGCAACAAAATATGAACTATCAGCAGCCCATGCTCCCTCCTCCACAACAACAACAAGCACTAATGTCGCCATAAAATCCTACATTCCAACCACCCAAGCATAAACTACCTACCCAACCTACACCTAACCCTAACATTAAGCTTGTTTAATAGGCTTATACTAATGAAGCTATGTAGTACCCCACTTATGGGGTAGAGGTGAGTGATGTCCACCTTAGATTAGGAAAACAACTTGTTGGACCTTCATCCCCCCAAATTATAGAAATGGAGGATGAGGAACCTATAGTTGAGGCTTCTATAAACCACCTTTGGAGCTTGAACAAAATCAGTTACACAAAACTACCTCAAATCCCAAGTCACCTTTTCTTGAACGCCTAGCTCTACAAAAACATCACACACGGGATGAGACAAAACTTTTAGGGCAATTGAAATATGTTAACATCAAAATAACACTTATTCAAGTTATCAAAGACATCCCTATCTATACCAAAACAATAAGGGATCTTTGTCTTAAGAAACTAGGCCAGAAAAGGAAAGATCCACAAACAGTTAATGTCTTAGGGAATCTTGCAGATATCATGCTAGGGAAAATTATAATCCCCAAGTATATAGATCCTGGTAGTCTATTTGTGGACGTTAAAATTAATGGGACCCTCATTAAGAACACTTTGATAGACTTGGGGGCAGCCATCAATGTCATGAAAAAAGAAAAAATGTTGTTGCTTCAATTGATCAACCTCAGGCCCACACAAACTGTCTTGAAATTAGTTGATAGATCCACTAATAAGCCTGAAGGAGTTATTGAAGACTTAGTTATTGCATTGGATTCTTGAGAATACCCTAAAAACTTCATTGCACTGCAACCCAAATTTAATCTTGTGGGTTACCCACTCATCCTAGGTAGGCCTTGGTTGGCAACAACCAATACGTTTATAGGCTGTAGATCTGGTAAAATGATAATATCTAATAGGATAATCACAAAGACTTGGTTCTTTATCCACCTACCCAACCATATGCATACCTTGAGCATTCTATTTGGAAAAAATTGAGTGAGGAGGAAGATCATTATTCTCTTTAGACATTAATGACCATTGAGTGCATCCCCTTATTCAATGACCAAGATGAAGATGAGATCATTGCCCATACAATCCAAAATGATTGTGGTAGGAGCCAACAACAACAGGATTGTCTCATATGCCTACAAGACCCCTTGTAAAGTATTGTACCTATTGATTCTATAGAAGAGATATCACAATTGTTTCATTCATTACTCCCTCAACAATGTTTACCTATTATACCAAGCCTTGATCTCTCATCAACTCAAGAGTCATCAAAGGAGTTGGAAATTATGCTAGGGAGGATGTTAAACATTAATAATGCCTTGACTGAGGAACATTAGAATTCTCTGCATTCAGTGTTACAGGAACACTCAACTGCATATGCATGGGATTACCATGATATGAGGGGCATTGATCCTGATCTATGCATGCACAATATTTATATTAATGATGGTCATACACCTATCATACAACCACAAAGATGCATGAATCCAACTCTAAGAGATATAGTGAAGGCTGAATTACAAAAGCTTTTAGATGTAGGTTTTATATACCCTATATCAGATAGTGAATGGGTTTCACCACTTGTGATAGTTCCCAAGAAAGGTGGGAAATGGAGAGTCTATATTGATTGTAGGGAATTAAATGTTGCCACAAGGAAAGATCATTTCCCACTGCCATTTATTGACCAAGTTCTCGATTCTTTGGCAGGAAAGAAATATTTTTCATTTCTTGATGGCTTCAATGGTTATAACTAGATTAAGATTGCACTAGAAGATCAAGATAAGACCACATTCACCTACCCCTAGGGAACTTATGAATATTATGTCTTACCTTTTGGTTTGTGTAATTCTCTTGCTACCTTTCAAAGAGTAGTACTCAACATATTTTCTGATTTTACACATAACTACAAGGAGATATACGTGGACGACTTCACCACTTATGGTGAAAGTTATGAAGAAGATCTTAGTAACTTGGAGAAAGTGTTAAAAAGGTGTAAGGAACATAATTTATCACTCATCAATGAGAATTGCTTCATGATGATGACACAAGGAATTGTGTTAGGACACTTTATATCGAGTGAAGGAATACAGGTTGACCCAAAGAAGATTGAAATTATATCTACCCTACCTGTACCACAAAAATAAAGAGATGTTAGGAGCTTCCTTGGAAATGCAGGTTATTACAGGTGATTCATCCAATAGTTTAGAAAAATTGTTGCCCTTGTTTATTTTGTTGAAAAAGGACCGTGAGTTTGATTGGACTAAATCCTGTCAGAGTTCATTTGAGAAATTAAAAGCAACTTTAACTCATGCACCGGTTCTAAGAGGTACGAATTGAACATTTCCATTTCACATACAAACTGATGCATCAGACTTTTATATTGGAGTAGTCCTAAGACAAAAGGATGGGAATAAGGAGTATGCAATATATTGTATTAGTAAAAACCTACAAAGAGCAGAGTTAAACTATACTGTGACAGAAAAAGAAATGCTTGTTGTTGTCTATTCCATTAACAAGTTCAGACACTATATAATTGGCTATCAAGTATTCATACATACGGATCATATAGCCATTAGGTACTTGATGAATAAACCGGTAGTAGGTGGAAGACTTGTAAGGTGGTTGTTGTTACTACAAGAATTTGACATAACAATAGTTTACAAACTAGGAGAAGCTAACATGGTTGTTGATTTCCTGTCTAGATTGCCTACCCAATCAACAAAAGGGGTGGTTGATGATTCTTTTCCCGAAGAGCATATATTTTCTCTTAATGTACACACTCCATGGTTTGCTGATATAGCTAAATATTTTGTTACAGGGCAGATTCCAGGTTACTTTTCTCCAAGAGAGAAAAGACAGTTAGTTCACAAATGCTTTCCTTATTCTTGGATCTATGGATTCTTATTTTATACTGGACCAGATAACATTATAAGGAGATGTATCAGGGAGGATGAAATGTTTTGCATAATGAAAGTATACCATGTTGAACCTTGTGGTGGACATTTTGTAGCCAAGAGAACAACCTTCAAAATTCTTACAACAGGATATTACTGGCCAACCCTACATAAAGACTCTGTTAAGTATACTAGAAGTTGTGACCAATGTGAGAGAATGGGGAGACCCACACAGAGTGATGAAATGCCTTTACATCCCCAGCTAGCACTGGCTCCTTTTTGACAAATGAGGGATAGATTTTATTGGACCTATCTCTCTCACTTCAAACAACAAGGAATACATATTAGTATGCATTGACTACTTAACCAAATGGGTAGAGGTAAAAAGCATTGTAGCTTGCCAGAGATGGCAATGTAGCAAAATTTGTGTATGAGGAGATCTTCATTGGGTAGGGTGTACCTAAGGAGATAGTGATTGATCAAGGATCACAATTCACATCAGACCTCATTTCCAAATTGGCAGAAGAGTATCATATCAAACACAAGAAATCTACCCCATACCATCCTCAAGCTAATGGTCAAGTAGAGGTCACCAATAGGGAGATTGAAAATATATTTAAAAAAATAGTGCAACTTCATAGGAGATATTGGGTATCAAGATTACCAGAAGTTTTTTGGGCATACAGAACCACATGGAAGACAACTACAGGTTTTACCCCTTATGAACTGGTTTATGGAAAGATAACAATATTGCCTATTGAATTTGAATATAAAACACTGAGGAAAGTAGTAGATTTGGGCATGGATTTAACGAAGGCACAAAAGGAAAGGTTACATTCTCTAAATGGTTGGATGAAATAAGAATGCAAGCAATCCATCATATAGAAGTAATACAACAATAAATAATGAAATAGCATGATCAATATATAAAGACAAAGGAATTTGCTGAAGGAGATTGGGCTCTGTTATATGACTCAAGGTATAAATATTTTAAAGGTAAATTCCATTCTAGGTGGTTGGGCCCTTATGAGATTAGTAAGGTTTACCGTAATGGAGCAGTATAGTTGCATACCATTGATGGAGTGCAGTTCTCACTTCTTGTTAATGGACACAGATTGAAGTTATACAAGAAATCAATGCAATATGATGAGTTCATTTTTTCATTGATTCAACAATATGGTGCTCATAGTGAACCTAAAACAAAAACTATTTCACAGAGTCCTACATCAGTACTACCAGATATACCCAGCACGTCTGTTGATCCAGTAGTTGAGTTACACAACTCAACCCTTGAAATCAATCAGGCATGATTTCTTATGATTTAAACATCACATGCACACACAACACATTTCATATGCACACACTACATGGTTATAATAATACTTAGGATATCTTGAAAGGGACTTGTTCACAATATCCACAGGGGACCTGATGCCATAGGGACCTGTAGCTTCACGTTGTAAATGTTCATAAAGGGACCTGACACTGTAGGAGCCCGTAGCCACAACTGACGGCTGGCAGAATATTCAATGCATTTTTGGTGCCATATTTATTGCAAGGTTATGTGCATTCATTTCCAAAATATCCATAATTTCTTTATTGTCGCGTTCATTTCAAATATTTGAAGTTGTCAAATTGCTATCTCACATCCATTTAACCTTATCTACTCGCCATCCAAGATACTCATTACCTTGCAGTTAACATTTGTCCAAACAACTCAATAACCGCATATGTTCTTTTAGTATCCATGTGCCATCGATGGTTATTTTTGCATGATCATGCTTGGGGTATATTATTATGATTATTCAAAATTTCTTTAAACTTTTTATGCACTTTTCATTTAAATTCTATGCATGTGAAATATTAAATTATTCATTTTCATCCACTCATGTTTATACCACCTCCAAATCACCACCGTGAAGTGAGGTCACTTCACCACTTAAGTTGGGGGGAGGGTACGCTTACTCTATCTTTTCGCCAGTCTTTTTGAATTTTCCACCCTAAACCAAATTTATTGAAAATCATGACATGCAAAGGCCTGAGTCATATTTTATTTTTATTTCCGATGCCATTTTTGCAATTCCTAAAACTTGAAACCCTGTAAAATTTGAAAGAACCTTAGTTTGGTTTCTATTAGAGCTAAATTTGAAGAGGGATTTGTAGTTATAGTGTGGAGTGGTAGTAGGAATATATATGGGAACTGAGGTTTTGAAGTCATAAGAGAAGTTGAAGGTGGTAGGCAGGGATTGAGTTGAATCTTTAGAACTAAAATTGGTATACTGAGCAGGAAAGGGAACTAAGATGGAAGGATATTTCATAAGGAGAGAGTCGACAACTCATTAACAGATTTTGGAGGAAGTAGTTGTCCTTCCTATATTCACAAGGGTTGGATGGCTTGAGTATTTTCTGAAGTTAACAGAGTATAGTGATGATTTAATAAGAAGGTTTGCAGAAACTCTCCAATATGATGAAGCCATGGTAAAAGGGATTTTTGTGGATGCTTCAGAGACCACTATTGCTCAAGTGATTGGATTGCCATGGACAACAACAAAATTTCCAGCTTGGGTTGATGCAGTTGTAGCTCGGGAGGAATTCTATGAAAGAGGAGAGCAACTGGATTCCTCATCATAATGTATGAAAAGAATGTCTATCCACTAGTTATGGGGAAGGTGTGCCTCTTATATTGTTAGTTATATTACATGCGATGCAGACCAAATCTTTTATATATTTTCTATTTTAAGTTGTTAATCCATCTTAGGCATAATAGGATAGTCAATGTACCCAATTTCTTATACCACTTGTTGAAGAGAATGACTTTGAAATACCAGAGAAGGCAATCTGATACTTCCCTCTCTCACCATTGCTTGGTTACCCTATTGATAAAAAGGGGCCTAAGAATTTAGTACCCCCAAGTCAGGTGGGAGGATTTTAGGGTTGAGGAATGTAATGATATCAACAATCTGTTGGTAGTACCTAGGGATATAGAAAATCAAAATGAACCCCAAAATGAGCCAAAAGAGGAAATCCCTCATAATTTTCCTATAGCCTCACCTACCTGTAGCCAAAGCAAACATGAAAAACCTAAAGAGCTAGAGTCTATGCCATCTAGAAATGAGGAGTTACCTTCCTCTTCTAAACCAAATAAGTCTAAAAGTACGAGAAGTATTGTATCCACCACCTCCATGCCCTATAAACCAGAGGAAGAAGACACAAAAGGAAAGAGGGTTGCTCAAAAAAAAAAAGGGGAAAATTCCCTAAACAAGAAGGGTATTAAAAAGGGGAAGTAGAAAGTTAAAGCAAAAATGCTTACACCCAAACGTTCTCGTAGGCTTAGACAACAAAATACTACAAGGGAAGGAATAGGGGAACTTGAAGGAGAAGAGGAGAGTAAAGAACAATCCCAAGGAAATCAACACTAGGAGGTACAATAGTAGGAAAAATTCATAGTTGTAGAGACTGATTCTGAACTAGGAGGGGATGCCCCTGGTGACATGAATGCAACTATGAAAAAGAGAAGGTATATGGTAATGAATTTTGATTTTGAATCAGAGGACCCATTTATTGCAAATAAATTTAGGACAGAAGCTCTGGATAGTCCTATACATGGAAGTTATGAAGGAGGAAATGAGCAGTTTGAGGATAGAGAAGAAGTTTAGCTTGAAGAGAGAAATGTGAGACAAGAACTCCATGAAGCATTAGATATAATTAAACACCTAGAGGAGTTGGTGAAAATTTATGAGAAAAAATATAAAGAAAGAGAAGTAAATATGTAGGAGATGAAGGAAAAACTATAGTTGTATGGTCATGGTGCTAAGTTAGATTTGTTGGCACAATTGGCTATCACTAAGACAGGGGACAAAGAATTAGCTATTCCAAGTGAGAGACCCCCTCCTCTTAAAACTCTTGGTTATCACACAACTCTCTCTCTAGGATACCAATTGTGGATTATAACTAATAAGTTTGTAGAGGAAAAAGAAAAGTGGAAGAAGGAAAAGGAAGGATATACAAAAGAACTGGAAAAGAAAGAAATGGAATTAAACAAGTCAATAGTTCGATTAGAAGAAGTTGCAGATGAGACTGCACAAATTGTCAAGTGCAGGCCTCCACCCAGGACTTATGCATTGTTTCTACATGAAAGGTTCGTGTGTTTTCAGTTTAATAGATTAATTAGCAAACAATCTACTGCCATGAGTCAACTGGATGAGTTTCTTAAAAAAATAAAATGTTCCATACTTGAAGACCAGGATCAATTATGTGATTCCTGATGAAACAAAATGGAATCCTTAATTTTTGTGGGAGATCTTCAAGTCTGAGTGCTTATCTCTTACTACAAGAATGAACAACTTAGAGGAGAAATTATGGAAGAATATGATGAAAAAGAGAAATCTATTGCACTTCCAGTAAGAAGAGAGGCTAAGGATTCTGAAGCAATTATTAATGAATGGATGAAACTTCTTAGGAATAAAGGATTTGGAAAGGCAATAATGAAACTCCGTAAGGAAGACTATGAGAGAATGAAAGTGTTAGCTGTAGGTATTTTACAACAGTGTTATAAGTATGTGCAACACCGATGGAATGAACTAACCCGTGAATTGCAGAAGAAGGAGCCACATTCTATATAAAATTTTATTGTTATGCTCCAGAGGGTGTAGAATTATATGGAAGTTGGTAATAGAGAAGGAAATCACTAGAAACCTCTCACATTTCAACCACCAATTCTCCTTTGTCCAATTTTGCATTGGACTGGAGATAAAAGTGAAGAATGTGAAAGGGAGGGAACTATCAAGATGAGGCAGCTTTCAACATACCAAGGTTTTTATCTACAACAAGATCAGGTTGCTAGTATAGTCATGGACCTAAGGCAAATTTCTCTCTAGTATAATCAAGACCCTTAGTATTTTGCTTGGGGACAAGCAAAAATTTAAGTTGGGGGGAAATGATAGGTCTAGATAATAGTTTATTTTTGTTAGTTTTGTGCAGACTTGAAGATACTTTTAAACACACTTTCTAAACAATATTCCATATCATACTATCCTTTTTGTATCCATTATACAAACTAAACCTGAAAACATGGTGATGGAATTATGGTTTAATATTTTAACATTAAATGGTTTATATGAATATGTGTATGGAAATGTTGATGGAATGCCATGTTTAATTATGATGGTTATCTTTGTGTACGTGTTTTGTGAAACTAACTTGTTTGTAGCTAAAGGAGGAACCATGATACATAACAGTTGCAGAATGAACCCTAGCAAAAGGGGCATTGGATGTCGAAACGAGGTAACTTGCAAAAACAATTGAACGGTTGAAGGAACTTAATGAAGATAGAACGCGTGTTATTACAATCAGTTAATAAACACTGAAGAAGAGGTCTTTCTTACATGGGAATTTGACAGATGGGCATATGGTTGCATATATTCTATTTTGACAGAGTTCTAGTTTCAATAGGATTCTCCTTCTTTTTCAGTTATAGGTTGACTAATTCCAGGTCTTAATTCTATGTTCTAAATATCTAGAAGTGGAATTAATGATTTTGGTTAAGTTGTTGCTTTCAATAAAGACTCGCTTAGTTTGTATATAACTGTTGGTTGAGTTTGTAGTTTAGTTAGTTTTTTTTTTTGTAGTTTTATGTTATCTGTTACTCACAGTTTGAAACATGAATCTTCAGAATGATTGAGTAGGATTTGTGTAATAATATTTTGTAATCTTTTGTATTATGCAATAAATGGAGATGAATTCATGAAATGCATGAAATCTAGTAGTTAGATTGAGCTTAGTTAAAGTGGGAATAGTTACTTGAGCAGGCCACTCAAGGTATTATTCCTCACTTCACCTTTCTTTCAGTTATTTATTTTTTGTTGGTAGTTGTTATTAGTTTATTACTATTCATAAATCATATGCAAGTTAAATGGGATTTCATTTCTTGTTTATTATGAATGAATGCTTAGGAACATGCATGTAACAATCATTGGTAATACTTCAGATGATAATTTAGTTGAGTTAGTAGTTTTTATTAATTTTTTAGTTAATACAACTTTATTTCATTGGTAGTAATTCAGTCACAACCTTTGTTGTAGATACCTGTAGCAACTAGTTTTAGTTTACATTTTTATTGTTTTATAGTTTTATGTATTTCCAATAATTAGAATGAATTTAGTAGGATATTATAGGTAGTTTAATTCCATGAAGGAATATATAATGTTGCACCATCATATATGCACCTTGGTCGATGATTTAATGTAGTCTTAAGCAGTGTCAAGTGGACTGTTCAGTTAGTTAACCCTCTAAATTGAGTGGATTTTTCCAAGTTCACAAAACATTAGCTTGACTCTACACATTCAAACATTCAAGATCTAGAAAGAATTTTCAAGCATTATCAAGCATAGGTATCATTTATCTTTGAGTATTTATCATTATTGTTCTTTCATAATTTATTATTTTGAAGAGCAACCAACAATGGAGCAAATCAAGATCTTAGCTATGATAAATTTGCTTGTTATCTAAATTTTATATTTTGAGCCAAGAACTTGAACTTCATTATGTGGTTGTGAGAGTGTGTGTTTTGCATTGTTGATATTTATAAACCACATTTTCATCATTCACAAGTGTAATATTATAATAATTAGAATAATATAACAATAATATGAGATTAATTGTTTCCAAATTATACTTGCGGTTCTATTTTTAAATGATAATATAATTTAGATAAAATATTGAAAATACATATATGGTAGGATTATGAGTGATTATCTATGTATATTATTGAATTCTTTATATATATAATTATTATAATATATTATATTTTTTATTATAACCTAGTTATATGATCAAGGAACCAAAAAATAGGGCAGAACCCAAGGCAAGAGCCCACATAAACTATACATAATAAAAAAAGTTGCACACTTAACACCAACCCCACACAACCATAAGAGCATCCAACAAGGCACGTGCATCAAGCGCAAACAAAGCGGCACACAGATCACCAACAAGGCATGAGCAACAAGAGCGACCAACTAAGAGTCGAGAGAATAAGGAGAAGAAAATCTACATATGCACCAACCAACTACACATTAGGGGATGTGACTTAATGTCATCCTGAAGCAATTTAAAAATATCATCAGGGAAGCCTGACTACCAAACTTTATCAATTTTTTTCATCTGATGAAAGAGATTAACACCAAAGTCTTCCACCCAATCTATAACTTTATTACTAGATCACTTAATATGTGTAAATTTAATATCATCAAAATCACTCTTGAAGGAAATGATAGCATCCAAAATGACTTCAAGCCTCTAATCCTTCAAACCTTAACCTTGAGCAGTATTGATCAACAACCTGGAATCACCTTTCACCCCATATTATTTAAAGCTAGACCATAATTAGTAGCAAAGATCCCCATTGATTGACCCCTCGAGTCTCTAAAAACTCCACCACTTTTAGCCTCCCCCAAATTATCTTTTACAACACCATCAAAGTTGAGTTTGATCTAGTCAATACCTGGGGCCACCCATCTCGATCTTTCTTCCTTCTTTGCTAAACAAATCCCCTCCCCCAACCATCTAAACTTGGGCCAAGCATTGTCCCAGTGCAACTCATTATTATCCACAATCTTAAATTTTCCTCTATGCACTTCTCCTAACTCATCTATCAGGCAATCTATAATATCCCACACTCTATCTGCCACCTTCTCCACCTCCTAAAACACTCTCCTATTGTGTTCAAGCCATATATTCCAAATAATTAGAGCCAAGGCAATCTTCCAAATGAATTTCAACCCATGACTTCTAATTTTCAAATACCAAATGTCCAGCAGGAGAGGGAAATCCCTTGGGAAAGCCCACAAAATCACCCAACAATGTATAAAGAGATACTATAACTAATTGTAAAGGGGAAAAGAATGAACACGTGATCATTTCTCTTCATCTCTGAAAACACTACACACAACTATATGGCCCAGCTCTACCCATGCTCCATAGTTTGTCCCAAGTGAGGGCTTTGTGTTTCCACACTATCCATAGGAATGCATTAGCCTTCGATAAACCAAGGCTATGCCAAATCCTTTTTTCTATATTAGAAACCTTGGCCTCACAAAAATATATAGAATATGCATCTTTGATCGACACCATTTTGTCTTATTTTTAATTTTTTGCAATAGGCCACCTATCTAACCTCTGATAGAGAGAGTTTCACACATCAACACACTCAAGGATGGGATACAAGAGGGTCTTCCATCTTCATTATCCATTACCACCAGTAATTTAATTACTTACCCTTTATCCTCAAAATTTCTAACAAGGGGGTGAATGTCAGGTAAGGATTGAAGAGCACAATCATCTAACCAACAATCACACCAAAAAAAATATTTTTCCCATCCCCAAGTCTCCACTTTAAGTATGATTCAATGCAACCAACACAAGTCCTAAGAAAGTTCCAAATACTAGAACCAAAAGGAAGTTATGCTTTGAATAAATTGTCCTTATTATTCCCTAAATACTTTTCTAGCAATATCTTACTCTATTTCCTATTACCTTTAGCATAAATATGCTAGGTGATCTTGGCCCCTAAGGCCTTATTTATATTGACACACCTTTTGAAACCAAATCCCCTAACCACTTGTGGATTGCATTCCTTTGTCCATTTAACCAAGTTGTATTTGAAAGCATTCTCATAACCCTTCCATAAGAAGGAATGTTGAATCATCTCCAATAACTTTGCCACTTTACTAGGAATCTTGAAAACTACCATAGTATAAATAGGAATAACAACCAATGAAGAATTGATAAGGGTAATTATCCCCACTAAAGACAATCAATTACCGTTCTAGGAGGAAAGCTTTCCTTGCACTCTATCCATAACTGTCCTCCAATCAACCACCTTTTCTTGTTGATCAATAAGAGGCATACCAAGGTATCTACTTGGTAAACAATTAGTCTCAAATCCAAGAATGCCCTGAACACTCAGTCTCTCCAAAAAATTCTATTTTAGAAAAAATATTATGGATTTAGAGAAATTCACCACCTAACCAACAATCTTCTCATAAAATTCTAAAATCTTCTTGAAACCACTAGCATCCCTAGCCTCCCTATTCTTGGCCTCTCCAAAAAAGATAGTATCATAAAAAAATTGATGATGAGCGACATTGTCAATACCTCCCAAAACTTGCAACCCCATAAGAGCACCCATGTTGGCATACTACTTAATCGTCCTACCAAGAGACTTTGCAAGAATTAGAAACAAGAAAGGAGACAAAGGGTTGCCCTACCTCAAACCGTACTTGGCATCAAAGGCACTAGAAGCAATACCATTGACAAGAACTGAAAAAGAGACAGAATAAATGCAACTATAAACCCAATCACACCAGCCCTTAGAGAAGCCAAATATGTGCATAACCTTAATCAAAAAGTTCTAAGGTACTCTATCAAAAGCCTTGTTCATATCAAGCTTGATAACCATTCCTTTCTTCTTCCTAGATCAGATCCAAGATTGTTTCATGTGCAGTGATAATTCCATCCAGAATCTGCCTGCCTTTGAGAAACCCCAATAATCTTCTCCAAGCAGCCTTTGAGATGGTTAGTCATTTCCTTAGTGATCTTATATATAGTATTGTATAAGGAAAATAGGTCTATACTCATCAAAACTTTTTAGATTTCTCTTCTTGGGACAAGAGCAATAAAATTATAATTATAAACCTTCATCATTACCTTTCTCCCCCTACACTCTTTGATAGCCTTCCACACATCTTCTCCCACAACCTCCCAGAACTTGTGGAAGAACTTGGCTTGGAAACCATTAGGATCGGGTGATTTCTTGGCTCCTAAAGAGATTTTATTTTATTTCCTCCTTTGAAAAAGGAGCCAACAACATCTCATTTTTCTCTCTCAAGATCAAAATCAGAATGTTACAAAGTAAAGCATCTTGCACATCAACATCTTCCTACAGAAGAACCCAAAAAGAGAGGAAAAATAGTTCCTATCCTCCTCTCGGATAGCATCCATATCATTGATAAAGACGTCCACAACATTCTGAATGGCCATAATTTTGTTTGTTTGCCTCCAAATCTTGGTTGATAAATGAAATAACCTAGTATTATGGTCCCCTTCCATGAGCCAAACTCTAAAATTTTGTTACCACATAATTTCCTCCATCCTGAGAACTCATTCTTACTCACTTAACAATGCCCTTTCCCTCTTGCGAGTAGTCAACATCCATAATACTCTTTTCTATTGATTTTATCTCCTCACCAATCATGATTTTTTCCTCAAACAAGTTTCTAATGAAAACTTTATTCCAAGGCTTAAGTTTCCTTCTAACTTCTATAATCATTTGGAATAAAATAACCGTTTATTCCCTTTAAACTCCTTATTCCACCGTACTTGAAGGACCTTAACAAAATTTGTGTGCTCATACCAAAAGGATTCCATTTTAAACGGAATCACCTTAGGCTTCACATTCCTACTGAGCTCAAGTGAAACATGTCAATGATCAAAACCACCAAATTGTTCATCACCAAATACATGAACATTCCATATCTAACAACCATTCAGAATTAACAAAGAACCTATCCAAGTCAACACAAGATGTTATCCTCACCAATATTCCTATTATTCCAAGTGTACCATCTTGACTTGGGTCTGATGTCTGCAAGAGCCATATCCTCACTAAAGTTCCTAAAGTTCACCAAGCTAGAGTTGGTTAGAGCCCTACCCCCTTTCTTCTCACTTTTCCTAAGCACAACACTAAAATCACCACCTACAATCCATTCCTTCCTCTCATGAATCCTTCTTAAACCCTTAAGATAACCCCATGTCCTCACTCTATCCTAATCAATATTAGGCCCATAGATGTTAGATGTCAAAAAACTCCCCCATCTTTTAGGTTTTTAAAATCTACAAAAATAAAAAAAGGGGAATCATTAATCATCTTACCATCCAGAAACCTACTATTCTAGATAATAGCAAGTCCACTAGCTGAGCCATTTGCAGCCACTGCTACTCCAACACCTTGCTTCCAAACTTTGGCCAAAATCTCCTTAAATTTTAGAGAATTAACTTTTGTTTCCTATACAAAAAATACATCAGGGTTCTCTATAGTTATCAATTGCTTTAATAAGCAACACTTTGGGGCATTATGGCCCCTAATGTTCCAAATTACCATCTTCATAAGTTCTTCCCTATAAGGAGGTGTTTGCCTCCTATTTTTACACAAATCTTCAATGACCTATGTGAACCATCTTATAAATTCTCTAAAGCCTGCAATTTAACCTTGGTTGCTTCTAATTTCCTTCCTTTAGAATTTTGGCCACCAACATCTATTTCCACCATAGGTTTTCCACACATCTTCTTAGCCCTCCTAGTTACCATACTCCAATAGTTCTAATTTTCCTCTGAATCTGTGTCACTACCTTTCTTGTCAACTCTACATAAAGGCTCAAGAACAAGAGACAAGGGCCTACAATCATCCTCATTGATCTCAGCAACCACATTCTAGATTTCTTGAAGAGCTTCATTCCACTCGAGTCCATCAATTTCACTTTCCTCCACTGACTTTTCCATAATCTTAGACTCTGTTACTTGCTCACCAGATCGATCCACCAAAGAACACAATGTTAGGGACTCCCGAGAACCCATATAGGGAGAGGTTGAGATGGGAGGATGACGCATAGGGGCATCCATTGAGCAATTAGAATTATCCACACATATCCTCGTAATATGCCTAATTCTTTCACATTTGAAACACTTGATTGGAAATCCCTCATAATCCACCTCCACAATTGAATCCCCTAACACAAAATTCAATTTTATAGAATTAGACAGAGGTTTTCCCAGATTAATACTAACACAAATATGATCTAAGTGGGCCAACTGACCTCCACTAGGAGCATGACCACTATTCAAAAACTTTCCTACTGAATCCCCAAAGATACACAAAATATGCTTTGTCCAAGGCTCCATTGATAATTTATGTAACTTGAACCAAATGGGTACATCTTGAATCAACTCACTATGTGGATCAAATCTAGGGGTCTAGGCATGCATAAAAAACCCTACACTCCCCATAAAACATGTTCCCCCATTCGTGATGTTATCATACTCAACCTCAAAGGAGAAAATGATGCACATGAACCCTAAAATCTTATTTCAGGGTCGCATCCTCTCCATCGATGCCCTATCCACATTTTAACCCTATCCATTGATGGATACATCCCCATAATTTTTCTATCACTACTTGTTTCTTGAGCTTCTCCACCTCCAAGTTAAGACAGTGATTTGGAATTTGGATACATGGAACATCTTCTGAAACTTGCACATTAACATTGCCAATCATGAGTTTGTAAACAACATTCCTAGATTGGTTGTGAGGTGTTGGACCCGCAAGATCTTCCCAAATTGTGATTATACTCGAACCGCCATACAAATTTATAAAATCACCCAACATGGGAAGCCCATCCTCCTCCTTTTCCCCTGTTCTGCATTCTTCCTCTTTTGTGTGCTCATGTAGACTGCTCATTTTCACTTTTTTAAGTCATAACATTAGTTACATATATTATATTAATATAATATATATTATTATATATAATATATAATAATTATTATATATTATTAATAATTATATTATTATATAATATATTAATATTATATCATTACTAATATATATTAATATTATATTATATTATTATATTATTTTTTTTAAAGAAGGGGAAAATTTTATTCGATCATAGAAAATAGTAATACAATGCAAGAAAAATAGAATAACCAACATGGGCCCTATAAGCCCTCCTTGTGAAGCAAGAAACCACCACCTAAAATCCATCCAACTGAAACCTCAACACCACCTCTCAATGTTCCTGAATATCCTCTTGGAGCAGTAACCTCAATTTTTGGGAGATATTCACAAGAAGATTCTCCCAATCCTCTACTCTCCAATTACCTCTATACTCGGAGGCCCATTTTTCCAAATAATCTACAACCTTGTTCCACTCCCTCAAAATATGGACAAAGGAAACCTAATCCAAGGAATTGCTTAGCCGATGAATCTGTCGAACTACCGAATCCGATTCCCAACTTACCCCATCCAAAGTTTGCTTATTCAACATGGAAATCAGAATTTGTGAGTCAGACTCATAGATAACCCTATGCCACCCCAAAGAACACCCTTTTTATAGTGCAAAAAGGATAGCAAAGGCCTCCATAAATTTTTTAGTCTCATATCCTTAAAAGTAGGAGAAAAAAAAAATCCTCCCCAAAACCGTCTCTACCCACTCCTCCAACCCCAATAAAACCAAGATTACCTTTGGAGGATCCATCAGTGCTAATCTTTTAGGATTGATGTGGGAGAATCTATGGGTACTAGCAATCTTGCATCACCAAAATTATTTCTATTTTATTTTTTTCTCTTTTAATAAGGGCTTAGGGGTTAGGAGAATAAATTTTTTGATTTCCAACTTCATAATTTCCCTTGTAGTGGAATAATTGCAATTTTGGTGGAAATTATGCATTTATGAATATTTCTAAGGTAAAATTGGGAAAATACCCCTCTTTGGCATCCCATTCTTGGTGGGTGCATGTGATTGCATGCATTTGCATGTTTGTGCCACAAGCTTTGCATGTTGGTGCATGTTCATATTTGGAGCTATTGGAGTCGTCGAAGATCAACGAAGATGCTAGAATTGAACAAACTTGATCGACCATGGTTAAGGTGCCCATGTGAACACCAAGTGAGAATTGAGTAATTTTATTATTTTTATGATTATTTCTCCAAATAGGGAGTGGGTTTTCCAAGGAGGTGTTTTTCTTGTGGTTTTAGAAAACCATAGTGGTTTTCTCATTCTAAAACTTCTATATTATGATGCCTTGTCATTTGGGGAGATGGATTTGGGAGTATTTGTAGGTGATATGGGGAGATGTTATATTGAAGAGAGGATTTGAAGACTCCATTGTTTCAGATTTCTATTTGCATAGAAGCCCATCTTTTTGGGAGCTAGTGAGCTCCACATTTTGGGAGATAGTGAGCTAGTGAAATCCGTGTGAAGGGAGCTTAAGAGATTCTTCTGAAAGAAGGTTGAAAGAGACCAAGAAGAAATTTTTATTGCAGGTTTGGAGTTGTACTATAGCAGCAAGAAGATTGATGATTTCATGGTTTGTTTGCAGCAGTGATTTCTAATGATGAATGCAGGTTCAAGGAGCTAGAATTGGGTGAAAGAGGATAGCTTGTAGGAGACCATTCTACATTTGATATTTGCTATTATATAGCAGATTTATTTCAGTTTTTTAATGGTTTTTCATTAGCCTATGTGGCTAAAAAATAATGTACTTTAGTTATGCTTTGTTGTTGTATCAATTCATGAGGATTTGAATGAGAAATATGGGACCTTACTTGCAGATTTTTGGTGTTGATTTAAACAATTTCTAAGTTGCATTTTCAGATTGTTGTGAGTATGTGAATGAGGGTTGGAGTTCCCTTCATTAGTGGTATTAGAATGAGATTTCCTAAGTGTGTTGATAGAAGCACCGATGTGAGGCATTTTTCACCAGGACCTGTGGTGGTGTATGTGTGATTTGTGTGTAGATAGATCATCAAGTGTGAGGCAGTCTATACTAGAGAGGATAGGATAGGTCATGAGGAGGTTAGTAAGAATTTTGTTTTGGGAACAATATTGGGAAGAAGTAGAAAATAGGAAGTACTGTAAAGAATTTGAAAAGCTCTAGGCTGAAGTAAATGTATTTATTGGAAAGGAAGATTCAAGAGGAAGTGAGAGTGTGGGATGAGAGACATGGGAAGAAGAATGTTGTCATGAAAGAGGATAGTGAAGAGAAGAACACAAAGAAAAAGTATTGCAACCATTTTGTAGGGATGGAATGCAAGGAAGAATATGTGGGGGAAATCCACACAAATGGAGAAGATGATGAGGTGCAATTTGTAGTGATAATATGCAAATGGAGTGCATTGTGTGAAGTGGAGAAAGAAGATTTACAATTAGAGATTGTGAACATGGATGGTCTTAAATTTGATGAACAATTTGGTGAAGATGAAGATGATTTCTTGTTGAAAGAAGAGATCGAAAGAATCAACAAGTTGTTGGAAGGAGAATTGATGGAAAAAAACGAAGAGAAGTTTAAAAAAATTGTCATTTGAGGTGAGAAAATGGATGTTGCAGCGAAGAATGAGGTAAATTTTAATTTTGAATTTAGTTGCGATGATTCTATACGCTCTTTGATGAGATTAGAAGAGGATTTTGAGCAAGAATAGAGTATGCATATGGAAATATTTAATTTCTATAGAGTAGTAATTGCATATTTGTATAAGGATGTAGTAGATTTTGATTGCTATTTGGATAATACATATTTGGATATAGAATTTGTAGAGGATGTTGCAGGTGAAACTTGGTGGAGGTGGTCGATTTATGGTCGGTTGAATCCCGAAGAGTAGAGAGGATATTTTTTGGTATTATGAGGAGGATGGTACATAGTGGATACAAGTCCACGAGAGGAGAGAAGAATGGAGTGCAGAGTTGTTAGAGGAGTAGGTTTCTTGTTACATCTAAGTCTTGGAAGAGGAGAAAGAAGACTCAATTGCAAGTACCAAATTTAGTAACAGAGTTTGTTGAGGATTTCTTGTAATCTGAAAGGGTGGTACTACCACTCAACTCCATTTTGTGAATCCATATTCACAAAAATTTTCCTACCCTGGGTGATGCAGGTGCATCTAGGGGTACTAGAAATCTTGCATCACCAAGATTATTGCTATTTTATTTTTGTTTGTTTTCAATAAGGGCTTAGGGGTTAGGAGAATAAATATTTTGATTTGCAACTTTTGTAATTTCCCTTGTGCTAGAATTGTAATTGTAATTTTGGTGGGAATTATGCATTTGTGAATATTTTCTAAGAAAAAAATTGGAAAATTCCCCTCTTGGGTGTCCCATTCTTGATGGGGACTATTTAGGGTTCATGTGATTGCATGTATTTGTATGTTTATCCTACAAGCTTTGCATTTTGGTGCATGTTCATATTTGGAGCTGTCGGGGCCACCAAAGATCAATGAAGATGCTAGAATTGACCAAATCTGATTGGCCATGGTTAAGGTACCCATGTGAAGGCCATGTGAGCATTGAGTAATTTTATTAGTTTTGTGATTATTTCTCCAAATTGGGTGTGGGTTTTCCAAGGAGATATTTTTCTTGTGGTTTTAGTAAACCATAGTGGTTTTCTCATTCTAAAACTTCTATATTATGATGCCTTGTGATTTGGGGAGATGGATTTGGGAATTTTTGTAGGTGAGATGAGGAGATACTATTGGATTGAAGAGAATATTTGAAGACTCCATTGTTTTAGATTTATATTTTCATAGAAGCCCATATTTTTAGGAGATAATGAGCTCCACATTTTGGGAGATAGTGGGGTAGTGAAGTCTGTGTGAAGCGGGCTTGAGAGATTCGATTGAAAGAATGTTGAAAGAGACCAAGAAGATATTTTTGTTATAGGTTTGGAGGTGTGCTACAATAGTAAGAAGAGTGATGATTTCATGGTTTGTTCTCAATAGTGATTTCTAATAATGAATGCAGGTTGAGGGAGCTAGAATTGGGTGAAAGAGGATAGCTTGTAGGAGACCATTCTACATTTGATCTTTGTTGTTATATAGTAGATTTATTTAAGTTTTGTAATAGTTTTTCATTAGCCTATGTGGCTTCAAAATAATGTACTTCAATTATTATTTGTTGTTGTATCAATTCATGAGTTTTTGAATGAGAAATATGAGACCTTGCATATTTTTGGTGTTGATTTAAACAATTTCTAAGTTGCATTTTTAGATTGTTGAAGTATGTGAATGAGGATTGGATTTCCCTTCATCAAGGATGTCATTTGGAGGCAGTCTCCATCTGCCATCACACTACACTTCTTGGAGAGAGTCCTCCTTCCTCTTAAGCTAATGTTGATTGAGTTGTTACCATCTAACCCCAACCTAAGCATCAACTCTCTCTCCTTAGGATCTAGAGGAGCAACCACCTCACACTTAGCATGGATGGTTTCCCGAACCATCCTTAGAATCCTCTACCAAACTTGTTGAGCTGCAAATCTCCTACCTTGGAAATCCTATGGTTTCGATCCAACCAAATCTGCCTAAGGATGTAAGAGGGCCCTATATCTCAAGCCACTTAGAGGAAGAATGAATTTGCAAGAGGGCACCCAAATTCCTCCAAAAATCAACAAGGGATGAAGCATGTATACATGTTCTCCTCCAAACTTCCCACCAAAAGTGTTGGATAGTCTTAGAATAATTTCTCTAGAACCACAAATGAGGAGAAGATTCCTTGTTATTACCATAGAGATAGCAAAAAGGACCTCAGAAACCCCTCTTTTGTAGGTTTTTCCAAGTACGACACCTGTCATGAGAGGCTAACCAAAGGAAGAAGTTACATTTGGGCCATGAAAACTTTTTCCAAACATATTTCCACCAAGGTACTTCCTTCCCACTATATTTTTGCCTATCCAACTCTCAATACCCCTTAGCCACAAAAAATATCCCTTGAGGATTAGGACTCCAAGATAGGATATCATCCCTCCTCAAAGAGATGCACACTCGACCAACCAAAATTTGAGACAACTCAACCTGGTCCTCCTCTATGTTGCTAGGTGGCTAAGCCTGAGGATCTTTCCACTTGTAAACCTCAACCTGCCCCAAATTCTTTGTCTCTTTAAAATCCTCCACATGGTACCATCCAACATCCATGAAGATCTGCCAAAGGTTCTAAAGGTGAGGATAACTGGTTAAGACTGGGGGTGACCATCTCAAGATTCAAGCTAGAAGAGAGCCTTTGAACCCTTGTTGTAGATCCAAAATAAACCCTACTTGACCAAGTTGGATCCCTTTTTAAGAGTATCCTAGATCATAGATCCTTTACCTGATAGAAAATCTTAGGCACATGATTCCTAACAATACCTCTCAAGTACTTAGAGGAAATAATTCTAGCCCAAACTTGATCTTGATTAGAGCACCACCTCCAATAAAGCTTGGTTGCCAAATATTTTCCAGTAATACTAGCTCATCACAGACCCAGGCTCCCCATCTACTTGGTCCTACATATGTTCTCCCAATTAACCAAACTCCACTTGGAGGAGGCTAAGTTTCTTACCCATAAAAATTGTATAGACAAAGCATCCAATTCTTTAATGAAACTAGTAGGAGCTAATTGCACCATACACCTATAAATAGGTAGTGTATGAACCACTTCTTTTAACAACAAAACTCTCCCAACAAAAGATAACCATCTAAAAGTCCAATGACTAACACAATCCAAGAACTTTTCCTCCACACCTTGCCAAGTGCCTCTTGGTAGTGGGCCCACTGAAAGAGGAATACCCAAATAATCAAAAGGAAAAGATCTAATTTGGAACCTAAGGATATGAGCAATTCTAGACTAGATATGGGGAGGAGTATTGAAAAAGAAAATGGAGAACTTTGCTTCATTGATTTTCTTCCATGATGCAGCCAAATAGATATCTAGAGCCCACCTAAAGTTACTCACCTCTTTGATTCGGGCAACACCCAATAGAGCAGTGTCATCCACAAATTGTAAATAAGTCTGAGGAGGCAATCCATCTCCTCAACTCCAACCCTAAATAATCCCATTCCTTGAGTGAGATTTTAATAACTTTCCTAATCCCTCGACCATAATAATAAAAACATACGGTGATAGGGGATCCCCTACCTGAGCCCCTTAGAAGGACCAAACAGAACATAAGGCTCACCATTGACCAAAATAGAATAAGATGAGGACTTAACACAACTCATCATCCAATTAACCCAATTTTCCCCAAACCCAAAGTCAACAATACCTTATGAAGAAAAGACCATTTCACCCTATCATAGGCTTTCACCATGTCCAACTTAATGAACATAGCCTTCTGTTTAGATAGTTCCATAGAATGAATAACTTCAACAATAATAACTACCCCATCCAAGATTTTCCTACTAGTAACAAAGCACCTTGCTCTTTTGAAATGATTTTGTTGATCCATTTCTTAAGCCTCTACACAATTAATTTATAGATGATTTTGTAAACCACATTACGCAAGGCAATAGGCCTGAACAGATCTAGAGAATCAACCCCTTCCCTCTTAGGGATAAAAACCAGCGAGGTAGTATCCATTGCCCTCAACATCTACTTGCTGCCCTAAGATTCCTTGACAACTTCCAACAGGTCAAATTTGATAATTTCTCAAAATTCTTGAAAGAATTCTACTGGGAACCCATCTGAACTAGGGGCTTTCCCTTTTTTCATCTTGAACACAGTCTCCTCAATCTCCTCTAGAAGGATGGGGCTAGTAATCATCTCATTTTTCTAGAGATACCATCAAGCGA
Organism: Sequoia sempervirens; assembly: GCA_007258455.2. Taxonomy (NCBI): domain Eukaryota; kingdom Viridiplantae; phylum Streptophyta; class Pinopsida; order Cupressales; family Cupressaceae; genus Sequoia; species Sequoia sempervirens. The sequence continues at coordinate 901,506,835 of VDFB02281492.1, forward strand.
ATACACTCCAAGATCGTGTTCTCTTCATCATCAGCTATAGGAGAGTCCTTGGAGAAAAGAGTGGAAAAATATTTAACCACTTCTTGTGAGATGTCCCTAAGTAAAGTTAGTTTCTTGTTAGTGTAATTAATTAATTATTACACTTGCATAACTTTACTTAGGTAATATTTTAATTCCTAGGTTAATTAGTTGTCATCCTTATCTTGTTGAGCTATCTTGTTGCTCAAGATAAGATTAGAGTTATACATACTTTTCTTTTATAAAGCAAATCATCTCATGTAATTATAAATTCCTGAATAATAATATTTTGTACATCTTTTTTCAATAGCTTTGCTTTTTCTAATTTTCTCTTCTGTGGAAGGTTTTTTGGTTTGCATGTATGATCTTGTTTTCTAACATTTCTCACCCTGGGTAGACATCAGGTCAAAAATTACATTACCATGTCTTCTAGTTTTAACTGAGTTAAAGAAGAAGTCAGTATTCTTGTCCCCCTTCTAAATCCAATCAATCCTGGACTTTTGTTTCCAATAGATCTCTTCTCGTAGCTCTCATTCCACCAATTCCTTCACGACTCCTTCCTCTTCTTTGAATCTATGGAAACCCATGATCCTTGTTGAGTCTAGTGATGGAGTCCAACTGAAGTTGAGCAGCAGACTTTGTTGCACCCCAATTGTGTATTTACTATTTACTATTACAATGTAGGGTAAATGTGAATGTAATTTGAATTATGAATGAGAATAAATTGTGCTTACACTTTGTTATCAATGAATTATGAATGAATGTTATCTCATTTAATGTTATATAATGGATGCATATATATGAAATGGATGGTTATTGAATTGGATATTCTGACTATAGTAAAATATTGTGTAATGCATATTTTATTGAATAGTTGACTACTATGGGAATGTGTTAGTTGGATGCAGGTATATGTTCAATCCTCTAGGTGTGAGGGGAAGTATCACTTAGGAGAAGATCTTGGTCAGGTAACCAGTAATGTAACCTAACTGAGCTTACACACACACTCACAGTAGAACGATTGAGTCAAGTTAATATGTTGGGATTTGGTAAGCCATCCTTAGTATTATGTGTTTGCATTAGTAAGGGTCTTGATTATTGTTGAATGCATGCTTGGATGATGTTATATGTTTAGACCTTATGAGTTCTTCCTTATATTACTATACTTGTATTGATAAGGAAAACACATGTGAAATGTATGTATATGTATACATATGCATGTCGAAAATAGACCATACGCATGGAGGAACATGTACATGTGAGTACATAGGTAGACGTACCTATGCACACTTATGAATGGGTTGCTTATGAGAATGGAGCTATCGAGTGGATAATACGACATGAATATGTATATGTATAAATACATCACACGCATGTCCCTACCAACATAATAGTAATTGTGTATGTGCTTGATTGTGCAATCGAATGTGTGTGTGTATAAGATAGATAGATATAACCATATGTATACATGTATCGATGCACACGTATGTATGGAAAATAGACATGTCGATACAAATGTATCAATATATGTACACATATGTATACATGTACATAAAGGAATATATATGTGTGTGTGTATGTATGTATGTATGTACACAATCGATATAATTATTATTACTATGTGAATGTTAACTTGTTTGTAATCATTTGTATATCAAATATATACATACTTTATTGACATGAGATATATATATATAATATTATTGATATACATATATATGTATATGTACATATTGGAATATATATGTTTATATATAAATATATGCTTGGAGATCGATTAACATATGTAATGTTTAGAGGCAAATTTATTTGCATGAACATAGGTTGATTTGTATATCACATATACAAAGCATTTAAAGGCAAAATATAACATATATTGGCATTGAATAAAGGTAGAATTACATGTTATGTATTACATAGCAACAAGGTCGATATGGAAAATACACCATAGTCGATACTATGGAAATGAGTCTTTATTGTCTAGATTAGTGAGTTACTTAAGCTAAGAATGCATAAAGTGATAGAATATAAGCCATCTCATTAAGTATTAATGAATGCTTGAGAATAGGAGAAGTAAAACAATGAAGCAAGAATTGGTCAAAGCATCATTTATGTGCCAAAGCAACTCATCATTCCTTTGTTTCTCTGCAAGGCTATGACTCAGTCGACATAGCAATGTGTTGCTTGATAACAGTAGACCTCTTCATGAAAATAACCACACCAAAACAATAGGGGGTTTGCTGCATACTTGGCACTAGAATATGAAGTTCTATTTGTTGTAGAAGTCCATTTTGGAATGCAATTCGATTGTCATCATTTTAACATGAGCACAATTGAAATAGTCTTTCTCTGTTGTTAAGAAGAAGGGTCAATCTATAGCTTTTTAGTGTTGAGTTTACACTTAGGTTGTTGCCACCTTTTAGCTAAGTCCATTTTATAATGCAATTTGATTGTCATCATTTTAACATGAGCACAATTGAAATAGTCTTTCTCTATTGTCAAGAAGAAGGGTCAATCTATAGCTTTTTAGTGTTGAGTTTACACTTAGGTTGTTGCCACCTTTTAGCTAAGTCAAGTGAGTCAACTTGCATAGTTTAAGTTGGCATTTTGTATGCCTTTTCTATAGGCTACAATGTCTCATTTTTTTGTATAAATAGAGAGGAAAGCTCTCTTATTTAAAACACATTCTTTTGAAAACTTATATTGCTACATATTTTCTGAGAGTTGTTTATTCTGTGAATGGTTGACATGTTACATGTGGTATCAGAGCTACCAAGTTTAGCTCTAGAACCTATGAGCTCATCATACTTTATGTCCAATGTTATCTAATGTTTGGAAATTCTTGTTCTAGGATGGTGCATCTCAGGTTAACGACTAAAAAGTTAGTAATAAAAAATGAGCACTACCTAAAGGCCAAGAAGGAAAGAGAGGCCATCGTTCGAACAATTGAGGGTACCAACTACAACAATGCTATCTAGTTAAGTGACATTGAAACCTTCAGTCATGCACTTTCTCGAATTAGTGATGTAAAGAGAAAGATGAAGATGGAGGCTCAATACAACTATTTACCTTCCATCTCACTAAAGAATTATGAGTCTTTATCACTTTCCAGGGATATGCCCTCGAAAGGGAGTGTTAGTCTTCCATTTATCTTTAGGGACCCTAGAGTTCTTCTAATGGTGGAAGTAATTGTAATTTCTACAAGTAAAGAATTAGAGGGTTATGTACCTCATAACTATGTATCAGATGAAAAACTGAAGGTTATTATCTATTATAGGATAGGTATGAACAAATGAGATATGAACAATCACAATCTGTAGGGTATACCCCAATGAGTTATGTCTTTGAGAGTGAATCTGAGGGATACTCTCCACTTGACTATCTAAATAGTCACTCTATGTAATCAAGAGGATATTTAGATCCTTGTGAATTAATAGAATCATTTGTTTATCAAAAATATTGTGCTTAAGTCTTATGTGGAATTCATTATGTACGATTAAATGCTCATTTAATTTTTTCCATAAGATAATGATAACATGATTAAATCTAATATGGATGAACCTTCAGGTATAATCCATTTTTTCAAATATGGTGAGGACATGAAACAATCCTAGCGGAAGCCAAAAAGTTGGGCAAGGACCAGTAGGTGTTGAAGCTAGACTGGATCAAATATTGACAAGATTTGGAAACTTGGTGCAAGGAATAAGGGTAAAGAATAGAGTTGAGAAGGAAATTCTAAACAACGAGAACAAGGGAGAAAAATCTTCTCACGAACATGATCAAACCCATGATCATGAAAGGGAGAAATCACCTACCCTATCTGAGAAGACTAATAGGAAGTGTATGGCATTTGAACTCTCTAGAGATATGAAGAAAATCGCCCCACCTAAGTTTGAAGGAAGTGCCAACGGAGATGAAGCTGAGGCTTGGTTGGTCCAAATGGAGGAATATTTTGAAATTCAGAATTATACCGAGGTCACCAAAGCAGCTTGGGGAGAATACCAATTAGCTGGAGAATCCTCTAACCAGTGGATGAATAAAAAGATGGAACTCAATCTTAACTCATGGAAACTGACATGGAATGAATTTATTGAATTATTTTGTAAGAGATAGTTACCCCGACTCTATTTTGATCAGAAACTCATAGATTTTTAGAGTCTGAGGTAAGGTGAGATGACGGTTAATGAATATTGGGAGAATTTTACCTGTTTTCTATGCTACGTTCCTATGTACCAGAAGGATGAATGTTTTCGTATAATAAATTTCATCATGGGACTTAATAATTAGATTGGGGGAGAGGTAGATGTTCACGGTCCAACTGCTATGGATCTTGTGTATGAGAAAGTGGTTAAACAAGAGCAGAAGCTCAAAGCTATCTCCATCTGCCAAGAAAATAGAAATCATAAGAAGATTGTGGGAGTTCAAGACAAACCAATTCCAAGGAGGGTTGAAGTTGGGAAAAATGTTCCAAAGAAAGGGGAAAAAGTATCCTATATAGTGGAAATGAGTCAAGAAGGGAACATAGGAAGAATGGTTTCGGTAGTGGAAATACCAACAATACTAGTGGAAATGCTACTAAATCTAGAGAACTTGCAAGGAGGAAAGGACCGACTACTGGATGTTTCACTTGTGGAGGAGACCACTACGCCATTCAATGTACTAATAAGCCATCGAGGTCACGAACTTATGGTAATCCATTGTCTACCCAGCAAGCAATGTTCCAGCAAAAGATACATGCAGCTGTGGATGATCGCCAAGCGGAGTATAAGGTGACTCCAATTGAAACTCCAAGTATTTTTTTTGGATTACCCATTTCTATATACTTATAGATACAGGTGCAACTAAAAATTTTATTTCACCTAGAGTAGCTAAGAAAATATCTAGAAAGGTCAGTTTCATGGAAAAGTCTTGGGATGTAGAGTAAGCAAACCAAACAAGAGCAAAGGTGGAACAATTTTCATTTAAAGCTAGGATAGAGCTACCTTTTTTTTTTACAAAAGTGAACCTTTATGTCGCACCTTTAGGATCTTATGATGTTATCCTAGGTATGAATTGGTTATGGGGACATAGGGCCAAGATAGATTGCCATGCTAAAACTGTAGAATGCTTAGATGATCTTGGTAATCAAGTGAAATTTCAAGGGATACCTAGGGAGGTCAAGATTCATAAAATCTCTACAATGCAATTGTTAAGGGCTAAGAAGAAAGGGTTGAAATTCTTTGTTGTCAAGATGGAAAAGCTAGAAGAGTATAAAGGATCAAATTCACAAGATAACCTTGATAACCTTGGATCATAGAACTTCCAAGAGATGGAAGATGGAGAAATGGATGAAACTGGAATATCGGATATGCAGAGGTATCCTATTTTGAGAAATTTTTTGGATGTATTTCCAGATGAATTTCCTGGGTTACCATCGAAAAGGATATTTGACTTCTCAATATATATAGTTCCAAGATCTAAACCTATTTCCAAGGTACCTTATAGAATGACGACAACTGAACTAATGGATCTTAAGGCACAATTAGATGAATTGTTGTCTAAAGGGTTGATAAGACCAAGTGTATCACCTTGGGGAGCACCAATTATCTTTGTGAAAAAGAAGGATGGTACTTTAAATTTGTGCATAGATTATCGCATGCTTAACAAAACTACGATAAAGAATAAGTATCCATTTTCACGTATTGATGATCTATTTGATCAAATGAGGGGAGTTGTATTTTCTAATATTGATCTAAGATCTAGATATCATCAGTTGAAAGTTAGAGATGAAGAATCTTTAAAACTACTTTTAGAACTGATATGGACATTATGAGTTTACAGTTCTACCCTTTGGTTTAACAAATGCACCTACAACATTTATGAACCTTATGAATAACGTATTTAGGGATTGTCTAGATAAATTTGTTTTAGTATTCCTAGATGATATTTTGATATATTCAAAGAATAAGGAGGAACATTATAGACATTTAGAGATAGTGCTACAAAGACTTAAGAGAGCATAAGTTGTATGGAAAACTCTCTAAGTGTACCTTCTTTCAGAAGAGAGAACATTATCTTGGACATGTGATTTCAGCAGAAGGTATTTTAGTAGATCCAGCTAAAATCAAAGCAGTGTTAGAATGGCTAGTACCCAAGAATGTATCTGAGGTTAGGATTTTTATGGGTTTGGGAGGATACTATAGAAAGTTTGTTGCAAACTTCTCCAAGATTTCCTTTCCGATTACTTATTTACAAAAGAAAGGGAAGAAGTTTGAATCGACAGAGAAGTGCCAAGTAGCCTTTGACCTACTTAAAGAAAAGTTGACTACTGCACCTATTTTGAAAGTACCAGATCCTAAAGGTGACTTTATTGTTATCACGAATGCATCAAGAGAGGGATTAGGAGGTGTTTTAATGCAAAAAGGGAAAGTAATTGCTTATGATTCAAGGAAGTTGAAACCTTATGAGAAAAATTATGTGTCGCATGATTTAGAGTTAGTAGTCGTGGTTCACGCATTACAAATGTGGAGGCATTACTTGTTAGGGAAACCTTTTGAAATGAAAATTGATCATCATGGGTTAAAGTATCTTTTCACTCAACCAAATCTAAATGCAAGACAAAGGAGACGGTTAGAATTAATGGTTGATTATGACTTCAATATCAGTTATATTAAGGGAAAAGAAAATCAGGTTGTTGATGCCTTGAGTCAAAGACGTCATATTTCCTTGATTGTGACAATTCAAACCAACTTTAAAGGTCAAGTATTGTAAAAATGCAAAGATTATGAGTACTATATGCAAGTTAAGCAAGCACTCACAAGAAATTTGCAAGATGCTAGGTATGAAGGTTTTCATTTTAAGCCTAATGGATTACTTAGATATAAAGGGAGAATGTATGTACTTGACATAGAGGAGTTAAGAAATCTGGTATGGAAATAAGTTCATGAAGCACCATACTCTGGACACCCGGGAGTGACAAAAATGTTGGTAGATGTAAAACCATTATACTTTTGGAAAGGGATGAAAGGAGATGTTGCTAGATTTATGGAAAGATGTCTTGAATGTCAAAGGGTGAAGGTGGAGCATCATCATCCTGCAGGTTTTTTATATCCACATGATATTACTGGAGAGAAAATGGCAAGTCATAAGTATGGACTTTGTGCAAGGATTGCATATGTCAAGAAATAAGCACAATACCATTCTTGTGGTTTTTGATAAGCTTACTAAAGTAGCACATTTTATACTCAGAAATCTAACTGATGGAGCACCTACAATAGCAAGGAAATTTGTGCAAGAAGTGTTTAGACTACATGGAATTCCTGAGAAAATAATTTCGGATAGGGATGCATGAGTCACTTCTAGGTTTTGGAAAACATTATTTTCTACACTAGGAACTTAGCTGAATATTAGCTCAGCATATCATCCAGAAATAGATGGAAAAATGGAAAGGGTAAATCAACTATTAGAATATCTACTTAGAATTTATTGCATGGGTCAGCAATACAAGTGGGAAGACTACTTACCTTTGGTGGAATTTTCTTACAACAATCCCTACCATTCCACAATAAAGATGGATCCTTTCGAAGCATTATATGGTCAAAAGTGTCGAACCCCTATAATTTGGGATAGACTTGAAGATAGAGTGAGCCTTGGGCGAGAAATGTTAGTTGAAATGGAAGAGCAGGTGAGGATTATTAAGAAAATATTAGTTGAAGCTAACGATAGACAAAAAAAGATATGTTGATGCTAAGAGATTACCTTAAAGTTTTTTTGTAGGTGACAAGGTGTTGTTGAGAGTGAAACCTCACAAGAGTTTAATCAAATTTGGGAAATATTTCAAATTAGCTCCATGATATGTAGGACCTTTTGAGATTCTTGAGCAAGTGAATCTGGTAGCTTATTGAATTGCATTGCCACTAGCTCTTGCCAGGATGCATAATGTCTTTCATGTATCATACCTAAAGAAGTATGTGTCAGGTGATAATCATGTGATTGATTGGAATGCTTTACAAGTATAGGACCCTAGAGTAATAACTCTCAAGCCCGTCAAGGTGCTCAAAACATTTAAGCTTTGCTTGCATAATAGGGAAGTTCTGCAGTGCAAAGTCCAATGGGACCAGTATGTGGAAGACCCTGCTACTTGGGAAGACTATGCTGACATACAAAAAAAAATTCCTCACATTTTGAATGTATTTAAAATTACTTGAAAATAATATTTTATTTGTTTGATTAGTTTATGTTGCTACATAAAAATCATCGGGGATGATGATTCACAAGGGGGGAGTATGTTACACCCTAATTGTGTATTTATTATTTACTATTACTATGTAGGATAAATGTGAATGTAATTTGGATTCTGAATGAGAATAAATTATGCTTACACTTTATTATCAATGAATTATGAATGAATTTTATCTCATTTAATGTTATACAATGGATGCATATATTTAATGGATGGTTATTGAATTGGATATTCTGACTATAGTAAAATATTGGGTAATGCATATTTTATTAAACAGTTTACTACCGTGGGAATGTGTTAGTTGGATGTTGGTATATGTTCAATCCTCCAGGTGTGAGGGGAAGTATCACTCAGGAGAAGATCTTGGTCGAGCAACCAGTAATGTAACCTAATTGAGCTTACACACACACTCAAAGTAGAATGATTGAGTCGAGTTAATATGTTGGGATTTGGTAATCATCCTTAGTATGATGTGTTTGCATTAGTGAGGGTCTTGATTACTATTGAATGCATGCTTGGATGATGTTATATATTTAGAGTTTATGATTTATTCCTTATATTACTATGCTTGTATTGATAAGGAGAACACACATGAAATGTATGTATATGTATACATATGCATGTTGACAACAGACCATACGCATGGAGGAACATGTACATGTGAGTACATATGTAGATGTACTTATGCACACTTATGAACGGGTTGCTTATGAGCATGGAAATATCGAGTGGATAATATGACATGAATGTGTATATGTATAAATACATCACACATTTATCCCTGTCAACACAATAGTAATTGTGTACGTGCTTGATTGTGCAATTGAGTGTGTATATATATAAGATATATACATATATTCATATGTATACATGTATCGATATACACATATGTATGGAAAATGGACATGCCCATACAAATATATCAATATATGTACACATACGTATACATGTACATAGAGGAATATACATATATATATATCCTATGTACGTGCTTGATTGTGCAATTGAGTGTGTATATATATAAGATATATACATATATTCATATGTATACATGTATCGATATACACGTATGTATGGAAAATGGACATGCCCATACGAATATATCAATATATGTACACATACGTATACATGTATATAGAGGAATATATATATCTCCTATTCTCGAGCATTCATTAATACTTAATAAGGTGGCTTATATTCTATTGCTTTATGCGTTCTCAGCTTAAGTAATTCACTGATTTAGACAATAAAGACTCATTTCCATAGTATCGACTATGGCATATTTTCCATATCAACCTTGTTGTTTCATAATACATAGCATGTAATTCGACCTTTATTTGATACCAATATATGTTATATTCGGCCTTTAAATGCTTTGTATATGTGATATACAAATCAACCTATGTTCATATAAATAAATCAGCCTCTAAACATTACATATGTTAATCGATCTCCAAGCATATATTTATATATAAATATATATTCATAAATGTACATATATATATGTATATCAATAATATCACACACACACACACATGCATATATATATACATACATACATACATACATATATGTTTATATGTATATATATCCATATATATATGCATACATATATATACATATTGTAGACACCTAAATTTGGACACTCACATTTGTCCAAATTTATCCCTTTCTATCTAAATATCCTCTTACTTGCATTAATTAAGTAATATTACTATTATTTAATTAATACCCTTAATTCTTCTAAATCCCTAAGGTATTTAGTTAATAATTAAATACCTTACCCTTTATCCCCCTTTTCCTCAAAATAATTAAATAAATAATACATTTATTTAATTCCTCACATGTCACATCCTCCATCACTTTCACTTAATCTTAATCCATCTCCTAATCCCATCATTAGGGATGTGAACATGGCTAATCCATGATTAGGATGTGTCACATCCTCCAACTTTTGCAAGTTGGCTCTTAATCTTCATTAGCCACTAATTGTCTTCTAATCATTGATTAGCTAGTCTAATCAGTACCTTAGTCAACTCTCTCATTTCCCAAGGAATATTAAATTCCTTTTATTATCCCCATGTCCTTCCAAATAGAATTTTAAATTCCATTTTATCCCTCCTAGGAATCTCCTCTTCCCTATGTGATCATTGAAAGGTCACATCAGTCACATGGGTTGGGAACCTTATATTATAAGAACCTTGTCTTATCCAAGGTACTTCACAGCTCCCTTTTTGGGAACCTTGTCTTATCCTTAAGATATCCCCAATCATGTGAATTTAAAATTCACTTTTATTCCTCCAAGGAATCTCCTCTTCCCCATGTGATCATTGAGAGCATCAATCACATCCCAAGATACTTGTCCTTCTTCCACATCACTTGTACTTCTTCCACAATATTTGCACCCTTTCCATCTCGCCATGTCCTTTGCACACTTCATCCTCCACATGGAAAGATGTGAGGGCTTGTAATTCTTCAACTCACCATAGCCCTCCATCTTGGCCATGGTGGTTCAATCCTAATCGTTGAATTCTCTAGAGAATTCAATTTCTTCTATAAATACACCCCCTTTTCATTCATTCAAGGACCTTATGCATTTTTATCACACTTATGCTCTTAAGCCATTTAAGCACTTCTTTGCATACTTAGTTTTCATCCTTCATTATTGCACACTTTTAAGCTTTCATCCCATCCTCTTGCATCCATTTTTCTTAGACTCACATAACTACATTTTCATCTTCCATTGCATCTCCACCCCTTTTCATCTCATTTTAGATCATTTTCCATCCAAGAAGCACACAATCAAGCTACATCAAGGGCCAACCAAGGATCAACACAAGTAAAAGGTATACTTTCTTGTTTTTATCTTTTCTTTTGTTTGTGTTCAACGCAGCCCAATCTTAAGGTGGTCTAGTGTTCTTTATCTTGCATATCTTAATTAGTTTTGCATATTAGGAGGTAATAACACTTGCACACACACACATATATATATATATACATACATATATATATATATGTAAATGCATATATGCATATATATATGCATATATATATGTATGTGTATATATATATGTATGTATATATACATACATACATATATACATACATATATATATGCATATATATATATATATACATACATATGTATGTATATATATGTATGTATATATATATGCATATATATATGTATGTATATATATATGCATATATATATGTATGTATATATGCATATATATATGTATGTATATATGTATGTATGTATATATATATGTATATATATATATACACACACATATACATATACATACATACGTATATCTATATATATGCATAGATATACATATAGATATACATATGTATGTATGTATGTATATATATATATGTACACAATCGATATAATCATTATTACTATGTGAATGTTAACTTGTTCATAATCATTTGTAGATCGAATATATATATATATATATATCTGTGTGTGTGTGTGATATCATTGATATACATATATATATATATGTACATATATGAATATATATTTATATATAAATATATGCTTGGAGATCGATTAACATATGTAATGTTTAGAGGTCGATTTATTTACATGAACATAGGCCAATTTGTATATCACATACACAAAGCATTTAAAAGTCGAATATAACATATATTGGCATCAAATAAAGGTCAAATTACATGCTATGTATTACACAGCAACAAGGTCGATATGGAAAGTATGACATAGTCGATATTATGGAAATGAGTCTTTATTATCTAAATCAATGAATTACTTAAGATGAGAATGCATAAAGCGATAGAATATAAGCCGCCTCATTAAGTATTAATGAATGCTTGAGAATAGGAGAAGTAAAACAACAAATCAAGAATTGTTCAAAGCATCATTTATGCGCCAAAGTGACTCATCATTCCTCTATTTCTCTGCAAGGCTATGACTTATTCGACGTAGCAAATGTGTTTCTTGATAACAATAGACCCTTTCATGAGAATAACCACACCAAAACAATAGAGGGGTTGGTTGCATACTTGGCGCAAGAATATGAAGTTTTATTTGCTATAGAAGTCCATTTTGGAATGCAATTCGACTATCATCATTTTAACATGAGCAAAATTGAAATAGTCTTTCTCTGTTGTCAAGAAGGGTCGATCTGTAGATTTTTAGTGTTGAGTTTACACTTAGCCGGTTGTTGCCACCTTTTATCCAAGTCAAGTGAGTCGAGTTGGATTGTTTAAGCTGTCATTTTGCATGCATTTTTTGTAGGCTATAATGTCTCATTTTGTCATATAAATAGAGAGGAAAGCTCTCTTATTTAAAACACATTCTTTTGCAAACTTATACTGCTGCATATTTTCTAAGAGATGTTTATTCTATGAACGGTTGACATGTTACAGACTTAGCCACAAAAATATTCCCAAATCTTTGCCTGTTCCACTTTTTAAGTTGAAACTTCACAAATTAGAGCCTCTTGACAAAAGAGTACATAGCAGTACCATGCTCAGGAAAACCCTTAGTCCACCATTCTCTCATAAGATCATGTTGGAACTTGAAATTCGAGTTCCTAGACACATCCCTCCCTCTTGCAGATAGTTTAATGAGCAGTAATTTGAACCTCTCCAATCCAAAAAATAGAGACTAAGAACACATCTAGTCTCTCTGATACAAAACCTTCCCCACATCTCCTGTTACACCAAGTCAATGTATCATTCCCTAGTTTTATATCTATCAAATCAAGAGAAATACTATTATCTCTAAAAATTAAAGAAGAGGGATCAAGCCTATCCACTCCCCCTTTCTTTTCCTCCAAACTGGTGATAACATTAAAGTCCCCAATCAAAACCCATGGGATAAAAGGGGCTTAATATCTCACATACCGAATATGAGCTCAAAGGTGAATCTTACCAAATAAATCAATAGACGCATAAACATTGGTGCATAAGAAGATTTCACTAGATTCAAAGATTGAAACAACCATAGATAAAGAGTTCTTGTTAGAGATCCATCAAAGAGGAGAAATCTTGCGCGAGTCCCACAGACAAGCAATACCCCCAACACTGCCTTGAGACTCAACACATTGACACTGACCTCTCCACCACAACTTAGAGACCACACTGAACATAACTTCAATAGAAAACTTAGACTCCTGAATGAAAACAACATCAAGAGAATGCACCTTAAACAAATCCTGGAAAACCTTTTGTCTAGGGATGTTGTTCAAACTCCTCGCATTCCAAGAGAGAACAATCATCTATGAGAGATAGAAAAGTGGTAGTCAAGAGTCTTTACTATTATATTAATTATATTAATAAATTATATAATTAATATATATTATTAATAATTATATTATTATATTATATTATGTTATTATATAATATAATAATTATTATTTTAATATTATTTTTATACTTATATTAATAATATATAATATTATTAATAATAATATTTTATTAATTATAACATTAAAAACTATTTGTTTTTGGCTAGGTAGCATATATTAATATTAATTAGGAATTTACATAAGATTTCAAAATGATTGTTACAGTCTTACCACCTTACTATATCAATGCTCTAAGGTAACACAAACCTAAGCATCAACAAAATTCTCAAAAACCTACACTATGCTATCATGCCATTTCCTTCAAGATACCCCTCAGGGGGCTCGTAGCTCCCCATCCATCATCCTTTCATTGAAGTCCTTCAACCATTCTAGGTCATAAACAGGCTCCAAGTTATTAACCCTCTTTCAAATATTGGCACCCCATATTTTCTAGTGCACGATGTCGCCTCAGTGTATGGGTGCAAAATTTTCCCAAGAAAGGAACCCACTCCACCTCAATATCCTCCTCAATCACCCTCTTTATGTCCTTCGATTGTGGCAGTTTGTGCCATACTTGACCACCCTAAGCACCTCCTCCAGTCTTTGTAGGTATTTCTTCTTGAATAAAATCACTAAGAGCCCCCTTATCATGTCCTTGGCTCTACCCATGTCCAAAACAAATGCCACAAAGTAGGAGAAGATGTTGGTGTTGACTTTGTAGCAATAATTATCGACCAAAAAATTTACCCCCAGGACCCATTTGATCACCTTCCTCATTCGCCCATTGTGCTCCTTCAAAATCTCTTTGAGCCTCTGGTCCATCACCTCACCTAGAAACACAATCTCCCTACATAGATTGGTGAGATGCATAGGTGCATCCATCTTCTCTCCACCACACACACTCCAAATTATCATCTAAATGCCCATCCTTCTAGATTGTGGGAATTTTAAATAAATTTTTGTTCTCTTCCCACTCGTGGGCCGTGGGAAGAAAGGCTTTTGTGATTTTCTCACGCTACTTCATGCTCTTGAAATCCTATGTAATATGTGTTGAATTTTTCACCTTTTAAAGCTTTGTACTTCATCATCTGTCCACACTACTTGGGCTTATGATGGCGTACTACCTCGTGCCTCACTGAATGGGAATGACACCTTCGCTTCTCTCCACATCCAACTCATTATTGTTGGAGGTTGACGACTTTATTAATAAGGCTATATGCCTTAGCTTTTCCCTCTCTCTCTATATGTGTTTTAATTTGAAATATTTAAACCCATTGAGTAGTCTTAGGTAATCCTCCAAGTGATTATTCAATTTCTAGTTTTGTATTATTCGGTTACGTACCACATTGATTATTATCATTGAGTTGCCTTCAATCTCAATTCTTCTTATGCCTAACTTTGGACCTTTCTCAATACCAAATTTTAACGCCATTATTTTTGCTTTGATATTTTTTCCTAATCTGAGGAGGTGGTAACTTTCTTTTACTATTACTCCATTATGGTCTTTAAATATGCAACCAACACTTAATAATCTTGGGTTTCCCTTGGATGCTCCATCAAAATTCATTTTTATCCATCTTTCCTCCTATGGTCTCCATTCTATTCTACCTCTTTTGTTTGCAACCTTAATGTTCTCTGCCCCATTAACAAGAGATTAAAAAACTAATTTTAATAATAATATAGTAGTAATCATAATTTAATAATAAGAATAGTTTAATATTATAACTATACAAGAATAATCATAATATATATTAATTGTTATATATTATAATAATACATTATAATTTAATATAATCTTAATATTTAATATATCATTATAATTATATTGTAATATAATAATATTTACTATATAATAATATAATAAGAATACAATTATATTAAAAAATTAATAATTTTTACGTTGAGAGACATTTTACAATGGCATTCGGATGTTTAGAAAAACTCTACCTTAAATCAAGGAGAGTTCTTGAAATCATCACCCTCCATTTAAAAAATCATTGATAACATGTAATAAATAGGAATAAAGGAGAATAGAGGAGCTCGCCATAAGATTAAATCACGGGTGGAAACTGTTTCCTGCATAACTGTTTCTTTGATAACCGTTTTATGGTTGAGATCAAAATAACATAATTGTTTCTTCGGTAACCGTTTTGAACTTGGCCTTTGTCTTCAAAATTGATGCAAAATTTTTGCTTCAGTTGCTATGACTTCTGATGACTTTGTTGTAGCTGACATTTATTTTTCAGGTGCTCCTTTTTGTTTCTTGCAAAGTTTTTCTATGTATGATTGAAAACTTTAAATTGTAGGAGATTTGATATATGAAATAGGTGAGTTAATGTACATAAATTGTGAATCTGGGCATCCCTTATATTTGATTTATGAATGTGGGCATCCCTTATATTTAATTTACGAATGTGGGCATGGCTTATATTTGGTTTTTGATTGTGAGCATGGCTCATTATGATGCAGAACACAACAACGTTTCCACCACAAGCTAGATTCAAACAAGTTGTGGCACTGAGGATATCTGCAAATAGGGCCATATTTCTTAACTATGGATTCTATAGTCACCAGGATACTCTCTATGACTAGTAAGTAAGGCAGACATTATTTTCTCAATTGCACCATAACGGGCACTATAGACTTCATTTTTGGCAATGGGAGGCCTCTTTATGAGGTAAAATCCAAGAAGAGGATCTAATTTTACTTGAGTGAATTTTAATCAATATTACTAAAAATTTATATGCCTTTAAATAGCTTAATGCACAATAGTTGTGCCTTTGAAAATGGCACTCCCACTACTAAGCCAAACATTGACAAATAAAATGGCATGGTTGCTGCTTAAGAAAATGGAACTTTCGTCGCTAAGCCAAAGGTAGCTAAAGAAAATGGTGCTTCTATAGGTAAGTCCAAGGTCGCTAAGTTGTGTGGGAGTGTAGCCTTATCAGATTACCTATTCCCAAGGCAAAGATGCAAAGAAAATGGCCCTGGCACTACCAGGACACAATTATTTTTTCCTCCAAGCTTTAGCGACTCTGCTACTTATCTCCTCTCTTATGAATAGAATAAGGTTTTAATATGGGAAGGTTAAGAGGAGTTTCAAATTTTAGTGTATATGCTTGTCAATGTCATGTTAATCATTTATGGCGATCACTTCATTTAAACTTTAATGATGTTGTTTCAAGACCATCTTTTGTAGAAAAATAAGAGGGAACAACCAATGGCAATGATGGGTATGATTATTTTTTCTCACCCCTTGTGAGATCTCTATGTTGTTTCCTCACTTTGTTTTGATGCATTTACTATTTTGAAGTGTGCATCCATTGTTTGATTGGTTTGATAAACTCAGGGATGACAATGAGGAGATAATTTTGATGGAAAAGGCTCATTATGTCCAAGCTCGGGGGGATGGAGTCCTCTATAATCTGGGTGAATATGCTTTTTGCAGCTTAGGAAAATCAGAATTAAGATTACTAAACATAATAAATAAACTTGAAATTCCTAATCTAATGATAGAGAACAAAGAAGTGCATGAAAGGAAAAAATGAAGAACAATTTCACCATAATCTTGATGCCTCCATTGAATGACCTCCATCATCCTTCTCCATTTTTCTATGAAATATATGAATGCCCTCATATTTGTAAACCTACAATGAAAGCCTAAAGCAAATGATAGCAAAATATCAAAGAAACTAATTATCTCAACAACAAAATAGCTACAAATTCAAAATTTTCTAAGATGATGAAAGTGATAAATAGCAGCACTATTTATAGAGAGACGGGTGGAAAAATGGATGGTCAAGTTCAATCAATGGCCGAAATTAGATGAGACGAAATGAGATAATATTGAAAGTGAAAGAGCAATAGGAAGTTGAATGATTTTTTGACAAAATCAATTAGTTTGAAGAGGAAAATGCATTTTGAAATAATGGAAACATTATCTCATTGCAAGAGGAAAAAAGTGAGTTAACTTTTTGATTAAATAGAAATTTAATTTAAAAAGTGAGAGGAAAAATAACTTATTTAATTAAATAGAATTTAATTTATTTGTGTCATAAAAGGCTAAAATGAATTAATTAAATAATTTAGATTATTTAATTAATAGAAGAATTTACTACCTTAGGTATGTTGGTGATTTTTCCAACAGAACCAAGCAGTTCTCTAAAAAGTAGCCAACTCTCATAGTGAAGAACTGCAAGGTTAGTCGCCAACACGAGTATTAGGATTTTCTAGTCCTTACTCCTTCACTCTAGGCTCTGTGAAACCTAGGAGGGTGATCCCAATTGTATTTTCGTGAAGTGTATTCGATTAGTAACACATTTATACACAGATTGATTCCTATTTATTGCAAATAAAACCCATCTCATTGAAGATTTGGCAGATCTTTGAATGAATGACTATCTATTTGCTAGGAATCGGGGAAATTCCTAACCCACACTTTCCTTGAAACAATTTTAAATGAATATTGTTCTTATTTTAAGTCTATGGCTAGGTACACTATTTGTTCATTTCATGGAATATTTTCTAATAAATTGACTAGTGTCTCATCAATTGGAGTAACAGAGTCAAATATGTAAGAATCAGTAATATATAAACTACTCAATTTAGAAATAGGCAGACTATTTTCATACTCCTTTTCATTTATGAAAACTCACAATTCCTGAAACACTCACTTCTTATAAATCCTAAGCAATTCCTTACAAAGTTTATAACCCTATTCAAGCATTTTAATCAACTCCTTGAGTTAAAGTTGAAAACAGAATAATATATTCAAATGGAATATCTGAAGATAAATGATAACACCATTAGTATTTTTCATTCATAACTTGTAAGAAATATACATAGGAGAGTATTTGTTACCAGACTAAGATTTGTTTCGATATCAATAGTTTTTGTAAAACTCATTTAAGACTATTATATATAGGAATTCATACCCAAGACAAACTATTGGCCTATTTATCATTATTCTATTCATAGAGCCTTTCTTGAACTTAGTATTCACCTAAAACCCTATTGAGACTTTAAAATATGACCACTGTAATAAGCCCTAAAATCCCTTTTATAGAATAAGGGAGCCACAAATGTAAGGCTTAATTACATTTACATTTCATTTCATTTCACCAGAATTTGAGACATCCTCAATTAGTTATATGCAATCATTAAGGAAAATGGAAGAGTAAAAGACCACATTCCATATTCCTTGCATGAGGACATTCCAAGTCCTCAAAAGGCAGAGTTTGTTACAGCAGCATTGAATCATCGTCCTTGTTGACCAAAGAAGATTCTCCACTAGCAACTCTAGCACAAACTTGTATATCGTCAGGAAGCAACATGCATGCCACCAAGGTCATTTAGTCTGGCACTTCTCCAATACACCAGCCCTAAAAATTTCCACATTAGTGCTAGAAACAATAAATCACATGAATGTTGAATAGGAAAATCCTGACAAAAGGGGCATCATGTCATCAAAAGAAAAAATAGGGCACAGTCATCACTCTGAGTCATCAACCTCAGAGGATACTCACCTACGTTTTGCTTGTGGTGGGACTAGAGGAACCGTCAGCACCTCCTCATCAGAATCCTCATATGGTACCAGGGAGAGGGGATAATAATCACCCTCTGGATCAGTGTCACCCTCACTATCTAAAGGGTTATTAGAAACCTTACTTGGAGAATTACGCCCTCCCAGATAGGCCTTAAGATACTTTCATTTTTTCTTTACCTTATTTTCATATTCCACCAGCCTTTTCCTTTTGAATTTGAGCAATTCTTCTAAAACAATTCAGACCTGTAGATGGTAATTACTCTTGACACCATACTTCTTGAATTTCATGTGTCCCCTTCTATTCTTTGGTGTATCAAGAGCTCCCTGTGTCTCAATTTCATTCTCAGGAGCATTTTCCTCGGACTCAAACAAACTCAATCTCTTAGACTCTTGAACCGTCATGGCAGACCTACTCATCTAGGACAAGAGCATTCACTTCCTAACTCAAGAATAATTAATACTTGCACACTTATTCACTAACCCACACCTCACATTCACTACAGATTGAAATATGATGAAAATGAACAACGATCAATCATGCATTAAATAGACAATTTGGAGCATGCATAATTAATGATTCAAGAACTCCTCTTGCGAGCGAGTTGATAACTTAATAGCTCTACTTTGAATATAGGCCATTGATCTTAAACAAATTAAAACTTCATCTATGGTGACCATGAGCATCATTTTTCAGCCTTTAGCAACTTGCTCCTAAAAAATAGCAATGCCAGCTCAAATGTTGCCAAGTCTTCTCTCAATCTTGATTAATCATACGTGATCTGTCAATTAGCATGTATCACCAGCCTAATCTATGCTCCTTCATTAATATCAGTGAAGTACAATAAGAGCAGTGTTTTTTAGAGAGAATATTTCCTTATACACTTCATCGCTCATCGCTAATCTTCCCCAAATTTTAGGGTGCAATCAGTGATGAAAGTATTGTCACCATGAAGTTTAGTCCATTGGATCATCCTGTTTTAAAACCACATCAATGGTTCTTCAGTCATCTCACTACTTTCCTTTATACAATATCCTCAAGATTCTGCCACGTTTCCTTCTCCAGCAATAGCCATCGCCTATTGTGGATGCATCTCATTCTTCATCAGCCTCATTAGCGATGTCAACATCCCCACGATGAAACCTCAACCTTAGGATCTATGGCCTATCCTTGATCACGTTCATCCCTCCATCGCTCATCGCTAATTCAAACATTGCACCTTGGCTTCTATCAGTGATGGGAGATGCAATGAAGAAATTAGATTTAGACACGTACACCTACATGAAAATCAATGGTACAAAAGACATCGCACCTAAGATCTTATTACATTAGCGAAAGAAACCTTTCAAAGAATCTCATCATTCATAGAGATTTTGAAAATAAGGCTCAAGAATGAATCCGCGACGAGCAATAAAATATAGAAACATCAGGCCATTGCTCCTCGCTAATTCTCCTCATAGAGTTTGCAAGAAATTAGCAATGAGAGGATTTACATAGTGAAAACATGTATCGAGTATCGCTAATATAGAACTTAGCACTTAAAACATATCTGTGATACGTGATGCAAGGGAATTCCATCATATCGCTCATCGTTGTTCTTGAATTTATCATTTTATGACCATTCGCGATGAGCGATAATAACATAAGGCTGGAGGACATCGCTTATTGCTATTACAATGCTCAAGGCTCAAAAGCCATTAGCGATAAGCGATTCCTTAATGATACACGGAACACCGCTCATCGCGGATTGTTCCAAGAGCTCTAGAAGCTATTCACAATGAGAGAAAACAAAGAAATGTCGCTCATCACTCATCGCTGATTTGGTACATACACTTTTAAAGAGATCAGCAATGGGCAATAAAGATATGATGATTGTTGGGCCCTTTATTTAACCCTATAAGAAATAGGAAATTCAGACCTAGGCGTGAGGGACCAATCACCTGATGACTGTGAATGACATAAAGTAGAACTTAGGCAACCAGAGACTAGGAATACAAGTCACTGTAATAATAAAATGACCAAGGGTTGTTGGACTCATAGGCCATTTTTGCAAGGCTTTAATCAACACAAAACCCTAACACAATGATGGGGACACGACCTAATAACAAAAATGAGGGCCCAAGCCAAATTTTTCATAGATTTACAGTGGAACCAAGAAATTTTGAGGGGTTCCATCAATGGCTCCTGTTGGGGACACATGCCTCTTGCAGGCATGGTGAGATCCTAGAATTTTGGGTGAAGCAAACCAGGCACAAGAACCAAAAAAAAAAGAAACAACATATGTATAATATTTTACACAAGCCAAAAGACCTAGAAAGGGAGATCCAATCTCCACTCCACTTGAAAAATTCTCCTAAGGTGAAAATTTTAATATGCACTCTATAATCCAACCAGGCTTTATTTGTTGTTTGGTGGCACTAGGCCACTGAAACCTCACGCTAATTTTTTCCTCTATCAAAAACCAACCTTTTGAAAGAATTGATGTCCTTCCATCCACATTTACCCCTATCATACCACTGTAACAAGTATAGCTCTCTCTTTACAAGCAGAAAAATATGGATATCCTTGAGTTCTACCCAATTACAAACAATGTTACTAGTATTTTTCTCAATTTTTCTGAGTATATTGTTGCTAGTGTAATCCTAGTCATTTTGTATTGTATTATTAGGCACAAACTACAAAATTTCATCATTACATGGCACATATGTGTTATGTTCATCATATGAAACATGTTCATATTGAAGATAACATTTCTTGTTACTCATTTCATTGTCATGCTCCATCAAAATACCTCCCAGCTGAATTGGAAATTGAAAATGTTCATATGCCTATAAGTAAGTGGCATCACAATATTCATCTTTATTTGTTACACCTGTTTCAAAGATAAAACACTCATAATAAATACCCTCGCAAAGCTCATCAATGTGTTCCTTTGTTTGCTTAAGGCCATATTCTAAATTTGCATCAGATACATCATTAGAGTTTTTAACAAAGAGTGGATTATCTCTACACCAATAAGGGTCATCATTACTCATCTCTAGTGAAGGTAGAGGCTTATCAAATAATGAATTTTCCATCACACTCACTCTTTACATAAAATCCTCAACTTCATCAACATGAAGGTCCAATTCCTTCAAGTCATTATTACACTCTAAATCACTATAATCACTAGAAGAGCAGATATATATATTTTCAAATTGTATTTCCTCCCTTAGATTGTTTAGTATAGACATCGAGAATTTCTGCATATCCACATGACTTGAGATATCATGGTCGAAAAACTCATCAAACTTTGTTTCATTATCAACCATAATTAGTGGCTTCAAATTCCCATCACAATGCATAACATGATCATCTGAAAGTGGACTTATATCATCAACATGTTGCATACTAATGTTATCCTCATTTGATGTGAAACTTTCCAACTCTACTCCATACAATCTATTATGACTAGCATAATAGAAATCAACATATTCAACCTCATGAGTTGAATGTGCATAAACAAGCCCAATGAAACCAAGCTCACCATTGACAAAGTTTTCAACCCTGGAAATATTGAGATCAGGACTACATGGTTCTTGCATGTTGAATGATGAATACATTAGCTCATTATCATTCTTATCTTCAAATAATTTACCAGATTCATCTGAACCATAAGAGTATAGATGAAACCTTTATGTGACCTCATCATTTTTATAGCTATTAGTCTTATTACAAGGTGTGATATGCCAAATATTTGAAGTTGCTTCCATCTTTTTATCAGTTGTGTTATGTGGTGCATTTGAAACTTCATGAATGCAATCCATAGGTGAATACATTACACTGTTTGGATGTTTACTAACCTTTTCTTTATTAATATGGGGAATAATTTCAACTTGGAATAAGTCTTCTTTACTCACATCATTATTTAAATCATAGCTCATAATAGTGCTAGTGGGATCAACATTGTGGAATGATGTATAAGCTGAAACAATAGGGGTGTAAGTGCTTTGATATTTATTTCTAATTTCTGACTTACACCTTTCATCAACATTTGGTGTCTCAAGGAAACAAATACTTGTAGATAGATAACTCCTTTGCATTCCATATTTCAAGTTATTTTCAATGTTCATGGCTATCCCATATGCCCGATACAAAGTTTTAGGATCCTTATCTCTCAGTAGGATAGTTCATTTCATTATCAAAAGCTCCCAAATAAACAACCAAACATACTGCATCTCTTAGTCTCAAGAACGTAGGAACATCCCTCAATGTTTTAGCAAATCTTCGGTTGAATGTTGGGACCAGCTCATCCTCCTCCTTCTCAATGTTCATAAATTTATTGAGCATAGAACTAACATTGAATCTTTCACCAAATTGCTCCATAAACACTGCTTTGAACTCTTCCCAAGAACAAACAGAGCATGCTAGTAAATCTAAGAACCAATATCTTGAATCTCCTTTCAGAGACTGAACAAATAGCTTCATAATCACATCCTCATGATCAACTTCATAATCATCTATTAAATTGTTGAATTCTTGTAGATGCTTTCTTGTTGATTCACTCTTTGTACCACTGAATTTTGGTAACTTATCTCTGATTTCAAATGGAATAACATTTGGGTAACCATTAATACCACTGAAATTGATGGGTCTATATCTTTCAGTGCTGAAATTTCTTTTATTACATGACAAGGGTTGACCACTATGCATAGTTATATTTCGGTCCACACAAGGATGCATAGGTTGATGATACATTTTCTTAAAACCTTACAAGCCTTTTCAAACTAACTTTGCAGTTACAGAGCAACTCAAATTTCTTTTACAACATGATCTTAAGCTTTTACAATGCAAATTTCTATCTCAACTTGCTTAAGATCTCCTAAATGAGTTTCTTCAAAAACATTTCATCCTTCATTTCATAATAGATACTAAAAATCTAGTAATACAGAAGTACGTAGAAAAATCACTACTATTCCCTTCCTTAGTGCTTAATCGCTCAATAGGGAATCAAATTTTTACAAGACTTACAACTATGGTTTTCATATACTGATTTATCTTTCTTGAAAACCAAAAAATGAAGAATACCTGGATATGTGCAGTTGTTGCAAATTCTTCTTCCTGACTAGAAATCTTTATGATCTGAAACATTCTTCACATCTTCATCAAGTTCTTTAGACAGAGTCACCACCTCTCTTCACAGAGGACTGAACTTCAAGCGGTATGAAGCTCTTTCAAAGATGAATGTCCTTTTGGGTCTTCTCCCACAGCAAATTCACACATAGATTCATTTAAAATTGCTTCAACACAACCACTTCCAGGTCTAAAAACTTCTCAATATCTGAACCAGATGTTCAGATTCACCAAATTCTTAACTCTTAAGGCTAGACAATCTTCTATAAGGGTTTTCTCAAGTTACTCCCCAACAGAGTCGCCATTTCTGTTGGTTATTTTTCTAGCAAAACCAAGTAGTTCTCTAAAAAGTAGCCAACTCTCATAGTGAAGAACTGCAAGGTTAGTGGCCAACACAATGAGTATTAGGATTTTGTGGTCCTTACTCCTTCACTTTAGGCTTTGTGAAACCTAGGAGGATGATCCCAACTCTATTTTTGTGAAGTGTATTTGATTAGTAACACATTTATACACAAATTGATTCCTATTTATTGCAAATAAAACCCATCTCACTAAAGATTTGGCGGATCTTTGAATGAATAAATATCTATTTGCTAGGAATCAGGGATATTCCTAACCCACACTTTCCTTGAAACAATTTTAAATGAATATTGTTCTTATTTTAAGTCTATGGATAGGTACATTATTTGTTCATTTCATACAAAATTTTCTAATAATCTGACCAGTGTCTCATCAATTGAAGTAACGAAGTCAAATATGTAAGAATTAGTAATATATAAACTACTCAATTTAGAAATAGGCGGACTATTTTCATATTGCTTTGCATTTATGAAAACTCACAATTCCTGAAACACTCACTTCTTATAAATCCTAAGAAATTCCTTACAAATTTTATAACCCTATTCAAGCATTTTAATCAACTCCTTGAGTTAAAGCTGAAAACAGAATAATACATTCAAATGGAATATATGAAGATAAATGATAACACCATTAGTATTTTTCATTCATAACTTGTAAGAAATATACATAGGAGAGTATTTGTTACCAGACTAAGATTTCTTTCGATATCAGTAGTTTCTATTAAACTCATTTAATACTATTACATACAAGATTCCATACCCAAGACAAACTACTAGCCCATTTATCAGTATTTTATTCAAAGTGCCTTTCCTAAACTTAACATTCACCTAAAACCCTATTGTGACTTAAAAATCCAACCACTGTAATAAGCCCTAAAATCCGAAACAACCGTTAGGCTTAATTACATTTACATTTCATTTCACTAGAATTTGAGACATCCTCAATTAGTTATATGCAATCATTAAGGAAAATGGAAGAGTAAAAGACCACATTCCATATTCCTTACATGAGGACATGCCAGCTCCTCAAAAGGCAGAGTTTGTTATAGCAGCGTTGAATCCTCATCCTTGTTGACCAAAGAAGATTCTCCACTAGTAGCTCCAACACAAACTTGTATATCATCAGGAAACAACATACATGCCACCAAGGTCATTTAGTCTGACATTTCTCCAATACACCAGCCCTAAAATTTTCCACATCGACACTAGAAAAAAGAAATCACATGAATGTTGAATAGGACAATCCTGACAAAAGGGGCATGGTGTCATCAAAAAAAAAAATAGGGCACAGTCATCACTCTGAGTCATCAGCCTCAAAGGATACTCGCACACTTTTTGCTTGTGGTGGGATTGGAGGAACCGTCACCACCTCCTCATCAGAATCCTCAGATGGTACTAGGGAGAGGGGATAATAATCACCCTCTAGATCAGTGTCACCCTCACTATCTGAAGGGTTATCAGAAACCTTACTTGGAGAATTATGTCCTCCCAGATAGGCCTTAAGATACTTGCATTTTTTCTTTGCCTTCTTTTCATATTCCACTAGCCTTTTCCCTTTGAATTTGACCAATTCTTTTGAAATGATTCAGCCCTATAGATGGTAATTACTCTTGACACCATACTTATTGAATTTCATGTGTCCCCTTCTACTCTTTGTTGTATCAGGAGCTCCCTGTGTCTCAATTTCATTCTCAGGAGCATTTTCCTCAGACTCAAACAAACTCAATCTCTTAGACTCTCGAACTTCCATGGAAAACCTACTCATCTAGGACAAGAACGTTCACTTCCTAACTCAAGAATAATTAATACTCGCACACTTCTTCACTAACCCACACCTCACATTCATTGCAGACTGAAATATGATGAAAATGAACAGCGATCAATCCTGATTTAAATAGATAATTTGGAGCATGCATAATTAATGATTCAAGAACTCCTCGCGCGAGCGAGTTGATAACTTAATAGCTCGGCTTTGAATCTAGGCCATTGATCGTAAAACAATTAACGCTTCATCTATGGTGACCATGAGCATCATTTTTCGGCCTTTAGTAACTTGCTCCTAAAAAATAGTGATGCCAGCTCAAATGTTTCCATGTCTTTTTCTCAATCTTGATTAATCATACATGATCTATCAATTAGCATGTATCGCCAGCCTAATCCATGCTCCTACATTAATATCGATGAAGTACAATAAGACCAGTGTTTTTTAGAGAGAATATTTCCTTATACACTTCATCGCTCATTGCTAATCTTCCCCAAATTTGATGGTGCAATCAGCAATGAAAGTATTGTCACGATGAAGTTTAGTCTGTTGGATCATCCTATTTTAAAACCACATCAATGGTTCTCCAGTCATCTCGCTACTTTCCTTTATACAATGTCCTTAGGATTATGCCGCGTTTCCTTCTCCAGCAATAGCCATTGCCTATCACAGATGCATCCCGTCCTTCATCGGCCTCATCAGCGATGTCAACATCCCCGTAAAGAAATATCAACCTTCAGATCTGTGGCCTGTCCTTGATCACATTCATCCTTCCATCACTCATCGCTAAATCAAAATATCCAACTGTGCTTCTACTACCTGATGAATTGCTTGGACTTTCTGGATGAACTTCAAAGCCTTCTCTGCATCATGGCGTCCATCTTCAACATCATCTTTTCCAAAAGAAAAATCCATCGGTGTTTTAGGCACATAACCAAAACATGTCTCAAAAGGAGACCTCTTTGTAGAAGAGTGTGTTGCATGGTTGTAGGCATGTTGCACATAATGAAGACTCTCATCCCACAACTTAGGATGCTTGTTGTAGTAACCTTTGAGTAGATGCACAACTGTCATGTTTACAACCTCTTTCTGTATGTCGGTTGGCGGATGGAAGATTGTACTCTTCTTTAGTCTGGTGTCCATGAGTCCCCACAAAGCTAAACAAAATTCCCCCAAGAATTGAGAATCTCAATCCAATACAATAGAAGTAGGTAACCCAAAATGAACCCATACAAATTGAAAGTACATATGAGTTGTTAGTTCAACAGTGACTTGTTTCTTACAAGGCATCAAAATACACATTTTGCTAAACTGATCAACTACTACATACAAATAATCATGTCCCTTTCTAGACATAGGTAACCCCCCAACAAAATCCATTGACACACTTTCCCATGGATGAGAAGTTATAGGTAGAGGTGTGTACAACCCCAATTTCATGTTACTAGGTTTACTAGTTGCACACATAACACAACCTCTAATATACTTAGTTACAGTTTCTTGCATAAGAGGCCAATAACAATATTTCTGCAAATGAGTCAATGTTTTGCTTACCCCAAAGTGTCCTGCAATCAATGAGGTATGTGCTTCTCTAATAACTTGTGCTTGTTCATCCCTTGGAACACATAATTTTCCCAAGTGATATAACAGTTTATCCTGCACATAATAATCTTTGTCTTCTACATGTTTTCCTTTCATTAAAGTTGCATAGATATCCTTAAGGTTCTCATCATTAGCATATTGTTCCTGAAAAACTTTCATGAACCATAGAACTATTCTGAAGGATTACCAAAGCATTCATAACAAGAGGCCTAGAGAGCATGTCTGCTACTTTGTTATGGGTACCTTTCTTATATACTTAATAACCAAATGAAATTGTTGCAAAAAACCCATCTTTAAAAAGATGATACTTATTCTCCTCCCTATAAAAGATTGATTTCCTATCATAAAGATAAGGACTTCCCAACACAAGCCCACAAATATCCAAAGGAACTACATGTTTGGTATCAAAGCTAGTCTAACAAGTTGCAGGTTGTGGAATACTTGGAGCAAATTCAAGCAGTGAGGTGAGATGTCATCACATAAGGAAAACCAACTTCCTTCTTTTGTTTTTGATGCAGAATTCTATAAGGCCTTCATGGCGATGAAAGCCAAGGTTGATGAAATGTATGAGGAATGGAAGTGTAGAAAAGAAGGCTTGCCGAAGAAAGTCAAAGATGTAGACCCAGTGAAAGTTCCTCATTCTTCTCATTCTCTTCCTTGTTCTCTTGGTGATACTCAAAAACAATCTCAAAGTTTTGGATTGGGGTTTCTAACCAAGATGGGTTATGAAGGAAAGTACCTTGGAAGTCATGGACAAGGCATGGTTGAACCTGTGAAGGTGGAAGCTAGACCTCGCTATGCAAGATCGAGGTATGGTGAAGGAGAATGCTTCAAGGCAGTGGATGCAAGGAATTCTCTGAAAGAAGAACCATTCCAAGAACAACTTGAGAGAGGTGATGGCACTTCACCTTCAGGCAGTGGTGACACATACAAGATGTCCAAGAGAAGAACGAACACAGATTTTTCTCGACATGCATGCACCAAGGGTGAAAATCAAAGGTATAATAAGCCTAATTATTCCAATATTCCTTTTGATTATAAGAATATTGGAAATGTAGAAATTTTATGGTATAGAAGACCGTGCACATTTTGTGGGTTGAATAACCATAGTGTTTCCAGTGTTGGAAAAGAATGGCTTTGTACAGGAAGATAGAGTCAACCCAGAAAGGGACACGACATCAAGACCCATCTCCAAATTGGAAGAGAAGGGAAAGAAAGGATGGATGTTGAAAACACCTTGCGCTTATTGCAACAAAGGTGGACATCAGGAAGCTAACTATTGGAAGCTTCATCCAGAGCTTCGTCCAAAGAAGGAAAAGAAGATTGCAGTTAATTCTCCACTGGTGAACACAAGGAAAATGAAGAGGCTCATGTATGTGAGAAAAAATTATTCGCTCATGTCTACAAAGGTGGAAAAAGAAGGTGATCTGAAGCATAAAAATGAAGTAGTTGCTTGTAAGCCTAACTATAATGTGTTTCAGGGATCATCAATGCCACAACATGAAAATTTGTCGTGGGAACCTGTTAAGAAGATTAGAAGTATTGTTAGCTCATTGTCATTAATATCCTTGTATTTGCTAATGCTGCTAATGTTTGGTACATGGATAGTAGTTGGGTTAATGAATGCAGAAGGATGTGAGAAAATGCAAAGGGGTAGCAATATGTTTGCAATTATCATAATTGTTGTATAGCTTTTTGATGAAGTAGGTGCACAATCAAGGTGGACAGATACTAGACAAGTGGGAAGGTATTTTTCTCACATCGTGTTTGATTAAGAACCTTTTCGAGGTCCAAAAGTTCCTTAGTGGGGAGGAATGATCCAGGTGGATCTCGAAGACCTCAAAATTCAACCAGTTCAAAATCTCTTGGAACCAGCATCAATGCATAAAGCTCGTGAAGATGAACCCGACGTAACTTGTTTTGCGTAAAACAGAGTTCATATGTGCAAGTTATGTTTGGTCAAAGTTTTAGTCAAATGATGATGTCAGCATGTGACATGGAAATTGACTAGATGGTGACGTGGAATTGCAGGTAATGTGGAAAAAATCTCACAAAAATTCACGTACCATGCTTTATTTTAGAAAATAAAGTGTGGAGGCTTATTTTATCTCACAAAAATCCATTTGGTGGGATCAGATTTTGTGGGATTAGTGGATTTGGTGGGATTAAAACAAAATCTCATAAAAATAAAAATAAAACAAAGATTAACCCCTTTAATAAATGAATAAGCCCAAATTTATAACCTTTAATGGTTATTAAATAAAAGAATAAAAACAAATACCCAAAACAATATAGCCCGTAAATGGAGAAATGACAAGGGCAATATAAACAAATTAAAAATGGGTTTTAAAAGGGTTGTTATTATTTGTAAACAAAGGGTATTTGTTGGTAATTTGTTATTTTATTTAATATGGTGGTTTTTGGCCTTTTTAGCCAAAATTATTTATAAAAGGGGGGTAGGAGTGTGAGTTTGGCATTCAGAGATTTTGAGAGTTTTGTGAGCTAAGTGGTCTCTTGTGAGAAAATGAGAGATAAAAAATTAGTGAGACTTTTAAGAGAATTATGAGTAGTCTCCTAGAAGAATAGGAAGAGATAGAAACTCATTGTTTTTCTTTTCTCAGTACATCAAAGACTTTCTTTACATGACTTACATGCTCTTCCCAATTTTGACTGAATATAAGAATATCATCTAGATAGACTATGACAAAATCATCAATAAAAGGATGAAAGACATCATTCATGACTCTCATAAAGGTAGTCGGTGCATTACAAAGCCCAAAAGGCGTAACCAACCACTCGAACAGTCCCTGTTTTGTCTTAAATGCAATCTTCCAAATGTCATCTTCTGCAATTCTTATCTGATGATAACCACTTCACAAATCTAACTTAGTGAAATAAACTGCATGTTTTAACTAATCAAGTAAATCATCAATTATGGGAAGAGGATACCTATTCTTTACCATTATCTTGTTCAAGGGGTAGTAGTCGATGCAAATTCTCCAAGTTCCATCTTTCTTTGGAACCAACACAATTGGAGAACCACAAGGAGATGTACTAGGATGGATAACTCCTTTTTCAACCAACTCCTGAACTTGCTTTTTGATTTCCTCATTCTGCATAACAGATAAACAGTACATGTCGATATTAGGAAGTGGCACATCCTCTTGTAACTAGATCTCACGTTGTATCTCTCTCTTGGGTGGTAACCCCTTCAATTCCTGAAACAAGTCATCGTAAGCGAAAATAATTTTGACCATTTCAGCTTTATGTTTTGGGTCACACCCCTTGAATGCCTTAGATTTATCATCTTCTTTTGATTTTACAAGCATTAATACAAATTTCTTACTTGAGTTTACCAACATTGACTAGTGTAAGACTAGTGTAAGATTAGTCTTCACCTTATGTGCTCATACAATGTATTCTACCCACCTTTTATACATAATTTTGGCTAAAAAGACCAAAAACCACCATATTAAATAAAATAACAAATTACAAACAAATACCCTTAGTTTACAAATAATAACAACCCTTTTAAAACCATTTTTTAATTTGTTTGTATTCCCCTTGTCATTTCTCCATTTACGGGCTATATTGTTTTGGGTATTTGTTTTTATTATTTTATTTAATAACCATTAAAGGTTATAAATTTGGGCTTATTCATTTATTAAAGGGGTTAATCTTTGTTTTTTTTTAATTTTTATGAGATTTTGTTTTAATCCCACTAAATCCACTAATCCCACGAAATCCTCTTGGGATCCCACAAAATCTGATTCCACCAAATGGATTTTTGTGAGATAAAATAAGCCTCCACACTTTATTTTCAAAAAAAAAAGCATGGTACTTGAATTTTTGTGATATTTTTTCCACATCACCCGCAATTCCATGTCACCATCTAGTCAATTTCCATGTCACATGTTGACATCATCATTTGACCAAAACTTTGACCAAACATAACTCGCACATATGAACTTCATTTTACGTGAAACAAGTTATGTCAGGTTCGTCTTTGTGAGTTTTATGTATTGATGCTAGTTCTGGGAGATTTTGAACTAGTTGAATTTTGAGGTCTTTGAGATCCACTTGGATCAGCTCCTATCAGCGATGGCATATGCAGTGAAGAAATCAAATTTAGACACATACACCTACATGAAAATCAATGGAACAAAATACATCACACATAAGATCTTATTACATTAGCGAAAGAAACCTTTTAGAGAATCTCATCGCTCATCGTAGTTTTGAAACTAAGGCTCAAGAATGAATCTACGATGAGCGATAAAATATAGAAACATTAGGCCATCTCTCCTCACTAATTCTCCTTATACAATTTGCAAGAAATTAGTGATGAGAGGATTTATATAGTGAAAATGTGTATTGTGTATCACTAATATAGAACTTAGCACTTAAAACATATCTGTGATACACGATGCTAGGGAATTCCATCATATCGCTCATCGTTGAGCTTAAATTTATCATTTTATGACCATCCACGATGAGTGATAAGAACGTAAGGCTGGAGGACATCGCTTATCACTATTACAATGCTCAAGGCTCAAAAGCCATTAGCGATAAGTGATTCCTTAACAATACACAAAACATCGCTCATTGTTGATTGTTCCAAGAGCTCCAACAGCTATTCACGATGAGCAAAAACAAAGAAATGTCGCTTATCGCTCATCGTTGATTTGGGACATACACTTTTAAAGAGATTAGTGATGGGTGATAAAGATATGATGGTCGTTGGGACTTAAGTGAAAACTTTAAGCACATGCACTTAAGTTGTTCTAATGAAGGGGAACCTCTAGGATGATATGATAGAAAAAGTCTCAAAGACACCTAAGTCATAATAATGCAAAGGATGTAAAGGCCAAGAAGGACCCTATAAGAAATAGGAAATTCAGACCTCAGCGTGAGGGACCAGTCACTTCAATACTATGAATGACATAACGCAGAACTTAGGCAACTGGAGACCGAGAATACAAGTCATTGTAATAATACAACGACCAAGGGTTGTTGGACTCATAGGCTATTTTTGCAAGGCTTTAATCAACACAAAACCCTTACAGTGATGGGGACACGACCTAATAACATAAATGAGGGCCCAAGCCAAATTTTTCACAAATTTATGGTGGAACCAATAAATTTTTTGAGGGGTTCCATTTATTGGATGTTGCGGATGTGTTGTTGATATGTGGTTGTCATTGATGTCAACACTATTAGCATTTGGTTTATTGAAGACTGTATATGTCGAGGATATTGAGAAAATTGTTAAAAGAAGAGTTCCTAGTTCCCCGTGCAACTGTGAAGGTCATGCAGGTGTCTTGTTTTGTATGTTGAAGATCAGTTGTTGTGGATTAAAGGGTTTTCTATTGAGTGTATCTAGTCCATCCTCCAGAAGTTTCAGAGGTCTGCGTGAAGATCTAATCATGTTGTGAACTGTTGTGTTTTGATAGTATTTCTGTGGGTTTTGTCAGTGTTCCAGAATGAAGTTTGTGTGTTTCTATTGTTGCAGATGCTTCTCTATTGTTTCTTGGTGCTTGTGGATGCTTCTAGATTGTGTTATATCTTTGTGGTACGTCCACATTGATCGGTGTGCTCGTGTTCAAAGTTTTTTTTTGCTATATGTTAGGTTTTTCATGTTCTTTGTTGACATGATGGTTGTAGCGTGTTGTGGATCTTTGAGGTGAAATTAATTAAATTCTTTTTGTGTTGGAGTTGTTAATTTGGGTCTCCACTATGTTGTGGCTGACCTTGGTGGATTCACATTGTAAATTTGTTTGTAAATTTGGGCTGACATTGAAAATGTGTTTTATATTTCTAATCGACTAAGTTGTTGATGTAATCTCATGTTGCAGATATATAAGAGCGATTGTTTCATCGGTGTAGAGTGTGCTAAGTATGCTCAGAGTGCTCGGTGTGATCTTGTGTGTGTATGTGAGAATATCATTTGATTGCTAAGGAGAGTGTGAAGAAGTTTGAGCGGAGTGTGAAGAAGTTTGAGTGAAGAGTGTGAAGAAGTTTGAGCGAAGAGTCTGAAGAAGGTTTTTCTATGCTCAACTAGAACTGTAATCATGCTTGTGTAGAAGCTATTTTCTTAGTTCACAATTTGGATGGTTTTCATCCAAAGCTTTCTTTGGATAGTGAGTCCTCTTTTGTATTTGAGCAATGAGCTCTAGGCAGTGTGCCTGAATGCATGTGCATTCCCATTATTCTTATACTTTTAATAGGGTATAATATTGTGGACTAACCTCCATAGTCATTTTTCCCCTAACAGGGTTTCCACGTAAAAATATTTGTGTTCTCTATGTTTATGATGTGTTGATTATTTATGGTTGGTTATTCATTCATCAGATATGAGATTAAGTTAAGTAAAGATTGAAAAGTTTAAAATATTTTGTGACAACTGATTCAACCCCCCCTCTCAGTTGTTTTTCCTTGTTTTTCTAACACCATCAAGGTAATAATTAAATGATTAAGATTATTTAATTATCAAAGATGAAAACGGGGTTTTAATAAATTCCCAAGCTTAGTGATAATTTCTAGGTGTCTACATTTTCCCCTCTTTGATATAATGCAGTTTATCGCATTATGTCAAAGAAAAAGATATGCCCTAGTGTAAGGAATAATGACAAGGAGGTAGTGGTATGCCCCCTCGAGAGGACAGGCGAATTCAAAGAATGCGAGTGTGCTCTCGAAATGGATGAGAGGACTAAAAGATGAAGGACAAAAGGATAGAGAAAAATAGATAAGGATGAAGCAGATGTAGAATAGAAGAAATATTAACATGGAAACGATGAATGTTAGCACCAAAAAGATGGATGTTAGCATAGAAGACATGGATGTTGGGATAATGCTAGTTGAGATAATTTGCAAATATATATTTTGCTATGCAATGCTTTTGCATTTAATCGTCATTGGGCGGTAAAATATGACAAATGGACAACAAATACCATGATATGACATAGACCAAGGTGTGCAATATCATCCATCTAGAAAACAGACAATCACAGACATAGAATGTCCTAACTCATACTAAGGGTCATGTTGCCCCAGTCTTTTTATCAAGACAAACCACAAACAAAAATAAAATAAAAGACAAGTCATGAGATATCATTTCTCTTCTAAGTCCTTCGTGGGACGTCCTCAAGGTGGCTAGTAACATGACCAAAGTAAATCCAAAAGATAAGACAAAACCAACCAACAAGATCAACAACCATTTAGATTGCTTGCCAATAAGTGTTTTCTGGTGCGTTAAGGGATGAAGTGAGTGATGGGTTGATTATTTTGACAAGGCTTGGTTTCAAGAGAAGAAACATGTCATACAAGATGTAGAGTCTAGTTTCGATCATGTAACTACTTGTATAAGGAAAATGACAGAATGTGATGGTGACAAGCTCTGGTTTCAAGGACACATCATGTATAAGACCATTGGTGACATTGATTGATTTGACTGATTTGATTGATGTGACAAATGACTAATTTGACTTGGAGACTTGTTGGCTTGCTTGTCTTGTCGATTCAAGATTTGTGTTTGAAGTTCAAATGATGATTTCGCATCTAAGTTGACAGTGTCCGACTTATTTTGATTGACCTAACGAACCCTAAAAGACTGACTTAGGGGGCCTTGGGGGCTCATCGGAAAATGGCCTTGCCACCTAGCAATGCGTAGAGACCTTATAGTTCAACATGACCCTTGACTTTGTTCAATGAAAAAGGACTGAATCATGATTTTATTTGACAACACCTAAAGGACTAACCTAATGCCTCGAGGGAACATCATCAGATGGCCTTACCTACGTCTAGTCACAGGCAATGTAGTTCGACAATGAAAAAGATTGACATGATTGACTTTGACATTGTTTTGGGGATTTTTGAAAGTTATTTGAATGTTTTGGGTTTTGACAAGTTTTTATTTTTTTGTCTTTTATATTTTTTTTTCTTTTTGTCAATATTTGATTTTTTATTTGTTTTTGAATGTTTTGACCTCCAATGACAAGTGTAGAATCCTAATGAAGCGGAGTTAGTAAATTTCCCCAGTCAGGTATAAGACTAACCAATAGGGATGGGATGGGACAGGGTTTATTATGGTCAAAAGATGGAGGAGAAAGGATGCAGGACGTCAACCACTTGGAAGTCATGATAAAAATGACAAGGCCAAATGATGGATGTCAAATGGGAGATGACGGAGGGTAAAGGTATTATTATAAATTATGGTGGAAGACCGGATAGAGTGATAGTAGATGACAAAGCAAAGACTGACTACACATGGCACCTATTTTCCAGGTTTTCACCATGGTACTTATCCAAAGCCACTGATTGGTTTTCACTATTGGATAAATTTTTTTTCTCTTTACTATTTTTTTATGATTTTTGATCTTTTTGCTATCACCAAGACGCTTTGTTTACCAGGGTTTCATCAAGGTAATGATTTTTTTTAATTTTTTGTATTTTTTTCAAGACTTATTCTCTCTTTTTTGTATTTTCTTAGGACTTTTTCTCTCTTTTTTTGTATTTTTTCAGGACTTTTTCTCATTTTTTTGTATTTTTTCAAGACTTTTTTTACAAGAGCTCTTTGAAGCTAGGTATAGAACTTGCGCAGGTACAAGTTGTTGATAGGATCGGAAAAAGGTTCCCCTTCGGGCGTGGACAACTGATAGGCGCTAGAACCAAAGGATGTTGTTATGACATATGGACCTAGCCAGTTGGGCTCAAATTTGTAGGGTTTCTCACGTTCTGCTTGATTTTTTGGATTTTGCATCAACACTAAGTCACCAATGTCAAAACATCTGACCAAAATCCTTTTGTTGTAACTTCAACAAAGATGGTTCTGGTATACATGTAGATGAGTCAAGGCCTTTTGTCTACATTCATTGAGCAGCTTTAATTCATGTAGTCGAGATATATGATACTCATCATCATCAATGTGCCCTTTCATGGAAACCCATAGGGAGGGGACTTCGACCTCTATAGGAAGGATAGCCTTCATGCTGAAGACTAAGGCTAATGGAGTGGCACTAGTAGGTGTGTGAATGCTTGTGCAATACACCTAGAAGGCGGGGTTAAACTGAATGTGCCAGTCACGACCAATGTCATAGACAGTCTTTTTAAGAATTTTGATTATGGTCTTTTTGGAAGCCTCAGCTTGGTCATTACCTTGTGGGTAATAGTTTATGGAAAAGTGGTGTTGGATGTGGAATTTCTCACATAACTCACAAACGTCCTAATTTTTGAAGGGATGATCGTTGTCAGTGATGATGGATTGTGGGACACCATACGACATATGATATAATTGAGGATGAACTTGGATATTTGTTTACCAAATTTATGTATGTCAAGGGTGATGGGAGATATAAAATACTTTCATTTAAGGATTTTTATGTTTAAAAAGACTTGTTGTTATTGTTAATTGACATGACTGGCGGTAGACAATAGATTAGCATATTTGCTTATTTTACTTTATGTTTAACTAAATTAGCGAATATTTTGAAGTAATAGCTTATGTTAAATGCATTTCTTTATGATGACTTTGGATGAGATAATTATTCTGCATTGATCTTTATTACCATGATTGTTGTCCTTTTCTTAAGGGTTTTTAACAGGGTATCTTAAAGGTTGATGAGATGGTTAAACTCTTTGTTTAATCATGAGGAATGAATACACCATAGATGGGCCTTGTTGGATGATGAGTCACTCAAAGTCTGAATCGACTTCTTTATAGTCGGTTGAGGAACTTTTACTTCCAGCGCCAATCTGGCATACTTCTGGCATAGTCCTCCTTAATCCACTTCAGTTCTATTTTTAGTTTCATTTTGTAATTGTAGTTGGTGCCTTTTAAGTTTTGGCGTTAATTCCATGTTAGAAGGGCTGGGCATAACGGCGTCCGCGTTATGTGTTCTACGTTTGATCAATGAGAAGGGAAGCAAGAAGTTAATCAATTCACTGTGTTAAAGGATCTTACCTGAGGAAGAGCAAGGCCCGCTCAACCTTTGGAATGATCTTATGGTATTTTTGTTAAGTGTTGTTATTTTCTGATTCATTAATATTAAATTGTAGTAGAAACTGATTTTGAATTGTTCAATCGTTGAAATCATCTTCTACCTTGGTAAATGTTAAAATCGGATAATTACTTTGTTTACAATTACGTTTCGAAGTTTCAGTTTATTATGGTTAAGATCGAATTGTTAGAATGGTTAGATTTATTTATTAGAAATGTTGAATTGAACCATTAGAATTGTTAACAGGTTTTTTAGATAAATTAGATTTAGATGTTGTTTGAATCGGTTAAACTTGATGTTTGTTTGTTGAGTTTCATTAAAGCAATGTTAGGAATTTATGAAAAGATGGAGTTGAAGTCTGTTTAGAATCTATTCATGGAGATTAGTCTTTATGCTTTTTAGAATAATCGTCATTTTCCTGCAATTCATTCCTGCTCTTAAATTAGCGTTTACTTTCCAACAATTAAGTTATGGATTTCTTTTGAAGCAAAATAGAATTAATTTGAATTTTGTGTTTTAGATTAGGAATTAAAGTAATCATTAATTGTCTCCATGAATTGGTCTAAATTGAAGTCAATAAAGTCAAAATTAAGTCAACAATATTTTAAATTAGAAGCTAAAATAGATTTAAATCTTAGGAATCAGTCGCTACAGTTTAGCTCCTAAGAGCTCCTGAAGAGCTCCTGAAAGCTCTTGAAGTAGGAAAAATGATACCTGAAGTCGTTGTTTATAGTGCAAACCCCCCCAAAAGAATCTGTGACAACTATCCTTATTGCATATTGCTCTAAGACACACCCAGGTTCGATAAAAGAATTAATTAAATGATGCAAGTTATGACATCAATGACCTTTCCCATCAAGGGGAATGGCTTCAATCCATTTCATGAAATATTTAGTTGCAGTGATAATGAATTTGTGGCCATTAGATGAGGTGGGATGAATTTTTCCTATGAGGTCGAGTCCCCATTGGGAAAAGGGCCATGGTGAAGTGATCGGTTGTAGCTCTGTGCAGGTGTGTGGATGAGGTCACTGTGTATTTGGCACTGTCGACATTTCTTTACAAAGTGATAGGCATCTTGTTCCATTGTAGGCCAGTAATACCCCAGTCGCATGATCTTCTTAGCTAGAGTTCAGACCACTAGAATGGGCTCCACATATACCTTTGTGTACTTCACGTAAGGTAGTTTGTGCTTTGTTAGTGTCAAGAAATCTGAGTAAGGTATGTCTAGGCCACGTCTATATAAGGTATCACCTAATGATGATGTAATGAGCAGCTTTGTGAAGGAAGGACTTGTGTTGGTTATTAGATAGGTTAGGTGGTAATGTCTGGGAATGTAGATAGTCATAAATGGTTTGATACCATGGAGAATTGGGACCAACAAGTTCACACACCATTTCAGATTTGGGGACATCAAAGGCAAGGACCAGCAACTGTTCCATTAAGAACTCATAATGTGACATATTGTTGGGAATGTCCAAGAGATATCTAATGGTGGCCATGGCATCAACTGCTTTGTTTTGAATTTATCGGATTTGGAAAAAGGTAACATTTGAAAAATATAGTTTGAAACTGTCAACCATTCTTTTGTATGGGGTCAATTTCTCATCTTTAGTGTCATAGTCATCGTTGACCTATCAGATGACCAACTGAGAATCACCAAAGACTTGAAGACTTGTAATTTTCCATTTTATAGCCATATGCAATCTTGTTGGTAAGGCCTCATATTCTACAATGTTGTTTGTACACGTGAAGGCTATTCTAAATGATTTGGGTATAGTGTC
This sequence comes from Sequoia sempervirens, assembly GCA_007258455.2. Lineage (NCBI taxonomy): Eukaryota > Viridiplantae > Streptophyta > Pinopsida > Cupressales > Cupressaceae > Sequoia > Sequoia sempervirens. The sequence goes on from VDFB02281492.1 coordinate 901,546,552, forward strand.
ACCTTGAGGGGTGACAAATAGAATTCCTATACCTGATCCATGACTAGTGTATGAGCCATGAAAGTATAACTTCCATGTTGCGCCAGTATCTAGTGTAAATATTGACTCATCTGGGAAATCAGAAATCAAGGGGTGATCAGCTTATGTGGGTGCATCAACAAGTTGGTCTGCGATAATTTGTCCTTTTATTGCTTTTCATTCCACATATTGTATGTTATACTCACTAAGTATCATGACCCACTTAGCCAACCGTCTTGTGAATGATGCCTTACTAAGTAGGTATTTGAGAGGATCTATCTTAGCCACTAGCCTTGTCTGATGATTTAGCATGTAATGTATTAGTTTTTAAGTGGCAAAAACCATGACGAGATAAGCATGTTCAATATGACTATAGTTGAGTTCATACCCAACCAGTGTGCAGCTAATGTAATAGATCACCCGTTATTTCTCATCATGATCACTTTGTGCAAGTAATGCCCCTAGTGTGGAAGTGGTAGCTAATATGTAAAGGATTAGGGGCTTACCATCTATTAGCGGCATCAAAAAAAAGGCGTAAAGAGGTACTCTTTAATCTGTCGAAAGGTTGCCTCACACTTGTTTGTCCATATAAAAGGAACTCCCTTACGTAGCAAATACTGAAAAGGCTGATATTTATCTGTAAGTTGTGCAATGAAGCGTCTGATGGACTGAAGTCGGCCTTACAATGTTCTAAGTTGACTGATTCCTATTGGGGGAGGCATATCTAATATAGCTTTTACTTTTTTCGGGTCCACTTCAATGCCTATATGGGAAACTATGTATCCTAAGAGCTTTCCTAATGTCACCCCAAAGACACATTTTTTGGGATTTAGACGAACCTTATATTCTTCAAGCCTTTTAAAAAAAAATTCCAAGACTCTCAAATGATCACCACATGTCAAGGATTTTTCCAAAAGGTCATCAACATAGTCTTCCATCAATGTGTGCATGAGATCATGAAATATGGTGGTCATAGCTCTTTGATAGGTTGTGCTTACATTTTTAAGTCCAAAGGGCATGACATTTCAACAATATGTACCCCATGTGCAAGTCAACATAGTCTTATGTTGATCTTCAAGAGTGATGCAGATTTGATTATACCTCAAGAATTTATCCATGAGGTACAACATCTCATAGCCTGTCATTAGATCTACTATGATGTCTATATTAGGAAGTGGGAAGTCATCCTTAGGAAAATATTTGTTCAAGTCACAGAAATCTATGTAGATACAGATTTTTCCATTTGGTTTGTTCACTGGTACAAGGTTTGAGACCCAGTCTGCATAGTCAATAGGTCTTATGAAACCAACATCCAATAATTTCTTGAGTTCAACTTTGACCAGTAAAGCTATCTAAGGATGCATTTTTCTAAGCTTTTGTTTGATGGGCTTTGCAGTTGGAAGCAATGGTAAATAATACAGGACCAATGTGGGGTCCAACCTAGGCATATCAGCATAAGACCATGCAAAATTGACTTGTCATTCGGTGAAAAAGTCTTGAAATTTTAGTTTTTCTTCTTTTGTCAAGGATGCTGCAAAGAGAACAATCTTAGGATTCTTTGTTGTACTTATATTGACTTCCATTAATTTTTCGATCAACATTGGGGATCTCTCTTCATTAACAAGGAGAAATTCCAACCCTCCATCCTTGGGTTCCTCAGAGAGGTTTTTTCCCTTGGATATGTCCTTTATTTTTACTTTTTCTTGGTCAGAAGGCACCTTGCGGTTTTCACCTAAAGACCATTCATTTTTTATTATTATTATTATTTTTGTGACTCGAGGGTGGGATAGTCTCATCGAAATATGCCTCAACGTCAAGATCTATAGTGAAACCATCCTTATGGTCCCCATGTGGTATGCCTTCTTGCAGTCCCATGAATTTAGCGATGGCTTCACCATTTTAAAATATGTCCATGGTGGGATGGATCTTGCTAGTCCCAATCGACCAATTGTGAGTAAACAAGGGAAATTCCATCATCAGTGTTACTAAAGGATGGGGAAGCAACAGATAGGGTGAAAACAGATGTATTATTGGGGTCCCAAAAGGAATCGACATGGATATTAATATCCATGAGATTGGTAAAGGATGGGCGAGGTATGTAAGACTCATGAAAGACATAGTCGAGTTCATAGTCACTAGTGGTACAAGAATCCCACTCATATTAATTAGAGTCGATGTCACTATAATAGATGTCAGTAGGATTTTCAGATGTCTTAATGTCTTTCGAAGCACTTACATCCTTATTTGAAAGCACCTTAGTACTTGAAGCACCAATCCTAATTTGTACAAACCCTAGTCCCAAGTTCTTTGGTCGTTTAAGACCTGCATCAAGGGTTCTCTCATTCCATTTTTATGTATGTTGAGTCCATTGATTCCATCATAACCCTTTTGTTTCATGAGCTCAAATCCTTTACCATATTGTTTTGTTGGTAGCGGCTGCAAATCTTCCTCATCTATGTAAATCTAATCTGAAAATCATGAATGTCTTCTTTGTTTAACTCTCCCCGGTTTGTGAAGGTAGTGGTGGGAGGAACTTTAATGACAACTTTAGGTTCCATCTTGTAGACTGGCCTTCCATAGAACTGTGGAGACTTTGGTAGCTTAGTGATGCAGTAGGAAGTGTTCATATGATACTCCCCACACCCCTTGTCGTAGATCTGAATCTTGGGATCAACTAATGGAATGGAGGACATGAAGGATTTAGTCAAAGTGGATGGGTCAACATAATTGGATGGAGTGGATGTTGTAGCTTCATGGTTTAAAGGCACTTGGTGTTCAGGGACCCCCTTCAAGTTGTTGCAATATTGAAAGGAGTCAAGATCGCCGATGATTGTGATTTTGGTGCCATTGTAAGGAAACTTCAGACATTGATGGGATGTGGATAGAACAAATTTCATGGTGTGAATCCATGGTCGAACGAGGATCAAATTGTATGGTATTTCAAGATCCAGAACTTGGAATGTGGTATCTAGTACTGCAGGTCTAACCTTGATAGGCAGTGTGATAATGCCCTTGGAAGAACGTTCTTCATCGTCATAGGATTTGATGAAAATGCTCTTAGTTGTATCCACACATGTTTTAGAGAGGCCCAATGCCTTCACTAGTTTTAAAGTGAAAATGTTCAATCCTGCTTTGCCATCTACTAGGACTCGTCTAACCTTGTGTTTATTGATAAAGACCTCAAGGTCTAATGGGTCATTATGGTTTGAATTGGATGTAGAGTAATCTTTGTCAGAAAAAGAGACATGGTGGGAGTTGGCCAAATATCTGACCATGGCTTCAAATCAGTTGACGTCCAAGTTGGTAGGGACAGAGGTTTCTTTCAAAGCCTTATCGAGGATAAATTTGTGTTCAGGTGATATGTGTAAGAGCTCAAGGATGGAAATATGTGTGGGTGTCTTGCCCAATTGTTAAAAAATATTATATTGGGCTTTGGATTGTGGTTGCTTTGGAGGAGGATTGGATATGGTAATGTTTTCCCTACATGTAGTAACGGTGCATTTAGGTTGCTTCTTAATGGTGATCATGTTAACATGATCGTCAGCAGTACGGAGGTGATTAATAATTTTGTAGTCCAAAGAGGAATTGATATAATTGGCATGGTTGTATGTCCTTTGACCTGAACTAGAGGTTTTTTGGAACCATGGTATTGCAATGGATTCTTGAAAATAATATGGTCTTTATTGGAAGTTTGTTGTTGTCCCTCAACCTCTATGGTACCATTTTCAATTAGGTCTTGAATCATGTTCTTCAATTGATGGCATGATGAGGTCTTATGCCCTTTGATGTGGTGGTAGTCACAAAAGGCATTGTCATCCCACCAAGAGGGTTTGAATTGTCTTGGGTTGTATGGTTTGGGCTCTTGGAGTTGTATAACATTTGATTGTACTAGATTCTTTAGGACATATTCAATTGTTTCAGGAAAAGGAGTGTATTGTCTTTGTGGGTATTGCCTTGGTTGTCTTGGGGACTCTCCTCATTCTTGATTATTTTGTATCACATTAGCTACTTGGTTGGGGACATATGATGTGTTATTGTTCATGTTGGGTTCTTTGAGAGTCAATGTGGGACCCACTCTAATCATAGCTTTGGCGTCTATGACTCCATCATTTGTCACATTCTTGTTACAGGACCAAAACTTGTTTTTATCATTTGACGTCCCTTGGGCATTTTGTGTTTTGGTATAAGTTTTAATTTCCCCTTTAGCGATAAGGGTTTTCTCAAGGATGGCCCCTTTTTCAACAAGGTCGGCGAATGTGGAACAAAAATGGTTTTCCAATGCATATTTTAATTTTTTATTCAGGTTTTGTACGAACATGATAATTTTCTATTTTTCAATAATTTCAACAAGACAATGACTAGAGCTAAACTTCTCCATCTCTGGAAGAATGTTATGTAAGCTTCACCCTCTTCTTGTTTATTTTCACATGGGGTAGCAATAGTGATGCCATTTTTTATATTGAAGGCAAAGTGGGTGATAAATTTTTCAACAAGTTCATCCCATGATCGTATGATTGCCGATAGGTGGGTGAACCAGTCTAAAGCATGTCCTGTAAGACTTCTAGGAAATAATCTCATTAAGTATGTTTGTTCCAAAGCAATGTCCTTCAAGGTCATATGAAATTCCCTCACATACTCGATGAGGTTTCCTCTTCCTTTATATTTAGGTAAAGTTGGCATGACATAATTTGGAGGAAGAGGAGGCATGTATAATGTCCCATCAAATAGGTAAGGACATAACTCTTGGATAGAGTATGTCTGCATGTTTGACAATGTCATGGTTTCTACTTGCTTTTGCAAGGCCAACATTTGATTGGCTAGGACATTGTATGGTGTGAGGGTTGTGCCTACAGTGTTTACAACTGCATTTTAGTAAGGTCCTAAACTCATGTTTTACGATCCAATGTTTGTGTGGGATGGTATGTTGGTGTTGATATGAGGTATGGATGTTTGAGTTGTGTTTGGAATTTGGATTTGTGGTGTGAACGTTTGAGTTGGGATTGGAATTTGGATTTGTGGTGTAATGTATGAGGTGTTGGTATTGGACTGCATTGGGAGAGGATTGGAAATGTTTAGAGTTTGTGTGTATTGACTATTGACTTGGAAGGAACCTTGTGTATTTACTTGCTGGGGAACCTTTATACTAAGACCTTGTGGCACATTAGTATTTGTGTTGGCTCCATGAATATAAGACCTAGTCCTTTTATTTGTGCCAAAAAAAATTGATAACATGGTGTTCAAGGCCCTAGATGTTCCAAATGGATTTGACGGTGTGGTATTTGTGGCATTTGAGACTCCAAATGGATTTGATGGTGTAAGAATTGGCTATGAAGGTAGCCACCCAAGATCTAGAGGCTTAATAGAAAGCACAAAAAAGAGAGAAAAGAATATGACAAGAATAAACTGTATTCAATGTCAATAATATGAGATGATGATGGTACAAATCAATGTACATAGGATACCCCTTGGTGAGAACAAATCAATGAAAAGTGTCGTAATCAATGTACAAATCAATGTACATAGCCAAGGTGAGAACATAGAAGGGCATAAGATTATGACAAGTGTCGTAATCTTATGACATGAGATAACAATGAAAAGTTATCACTCCACCTAAAGTGGAAAGGGATAATGTGATAATCTCCACAAAAGGTGGATCACCCACAAAAGGTGGAGAGATAATCACATGATGTGTCCACAAAAGGTGGAGGTGATAAAGTAATGACATGTCAAGTCCACAAAAAGTGGAAAATCTCCAACAACCTCCTATGTGGTCCCTAAGTAAACTTAACTAAGGTGTAATCATGACCTAGGACAAGGTACAAGAAATTTAATTACACCAACACCCCCCCCTTAAGTGCAACTTAGGGAGAATGTACACAAATGTAAACAATGCAAGATGGGTCCCGACTACTAGGCCATGTTAGGTACCCATGTACAAATGCAATGAAATCTCTCACAAGTGAAGTAAAGATAGAAAAACCCAGTGGGAAAAAACTACCCCCCAAAAGAGAGATGAAATACAAAAGCTAGGAACATAGCATGAGAAGGAAAAAACCCCATGTGAGGAAAAAGTCCCCCCCATACAAGAGAAGAAGAGAGACAAGGTAGCCCCCCTTCAATGTACAATGATCACCCATGGAAGATGCTTGAGAAGGAATGAAGAAGCTGCTCCAAAACTGTCGAACAACATTCCTCCCCTTAGGAAGAAACAATACCAAAGGTGTATGAATGAAGTCTCCCCAATCCACAAGTGAAGAAGGAAGAATCCTCAAAATGTAAGAAGTCTTTGAAATCTGATCAAAGTTCCCTTTGTTGATGTTGAAAGATGCCTTTCCCAAACCATGTGAAGCTGCAATGTAGTCACCTCCTGGAATCTGTGAGAAACCCTTTGCAACAACACTCTGATCCACTGAAAAAGACAACTCAAGATCTAGCAAGGATGAAGGTAGACCAAACTCCAAAGACGATGTCTCCTCAAGAGAGAAAGTGGCCTCCTCCAACTGTTGTACACATGCATCCACAATCACATCAACCTCAAAAGACTGATCATGTAGAGGAGGGTCAGAGTGTTCCCTCACAACAACTGAAGAAGAATCACCTTCATCAAAGAGAATATGTAAGTAATCATATGTGTCTCCCATGTCTGCAATGTAGGACTCCACAAACAAACTGCCAATGTTTGTCAAGTAGTCATCCCATGAAGTTGTTGCTGGAAGACAAGGTATGCACTGTTGCACTGAATCACAAGGCACTGAAACTGTCGGAACACAAGTATCATCAGGTACATCAGTCAATGTAGGAGATGGAGTATCAACAATAGGTTCAAGAACCTCAGGAGTAGAGAGCACTCCAAGATTCAAGTAACCATACTCGATCTCATCAAGTTTGTCCACACTAGGGTGAACTGAATCATCAATAGGAGCAAAATATGAGAAGGTGTAGAACCGAGAACGATTTTCAACCTCCCCAACTGCAACAAGAGCCTTGCTACGCAAATCCCAAATAATGACAGAATCTGGTGTGAACTCTACACTCTTGCCTGTACCACTATGTGTAATCTGATAGATGGAGAGGATATTCCTTGACAAAGTAGGCACACATAGAACATCATTAAATGCTCCACCTTCAACGTCAATAGAACCCTTCCCACAAACTGCCAAAGAAGTGTTGTTGGCCATCAAAATGGGTGGTGATGAACAAGAATCAAAGGAAGAGTACATATCCTTGGACGAAGTCATATGATGCGAAGCTCCTGAATCAAGGATCCACCTATCTGAATTGGAATCTGCAAAAGCAAGAAATGCTTGCCCCTTATGTTTCTCATATTGAGATGATGTAGGAGAAGAAGAGCTTGATGTTGTTGCCATGAGAGTTGTTCCTTTTCCCTTAGAAGAAGTGGAAGGAGATGAGTCCTTCTCTTGATATGCAGCTGACAAGTTGATTTTGTTCTTCTTAAGGATGTTTTTCAACTCATCAATTTGCTTAACATGACAACGATGCTCTTCATGACCAATCTTTTTGCAATATGCACATGTTGGTTGCTCCCTCTTGCTTGAATAGTTGTACTTCTTTGAAGAAGATGAAGTTGAGCTTTGTTGTGGAGGAGTGGATTGTTTGTTCTCTCCTTGTGGCTTTGGTGAAGTTTGCTTTTGGTCCTTCCCTTTGCCTTGCTTATTGTTTCCATGATTGACCACCAATGCTTTTGAAGTTGAAGACTTGAGAATACCCATTTTCATCAACTTATTTTGCTCAAGAATCAAAAGATCTGTGAGAGCCTCAAAAGATGGTGTTGTGAAGTTACTTATTGTCAATCTTTGAGTCTGCATACTCAACTGGAAGTTTATCCAACAAGTTGAAGACCAATTGATCATCCTCTTTTCAATACCACAATCTTTTAGTTGTGCTCTTAGTTCATTTGCCTTAGTGACATAATCCTGAATTGTATCAAAATCCTTGGGATCAAGGCTTAATAGATCATGTTCAAGCTTGTATCCCTTAACCTTATCAACCTTGCCATACAAAGCAACAAGTTTATCCCAAGCTTCCTTAGCTGTAGTACATTTATCAACATGAAAAATGAGATCATCTGAAATGAACTTTCTTAGTGTACCCAATGCCATAGAAGTTTTAGTGAGCCAATCCATATATGTTGTTGGATCTGCCTTAGGATTTGAAGGTGCAGTTATGGTTCCATCAATGTAGTGAATTAAACCTTTTTCCATTAGTTTACTCCATGCACGTACTTTCCATGTACCATAATTATGTGCAGTTAAGAGTGGAACTTTAGATGAACCCATGATGGAATGCAAGAGCACAAGAGAGAAAATAGGAAAAATCACACAAGATACACCCCCCCAAATTCACTCAATCAAAGTTTCCCCCCACAAAAGATGATTTTGGCACTTTATAATGTAGTGCGTGTACAATATGCCACTTGCAACTTGGCTAAGTGGGCTTATGATTTCTGATTTATAACTTTCCAATAAAGAGGCTAATAACAGACTAGAACAAATAAGCAAAGACCTAAATTCAGATCTATGCAATACAAGTGCCAAATAGGCCAAAAAGGACCATATGCTGAAAGTACAAAATCCACTCAAGATCAATTCAAACTGATTGTAGATTCAAGAAGTAGACGAAAAATCATGCACTTTCAAAAAAAATGGCACTTGAAAAGGAGTTCGTATGAGCCTGAATGAAGCCTCTAAAGTTGCAAAAATGGTGACAAGACAGGTACAGTGTTGAGAACCTATAATTTCTAGAAAATATGTCCACCAAAATCAGAAATTGAGTACACCACTACGAAGTACACAAAAAATTAGCCCAAATAAAAAAAAATTGCATGAAAAAGGAGCAAAAATGTGCGAGATATGGCCTTCTAAAGTTGAACAACAAATTCAAGAAGCCCATTGGTGAGGGGGGCAAAAAAAAAAATTAATGGGTGACGTCATGCTGACATCAGCAAACCAGGAGCTTAAATTTGATGGGCTTCACTGGAGGGAATTTGCGGATGTCGGATTATTCTGTCGTTGCCGGTTTCCAAACGCCAACCAGATTTCTGAGTTTTGACCGCGGATCCCAAAAAAATGCCAGATTTTAAATTTCGCCGACGATATTTACTGCTGCGGGATTGAGTGAATAATGGACGTGGCCTGGATTTTTCCCAGCCGTTTGGCTGAACAGGCTACCGGTTGCCAGTGGTTGAGTGGAGGGGCCGCGGGGGCCACGGCCGAGAGGCCACGTGGCCTCTGCGGTACTTCCACACTCCCACTGCGGGTATTGCAGCCCTGTGTACTCTGCGTACTCGCAGATTTTTATTTTTATTTTTTTTGAAATTTTTGATTTATAATTTTTTGATTTATAAAAAATCAAAAAATAAATACAAGCTTTTTGATTCAAAAAATAAATCTACGAAATTATACATTTTTTGAATGATTTTCCCTTTTATTTTTTACAAATAAAATCTGCAAAATCTGGAAAAGATGCCCTTACAAATGGGTAGATTTTCTTAAAAAAAATTCAAAAATTTTCTGACGAATGAATAGATGTTTTGCCAGAAAATAATTTTTCCCAAAACTATATAAAAATTCAGAAAATTGAGAAAAATACCCAAATTGGCAAAATTTTCAGATTTGGAGCTCCCAATATCCGATTTCGACGAAACGAAAGGTAATCTTGACAGAAAACGACCTCCCGAACGCAATGGTGGGCTCAGATTTGGTGTAGGATGCTCCAAAATACTGTTACAACACAGATATGAAAATACACCATTCTTCAAATGACTAACCAAAGGCACTCCAGCAGCTCTGATACCATTTAAGAATTGGCTATGAAGGTAGCCACCCAAGATCTAGAGGCTTAATAGAAAGCACAAAAAAGAGAGAAAAGAATATGACAAGAATAAACTATATTCAATGTCAATAATATGAGATGATAATGGTACAAATCAATGTACATAGGAGACCCCTTCGTTATATAGCCAAGGTGAGAACATAGAAGGGCATAAGATTATGACAAGTGTCGTAATCTTATGACATGAGACAACAATGAAAAGTTATCACTCCACCTAAAGTGGAAAGGGATAATGTGATAATCTCCACAAAAGGTGGAGAGATAATCACATGATGTGTCCACAAAAGGTGGAGGTGATAAAGTAATGACATGTCAAGTCCACCAAAAGTGGAAAATCTCCAACAACCTCCTTTGTGGTCCCTAAGTAAAATTAACTAAGGTGTAATCATGACCTAGGACAAGGTACAGGATATTTAATTACACCAACAGATGGTATGTTGATCATGTTAAATAGATTAGGTGCAGAACCAAGAGGTTGTGACATGGATCGTGTTAAGGACTGTATCATTGGTCGCATTGTGGATTGTGTCCTTGATTGTGTTATTGGTTGTGTTCCAAACAAGGGTGCAGGAATAGAGGTGGAAGTTTGAGTTTGAGCCCCTTGTGGCATATAAGCATTTATTTGTGGGGTCTTGGAACCACTAGATGTAGACATGTTAAGTCCTTGGTTTTGTTGGTTTGGGGTGGGCATTGCTTAAAATGTGTTTACATCGAAGCCCTAAGGTAGTTTAGCACCACTATGCAAGAGTTTGGCCAAGAACCTTTGGGGGTCCAATCTATCTCATCTACAAGTGATGCAACCTCTGTGTCTTGGGCAACTGCTTTGACTTCCTCTATAACTACTTGTCCATGTGGGTCTCTTATGAGGAATTTTTCAAAAGGATTGATAGATGCCTTGGGTGGTTCACTAGATGGGGTACCAAAGTTTAAGTTGCTTGTGTAGTTATAAAGGTCATCATCATCATGAAAAAGATCCATTGCTCGACATTTCTTTTGCAATCTAGTTTCAACCATATATGGATTGCTCCAAATGAAGGTGGAAAGTATGAGACTAAGACTATGTTTTTGGTATTTTTTTGAAATAAGGTATGCCTAAATGTAATGCAACTATTTTTTTGGTATTTTTGGTATTTTGAGGATAAAATATGTCTAATGTATACAACAAGACTAAAAGTAATAAATGATAATGTTGGATGCTATGTTGTAGTATGAAGGATGCAAATGACTAAGAGGTGAAGGATAGCTATCGTGAATTTGAGGGCTTAAACACTTTTGAAAGATGTAAGAATAGGATCACTAACCATCCAAGTGTAAACCAATGTTTCAACTAGGATTGTCAAATGGCCCTTTTCTAGGATAAATGAAAAGAGTGACCAGGTGAGTTTCCCAACTAGACTTGTGAGTATGAAATTATCACCAAAATGACAAAGGACGAAGTTAAAAAGTGACTTGGTCAAATGACAATCTTTTGTTGAAGTAATGATTCGTACCAAGGTATAGAGAATTCTATCCTAAAATCCATAGGGTGTCAAGCCTAAAAGTCTGAAAAAAGGTAGCCTAATGTGATGTTGGGATATGCAAGTAATGAGGATGCTACTAAGGTACCTAAAATGGTGACCCAATAATGGAATGATGATATGCAAGGTGAATTGAGCAAGTTTCTGGCTTCAAACAAGAATCATAATAAGAAGTTGGTATGAAAATGGATCTCAAAGGTTTGAATCCGATTTTGGCAAGAGTTTGACTTGATTTTGACTGTTTTGTTCAAAAATGATGCTTGGTCTGAAACTGTGAAGTGTTGCAATTTTCAAGTGTAAGGTTTGTTTGCTTGTTTGTTTGAAAAACACACACATAAAACACAATGCTTTTTTTTTTTCACCTGACAGTTGCAATTGAGATTTATTTAAGAACATTCAAGTACAATCCTAGGCTAGTAGAGACAATATTTGTTGGATTCCCACTTGGATTTCTCCAGCCACACTTATTTAGAGTAGATATCTTAGAATTTTGGTGGCACTAGCTCCCCTCCATAACACTCACTTCTCAGGCGCACCAAACTTCAAATTCTCAAAGACCCAAAATTCTCAAAAAATTTGCTATCTCAACTTTGAACTGCGGGAACGTGGGACGACTTTAGAGGTCTAACCTCCTGTGCCAACATATAGAAGGATCTTGGGCTACTAAAACAGTTGGTTCTTAGTGAATACTCAGGTACATTGCTCCTTGCAAGCATCCAACAAGCCACTTAAGGATTTAATCACTCTACTAGGGGCTCTTATATATTTTACGGTAGATACCCTATTTCGAGTGACACTGTACGGCAAGGGAAAAGACTGCCGTGAGAACTTGAAGGTTTAGTCTTATTCTTTTATATATCGGCTCGAGCAAAAAATTGGTTGGAGTTGTTCCCTCTTATGAGGTAGGCCCCTCTAAAAAAGAAAACTTGAGCGTCACTAACACTTTTCTCTTGCACCTAGGACCACGAAAGCTAGGGGAGAGGATAGTGTGTGTTAGCAGTAGGTCCACTCAACACATGCACAAGTGTGTCAAACACAAAAAATAGATGTTCTTTTTAAGCACCAAACAAAGTGTTTGCTATACTAAACGACAATCAGTTTTTTTTAAAAAATCTTCAAGGAACGTCTTGCACCAAATGTTATTAGTAGTTTTGATTTTCAAGTCTTCAACAAAATGAAAGTTTAAGTTTTTTTTGTTTTTTGGAGTCTTGAACAAACAAACCTGCAAAAATCCAAGTTAACAAAATTAGCCACAAAACTAAAAACTAAACTAAAAAGAAAATTAACATTTACTCTAGCTAAAAAAAATAATAATAATCTAATCTAATTAATCTAATCTAAATTAAATTAAATTAAAAACATAAATTAACAATCTAATTAAAAATTTAAACTAAATTAAATTAAATCTAAATTATCTTATCTAAAATAGAAAAATCTCAACTTATATCTAAAAATCTAGATTTAAATCTAAATTAGTCTAAGTTAATTAAAACTAAAATTAATCTAAAACTGAATCAACTTAATCTAAAGGAGGAATGAACAGCTCTCTACCCACCCTTTAAAAGTGGTGTTCCAACAGCTAGGACCCACTTTTAAAAGCAAAATCCCACATAGCTTCCAGGACCTGCTTCCAAATAAATCTCCCTTACATTCCACACATTACAACATTACTCACAACAAATTACTAACTAGGCCGAGATTTTACATAGATGGTCGAGGAGTGAAATTAATATCACCCAGCAATGGCAAAAGAGCCGACTGAGGATGTTGCTTCTGGTGGCAACGGTGGCGGGGTGACTGGGGGTATTACTGTGCCCAAGATTTCTACAGATTATTATGGGAAGGAGTATGACAATTCGAAGAAGAGGGGTGAGGATTCTAAGGATGTTGACTGGAAGGACGCGAGGATGGTTGTGGATTCTACTGTAGAGCCTGCAAAGGTGACAAAGAAAAATATGAAGATCAAGATCGACTAGTTTGTGTGGAACTCATAATTGGAGACAACTTCGAGACTCAAGCACTCAGGCACAATAAAAGACTTGATCGCTACAATCAAATCATTCAAACATTGTTAACATGTGTAACATGCATTGAGAGAAAAATGGCACCCAAGAAATAAGTGAAAGATTCAAAGAAACACAAAGATGCAACTCCCTGAAGAAGAGGAGCTGCCGCTTCCAAAAGAAACAATCAGATTATGAATTCTTCGCCTGCAAAATTTGGTATACAATTTTTTTTTGGGGGGATGCTTAACGCAAAATGCTTCTCAAAGCACTGATTCTCAAACCATAGAACAAAGGCATGCTTGACAAGTACTCAGTAGATCAAGGTTCACCGGCTAACAACTTTCAAGAATGGAATTTGAGTTTAGCATTTGAATATCTATCATAATCGTCTCTATCAAAAGAGTATTAAAATTGGAAACAACACATTAAATGGGAAACAACACGTTTGAAACTGACTGTATTTCTGATTTTTAACACCACTTCAAATAAACTGCAGCCATTATCAAAAACAACAATATTTTCAAAGACTCGCGAATGATTCAATAACACATGATACCAAGAATAAATGGTCTGGACATATACGCTACCACAATATACTCGAGCCGCCTGATTTATGGAGTTAAAAACTGAAGCTAATAAAAGAAGCCAGCCGTTTACGTTGGGTTCACCATATGCAACTTAGGAAAATCAGAATTAAGAGTACTAAACACAATAAATAAATTTGAAATTCCTAATCTAATGATAGAGAATAAAGAAGCGCATGAAAAGAAAAAATGAAGAACAATTTCACCATAATCTTCATGCCTCCATTGAATGACCTCCATCATCCTTCTCCATTTTGCTATGAAATAGATGAATGCCCTCAGATTTGTAAACCTACAATGAAAGCCTAAAGAAAAAGACAACAAAATATCGAAGAAACTAATTATTTCAATAGCACGATAGCTACAAACTCAAGATTTTCTAAGATGATGAAAGTGATAAATAGCAGCACTATTTATAGAGAGCCGGATGGAAAAATGGACGGTCAAGATCAATTGATTTTTAGTTCAATCAATGGTTGAAATTAGATGAGACAAGATGAGATAAGATCGAAAGTGAAAGAGCAATAGGAAGTTGAATGATTTTTTGACAAAATCAATTAGTTCGAAGAGGAAAATGCATTATCTCATTGCAAGAGGAAAAAAGTGAGTTAACTTTTTGATTAAATATAAATTTAATTCAAAAAGTGAGAGGAAAACTAAGTTATTTAATTAAATAGAATTTAATTTATTTGTGTCAAGATAAAATTAATTAATTAAATAATTTAGATTATTTAATTAATAGAAGAATTTACGACATTAGGTAATAATTAAATAATTAAGATTATTTAATTATCAAAGATGAAAAAGGGGGTTTTAATAAATTCCCAAGCTTAGTGATAATTTCTAGGTGTCTACACTTTGTTAAGGTCAATGGTTACTGTGGTTTTGTTTGTATAGCATGGGCCTAGAGTTTTGGTTACTGCTTCTATAACTGTTACAGTGGAGTTTTTGGCAATGCCTTCAAATTGTAGGATATTAGGTTATTATCTTGCAAATGCTAGAAACAAAGTAAATCATCGTAAAATCTGAAGGACCCAATTTCAAAATATTTGTGTATTTCAATGAAGCAATACCAAAGTTTTTCTCCTTGAAATACTAGGGAATTTCAAATATAATCAATATATAGTAATGTTTGTGGAACAAATAAGAGTGATTCTTATGTTTATAATATCTGCCTTCCAATTTATTTTGGCACTTTTGAGCTTTGTCCTATTTTATCTGCTATCTTCTTCAACTATCATACTAAATATGACTCTTTGTCATGTATCTTGTCCTCCCTTGAGACTATCTCGTTGCCCACAAATTATAACTCCATTGAAGATTATACAGACTCCCACAGATTATAATACCCATATTACAACTATCTAGATTTTGGGAATGCCAATATTAGAGAATGTACTAATTTTATTGTGGTTTTAGGCTCTGGTTTTTTGTAAATATTTTGTTCACCTATTGTTCCCATGAGAGCTATTGACTTAGCATCATATCTCACCATTATTCAAGCTTGATCATCATGTGAAGCTCTTTCACATTTTTTTTAATGTACATAGATAATGGTAGGATCACCATTACCTAGAGTTTGCAGATCACCCCACGACTAATATATTAGTAGCCACAACTTTAAATCCTATTGAACATGAAAAGAAATACCTTGTCTATGTGTGAACCCCCAAACAATGGCATGAGAGCCAGCAACATAACACCTTGTCTAGAATGTGTTCTAATTTTCACATTTAAGAGGTATAAATGAAACAAAATCAAGAAAATACATCTATTAAAGATCTCATGAGAAAAAATGTTAGGAATACAATGGGAGAGAGAAATGCCTATACCTAATTGTCTTTTATATTGAATGAGAATTATGTGTATTCAAGTAAATTCAATAAATCCATTCAAGTATTAAATAGATCAGGTGAGTAATAATTGAGTTACATATTAAATTAGTAATTGAAATATGGGAAAAGTAAATAAATATGTTTAATTAGACAATTAAAGAATGGTATCAAATGGAGAATATTTTGAAATATTTTGGATGTTAGACTATTTTGTGGCCTATAAATGTAAGTTTCAGAATCTAATTCAATAGTATAAGTTTTGTGTTGGACTTTCTTTTAGCTTTCCATTTCTAGGCAATGCACATTATCTATTGTGTCAGAATTATAGAAGTTGATTTGGGTATAATTTCAAGACAATTAAGTATTAACTAGAGAAATCTATTATCATTTGAAAATTAATTATCACTTTGATTTTATTATGCACTTGAGTACTTCATTCAATAAGCTTACATTGGACCTTCTATCTCTTTTCATATTCATTATACTTTCAGCTCACTCGTTTACTTTAGCTTGAGTGAAGTTCTAGCAGCACCAAGCTCATCCAGCTACAATAATCCATTTTAACATATTAGGTCATTATGTTTGAAAATTTAGTTTCTCTCACATGCATTTGTTGGGACAAAACATTCAAGGATTTATCCAAGATTGAATCTTCAAGAGTACACTCCATATATTTTACTTATTTAACACTTTAAATTATGTTTTTCTATTTATAGTTGCTCATATTTTTTGTATATCAAAATCTTAGATTGTCATTTTTGAATTTTCACATCAAATCAATAAACAAAAATCAGAGTATTTTTTTGTAAATTTGAATTGGTAAACAAACCGCCAAATAACATCATATTTAATTACAAATGATAATTTTTTTAGTGAAACATTTTAAAGAATGAAGACAGATTACAAAGAACACTAATTAAATTCTAATCACTTTTATTCCATTAGACAATATAAATAAATAATAACCAAATCATTTTAATAAAATTTGTTCCACTTTATTTCACTTTTATTAAAGTTTTATGTTCTGCAAAAAAAATAGTATTTAACCGATCCATTATTTATCTCTTACCGTCATCTCTTTTAAACCCATGCACTCAATCCACTTGACCTCCATTTCATTATTGTTTTGTAATATAGAATATATTTGTATGTGCCAAAGGGCACTACCACATTCAGACCTACAATAGTTTATGAATAGACTGACTAATTTATGTTTGAATTGAATTTGATTCTTGGTTATGCCTCTGATGATGCACTTTATTTTTCTTGCTTATTGTAAATACTATTTGGTTGGTATGATCCTCATCATATGTGACATACAGATCTAACTAGGTGCACTTCCACCTAAGCATGTGGTCTCCCAAGATGCATTGTGCCATGAACTAGTTGCATTTGGTATTTCCCTTGCTTGAGGAGCACCTAAATTAGATTTAACTAGATGTGCAAATGCACAATGAGAGATGGATGGGTAGAGAGAGGGAGACATTTCTAGACATGGAGGGAGGAGCAGAATATAAGAGTGAGACAAATAAATAGAAGTAGAGATGAATATAGAATGAGAGAGGAAGAGATAAGGAGATAAGGAGGAAAAGGGAGAGATAGAGTGATATAAAGATAGAGATATGAAGAGATATAGGGAGAGGGGGAGAAGGAGAGATATAAAGAGAGAAAAATAGAGAGAAGTAGAGAAAGACAAATAGAGATGGAAAGGGAGATAGAAATAGGGGTAGATAGAGATACGAAGTGGGAGATAAAATAGAAGAGAAAGACATAGATATAGAGATATATGATAAGATAAAGGGAAAGAGATGTTGATTGCGATATAGAGATAGATTGGGGAATAGGGAGGGAGTAGGAGAGGGAGAGATGGGGAGAGATAGAGAAAGGGAGAGAGATAGGTAGAGGAGAGAGAGAGAGAGAGAGAGAGAGAGAGAGATGGGGAAGAGGGAGATATATGTAGAAAGGGAGAGAGAAGAAGAGGGGGGAGAGGGAGAGGGAGAGATATAAATAGAGGGTGATATAGAGAGATAAAGAGGGATAGGAAAAGAGATAAAGAGATAGGGAGATATATGTAAAGAATGATATGGATAGAAAGAGATAGAGAGATGAGTGAGAGGGAGATCGAGTGAGAAATAAAGATAAAGATACAAAGCAGAAGAGATGGAGGGAGAGATGGAGTGAATAAGATAGAAAATGAAGAGGAGAGGGAGAGGGAAAAAGGATATATATGTATAGGAATAGAGATAGAGAAATAGATATAGAGAGATATAGATAGAAAGAGATAGAGAGAGGAGTGAAAGAGAGAGAAAGAGATAGAGGTAGACGTAATGACGTATAGATAGAGAGGGGGAGGGAGAGATAGGGAGATAGAGATAAAGGGGGCAAGAGAGAGAGAGAGGAGGTGATAAAGATAAGTAATAGAGAGGTATAAATGTGTGAAAAGATAAAGAGATAGAGATAGAGGTAGGGAAGGAGAAAGAGGGAGTGTGTGTATATGAGTGAGAGAGAGAGATAGGGAGGAATATATATTTACAAATAGATAGAGATGGAAGGAGAGGGGGGAGAGAAATAGAGATAGGAGAGAGAAGTAGAGAGAAATAGAAAGAGGGGGTGATAAGGAGAGAGGGAGAGATAAGGATAGAGACAATTATAACTTGGAAAATATAGAAGTTGTGTGAGAAAGATAGATAAACATATAGAGAGGGAGTGATGGAATGAGAGAGAAAGAGGGAGATGGGGAAATAGAGATAGAAAGGAGACGATGAGAGAGGGGGAGATGGAGAGATAGAAAGATAAATATATAAGAAGTGATAGAGAGGCAGAGAGGAATATATAGAGGGGGCAAGAGTGAGAGATACATGTGGTGATGAGAAAAGCAGTAGAGAGGGGTAGAGGTAGAGAGATAGAGATAGGGTGGGAGGAAAAGGGAGTGTATGTATATAATATTTATAATTAATAATATGCATCATATTTCATAAAATGTGTAATAATAAATATAAATTGAATATATTTCTCAATAAATATAATATATTTTTTTTAAAAAATTATAGAGTAATATTAAACTTCTAATATATTTAACATTTTAATAATTTTCAATAAATATAGATAAATAATAAATTGATACTATATTTAATTAGTAATATTTGTAAGAAGTTAAATTATATTTATATTTTATAATGTATAGTCTATATAAATATTAAATATATAATAATTATTGGGACAATGAGGGTGAAAATTATTAAATATATATAAAATAAGTATTATAGAAATTTTATATTAAAATCATTTACAAATTTTTAAGGGATTATATTGACAGTGTGCAAAGAAAGTGAAGGGAGAGGGTGTGAGGGAAAGAGCAGTGGTGAAATAGTACGCAAGGAGAGTACAAATGGCAATGGCGAGGTTCCCTCAGAGAAGGCCTATGAGCTCGGTAACACTTTTGTGGAGGTAGATCAGAGGTTGCCTACGAAGGGTGAGGTGAGCTTCCCTGTGAAGCTTGCAATAAGGAACATAAATATTTCCATCGTGGATGAACCTCAAAGCATTATCATTTCAGATTCCCTCCTCAACTCAAAGTTGGAGCGGCTGAAGAAAATGATGGTTATTGCCAAATTCATTGGCATTTGGCCATCCTTATAATAGATCCAAAGGTGGGGTGATCAAGCTTGGAATGGTTCCATCCCAGTGACAAGCTTTTTGTTCCTAGGATTTTTGTATATGGTATTCATGTTGGGTTTGGAGAGGGATCGAGCTTTGTGGGGTGGCCCTTGGTTCATGGGGAATTTTGGGCTCTATCTTTGGGCATGGACTCCTGTATTCATCCCCCATGAGGAACCTATTCGGAGGACTCCTATGTGGATCAAGTTGCATAGGCTCCCACAAGAACTCCAATCGGAAGAGATATTAAAACTAATAGGCAACACCCTAGGTGTCTACATTCAGAGTAAGTAGATTGTGGTCAAAGGAAAGCCTATGGCGAGAGTCGGGTTATGTATTTGGCTTGATCTCAGCAAATTGATACATCTTTCACTTCGACTCTCCTCGGTTCTTGGTGTGTGGATGCAATCACTAGAATACAAAGGCCTGCTAATAAGGTGTTTCAAATGAAAGAAGGTCAGTCATAGAGCTAAGGAGTGCATTTTAAAAGGCTCAGAAATTGTCCACAAGCAAAAGGATGTGCCTAAACCAATAATTAGCAAAAAATCATCTATAGGGGCGTCTGTTGGGGAAAACAATGGTAATCGGAAGGTCCCTCCAAAGGCAAATGACTACTCCTTGTAGGGGATCCCTAGCCCCTACCACAGTATGGGCAGGTCGAGAAAAATTGTGGACTCAGATGGGAGTCCATGGAAGTAGTTGCTCGCCTTGGTGTCAATCGACTCTTCTTCCCCTTGCAATGTTGTCTCTGCACCCCCTAACAATTTGGGTTGTGCCCCTTCCCTTTCTCAAGAGGAAGGTGAGATCCTAAAAACATAGAGAATGTGGTTCAGGCGACTAAAGTTATTAGGGAGGATAGCTTTGATAGGGAAATTCTTGTTGAGCTATCAGAAACCAAGGAAGAGGAATGCAAAATAGATGCGGAACAAGAAAAAGATAAGGAAAATGGGTGGAGCATCACGACAAGGAGAACAAAGAAGTTTGGAGGTAAGCCCAATCTCACAATTGATGCAGGGGGTACCAACAGTAGAGGGAGGAAATCAAATGCACTCAAAGTAAAGTCTAAGGCACTGCTAGATTTGGAGAATGGTTCTCAGGTCTCAATGAGGAAATTCATCTCAACTAGAGGCGAGCAGCTCCCTGTCCCAGTTAATTAATCAAGATGCTTAGTTGGAACATAAGGGGCCTTAATGGCCCTGGGAAGCACCATTTTCTTAAACAATTGATTGAGACCAAGGCTCCAGACATAGTGTTGGTGCAGGAAACTAAAATGGAAGAAGGGCAGTTTACAAATTTGATCCCTAGGATTTGGAAGAATGGGGAAGGGGTGGTAGTTGGTGCAGTCGGCTCAGTTGGTGGGTTGGCGTGCCTATGGGAGAAGAGGAAAATTTGTGGCTCCCTCATAGAGGCCAAGTAGTGTTGTCTTTCTATGTGCTGCAAGAATGTATGGGACGACAACCATGTCTCTATCTCAAATGTGTATGGGCCTAACTCAGAGTCGGATCGGGTGGAGGTCTAGGAATACCTCAAGCACTTCTGTGGTCTTCACCCCTAGGTAAAGTGGATAGTTGGGGGTGACTTCAACGCTATCCTAGCACTGGAGGATAAACAGGGTGGTAGGGTGCATGGTAGCTATGGGTCTATGATTTTTAGAAGTCTTTGCAATGATCTAGCTTTGGTGGATATTAAACCAAGATTTGGGTGGTATACTTGGAACAATAAGAGACTGGATGATTAATTCATTCAATGCAGGTTGGATCAATTTTTCATCAACTCTGAGTGGCTATTAGATCTTTGGGGCTTCTCCTCAGAGGTGATTCAGTTTAGGTGATCATACCATTGGCCTATCTCCCTAGCATTGAGTAGCCCCATCAAACCCAATGGCATCCCCTTCAAGATGGAAGCTTTCTGGTACAAGAATTCAGATTTCACAGGTTTAGTTGGTGAGTGTTGGAATTCTTATATAAAGGGGTGTAAAAGGTTTATTGTAGAGAAGAAACTACAAATAGTTAAAAGGAGGGCAAGAGTATGGAATAAGGAGGTAATGGGGGATCTATTTGCCAACAAAAGTAAAGTAATTGTTGAGCTAAACGAGATTAAAGGGGAGATTGCCAAACAGGGACTCAATCAAGTTTTAAGGGAAGAGTACAAGTTGCTGGAAGATTTTAACAGGGTGATGATGGAAGAAATTTTTTGGCATCAAAAGTTCAGAGTTAGATGGCTTAAGGAAGGTGATAGGAATACCAGTTTCTTTCAGCTGTCCACTAAGATCAGGAGGCAACACAATAAGATCTTGAGCATTATCACCACTAATAATGTTGTGCTTGAGGATATTGAAGCTATTATAAGCGAAGGTAAAAGATTCTTTCAAGATTTTTTCGGATCCCCTACTATCATTGACCTTCTGACTCAAGCTGAAATGTTGGATTGCATTCTCAACCTCATATCTGATGCACAAAATGAATCCCTTTTGTCCCCCTTCTCAAGGGAAGAGATTCAAAAGGCTTCCTTCTCCTTGGGGGATAGGAAGTCTCCTGGGCTAGATGGTTTCAAGGCTGAGTTCTTTCAAAGGTACTAGAATATAGTTGGAGAGGATGTTTGGAGGGCAACTGAGGAGTGCAGAGTTAGGAGGGTCATTTTGAAGTCATGGAATTCAACATACATTTCCTTGATTCCCAAAGTAAAGGACCCCAAGTCCTTTGATCATTTTAAAACCATTGCATTATGTAATGCAATTTACAAAATTATTTCCAAGGCTATGGCCTCAAGGCTAAAACAATGCCTGAATAGCATCTTATCTGAAGAAAAAGGTGATTTCTTGAAAGGTAGACAGATCTTGGATGGCATAATCATCACTCATGAGGCTTTCACTTAGTCCAAAGCAGGAAAAGAGAAGGGGTGATCATTAAGCTAGACATGAATAAGGTGTATGATAGGGTTCCTTGGGATTTCTTGATCGCTGTAATGAGGAAGTTTGGTTTTAGCGAGTCTTGGAATCGATGGATTAATAGTTGCATCTCCTCCCCCACTTATTTTGTCCTTGTGAATGGCGTTCCCATAGAGTTCTTTAAGGACAAATGGGGTCTGCACCAAGGGGATCCACTGTCTCCTTTTCTTTTCTTCATCATTGCAGAAGTCCTTAGTAGAAATTTGAAGAAAGAGGTTAGGTGAGGCAACCTGGATGGGCTACAAATTTTGGGTGGGATTGACCATGTCACTCACCTCCAATTTTTGGATGACACACTATTGTTTGGGGCTGCCAAGGCAAGAGAGGCATATACTTTTAAGAAGGTATTAAGGAGGTATGAGGTTGTTGCTGGGTAGAAGGTAAACAAATCCAAATCTAGAATTTTCTTCTTAAAGGATGGGTGCTTGGAGAAACTTGAGATTCAGAGTATTCTTTGGTTTCAGTCAGATGTGCTACCCAACAACTTGTACTTGGGCATGCCTTTGTTGAACCAAAGTGCATCAAAGAGAGAGTGGAGCAATGTATCCAATAAGGTACAAACAATGTTGGCATCCTGGAAAGGGAAGTCGCTCTCTTTGGCCAGTAGAATCACCCTCATTAAGGCTTCCTTGATGGCGGTTCATGTCTATACTATATCTGTTTTCTAGATTATGAGTAAGGTGGCCAAATTTTTGGAGGGTGTGAAGTGGAACTTCTTGTGGCGTGGCTGCAAGGAACAGTTTAAATATAATTTGGTTAAGTGGGACAATGTGTGCAGGCCACTCTCATAGGGGGGTTTAGGAATTAGAAAAAGTAAGGACATGAACCAAGCTTTGAGCATTAGATTAGTGTGGAGGATCTATAATGATAAAGAAAATATTTGGAGCAAAGTACTACAGGCTAAGTATCTAGAAAATGATATAGACAACCTTTTCTCCAAGGAACTACCTAAAGGATCATGCATTTGGAATTTTCTCAGATCATGCTGCAATGTTTTGAGCCCAAATATGATATGGAGGTGGGGAAAAGGTGACAAGATTAAATTTTGGTGGGATTGCTAGTTAGAGGAAAAGGCCTTAATGGAGCACCAGCACTTCATCCCCTTGATGACGCATTTTGAGGTTGTGGAAGGGATATGTGTTAAGGACTACTTCGCTACTCTTCCCCATGGTAGAACTTGGAAAAGGTTAGTAACCTTGGTTTCTTATCTGCACCATGTTTGTGAAGAGATCCAAGAAAAGCTAGCCAAATGGCTAATGGAGGTGTTGGAAATAGAGGACAAGATGGTTTGGAATGGGCATGCTAGCGGTATGGTGATAGTTAAGGATGCTTTCAATAGATATTGTTCTAAGGCTTTGTCTAAGGGGATGCCAAAAATCTAGTATAAATTTTGTCTCCTGAAGTCTAGTTCCTTCTTATGAATTGCATGGAAGTGAAGGAATTTGACATGGGAGAGAATTCATTGTTTGGGAAGGATAGGCCCTTCAAGATGTGTTATGTGCAAGTGTAAAGAGGAAAGTAATTATCACTTTTTTATCCATTGTGACATAGCCTAGCAAATTTGGTGTCATTTTTGGGCCGAATGGGGATTCGAGTGGGTGATGTCAAATAATGTGGCTGGCTTGTTGGAATCTTGGGATGTCAAAATTGTTAGCCTAGGTCTTCAAATGATTTGGGTTGTGGCCTCTGCCACCATTGTATGGAATCTCTGGCTTGAAAGAAATCGTCGCATTTTCAAAGAGAAAGAAATTAATATCGAAAGATTGTGGGATAGAGTGGTTAGTACCATTGTGGAATTGGGGGACATTCACAAGAAATACAATTGGTTTTTGGCAGAAAGTGAATCTTCTTGGGCTAATGCTTGGCCTACTTTTAGGGGTTTTTTAAGGGAAATTCCTCATGGAACTTACAATATAGCAAAAAAATTAGATGGGAAAAGTCGGAGCTGGGTTGGATAAAACTGAACTTCGACGGGGTTGTTAAAAGGAACCCTGGTAGAGCAAGAGGTGGAGGTGTTTTTAGGGATGCCTCAGGGAAACCTACTGTGCTATTTTCTCAAGACCTCAACACAGACACTAACAACATGGCAGAGGCAAGAGATTTGTAATGGGGTTTGATGATAGCTAGAGAAAAGGGATGAAAAAACCTATGGATTGAGGGTGATTCTAAACTTGTGATTGGGGCTTTGAAAGGGGGGGTAATTCATAATTGGAGACAGGAAAAAATTCTTCAGATGACTACTAGCATGATTAGTGCTTTGGAGGAAGTCAAGCTCTCCCACATTAGTCGATCAGGGAATAAAGTTGCTAACTGGGCAGCGAATGAAGGTGTCTTGCTAAAGCAGAAAATTGGCTTATCTTCCAAAGTTTGGACAATGGGTTTTCCTATTACGACCTCCATGTTGCTTGCTGAGGATTTTGATGCTATCACTCTTGATTAAATATTGCTACGTCGTGCCCTCATCCTCAGCAGGCCTTGCTAGTGGTGTCTTTGTGCTTATATCTGATCAGTTGTTACCTTTTTTTGGCTGGCAGCGCCATTTGTTGTTGTTGTGCAGTTGTTTTTCGGCTCTCTGCAATCATGGGGTTTATCTCGTGTATTTATTTTTGGTTCCTGGACCTTAAAACCAATTTTTATATAACAAAAAAGTATTATATAAATTTTATTAAATTTCTATTATTTGATATTTAGATAATATTATAATATTATTTAATTTAATGTAATTTTAAAAATAATTATTTTTATAGAAAACTTATTTTCAATAGTAATAAGCATAATATATTTTTAACGTAAAAATAAGAAACTCAAAAGGATGGCAGACCAAAGCGAAAGGTGTGAAAAATTGCAAAAGGGAGAAAATCATGCCCAGAGGGATGTTGCGAAGTAGGATGGTGCCTCTCTCCCAGCATGAAAGGCTACGGGCGATAGGTTGAAAGGAAAGGAGGTGTCATGGGGATCTAAGGCACTGCGGGAGTGTTCAAAGAAGAAAGTGTAGGATCGCACGAGATCAGAGGCATGGTGTAACCAGGGCAGGAGTGGCAACTCACCCCCATGCTTGAACAAGGATTGGTATAGGTGGCAATGGCAAGGCATCAATTGTATCAACCATGGAAAATCCTAGAGCACCCCTCGCGGTGGTAATTGGTGGGAAAAAAATTCAAATCTTGAAGCAAATCGGAGCAATGATCGTAAGTGGAAATCCAGTACCAAATCTACTCCTAGCATCAATGATGAGTTTGGGAGGACGGATCGAAGAACATTAGTCTTGGGATCCAAATGGTTGGGTCCTTCGATCAAAAGACTAGGATCCTTGGGACTCATCATGAAATGGTTTGCGTCAAACCTGAATTGGGATGCCTTGATTCGATGGTAGCATGGCAAGTGGGGTTCGGAGATGGGTTTCAAATATTTGGTGAATGGGTTATTTTGAGTCATCTGCCCGTCTTCCATAATTCGCACAGAAATTTTAGAAGGCATCTGGCTAATGGATGGATATAGCTTTTACATGCAAAAGTGGAAGATGGGTTTTGATCCATACTGGCATCAGTTAACCTACATCCAAGATTGGTATAAGATCCTGAGGCTCCCATATGAATTCTGGCAAGCGAAAATCCTGGAGAAGATCAGAGATAATCTGGGAAAATACATATGTGCGGATGAATGGGCAAAAGAAGATGGTATAAGCACCTATGTGCGTATTTGTGTGGAAAATTTGCCCAATAGCACTGGATGGAAGGAGATGGAGATTCATACAGATTGGGGTGTTTTACGACAATCCCTGGTGTTCGAGCCTAGGCCAAAAGGAAGCATGATATGAGAAAATTCCAAATGCATGACCCAATTTGGTTTCCTTGCATAGGGTGGCTGCAGGAAATAGGTGGTTGGCTTCTTCTGTCAAAAAAAATCTTCAAACATTCATTTCACTTTGGTTAATGTGTATGGTCCCATTTTGTGCATAGAGAAGTGTTAGGTTTGGGCAGAAATTGATCTTTTTTGCTAGGGACTGGGGGATGGTCCTTGCTTAATTGGAGGAGATTTCAATGCCATTCTGCACTTAGAAGATAAAAGGGGTGGTGTGTCTAGGAAGCTCCAATCTCAAATTGATTAGTAAACATTTTTTGGTTAGAATCAGTTGGTCGATTTACCAATGGCAAATGGTAGGTACACCTAGACCAATAGAAGGATTGATTTTTGCTCAATTGCAGAGAAATTGGACAAATTCTTATATAAAGGCAACCTGGTGGCATTCCCAACTACTTTGAAGTGCAAAATCCTCCCATGTTCTAGTTCAGATCATTTTCCTATTCTTCTAGATATTGTTGGGGAAGTTCGACCTCCAAGATGCCCTTTCAAATTCAAAAATATGTGGCTAAAAGACCCAAACTTCTTTCCCCTCATTTCTTAGTGGTGGGGAGAAGTGGAGGTAGAGGGGTCAAAAATGTTTGTTTTGGCTGTAAAACTACGACTAAAGAAGTGGAATAAATTAAGCTTCAAGAACATCTTTGAAGAAAAGAAATGCATAGAAGGGGAGTTGTCAATCCTAAATGAGGAAGTGATTCGATGGGGCATGGGAAATTCAAGGTTTCTTCAGGAAAAGGAACTCCTTAACTGTTGGAATGATATTTTGGCAAAAGAAGAAGTGTTTTGGTGCCAGAAATCCTAAGAAGTTTGGCTAAGCGAAGGGGATAAGAACACAAAGTTCTTCCACAATTCCACAAAAATGAGGTGTGAAGTCAATAGAATTTCCAGAATAAAGCTGATGGATGGCAGAGTTTTGGACCAACCTGAGCAAATAGTAGAGGCAGTGGTAGTTTTTTCAAAAATATTTTGAATGACTAGGAGGGCTTGAACCTGTCTACTCAACAAGATCTTGTAAGTAGTATACCAAATTTGGTGACGGCAGAGAAGAACTCATTTTTGAACAAGAGTTTTTCAGAAGTTGAAATCAAAACGGCCTTGTTTCAATTGCACCCGGATAAGTCTTCGGGTCCTGATGGCTTTTCAGCTGCCTTTTTTCAACATTCTTGGGACATTGTGAGTTCGAATGTGGTAGAATCCATAGAAGATTCAACGGTGACGGGCCAAGTTCTAAAAGAACTCAATAACACTTTCATCGCCCTTATTCCAAAGAAAGAGAAGTCGAACAAATTGGAGGACTTTAGGCCCATTTCACTCTACAATACAATATACAAAATTTTGGCAAAATCGATCGCCAACCGACTCAAGGTGATTCTACCAAGCTTGATTTCTAAAGAACAAACTGGCTTTTTCTCAGGGCGATCAATCTTTGATGGAGTCATCATTTCACAAGAATCCATTCATTCAATCCTCAATACTCGAAATCCCTCAATGATTCTTAAGTTGGACATAAAAAAAGCCTACGACAAAGTCAATTAGAGATTTTTGTTCAAAAATTTGGAGGCCTTTGGATTCTCCTCCCCCTGGATAAATTAGATATTTGATTGGATCGCGTTCCCAAGGTTCTCATTCCTTGTCAATGGTACTCCTCACGGATTTTTTGATGTCTCTCAGGGGATTCGGCAAGGGGATCCCTTGTCCCCGTTTATGTTCATCATAATGGTGGAGGCTCTGGGTTAGGCTATCTCCCAAGCGACAGAAGTAGGGAAACTTAAGGGAGTGCAAATTACAAGCAGCATGCCACCAGTTACACACCAATAGTTTGCAGATGATAACTTATTGCTCAGGAAAACAGGGGTGGCAGAGGCGAGAAAATTCAAAGGAATTCTTTCAAAATACTCCTTATCTTTTGGCCAAGAGGTGAGTCCAGAAAAATCTGAAGTTTTTTTTTCTTCTCTAACCCCGTTTTGGAAAAAAAATCTTGCAAGCCTTACAGTTCAAAAGAGGGAAATTACCCTGCAAATACCTTGGTTTGTCGTTGGCACTGGGTCTTCAATCTGGGAAATTGTGGGATCCCCTAGTGACCAAGATTGAGCACAATTTTTCCTCCTGGAAAGGGTGATGGCTTTCGTGGGCTGGGAGACTCACTCATAAAATTAGTTGTGGCGGCACTCCTAATTTACATGCTTTCTTGTCTACCTCTACCTGGGAGCACTTGTGAAAATATCAATCAAAAGATGAGGCAATTTCCATTGATTAAGTGGGAAAAGGTCTACAACTCGTAGGAAGTTGCTAGGGCAGGTATCAAAAAATTGTCTCTCCAAAATAAAGCTTTGGGGGAAAAGTTGGCTTGGATTATTTATGCTCGACAAGATTTGAAATGGGTGAAAATCTTAAAAATGAAATACTTGGAGGCTGGCCCGACAAGCTTCTTTACGACCTGAATGCTTCCTAAAGGCTCATGAGTATGGAACTTCATTTGTAATTGTCGAGATTTGATCATAGATTTCCTTTCGTGGGACATAGGTGATGGAAGACAGGCTTTATTTTGGGAGGACTTTTGGGGTCGCTACAACAAACTGGCAAACATCAAAGCTTTGAGGAATGTCAAGGATGTAACAAAGTGGGCCTGGGGGATTCGTGTTAGAGACTATTTGAACATTGAAGAATCTAATGGTGCTTTGTCATGGCACTGGAAAGATCCAATCCAATTGGGTTTAAGCGATGGTGAAGTTGGAATCTTCATTGACATGCTTAGCCAATGCCCCATTTACTTGAGAGGAGGATAGGATGTTCTTCGGGGGTGTGGCTCTGATACGGGCTCCTATCATTCCAAGGAAGGGTACAACATCTTTTCTAAGCAACAGGAACAGGCAACTAATATTCTCAGTGATTTGCACTAGAACAAATTTTGCCTCCCCAAGACTGGGATCTTTCTATGGGCGACTGTCTAGGGAAGAGTTTTAACGGCGGAAAGATTAAAGAAGTTTGGAATTAGTGGTCCCTCTAGGTGTGTTATGCAAAGTAGCAAAGGAAACGTATGACCACCTTTTTCTCGATTGTCCCTTCACTAAGCATTGTTTGAATTGGCTATGTGAGAAGCTTTGTCTCTTCACTGTCTCTCTTGGAAATTTGTTAGGTTGGCTTAATGGGTGGCCAAGGATGGGTGGTGATTCAGTCTTTGTAGGTTTTTGGAGGTTAAGCCCATCTCTACTGTTGTGGGAAGTATGGAAAGAAAGGAATGGAAGAATTTTCAAGGATAGTGCCTTGCCTCTAATTTCTTTTCCAAACAAAGTGGAAGCCTGCATGGTTGAGGTGATGAATACAAGAGTAGAAAGAGAATGCAAGGTGAAAACTTATTTCTCATGTTGGGATGCGAAAATATTGAAATTGTGGAATGGGCTAAAAGTACCCAATCAATTTGGCTTGGGCGGTAATGTGGTCAAAACAGAGCACAAAACTGTGAAGTGGACTCCCCCGAATCATGGTTGGCTTAAACTAAACTTCAATGGGGCAACCAAGGGAAATCCTGGGAAATTAGGAGCCAGATGCATTATCAGAGATTGGAAAGGTGTTTCAATAGGTTGGATGGCATTTCCACTCCCGCAGGGCACAAATAACTGGGCAGAGCTTCAGGCCACTCTGCATGGGATAAAATTCTGCTTGGAATTGAAACTAAGGAATGTTATTATTGAAGGTGATTCCCTGTTGGTAATCAACGCCCTGCATTCGAGCAAATTTCAAAATTGGATGTTAAATGCACTTCTCGAAGTCACTTTGAGTCAGCTGAAAAGATTTGACAACTTTGAAATCAATCATATTTTAAGAGAAGGGAATCAAGAGGCTGACTCTTTATCAAATCTTGGAATAGACGGGATATCCTTGAAGGAGAAATGCACGTGCAATCTCGAAACTGGCTAAGCGATGTGGGAGGTTGGGCGGGTACCACTTCACCACAGTGGGTGGATGTGGTCGACACATCAACGAGGCTGGGTGGCAAGGTATAAGGCGAGGTGGCAACTTTGGACTCACAGTTTGCATGAGTTTTTCTGGGAACTCTCTAGACATTGATAAATTCATCATTACCTGCCAACTTTGAGATGTGTGAGACGTCCTTTCAAGGATGATAGCTAGCTACTATGAGTATTATTGCTAAGCACGACCATTTTATTTAGTCGACAGGTAAGCCTTTGCTCCAAATTTGCATTTTCGCCAAACAATGAGCCGGTTCATCTTATTGGTTTCTACTAAGGAATTGGAGATAGGCGACATGGACACTTCGGTGCAGCTCAAGAGTTCAAAGAGGAAAGTATCATTTGAAGGAAAGATATCCACTCTCCGTCTACAACGCCTCATCTACCATCCCGATTATTTGACCTTCGCAACCATCAAATGTATTGTGGGGAAAGGATTCATGGAGGAAGCTAAAGGGTACCAATTGGATTTTGAAATTTCCTCTCAAGTGTTGGTGGGTTTACTGGACGTCGGGGTCTCCAAAGTAGATGTGTGGGTCATCATGAGGTGGTCGTTCTACAAGGACATGTTGGTAGGGTTAGACAGGGCTCTGGTTGCAGCCTGTTTGGGGAAGGAAATTCCTCGTTCGAGGGATCTCCATCTTCTTAATGACCTGGAGGCTTTGGTCAATTATTTTCCCTTTTTGTTGGATGTGAATGGGTTTGAAATTGTGGAGCATAGAAGATTGGTTGTTGCAGGGGCAGACTTCCTGAAGAAGAAACTTCGCCTGGTTCAAGTTGAAGATTCGACCTAGAAGAGGGTTTTCGCTCAGCAGAACATTTGGTAAATAGGGGTAGGAGTTGGGTAGTTTCCTTTTGTTTTCTTTTTTGAAACAAAGTATTTAGTGTTGGGTCTTCAAGCTAAGTCAATGTTCGACATTTTCTCTGTATTAATCAGAACTATGGTTTAAGGTCTGTAAATGGGCGTCTGGTAGTCTGTTGTAGGGGTGTCTCTGAGTCAGTTTTTTGGTGTGTCTTGGGATGAATAGAGTTTTTTGTAGATAGCCCAGGCTGGGCTCGATCAATGTACCTTTTTATCATATTAATATAAAATCTCTTGCTAACCGATCAAAAATAATAATAATAATAATAAGCATAATATGTTATAATTTTTAAAAATAATACAATAATATAAATATATTAAACAAAATAATAATAAAAATCACTCATTGAAA
Source organism: Sequoia sempervirens (assembly GCA_007258455.2). Lineage (NCBI taxonomy): Eukaryota > Viridiplantae > Streptophyta > Pinopsida > Cupressales > Cupressaceae > Sequoia > Sequoia sempervirens. The sequence continues at coordinate 901,578,014 of VDFB02281492.1, forward strand.
ATGATATATCTCGATGTTATTTATATATATTATTTAACAAGTGTCACGTAGTGGCTAGTACTTGCCTTTATAGTATTTTAGATTTAATAAAAACAAATGTAAGTTTTATTAATGTGAATAAAATTAAATGTTAGTTTTGTTAATTGTAATATTAACATAATCATTTATTAAAATTACATAAATAATATATTAATCATTATAATGTAAATTGTAAGATAATGCATGGCTATAAAAGATAGTTACATGCATTTAAATATTAGTATTTATAATTATTAATCTTATCTTAATTATATTATATAAAAAATAATTATATATTAAAATTTTAAATATTAGAAAGATATTATAAATATCAAACAAAATAAAAATCAAATCAAATGATGGTATAATATAATTAGAAGAAAAAAATGATAATTATTATATAAATATAAAATTTATCTAATAATTATGTTATATATTAATATGTATAATATAATATAAATTTATTATATTATATTAATTAATAGTTATTGATTATATAATATAAATTTAAATAATAATTTTTAATTTTTTTATATTAAATAAAATATAAATAAAATGAACTGATTATATAATATAATTATAAGAAAGAATTAAATAATAATTTAAATATAAATTTTATATAATACTTTTTTTAAATAAAAATATGTATATTATAAGAAAGGATTAAATATAATTATTTAAATATAAATTTTATATAATAGTTTTGTTAAATAAAAATATGTATAATATAATTTACATATGTGAAATAAATAAAAAATCTATTAATTGTCATTAAAGTTATTTGTAATAATAACAATATATGAATTTCAATTTTTATTTTTTTATTTTTTTTAAAAAAAGAGGGTAAAAATTTATTGAATAAGAAAAGTGTTACAAAGGGGAAGAAAACTCCCAGCAAAAGCACCAAAACAACACCAAATTAAGAAACTCCTAAGAAGCACCTCATATCTTCCATAACCAAATCTTCAAGAACCAAAGCCAAATCTTCAGGGAGGTTGTCCCAATCTGCCACATTCCAAGTCCCCATCTGCTCAGAAGCCCACCTAGCCAAGCCATCAGCCACCTTATTCCACTCCTGAGGGACATGACAAAAAACAACAGAGTCTAAGGTAGTGCCCAAAGCAACAATTTGCTTGACCACCACAGCCAACTGCCAATTCACCTCCTCAAACTGCCTCTTATTTAAAAGGTCAATAACCACCTGAGAGTCAGATTCACAAACAATCCTTCTCCATCCCAGAGCACAAGCCCGTTCCAAAGCTAAGAGAATGGCAGTGGCCTCCATGAGGTTATTAGTATGTTGACCTCTATAAATAGAGAAGAAAAACACCACCACTCTTGAGCCATCTCTACCAATGCCACCAACACCAGCATGCCCAGGATTTCCTCTAGAAGAGCCATCAGTGTTAATTTTCAACTCCCCCAGAGCAGGGGGACACCAGTGACCAGCCCGACTAACCTTCTCCCTCCCGCGCCCATGGCGAACAGTCCTCCCAATTCCTTTCCCCCTAGGGATAGCCCCAAAGCACTAACAACTCCAAAATCACCAGGATCCACAAGAACAGACAAATCGCACTTAGCTGTCAGAGTTTCCTGAAGACCCCCCAAGATTCTCAACCAAAGCTGACCAATCATCAACTTTCTATCCAAAAAAATCCTTCGATTGTGTTCCAACCAAATATGCCAAATTATCAGACTAGGGCCAATAACCCAAGCAATTAAAAGAAAAGAAGTCCTAACCGAAGGAGACCCTTGACTTTCCCAAAATTCCTTCAAAGAGTCAACATGTCTACACGGCATATGCCACAGGTTCCACCAAAAGTGCCAAATGGTTTTCGCAAAGGAGCAATGGAAGAAAAGATGAGAAATACACTCTTCATGTCCAACACACATAACACACATAGAAGGTCCCTGGAAACCACGCTTGCAGAGATTTTCCCAGGTAAGACATTTTCCTTACACCACTAGCCAAGAGAAGAAATTGCACTTGGGCCATGCAAACTTGTTCCAAACCTTCTTCCACCAAGAGATCTCAGTACTCCCAAACAACTGCTTATCAACGACAGCATAACCTGAAGCAACAGAGAATCTTCCTTTTGGATTAGAGTCCCAAGCCAACACATCCCACCCAAAGAGGGAGCAACAAGCACGTCTAGAAAAAATCCTAGCAAGCTCCTGACGGTCCTCAACTAAGCCATCAGGGGGCCATTCCCTTGGGTCCTTCCACCTGAAAACAGTAGCCTACCCCAAAGTTTGCTGAGTTTTAAAATCAGCCACGTGACAAAAACCAACATCAGTGAAGCATTGACACAAATTTTACAAATGAGGATGAGAAGCCAAAATGGGAGGATATCCATCCCAAGAATCATGCCAGAAAAGAGCTTCCTTACCCTCATTACAAATCCAAAACAACCCCTGTTTGACCAACTTGGCACCCCGTTTAAGAATGCACCAAATCATAGAACCCTTCCCTTCTAGGCTAAAGCAAGCCACATCAGCACTCTCAACCACACCAAGATACTTTGAGGTAAGAATTTTTGCCCACAACTGATTTTGCTGAGAGCACCACAGCCAATATAGTTTCACAACAATAGCTTGCCCATTCAAGTCAGTCCTGCGAAGCCCCAACCCGCCTTCCTGCTTCGGTCTATAGATGACATCCCATTTAACCAAGCTCCACTTTCTATGAAGAAGATTGCCAGTCCAAAGGAATTGCCTAGACAATTTTTTGAAATCTTTGATAAAACTAGAAGGTGCCGAGAGAACAAAACATCTGTATATAGGAAGAGCTTGAACCACAGACTTTAGCAAAGTCACTCTACCAGTAGAAGAGAGCCACCTGCAAGTCCAATGACTGACCAGATTCTGAAACTTGTCCAAAATCCCCTTCCAAAACAATATAGGAAGCGAGCAAACCGCAAGCGGGATGCCAAGATAAACAAAAGGGAGAGTACCAATCTGGAAACGGAGGATACCAGCGATCCTCCTTTGAATAATCTTTAGAGTATTAAAGAAGTAAATAAAGGACTTCCCTTCATTGATTCGTTGACCAGAAGCAGCGAAGTAACAGTCTAGAGTGCTATGCCATCTAACAGCTTCCTCAACCTTGGCACGACCCATAAGAGCATTATCATCCACAAACTGCAGATGAGACTGGGAGGGAATGATATTTCCCCAACTCCACCCCTGTATCAAGCCACACTCCACACGAGATCTTATAAACCTCCCTAGGCCTTCTGCAAGCAAAATAAACAAATAGGGAGACAAGGGATCTCCTTGTCTGAGCCCCCTAGAAGCCTTGAACAACTCAGAGGGTTCACCATTAACCAATACAGAGAAGGAAGAAGAAGTGACACAACTCCTGACCCACTCAATCCAATCACTATCAAAACCAAATTCTTCCAGAAGCTTGAACAAGAAGGCCCATTTAACACGATCATAAGCTTTAGCCATGTCCAACTTAATGAACATGGCTTTCTCTTTAGAGCTCGCCATAGAATGAATGGTCTCGGCAGCAATAATGACACCATCCAAAATTTGTCTACCAGCAACAAAACCCCCTTGCTCTTCAGAGACAAGTCTGCCTAACCAAGGTTTCAGCCGCTCAGCAATCAGCTTTGTAATAATTTTAAACACCACATTACACAAAGCAATGGGCCTGAAATTATCCAAAGCATTAGCCCCCACCTTTTTTGGTATGAGGGCTAAAAAAGTAGCATTCATAGATCTCAACATTTGTTTGTTCAATAGAGATTCTTGAACAACCGTCAGAAGGTCCAATTTAATCACTTCCCAAAACTCCTGAAAGAATTCAGCCGGAAACCCATCAGGCCCTGGGGCTTTTCCTCTTTTCATCTGAAAAACAACCGCTTCAATCTCAGATAAAGGGATAGGATGGAGCAAAGATTCATTCATTTCTCTAGTCACCAAAGTCGATATGCTATGCAAGATCAAAGCTTCATCCTCCTCTGCAGGAGGGGAGTCCTCAAACAACAACGCAAAAAAGAAACGGATAGCCTCAGCAGAAATAGATGCAGAAGACGAAAAAATCTCTCCATTCTCCGACACTAAAGAGGAGATAACATTGCCTTGCTTTCTATCCTTCACAGAATTGTGGAAGAAGGAGGTGTTCCTGTCTCCAGCCTGGAGCCACTCAATTCTGGATTTTTGTTTCCAAAAAATCTCCTCCCTTAAGTTCCGTTCTTCCACATCCTTCACCGCAGCAGCTTCAAGCAATCCAAGTTCCTCTGTGAAACCTAGATCCCAAATCTGTCGAGTAATAGAATCCAACTGAGACTGAGCCTTTTTCTTTTCTTGGAAGAGATTACCAAAGTGTTGCCTATTCCAACGCTTCAACTTATACTTCACAAACTGGAGCTACTTCAAGAAGGAGTACATAGTAGTCCCATGCGGCGGCTTCCCAAGACTCCACCATCCAAGAACTAAGTCATGAAGAGAATCATCCCTGAGCCACATAAGCTGAAACTTAAAAGACTGGTTTATACCTTGTCGGGGTAATGCAGCAGTAAGTTTGATTGGCCAGTGATCAGAACCCCTGCCATCCAAAATCTCAGAGCTAGTCACCCACCTATCCCCCATCCAAAAATTGGAAACCAGGAACCTATCTAATCTTTCAGAAATAGCCACTTCCCCACATCTTCTATTACTCTAGGTAAATAACCCATTACCCGGCTTGATGTCAACCAGGTTCAAGAGTGCAATATTATCTTTCAAGAGAGTCGAAGTAGAGTCCAGACAGACATTACCACCCCTCTTCTCCTCTAAAGATGTGACGGCATTAAGATCCCCAGCTAGAATCCAAGGGAGGTATGGATCCAATAACCTCACATATTGCACATGATCCCACAGCAAAACTTTACCCTAAAAATCAGTCGGTGCATACAAGTTCGAGAAGAGAACTCTCTCCCCAGACTCAAGATGAGAAGCAACACAAGAAATCAAACCTCTACAAGAGAACCACCAAATAGGTCTGACTCTACGTGGGTCCCACAAACAAGCCACCCCACCAGAATTACCAAACGCCCCAACACATTGGCATTGACCTCAACCCCAAACCTTAGAAGCCACTGCCAACATACTGTCAATAGACAACTTAGTTTCCTGTAAGAAAACCACATCAGGAGAATGAGACCAAATCAAATCTTGAATAGCCTTTGGTCTAGGGATGCTATTCATACCCCGCACATTCCAAGAAAGCACAATCATCGAGAAGGCTGGGAGAAGTGAGTATCAATAGTCTTCACCAAACCTGACTCCACCAGCGTCTCACCAGTTAGCTTGACTTTTTCCTGATCCTTCTTTCTACCCACCTTCAGAGGTTTCTCAAGAGCCCTTTTCTTGAAATTTTTTTGATGCAGACCTAAACCAAGAGAGTGAGTCCTCTGTTTACCTAGATCAGAAGCTCCTTGCATGTCAAGAGAACTCCACCAATGTCAGCAGGCCCACTAGACGCCTCCATCACCAAATCAGTCGTAGCCAAAGCAAGGTCTGGAGAAGATTCAATAGTAGCTATCTGAGCACCCTGTACTCCAATTTGAATCAGACTTGGAGGCCCAGAAGACTAAACTCCAGGCACCTCCACAACTAAAGAATTCACTGGTCTCTGTAGAACTTCTTGAAAACCCTCCTCTTGAACTAAATCTTCAAGAGCCTCAAACCTGTTGAGAGTCTCTTCCTCTTGCCTATCTTTAAATGATCTCTTTTGGCCTCAATTACGATTCTGAGGCTTAACTGGGATAAATCCCTCCTTATCAGTCCCCCCACCCTGCATGGGAGCTTTACCCTTGTCTGCATTCAAAGAGGGCTGAGAAGAGGCATTGCTTGTACCAAAAGCACCTGAAGCACGGGGACACCTCCGTTGGAGATGCCCATATTCATGACATACTCTACACCTGAAAGGTAGCATCTCATAGTCTAACGGTTGAGTCCAGGAGCAGGATCCAATAGTCATATCAATAGAATCTGGTAACGGCTTACTCAAATCAATTTGAACACAAACCCTAGCATAAGAAAAAATTCTCTTATTCAGAGTCTGTTGAGAAGGACCAATAGGCCTTCCTAGTAACAATGCAATTGACTATACTATATCACTTCTCCAACATTCTAGTGGTAGCCGAGGCAGACGAACCCAAACTGGGACTCTAGAAGGTAATTCCTCTACCGAGTTAAAGCCAACATGCCATGGTTTGATGAAAAGACCCACCTGATTATAGAAGTATGGACCACCTTCAAAAGCCCTATTTCGATCAGAAACACATGAGAAATCTACCATAAAGAAGTTATTCGCAGCCATTAGAATATCAAAGTCACCTTCCGGGTTCCATGTCTTACGAATCCAATTATCAAGAAAAGTGAGAGAAACCCTCATCCCCAAGAACTTACAAATCAAAACATGGTTGCAATAGTATTCGATATCTTCAGTTACCAATTCTGATTGTACAACTAAAACTAGTCTTTCTTGAGTCCTCTCCAAACATCCATTCACCTTATGTAGTTTAAGGGCACCATTTCGAACCCCACTTGAGCCAGAAGAATGTTGAGAAGGAGATCCAGCATTCACCCCAGTTGAAGTAGAATCCAGACCCGTTGTATCTAAAGACACGTGAGCAGCCATTTAAATCAACGATATGAGGGCTCCCGCAGCCCCTCGCGCACCAAGCGAAAACCTAAACAAGAGCCCAGAACGGGCGCACCAAGACAAGAATCAGCAACACAAAGGAGGAAAAAGCTCCCCTCCCCAAGCATGCACCAAGCCCCGACCACAGGAGGACGCTGAGAATGAGGAGAAAAAACCCTGATAGAAACCCGCAAAAGCTGCAGACAACACAACACCAGAAGAAAAATACGTAGCCCCCAAAGACAGAAAAAAGCCACAAAGAAATTTTGGTCCCCTTGACCCCCCGCGAGCATGCAAAATCCCTGCGCACAGAAAAAACTAGACTACAAGCTAGGGCTTGGGTGCCCTAGCTCGCCTGCACTTACACATCGTCGCCATCCCGTCCGATCAAATTTAGTAATTCTTCAATTTTTATTTTTATTATTACTATTATTATTTAATTTATCTTTGATTTATTACTAACCTACCTTGTTCTTCTTCCATTTCATCATTATATTCAGTCTCATTTTATATTTTTTTTTGTTCGGTAATAAGATTTTATTTCATTAAATCGTAAATTCAAAATACATCATCTTCTTGTTTTTTCTGTAACCACCTACCACCCCAAAAAATCACCTACTAATAACACCATTATCTCATAATTTTAACAAAAAACCTACCTTTCCTTAATTTAAAACTCCTGATCCTCTACTTCTAATTCAGAAAAGTCCTTAGAAATACCTACAGAACATAAACTTGTAACTACCACGACCACCTTGCATTCATACGCTACCACCATTACATCCCACATAGTGCTAAATCCCCAAATTTTAACAAACATGGACAAAGGAGATTCAAAAATTTCATTCACAGAAAGACAAAAAACTACAAAGCTCAGGCCGAGCTACTAGTGTCCACTCCACTCCCTGTCGCTCTCATCACCTTCCTCTTCTGAGGACGGAGCTTGCTTCTTTCCAGTCTTGCAGCTTCTGCTTGGGCCTGGGCAATCACCGCTTCCCCCTCCATCAATTCCACAAACAACTTCAAGGCCTCCCACTTGCGCCTGGCTTCCTCTCTCCAGCGAGCTTTAAGGCTCCCTTCTAGCCACCGCAAGAAAGGAATGCATCCCACAACCTCATCATTTTTTGTAGTCTCAATGCCTTCACGCACATCCAATATAACACCTGGAATGGACCACTCCAAAATTAAGTCCATTCCCTCCAAGAAATCTCTGTGAATGATTGCTTCCATCACCTTCTTCACTGTCTTCACCGCCTCTCCCAAATCTAGTCCCCACGCCAAGATCAAAGAATAAACGTCCATGTTTGTGCAAAACTTGTGTTTTAGATCCCCGAACCCCTTGCTCAAAATCAACTACACACACTGCACCAACCTCTCATCATTGAATAAAAACATCCCTTTCAGTCTTCTTTATGAAACTTCACCAAAAAATGGACAGAGTTGTCGCTTTGTCAAGAGCGTGAAGTTTGCCTCCATTGTAAGTCTGCAACTCCAGAGCCGACTCCCAAATAAAGACCATTTCAATAAATATTCTCTACCACAAAACTTGAAAGAAACATCTATAAATGAGGACTTAGGGATTTTAATCAGAATTAACTCTCCACACTTAGCCATTAATGCAAGACGTACATTCACCGCTGCCACCCAACTCCACAACATTCCTTCAGTCTCTTCAAAAACTATGATCCGCATTACTTCTTGCTCATTAATTACTAAGTACTTCCCTCCTCTCATTAAACTGCCTCCTCAAAATCTAATTGCCTTAGATCTTCAATCCTTAACTGACCAACTTCTTCGAATGTTAGAGCCCACTTTGATAAAATGTTTGCTTCTACATTCCCAGATCTCCTTATGTGGCTAACAACGAAATCATCGAAAGATGCCAACTCCTCCTTAATCTTAACAATTAAATTATGTAGATGCCAAGCATCAATACTTCCTTTCATCACTACCTAGATGATAATTAAAGAATCACCTTCTAGATGTATCTTTGAAGCCCCCATTTTTTTTCCAAATCTAATGGTCGTTACTGCTGCTAAGGCTTCAACTACATTATTTGTCCCCACCTCCAACTTCTTCGCTTCAAAGGCCTTCAGTCTCATTTATATTATTTACACTAGAATAGGAAGAATTTTATTATCTTTTTAGTTTTTCTTATCTATCTAATTATCTCTTCATGAATCTATTTAGATAGATATTTGAATATAAACATCTCAAAATATTATAAATATACATAAAAATTTAAAACACAACAAAATAAATATATAAATATTTAATATTTAATATTAAAAATAATATAATTTATGTGAAATAAAAAAAATCTATTAATTATCATTAAAGTTATTTGTAATAATAACAATATATGAATTTCAATTTTTATGTTTATTATTACTATTATTATTTAATTTATTATTAACCTACCTTGTTCTTCTTCCATTTCATCATTATATTCAGTCTCATTTATATTATTTACACTACATATTTGAATATAAACATCTCAAAATATTATAAATATACATAAGAATTTAAAACACAACAAAATAAATATATAAATATTTAATATTTAATATTAAAAAATAACAAATTAAATTCTTGTTTATGTGCCCCACCCTTGTATATTATTAATACATTACACATCATATTATAAAGTGTGCGACCTCACAGGGTTCGGGTTCTTCACAAGCCCAAAAAAAAGAGAACGGTTAAATGAGGCATTCAAAGTCATTAAATTTCCATGTTGTTGAGTTCATGTACTCTCAGCTACGAATGTGAATGGTAGTTTAAATTTTAAAAAATAATCAAGTTCTCCAATTCCCACAAAAAAAATCATAAGGAAAACAAGTGACGCAATGCGTCGAGTTCCTGCCCCCAAGCATGGAGCTTTTAGGTTGGAAGGGGAAAGGAAAATATGGTTGAAGATTTGTAAAATGAATAGTAAAACTTAAATGTAAGTTTTTAGTATATGTTGATTAATTTTAGTTGAAATTTAGAGTTTTGTATTAAACGGAAAAGCAAAACAAATGAAATAGAAGACTATATCATGTGAAAAGCAAAATATAGAGGCTGGAGTATGTTATTGATATTGTAAAATCAGTGTATTGTTTTTGTGCACTAAAACTTGTAACGATTGTATATTAAAATTCATTATTTTTGTGTGCTTGTTAAATAATATTAATAATTTTTTATATAAAAGTAATTCAGGAATTTAAATTGGTTTAGTATGAAGGTGGAGAGTTTATTTGTCAAGGTAGTAATAGGGAGATGGACAAAGTGAATGTCATATTGTGAGAAACAAAGAAGGCCATATTTAAAAAAATATTTACTAAACATAGTTATTTGTTAACATATACATCGTTTTGACTAGATATATGCAAGACATATAAAATAAAAATATTAGTAATAAGTTAAAAATTTAAAAGCATTTTAGAAAATGGAGATATTAAAAATATAAAAGTATTTTATTTTATTTTATATTCAAGACATATAAAATATAAATAATAGTAATAAGTTAAAAATTTAAAAGTATTTTATCTTCTTTAGTGCCATATTATTATGTTCAATTAATAGTAATATTTTTGAATGTTGGTATCTAGACATTGATTATATAATTGGTGGATATGGTACAATAGAATATATTATTTGAGTACAAGGTACAATAGAATATATTCCTACCCCACATAGTTAAATATTTTAACCATCTTTATATTTTTATAATATATTTAAATACTACTTCTAAATTCAATACATTCAGTTAAATAAACTAATTATAATTAATTTTATTTACCCTAAATTTAGAAAAGAACATATGCCCACGAAAAATAGGCCATAAAAAGTAAAGTGAATAGGAATAACAGCTTCATAGCTAGACTCGAGGTTTAAATATTAATCTATTTCCTTTCAAATATTAATCCACTTACATCATTGAAAAGTCCCGCCAAAAACAATTGGTATCAAACCATTAAAGTGACGCATTAAGGAAGGGAAACGACATAGAAAATTGCCTTGAGAAACACAATATGTTGAGGCTAGTGGTATGGAGCAATCCCAATACCTCGTAGTGTCTTAATGGTGAACATATGTAAACGGGAATGCTTGTCTATGCTTCATTGTGCTGCATACCTTCTAGACATCGACTGAGTGCATGGATAGTGAGAATGGCAAGGGTGTTACATGTAAATGTGTGAGAATATAGACTTGAAACAAATTTGTCCCTTGATTAATGCATTAGAATATGATTTGCAAATCCTATAAAGAATGTTGAGGCACAGAGAAGTGTATTATTGTTTCGAAGGCAGAGGACATCTGCAGAAGAACAACCAAATATTGCAGAATGCCATAGAGGTAAGTTGTTATTGCTTTGTAGAGTATCAGAGATTCAATGTACAAGAAATTTCACTATTTGGTAAAACAAATAGAGATGGCTATTACTGTATTATTTAGAAAACCTAACTTAGAAATCCTACCAAAGTAACAGTACATGACATATGTTATGTATGTCATAAACATGAAATAGTAAAAGCCAACAAGCAGGCTACATATGGAAAACTAAATGCTCTGGGCAAGGTATTGTTAACTGTGAATGCATCAAATGCATTGATTATGGATTGATTGAACCTTAGAACTTAGAAATCCTAGAAAACTAACTATAGATGACATATGTTATGTATGTCATAAACATGAAACAATAGAAGTCGAGAAGTAGGTTAGATATGAAAAATTGAATGATTTGGGCAAGGTCTTGTTAATTGTGAATGCATCAAATGCAGTGATTATGGATTTATTGCAATAGTAACTTGCCTGTGGGAAAAAAGCCAGGCATTGGAAGTGCATATCATTAGAAGGATGAGACAATTTGCATTTTATTTTTAATTTTGTCATGTGCTTTTGTGTTTCATGTTTATGAATAACATATTCGTCATCAATTGTGGTTGTTTGTTCAAATTTTCCTTGTAACAGGAACCATTTTTTGGAATTGGAGTGGAGACAAAGACCTATACAGGTGAAAATATTTTTGATTCTTGAAGAAGAGACTGTGAGATCATAATTTTGGATGATTTTTCTCTTTTGTTTCCAATGAAGTTTGATTCTTTGAATGTTTGTAAAAATTATGCCAATTGTTTGAATTTCTCTAATTTATGTCGATAAGCAAGCTGCAATAATGTTGTATTTAGATATTGGCACAATTGCAACCATGTGATATGCAATTCATATGCAATGTTTTGCTTATTACATTAATTAGATTTGACATTACCTATTCCCTGGAGTGGTTGTAATTTTGAATTTGTTTCAAGCAAATCTGCAAAATAGAAATACATGATAATTTTTTGGCAAATATGAAGGCGTTATAGCAGCAAGCAATACTTGTAGTTGAAGGAGGATAGAAGTACTGATTTGAGGACAAGGGAAACCCCTGAGTTTTCAAAATGAATACAGTTGCACTGATAGAGTCATCTTCACTCTGCTTGAATTAGAAGCACTCACTATTGTTTGAAAGTTTGATTAGGAAATTGGGGAGAATTTTTTTGTGTTTGTAAAAATAAGCAACAAAACTATAAGAAAGAAGCTCCACTAGTTAATAAAAACTTTATTGTAAGGGCTAGGATAGTATTTAATAACAGACTAGAAAGTTCAATGAGCCATAACAATTGATTGCATCAAACAAGGAACGAAATTGTTTCAAGTAAATGTTGTCGGGAGGAAGCCTTCCTATTTACACATATCTAGCATTGTGATCTTAGTCTAAAAAAGCATTGCTTTACTTGGGAAATTGGTCAATGCATTTACTGTTGTAGAATGCATTAGCCTAAGGAAAAATCCTACACAATTTGCATTTAACCTACTCCTTGGCTTCAACTGTTCCATGTTTATTGGTTACATAGCATATGTCATGTATTGTACCCATTTCCCCGGTGAGGCGAATTCGAGTCAATATTGTCACACATTTACACGTAATAGCTTTACTATTCTCACCATTCATGCACTTGGCCCACCTGTATGATGTGTGGAGGACGTGGGAGCATACACAAGCCTTCTCGTTTAGGATTGGTCCCTTTGAGTAACACCAACATATCATGTTTTTGAAGGAACTTTTGGGTGTTGTTGGTTTGCTAAAAAAAGTTCAGTGCATTCCCTATGTTTTGTTATAAAGTGGATGTTGTTGCTTATTGATTTACCCATAGAAACTAAGTTACTATGAAAATAGCTCAAACAAAACTCAATCAAGTATCAAGTGAATCTTTGTACAATTTGCATTTAATGCTTAAATATTTGACAAACTTTATAATGTGTTTCTATTTTGCTTATTTACTTAAACAAAGAAGAGCAGGAGACCTACTCCATGCGATAGGAAAAGAGAAATGATAAATTTGAGACATGAAAAATACATGCTTAAATTTGGAACTATAGGAAAATGGAAAAATATTTTAAACTATTGAATTTGATTGGCCAACCAAGTATGTCAAATTCAAATGCAATAATTGCAGTAGTAAATTGCTCATTAGAAACATGCATGTTTTATATTTGTGACATATAGCATACTTAAAACCTGTAATACTAGATTTTAATCTATTTTAAGGGGAACGTGATAAAATTAAGTATTGTCTAACATATAAAGGAAAAAGATGTCGACTGTAAAATGAGAGTGGCAAGAAGTTTTAATCCATAAAACATGAAATGTAGTGATATAGGCCAAAGAGCTAGGAACACAAGCATAACAAAAAGAGAAGTGCAGGTTGATGCAATGGTAGGTAGCTTTGCACTTCCTTGTGTTTCTTTGTCACCTGCAATGTCATTATTATGATTAGTACAAGAGCAATATTTTTATATAATTTTAAACATATTTTGGAAATTCAAGAGGTGAAAAAGTATTTGTATCAGTATTGTTTTATACCTTGTTGTAGCACGTCATTCATTCAGTTAGACAAATAGCATTTGTAATGACATTGTTTTGATTGAGGCTAAAATGGCCTTTGGTGAAGAAGTCTCGTAGAGAAAATATAACTTCTAATTTGTCCTTGATGTAGTCTTCATATTTCATGTTTTGAAGAGCGGGCAAGAGTCGTTGGAGGACATGGTTTTGAATTGAACAATGGATTGTTTGCTTGTCATTTGTTATGATGATAGTTTTAGGATGAAGCGAGTATATGTAACTCACTTCCTTGTCACATTGGTTGCAATGAGTGGTATCATGTTGGATCATGTCGTAAGTGTTGAATTTATAATTTCAAGTCAGGAAAAAAGCTTCAAATGGATTTGAAAGTGCGTATGTTGCTTTTAATGTGCTTGAAACCTGAAACATGTGAACGTAAATTGTTAGAAGGGGCAGTTTCAAAAATTTTAAATGAGAGAGTGATAAGATTTTTAAAAATTCACCTTAAATGTTGATTGCATCAAAGCGGTTAGCTTGTCCATTGTTCTTTTGTTATTCAATTTGCAAATAAATGTTGATCAGCTCGTGTGGAATGTGTTCTTTTGATCTATGCTTTTTAGGATATTCTTGAAAAGAAATGTTGGAGTTTTGTTCCTGTGTAGTTGTTCATCTATTTGCAAGTATTGTTGTTCATGAGATGGACGCAGTTGTAGTTGCATGGCAATCAGAAAGTTAGTTTTCGTTACAAATAAATTTTAGTAGAGACCACAATACTATAAAAAAGGGTTAAAATGGATTAGTAGCATATGTTGTGGAGACATTTGTACCTACGCTTTGTCAGACTCTGCTCTGCCATCTTTGATATCAACTGCATATTGGTTGCCTACTTTCTTAGCACCAACAACCAAAGCACCTATTGTTCCAATTGGATACTGATTTGTGGATGCTAGTAGTTGGCTGATAGTTGTATCTGGAATGAAGTAGTAGTCTTCTGAAAAGCAGGGCATGCTTTCAATTGTGCTTGTGTCTGTCGATATCAATATGCAATCATAGTCCCCTCTATCATAATCTGTTCTAGGTGCAATTTGGAAGCCTATTATTGAAACTCCCAATCCTGGAATTATTTGTGTTGATGTTCTAGCACAAGGTTTACATTGATATTTAATGTAATTGTCATTTCTGCTTTGAGATATGTGAGATCTACACATAGTACCTCACATGTTTTGTTGACTTTGTCCAATGTTGCTTTGTAGACAACAAGGATGTCACCTTGGAATGTGTCACCAACTTTTTTTGCATTTAAGTCTTCAATTGATATAGTATTTTTGACTTTTGTTCTACAAAAATGGAGGAAAATGTAAATCTTATATTTGGACAATGCAAAAATGTATATGATAGGGAAATAGAATAAGTTGTTGGTATGAGTTTTACACAATCCATAAAGTTAGAATGCTTAGCTTTTGGATTCAACTGTGTGTATTTTTGTGTCAATGTTTCAGATCACACTCAATGATCCATCATCAGGAAGAGGAGAAAATGAGATGGGAATGCAGAACAAGCCTTATATAAAGGGTGAGGAAGCTGAGAGGAGAAAAAAGAAGAAATTAAAAAATAAAAAATATAGTAAAACATGAAAAAAATAAGCTAACCAAAAATCAAGATGCATTAAAAAGATATACAAGGAACCTATAGATCAATACTAAGTAATAAATACAAAAAAGATAAGAAATTAGGCTTAATAAGAAAATGGCTATTAAACTAGAAAATAAACAAATAAAAACTAAATAAAAAGATTGCAAGAAATAAATGAAAATACCAATTAGAAAAAAAAAAAACAAGGAAAATGCAGTAATAAAATAACACAAGTTATAAAATCACAAACCTACAAAAAACTTATTGATAAATGCAAAGAATAAATACCAAAAAAGAAAAGAAATTAAATAAATTAGACTTAATTTAAATGACAATTAAACTAGAAATTAAACAAAGAAAACTATTTAAAAAGATTGCAAGAAATAAACGAAATCACCAATTAGAACAATACACAAAAATTGATGTAATAATATAACACAAGTTATAAAAACACAATTCTACAAAGAACCTATTGATTGTTGGTGTAATTAATTAATTAATTATTACACTAGCATAAGTTAACTTAGGTCTTGCATTTAATCATTTAGTCCTAGGTTGCAATCATTTAATAAATGGGATAATATTCCCTTTCCTAGTTTGTGGGATAAGATTCCTTCTAGAACTTATCTCATCATTTAATGATCATCTAGATAGGGTTCACATGTTGTCACATTTGTTAGACACTTGGCAACATCTCATGCATATTAGGGTTTACCTCTTGCCTATATAATCAGGCATCTTGTTCATTTGTAATATCATATCAATATCAATTTCATCATATCAATAGAATCTTTAATCAGCATTCCATTGTTGCAACACTTCTCTTTGTGGTTGATTATCTTTCATGGCTAAAGTCCTGCATTGAAGATTCTAGAGCTTCAAGGGCTGTGCATCATCCATTCATCTCAACATGGTATCAAAGCTAGTCCATTGAAACATCAACCCTAGATCCAGGAAGTTTGGAGTGCAAGATTCAAGCAGGCTTGGAGTTTTATGTTGCAGGCTAGTTGGCTCTACCCGGGAGCCAAGCTGATTTTTGGTCCAGATCAGGCTCTCTCCGACCTCTCCATTGCATCCAGAAGGCCTCAAAACCCATAGATCGCTTGTTCATTCGTCAAAATCAGAGACATATCATCCGGGAGCCTTCGAGGTATTATCTAGGGTTTGCATTTTTTGTACAAATCCGTACATATTTGCAAAAAAAAATATCCCTTTCAGGCCTCCATCAAGGCAAAATTCTTTTAGAAAAATCAAAAAAATTATTGGCTATTTTTCGGGCATTTTTTCTATAGTATTGGCAAAAATTTCCTTTTATGCGGGCGACCTGCCATTAAATTAAGCGGTCAGCATAAATATTTTTTTTTGGTGGCTATAGTTGTGTTTTCCGTCGGTATATAAATCTGCAGGGTTTATTTTTTTCTATCGGCATTTTTTAATTCAAATTTTAATTGCAAATAAATTGCAATATTCAATTTTTTTTTAAAAAGAAAGCAGTCGGCATTCATTCGACCTCTGCAGAATCTTGTCGGCCGGTCACATCATCGTACCTGACACCTCTGCGTCATCCGGTCGGCCGACATCCTCCGGACCCCACTCCCGTCCCCGATGCCGGAGTCTTCTCTTGGCGACCGCTCGTTTGCCATCAACAACCGACCACCATCACCGACCGGAGTCTCCAGTCCGTCTGCTCCAGCCCCGGTCCCATCGGTAACCGGGGGCTCTCCTCTGCCTGGGCGGTGCATCCTCCGCCGACCGAGCCACCACCTATCACCGCCGAAGAGCTGCTCCGACACCACCATATTTGGTGGCAGGTTTTTTTAAACCACCAGCTTGCCCCTCGGTCATATAAGCAACTGGGGGCTGAAATTTTTGTTTGCCCTAGGGTGCTATGTTTTTGCACCTATTTAGCCAGTGTTAATCAAATTGCAATTTTTTTTTCCGAAGGCCATATCTTCGCGCCACGATATCAAAAATTTGCAAATGAGATATCAATAGAAAGAGAATTCAGAGCACTATCTAGTGGTGCCATCCATTTTGCAGTATCTTTCTACTATCAAATTTAAAAGTCAATTGAAGTCAACCCTCCATTCTGGACTCAACAGTGCATATCTTTGCATCAAATTGTCGGATTTCAGAAATTCCAGCGACATTCGGGAGATCTTTCAGTGCCTTTTCTCATCAGTCTAGTCATCTTCTTTGGTTTCAGCTCCAGGTATCTTTTTTTGGTTTTTTGATTCTTGAGACATCCTAAAGATTGAAGAAGAATTTGTTGATCTCGGAGGCATATTTTCAGTTGCACATCAAATTTGCAAGTATTTCTTTTCTGTTGAAGGTTAGTGTCTTTGATTTTTGTGGAGAAATTTTGTTATGGGGCTTGCATATTATTCTCCTTTGGTTATGTTGCACAAGGGTAACTATTCACAATGGCAAGATGGGATCTGCCACCATCTTCTGTCACTTGATCTATTGCCTCATATGTTTGGTATAGTTCCCCATCCAAGTGAAGGTATTCATGAACTTGCTTGGAGTTGCAGCAGGTACATTGTTTTGGAGATCATTGAGATGCAAGTTGCTTGTGATGTTCTGAGTACTATTGATCATTGTGATTTTCCTCACCTTCTTTGGATTAAGCTTTGGGAGATCTATGGAGATTCAGATACTCCACCATTCCTCGATGATCATGCTTCAAAATGTCATTCTTCAGATCCAGTACCCCATGATGCTATTGTTGTGCAGGAAGTTGATTACCTTGATCTTTTCAAAGAGGTTGACAAGGTCCCTTTCCATGCTTCTTCTTCATCAGAGACAGTTGGTATCCCTTCACATTCAATGATTCCTTGTCCAGAATCATTGATTGAGGCTTCCACCATCATCATCGATCAGAACACATTCAATTTTTCAGACTTGACATCACAGGATGGCTTCGTTTCAGGTATCACTGACTTGGCTACTTCTACAGGTTTGGAGACCATTCTTGAGGGGATATCACTCCTCTATTCAGATCACACCTTGGAGAGTTTTCTTGAGTATCCACATTCCTTTGTCTCAACCTTGATTGGGAATCTAGAGACCATCTTGGAGGCACTTGGTTTCTCTTCAGATATTTCATATCTGAGACTTCTTCCTTGTTATTCCATTAAGGATTTGAGGTTTCTTCAGCATCCACCATTGGATTTGCTTCAGACTTCTTTCAGTGGTTTTGAGGACACTTCATTCAGGGGGGGCTATCGAGTCTCCATCACATCCATCATATTCATCCTATCTTTGTCTTTGGATATTGTTCAATAGTCTCTGCATCGACCTGGTTTGTCACTCTCTTCATTGACTATGGCATTTTCATCATCTGGCAAGGAGACACTTGAGCAGAGTTCAGAGACATCATCATCCATGTTCATTCTTCCTTCCTTCAATTCCTATCCAGAATGGGAAGCATCTTTGCACTTGCAGTTGGTTTTGTTTCTTCCGAAAGGGAGACAAGTTGTTTGTCGACATTGGATCTTGTTTTGTCTTCAGACACTTACCTTTCTTGCAAGTGATCTCATCTTCTAGGGGGGCTATTATGTCTCTCTTTCCTCCCTATGGGGGGGCTTTTTATTGTATTGTATCCATGTGACAGATGGTGTCCTTGGGGGGTATTTGAGAGTCCTCCATCCTTCCCATCCTATCTCACATTTCTGCTTTTTCATCTCCTTTTTGGAGAGGGGTTTTGTTCCCACTGGGTTTTCCCCTTTTCTCTGGTTGTGGGAGATTTTTCTGCATCTTCATGTACATGGGTACCTAAAATGGCCTCGTAGCCGGGACCCATCATCATCTTGCATAATCATTGCATTTTCCTCCCTAAGTTGCACTTATGGGGGGGTGTTGGTGTAATTAATTAATTAATTATTACACTAGCATAAGTTAACTTAGGTCTTGCATTTAATCATTTAGTCCTAGGTTGGAATCATTTAATAAATGGGATAATATTCCCTTTCCTAGTTTGTGGGATAAGATTCCTTCTAGAACTTATCTCATCATTTAATGATCATCTAGATAGGGTTCACATGTTGTCACATGTTGTTTGATCTAGACACTTGGCAACATCTCATGCATATTAGGGTTTACCTCTTGCCTATATAATCAAGCATCTTGTTCATTTGTAATATATCATATCAATATCAATTTCATCATATCAATAGAATCTTTAATCAGCATTCCATTGTTGCAACACTTATCTTTGTGGTTGATTATCTTTCATGGCTAAAGTCCTGCATTGAAGATTCTAGAACTTCAAGGGTTGTGCATCATCCATTCATCTCAACATTGATCAATACTAAGAAATAAATACAAAAAAGATAAGAAATTAAAGAAATTAGACTAATACCAAAGGGCTAATAAACTAGAAAAATAAACAAAGAAAACAAAATTAAAAAGATTGCAAGAAAAAAGAAGATGCCAATTAGAAAAAACAAGGGGAATGTAAAAGAAAATAGTAATAAATAAAGATTCACAAACAAAATTGAAAAGGTAATATAAAGCAAAAATATTAAAAAATACAAAAAGGTTATAAGAGACAACTAGATAATTAAGGAAAAACTTAAAAAACAAATGAAGGAAAAAACAAAAAGATAAAATGATATTAATAAGAAAATAATAAGTCACTATTAAGGTATTAATGATAACTTATTAAATACTTACTAATTGCAAAAAACTATTGATTAAAAAGAAATTTTAAATTAATAAAATAACAAAAAAAAGAGCAATAAAAAGCAAGAAAAGGAAAAATAAAAAATAAGGTTGCCCAAAGGAAAAACGCAAAAGACAAAGATAAGGGGTCAGTCGAGGCCGAGGGGGGAAGGGAGTGAGGGGTGGGGGGGTGGGGGGGGTGGTAAAGAAGGGGGGACAAACTAGGGGGGAGGGGTGGACTAGAGGGAGTTTAAAAGAGGGTGCCAAGCAAGAATCAATTGCCAACCTTCATCCCGACTGAGATTGATGACATGATTTTTGATGGTAACGGCTTCTTGAAGTTTGCGCTTGAAAAAATTGTCTTCCTTAACTATAACTTGTGTTCTCAAGGAAAATGTGGTGCTTGGTATGATGGGAGTGTTCTGCAAGGGCTGATTTAGAGATTCTCTCATGTCTGATGTTTGCACAGTGTTCTTTGATTCTAGCATTGATGGATCGCCCCGTTTCTTTGATATATGGGGTCCCATAAGAGCAATCAATCTTATACACTCCAACATGGAGAAGTGGAGGTAAGGGGTCTTTGGTGGAGGGGATGAGATTCCTTGTGGTGGATATCGGTTTGAAAGCACAAGAAATACCTTTCTTATAAAGAATTTTTGAAATCTTATTGGAGAGGCCTTCAACATAGGGGAGGGTGGCGAAGTGGAAATCATTGGTTCCATTAGGTTTGGGGATAGGGTTGGCTCAATTTGTTGTAATCTCAAAGGCTTTGAGGATTTTCTTATCACAATAGCCATTGAGCTTGAAAACTCGATAGAGATGAGAAAGTTCAATGTCAATGTGGTCTTTATCGCAAATGCGATAAGCTCGAGTTGTGAGAGTATTGAGGACACCAGCCTTTTGTGTTGGATGGTGGTGGGAAGAAGCATGAAGGTAGAGTTCCATATGTGTGGATTTTCTAAAGACACAACGAGCCAAGGAACCATCCTCTTTTTTGATGATGAGGACGTCAAGAAAAGGAAGTTGGTTGTTGGACTCAACTTCTTTGGTAAATTGTATGCAATCCACAAGGCTATTTAAGTGGGAGTGGAAAAGGTTAAGTTGGTCAAGGCCATGAGGCCAACACACATTGGTGTCGTCTACATAGCGTTTCCACCAACGAGGCTTAAGAGGGAAAGAATTGAGAGCTTTATTAGGTAATATTTTTGCTCAAGGCCATGAGGCCAACACACATTAGTGTCATCTACATAGCATTTCCACCAACGAGGCTTAAGAGGGAAAGAATTGAGAGCTTTATTAGACTTAATTAGGTAATATTTTTGCTTTATATTACCTTTTCAAGTTTGTTTGTGAATCTTTATTTATTACTATTTTCTTTTACATTCCCCTTGTTTTTTCTAATTGGCATCTTCTTTTTTCTTGCAATCTTTTTAATTCCCCTTGTTTTTTCTAATTGAGGGAAAAGGTTAAGTTGGTCAAGGCCATTAAGCCAACACACATTGGTTTCGTCTACATAGCGTTTCCACCAATGAGGCTTAAGAGGGAAAGAATTGAGAGCTTTATTAGGCTTAATTAGGTAATATTTTTGCTTTATATTACCTTTTCAAGTTTGTTTGTGAATCTTTATTTATTACTATTTTCTTTTACATTCCCCTTGTTTTTTCTAATTGGCATCTTCTTTTTTCTTACAATCTTTTTAATTTTGTTTTCTTTGTTTATTTTTCTAGTTTATTAGCCCTTTGGTATTAGTCTAATTTCTTTAATTTCTTATCTTTTTTTTATTTATTTCTTAGTATTGATTAATAGGTTCTTTGTAGAATTGTGTTTTTATAACTTGTGTTATATTATTACATCAATTTTCGTGTATTGTTCTAATTGGTGTTTTCGTTTATTTCTTGCAATCTTTTTAAATAGTTTTCTTTGTTTAATTTCTAGTTTAATTGTCATTTAAATTAGTTTAATTGTCATTTAAATTAAGTCTAATTTATTTAATTTCTTTTATTTTTTGGTATTTATTCTTAGCATTGATCAATAGGTTTTTTGTAGGTTTATGATTGTATAACTTGTGTTATTTTATTACTGAATTTTCCTTGTTTTTTTCTAATTGGTATTTTCATTTATTTCTTGCAATCTTTTAATTTAGTTTTTCTTTGTTTATTTTCTAGTTTAATAGCCATTTTCTTATAAGCCTAATTTCTTATCTTTTTTGTATTTATTACTTAGTATTGATCTATAGGTTCCTTGTATATCTTTTTAATGCATCTTGATTTTTGGTTAGCTTATTTTTTTCATGTTTTACTATATTTTTTATTTTTTAATTTCTTCTTTTTTCTCCTCTTAGCTTCCTCACCCTCTATATAAGGCTTGTTCTGCATTCCCATCTCACTTTCTCCTCTTCCTAATGATGGATCACTGAGTGTGATCTGAAATGTTGACACAAAAATACACACAGTTGAATCCAAAAGCTAAGCATTCTAAATAGAATAAGTTGTTTACCATTTGATTGTGTCTTCTTCCATGTCTTGTATTTGTTGTGGTGGCCTTTTTGTTTGATCCATCATTTGCTTGCAAAGTAGTGATATAGTATTGGAGAATGTATTACTAATATATGCTTATCAATGTCTATAGTATCGTACACAAGTAACAGGGCCCTTCTTGATCAGTTCAAATTTGTCAATGTTTGTTTGAGCAATTAACTTTTGTTGTTTTTGAACTGATTGGTGTTGATTGTGTAATTCTCGTAGCGTGCTTGTTAAAGGATCCCAATTTTGTTGAGCACTAGTGAAAGTGAGGAAGAATGTGGGTGGTCCTAGTTGTCATATCATTGCAAAAACTTTTTTCTTAAGTTGTCGTATATAGTCTGGGGATATTCTTATTCTTTTGAATTCAACATATCCAATATATGATTTTAGGATTTTTTGAAGGTTTGGTTTGTGTCTCATGTCCTTGGAGAGTAGCATCCTCCCTCTTAATTGGCCCTTTTGTATTCTTATGGACATTGTAGACAAGACTTGTAGTATTAGTGATAGGCCAAAATTGGGGCAAAGAGTGAAATGGGTTCGATGTTCAATAATGAATTTTAGTTTGGTCTATACGTGTCAATCCGACATCGTATGCTTGTGAAAGGTATCGTAGCAATCTACACAAGGGTTGAGAGTCACGAGATGAGTGGTTATGAATGCAGTCTATGAAAATAAACCTACTACAAATTGAAATAAACTTGGCGACAGGAACTGTCACTTCTTGACGACAAGAGTTGTTCTCTTCTATTCAGGTGATAGGAATTGTAGCAAATTTTGAAAACAGAAACTTAACCACAAATCATTGAATTCATAAAATCTAAAACACGAGAATACATTTAAATTATCTACAAATATAAACACATAGAAATCATAGTATCTGGAATACCAGTTCAAAACGTTGCAGAATATAATAATAGAAGAAAACGTACACACACAACATACCTTGCAAACATAAATAAAATATGTAAATTCAATTGACTACTAAAGAGTGGGTTCCCTTCCTTTCCAGTCAGTCGATTGAAGAAAGACAATCAAAGAACTCACAGACTTAACTCAAAACAATAATTGAATTTTTGAACAATACGATTTCATACATTCCTCCCTCTGCTTCAATACATGATGGATTATATAGCCTTTTACATATAAAACATAATATTTATTTTATGCCTATGGTTTTTGTCTTTATAGCTGAGATTTATTTGTTCAATTTTTAAGAAAGAATAAAAGACCTGCAACTACTCTTTTGCAACTACAGTACATAACAACATACTAGAATTTGATCTAACAAATATGAGAAAATCACGACAACCTCCTCTAGCGATTGCCATCATTCTTGCCCACAACTTTGTAATGTAGAGAATAAATGTAGTGATGTACAACTGGCTACGTGGGAGAAGGATTGGAATGGATATCCTTAAATATGAACCAAGAACTCAGATACAATGCAATTATAGTAAAATCCACCGTGGCATGATAGAAGAAAAAGTCAGGTGATAGGAAGGTGAACCTTTTTTCCCATAGCTTGTGGAGAGTGATTGTTTGGCAATTGAATGCACGTGAATACTTGAGTGGCCAATATTTCTTAGCCACCAAATAGGTTAATAACAATATACTAAATATATTGTTTCAATTGAAACAAGACTATCACAATGATCTTCACATGGATTGCCATCCTTCCTTCATGGCTGCAAGGGATTGTTATGAATTCCAACAACATGGATTTAATTTATTTTTCAATTCTCATTAATAAAGACAATATAACTTAATTATTTTTCATATTTTTATCATAAAACTATATTAAATATTTCTTATGTATTTTAATCATAACCAACATAAATGGTATAATTTGATAGGAAAATGGAATATGAGATTGTATATGAAGGTGTACGAAATGGGCTAAAAGAAGGTATAAAATGGGATGATAATGGCTCTCATCATTCCCCCCCACTTAGCATATTGCATGTCCTCATGCAATCATAATGACTAAGAGGCTTAGTTTGAATTGGTAGCCTTGGGATTTATGACTTCAATTGAATAGTTCCCTTCAACTTGTCTATAGCTCTTTCTGCATATCAATTGTTATGGCTTTTCTTTTGTTTGCCAATTATCTTTTCATTTTTCAAGATTCATACTTCTTTTGAGTTTTATTTTTTTTATCATTTTTCCTTTTCTCATTGGCATTTTTTCCATAACATTATTTTCTTTAAATGCTATAATTCCATATGAGCTATGTGAAATCGTTGAAATGGTAGAAAAATGAAAAGTGAAAATAATGGATACTATGACTATGATAGAATAATGAAGGATAAGAGGTGAAAAGATAGGTAATAAAGATGGTGGATCTCTCCCCAACTTAAAGGGTTGACCGTCCTCAGGCAACAAGGAGAGGATAGGTAGGAATGATGCTTAATATGATTAATATAATAAGAAATATTAATAAAGTTAATAGATAAAATAATGAAAAATAAAATTAATTATTTTACCAACTTGCATGCTAGGATCTGGTAGCCAAAAGAACTTAGCAATTGTGAATGTTCAACAAGGAAGGAACCAAAAACAACAACATAGACTACAACACTCGTAGGATCACCACCTGACTGAAGCATTATAGAACATACTGTTGGCATCTAAATCTCTCCTTTTATTGGCTAACACTTCAATTGAATGTGTAGCATGTGCTCTAAGTGATCAAGGAATGTTGATCACAACAAAATGGAACATAGCCACATAGGGGAGTGACAGGAGGTGCTAGAGGCACCCAAATAGAGAGAAACAACCATAGAAGCATATGAGTGTACCTGAAAAATGATTAGCCGAGAGAAATAATACCAATTATTGCATCTTTTTCCCTCTTTTTTTTCTTTTTTTTTCTTTTTTTTTCTTTTTTCCTTTATTTATTTATTTTTTTCAATTTTTGATAACGACAAGTGACCGTTGGCAAGCTAGTTTTCAATCACTTGCCACTTAGTGGCGCTGTGAAAACAGTTTTCACCACTAAGAATTTTACTCAACTGCAATTTTCCAAAAACTAGTTTTCAAATTGTAGTTGTCTAACAACGCCCGAAGGTTTTCATTAGAATTTATTGCTTTTTTTTCATTATGTTTTAAAAAAAAATTCATGTTTTCCTTTTTTTTCATTTTTTCTCTTTTTTTTTTTCATTTTTTCCCTTGATAAACTACATATAATGACCAAATAAAATGAAACTCCCATACGAATGACAAAATGATACCATCCAAATCCTAGAGTTCCATATAAATCCCTTTAATAAAAGTAACTGCGAATTGCTTGCAATGCTTGAAAGGATGACCAATAATAACCTTAGCATAATTTGGAACATAGAACCATTGCTAAAAATAATCTTGATCCCATTTAGATCAGCCCACTATCTAGAAGGTGATTGGAGAAATTTGGAATCCATGCCTACTCACTTGGTTGAAATAATTACCCACAATGGCTGCAATCTTGAAAGACCCATTATTCTATGATGGCCAACTTGAAACAAATCATATCAACATATCATGAAGCTATGTTATCCTTTTCTTTTAAGCATGAGAGATATTCATAACTATTTCCAAAGTTGTATGAAATGTAGTAGCTATAAATAGCACAACCTCCTTACCAAAGACAAGATTGCATAGTGAAAGACCAATTGGAGTCTCTCAACTTGTCAAATGTGTCCACAAAACTTTAGGTAGGTGGATACTCATCTTAGAGTGTGAGAATCTACATTAGAATATATTCAAGCTCCTTGATGATGTCTTCAAGTTGTCTTTGAGTGTGTAGCTCAAGAACATAGTACTAAAAGATTAATGCATCTCATAGACCAAATTGCATGTACTGCCTTTCACATGGTTCTAGCATCAAGAAGGGTGCAAAATAGAACTTTTATCCATGAATGTTGAACACTTTTCCCACTAATCCTCTTGTGATCTCCAAGAGAGAAACATAGAAGAAACTTGAGTTTCCCCATACAACTAACAAGGCCGTAAAATGTGTTTTTGGATGCTCACGTAGAGAAGCATCATCAACTCGTGCATTTGAAAGTGTTGGATAACCAAGATAAGAAATCTGTAACCATATTCTCAAGACCAAGTATATCAAGTGTAGTAATGTAATATAATCCATTTAATAACTTAACTATTATAATTGATTTATTTTATGAGAAAATGAATGGTAAAGTTATGAATAAATATTTGATAATAATAAGATCGATGAATATTATTGCATGTGTGGTTTCATTAGAAACACCAATAAAACAGTGAATGAAGACATGATTAAAAATCAACCAAAGATTTCCAAAATTCAAGGGATTTTCCCCCCAACTTAACTTCATACTACAAAAGCATGAGGACATTAGGATAATCCAAGGAATCAAGAAACATAATGATATATATTAAATAATACCTTGAGTATTTTCAATGAATGGTCATGATAATCCAAAGAATCAAGAATGAAAAAGATATGTGTACTAAAATCGTAACCCTTTTCAATGGACAATCATTATCTTTTAGCTTGTTTAGTGTGGTCATTAATGCATTTAAACCCATCTAATTGTACTTAAGCATGAAATCCATTATTGGTGGGCCTAAATCAATAAGTGTGTGAGGAATGCACATTTTAACCATAGGCCTCCAATGATCCATATGGGTGAGCATAAAAAAACTAAAAGATATATCTTTTATGCTTTGATCACACATCTCTTGATTGATTAATGTATCGATTATAACACCTCTTAGTGCATAATAAATTTCAGCACACACACTTATTAGTTCAATGATCAAAATAGATTCAAATTTAAGTGCTTTGTTATATGTGTGGATATCCTTTAAAGATTGTGATTTGCTATATTAATAAGAATAATAAAGTTGAATATCATTCAATTCATCGTATTGTTCTTTTAATTGAGTTAAACCAAAATCACATTCTTTAGTTGCATTAATGCATTTCAATTGAGATTCACCAATTTCAAGCACACTATCAGAATGTAAAGGAATTCTTGAAATTACATTATGACATGAAGTATGAACCACCTTATTATGTAATGTTTTATTAGGCATTGTAGTTGCCCTTGGTGGATATGTTAAAGTGGATGGTGGGTGATATGAATGGGATAATTAAAATGCTAAAATTTGTTTTCGATATAGAGTAGGTGGTAGTAGATAGGATGGATATTGTGGAGATGGTAATATATAAGATGGATATGGTGGTTGTTGTGAGCATTCATTATGACATTTTTGGTAAGATGGACATTTTTCCCATTCATCACAAATGTTAGGAGAAGCATTTTGTGAAGAAACATATTGCCTTTCAAATCCAATAGAATTATAAGACATTAAAATCATTTAGCATACCATGATCTTCCTGATTGGATGTGTGTAGTTGTCCTTGAGTTACAAAGAAGACATTCTCACTTCCATTGTTGTGTCGAGGATCACTTATAACATCTATCTCCTTCACCATGTCCTCTTGAAAATTTTGGCACATACACTCAACTTCTTCCTTGCAACAATCATAACAACAAATGGTGAAATCATCATTTTCAAAACTCAATTGTCCTAAAAATTCATCAATTATTTGTTCTTGTTCGGTTATAGGAATAATACCTGTAGATGTTTATGATAATGGTATTGGAAGATCAAGATTATCTAAGTTGCATCCATTAGGTAGAGGGGCTATAAAAACATCACTTTGTTTCGGTGCGATTCCCCCACCAGTTTCTTCTTTTTTTTAAAAAAAAAGCGGGGATCTAGGGTCGGCAGCCCCCAGCAGGGTCCCGAGGCAGTGCCCTAGCTCTCTCATGATACAAGGCAAGGTCGAGGGGTGGAGCCCCCACCGCCAAGCACATTTTTCTTCTTGTGTGACCTTCATATTCTTTTTTTTAAAGCATTTTTCCTATAAAAGTGATGTGTTTGAATTGCCTTGAAAATGCAACATTTTTATTATTTTTATGTTGTTTCTTCAAATTTACTTCTTTCCTATCAATTGACTCACAACAACTGGTGTGAATATATATATATATATAAATGATTGTATCTACTAAGATCTACCTACAAAATCAAACCATGCATCTATATGATTTAAGCAACACAAATTAGGAGTAATCACTCGAGCACGACCGACAGGTGCACGAGCTTTCATCCTAACGCATGGTTCCTAACTCATCTTACTAAACTAACTGGGCTTTGACACCTTTCCCTGACAATGATGCCAAAATGATAGGCCAAAACTGGGGCAAAGATTGAAATGGATTCAATGTTTAATAATGAATATCAGTTTGGTCTATACGTGTCAATCTGAGGATCGTATGCTTGTGAAAGGTATTGTGGCAATCTACACAAGGGCTGAGAGTTGCGAGATGAGTGGTTATGAATGCAGCCTATGAAAATAAACTTACTACAAATTGAAATAAAATTGGTGACAGGAACTATCACTTCTTAACAACAGGAGTTGTTCTCTTCTATGCAGGTGACAAGAACTATAGCAAATTCTAAAAATAGAAACTTAACCACAAATCATTGAATTCGTAAAATCTAAAACACAAGAATACATTTAAATTATCTACAAATATAAACACACAAAAATTATAGTAGTTAGAATACCAGTTCAAAATGGGCGGGGGCCCTAGCTCGGTTGGCTAAGTAATTCCGTTGCGGCTCTGCTGGTCACGAGTTCTAGTCTCCCCCGTCTCGTGGTACCGGAGGGCGTTTCGCGCCAGCGCCGCCGATCACGTTAAAAAGTTTACCAGCGCACTGCAGTTTATAGCGGGTCATCCTACCTGATTCCTGTAGTCTAAAAAAAAAAAAAAAAGAATACCAGTTCAAAACGTTGCAGAATATAATCAATAGCAGAAAACGTACACACACAACATACCTTGCAAACATAAATAAAATATGTACATTCAATTGAATGTTGAAGAGTGGGTGCCCTTCCTCCTAGTCAGCCGATTGAAGAAAGACAATCAGAGAACTCGCAAACTTAACTCAAAACAATAATATTGAATTTTTGAACAATACAATTTCATGCATTCCTCCCTCTACTTCAATACAGGATGGTTTATATAACCTTTTACATATAAAACATGATATTTATTTTATGCCTATGGTTCTTGTCTTTATAGCTAAGATTTATTTGTTTAGTTTTTAAAAAAGAATAAAAGATATGCAACTACTCTTTCGCAACTGCATTACATAACAACATACTAGAATTCGATCTAACAAATATGAGAAAATCACGGCAACCTCCTCTAGCGATTGCCATCATTCTTGCCCACAACTTTGTAATGTAGAGAATAAATGCAGTGATGTATAGCTAGCTACGTGGGAGAAGGATTGGAATGGATATCCTTACGTATGAACCATGAAATCAGATACAATTCAATTATAATAAAATCCATCGTGGCATGATAGAAGAAAAAGTCAGGTGATAGGAAGGTGACCCTCTTTTCCTGGAGCTCGTGGAGAGTGATTGTTTGGAAATTGAATGCACGTGAATGCTTGAGTGGCCAATATTTCTTAGCCACCAAACAGGTTAATAACAATATACTAAATATATTGTTTCAATTGAAATAAGAATATCACAATGATCTTCACATGGATTCCCATGCTTCCTCCATGGCTGCAAGGGATTGTTATGAATTCCAACAACATGGATTTAATTTATTTTTCAATGCTCATTAATAAAGACAATATAATAATTATTTTTCATATTTTTATCATAAAACTATATTAAATATTTCTTATGTATTTTAATAATAACCAACATAAATGGTATGATTTGATAGGAAAATGGAATATGAGATTGTATATGAAGGTGTACGAAATGGGCTAAAATAAGGTATAAAATGGAATGAAAATGGCTCTCATCAATTAGTATCTTGATAGTTTTGAAAAATATGTTTGTCGTGTGATATGCAAACTTTCTGTTTGATTGTAAAACTTCCCATTGTGCAATTTTGTGGTATGTGAATTTTTTAGAATGTCATCATCGCGTGGCTTGCCAAAGACTAATGTTGGGAAATTCATATCCTCAGTGTATTTGTCTTTAAAGATTCCTAGTGGGTAGTTTTGTTCTGCAGGTGCTATTTCAATTATTTTGTCTTGCATGCTATGTATATTTCTAGATTCAGTGAATCCATGGACCAAGGTTTCAGATGGGTTCACATGTTCTATGTCACTATTTGATTCAGTTTCAGTTGTGACAGGTCCATTATTCTCTTCAAGTTCATCATTGGTATGCAAAAATTGTTTCCAATCTTTGTTTATCTAGACATTTTGCATTTTGTATATTGTTGTTTTTGACAATTGAGCCAAAGCTTCCATGACGATATTGGGTTGTACCATGCCTTTTTGAAATGCATTCTTGTATTCCAATCATCTTTTGAGTGAAAAAGCAATTATTTGTGTGTTGTTAGTTGACTATGGTAATGCTTTTTGTATAATGTTAATGTCAACAGGGACATTAATGATGGAACCTATTAGTCCTATTTGAGATCTTTTGTACCCTAGTTCCTAGATTTGTGCAAATGCAATTCTAAGTGACACAAGTCATTCTTTTAGTTGGGACATATGGCAATGGTTTATTAGTTCAAATTTTGTGTGGTGTAGCATACTTTGGTATCGTGAATTGTTTTAGTGCAGAGTGGCATATTCGACATATGCAATCTGTCAATGCTACGGATCTTAACTGTACTAGTTGATAATGTATCTCCTTTTGTTCGTCTTTGAATATTCTAGTATCTTTGTTGAAACACAACATTTGGCATATTGTGCATGTGTATTTTGGCATATCGTGAATTGTTATTCTGTAAAGCTCTACTGGTGACAAAAAAAATTTCTTATTTGATCTCATAGGTGTAGGCGGATTTTGTTTATTATTTCTAATAAAGTTCTTAAGGTGTTTTAGTCTTACAATTGAGTTATGTTTGAGATACTTTTGTTTGATTGTATGAATGGAATTGCTTTTGTTATTGTCTAGCTTTTTCCTTTTGTTGCTATTGGTAATTTGGTATTGTGTATTGTTTCTAATGAGTTTTTTAAGTTGATTTAACCTTATTGGCCTTTGGCCATTCAAATTCTATGGTTGAATTCTTAGAAGCGGTTCAAAATTCCCATTTGGAGGGTTTGCATCATGGAACAGTATGGAATATGCTAGCGAATTGGTTAGTTTGTTAAAGTGCATGTACTTTCTCCCTGATGTCATTGACCAAACACATATTTGTATATTCAACCATTTGGATAGCCATTGAATACAAAACATGTCTCCCCATAAGCTGATTTCATTGTTGCTTGTTCTTGGTTTTGTAGAAAAGCGCATTCTGCATAGATATGTATCAAGATCATGCACTTTGTGTAGTCTATACAAATTTTTAGGGTCTAGTTCAATGTTTTATTATTTAATTGCATCTTTATCTCCTTTTGCAATGAAACTTAATAAGTACTCTACTATTCCATTTCGTAGTTTGACTGATGTATATTGATTGCCCAGTAGTACTTGTAATGAATCAAACAAACAGTCTCCAACATTGTACTTAAATGTGCCTACTCTACATAGCCCATTATTTTTAAGTACATTGTCTATGTTGCAAACTTGTGAGCAGCTTGCATATTCATACTTATGAACGTCTATCATTTCCATATTTTGATATCTTGTTTGCATTTAGAATGCATAAAGCATTAGATTGTTCAAAATGATAATTGGCCTTAATATGTATACATGCTAAATCTTTAGTACTCTGCACATAAGTGCAAGACAACAAAGTTGATATTTTGTGTAGACGTTAAATTATTTCATTTGAAACAAAGAAGAACAATGATCCAAGAATATAACATTGCATTTTCTTGTTGAACAATCAACTATATTTGCACCAATGTAGATGTTTGTCTCCCACTGAAATTGTAAACAATGGTTCCTATTACAGGGAAATATTAGACAAATGAGCATAGTCGATGACATCTTATATGTTATTCATAAACATAAAGTAATAAATGCTCAATGAATGCAGTAAATACTAGACCAATACTATTGCAATCATTTGCTCTGCATTTCATAGGCTTAGTTGGCTGATCAAATTCAACAATTTAAATGAAAGGGAATATATATGGTTTTATTACTATAGTTTGAATTAAAAGATAGATAAAATAAAAGTAGAACAATAGAAACAGATAATAAATTTTGACAAATATTTAAGCATTAAATGTAAATTGTACAAAGATTCAATTGATACTCAAGATTGAGTTTTGTTTGAGCAATTTTTCTAGTAACTTAGTTTTTGTGGGTAAATTAGTAAGCAACAACATCCACTTTATAACAAAACATAGGGGATGCAATCAACATTTTTATGAAAGCAACGCTTTGTTTATTATGTTTCAATTGCAAATAAGAAGATTGTAAAAGTAACCTACTTTCGTAGGATTTCTAAGTTAGGTTTAGTATTTAGGACATCTGCTCATTGAATAGTCATGTGCATATATTGTCTACAAAGTTAACTCAACATCTTAAACTACAACGACATCCAAAAGTTCCTTGAGGAACATGATATGGTCATGTTAGTGAAAGGGACCAATCCTAGTAGCTGATAAAGTAATACTCTTTTAGAATAAGGTTAGAATGTTAAACAGATGTAAATGGGAAGGCTTGTCTATGCTCCCACATCCTGCACACCTCGTACAAATGAACTAAGCACGTGGATGGTGAGAATGGTAGGATTGTTATGTGTAAACGTATGAGAATATTGAATTGAAACAAATATGTCCATTGGTTGATGTATTAGAGTATGATCTACAAATCCTGGCAAAAACATTTTGTAAATCAATTGTTATAGCTCACTAAACTTTGTAGTTTGTTATTAAATAGGCTGTCAACCCTTGGAATAAAGTTTTTATTAACTAGTGGAGCTTTTTCTTGTTAGTTTTGTTGCCTTTTTTTAGGAACGGGGGAAAATTGTTCCCAGATTTCTAATAAAACCTTTTAAAAGTAGTAAATGCTTCTTGCCCTTGTCTTGATATTAGTGCCTCTATGTCGCTGCAACTAGAAGTTGCTTGCCAAAAGCAAGTTATTATTACAATCACTGAATTTGCTTTTGAAATAGTTGCTTGGTGAATCAAATTGCATTGTTTAAAATATTTTTGTCGTTTTCCTATAGTTGACATATTTTTTTGTGTTTGAAAATTATGATTTATCTCTTTTTCTATTGGTTGGAGTAGGTCTATTATTCATTTTCATTTAATTAAATTAGGAAAATAGGGGGACGTTATATATTCTGGAAAATATTTAACCGGTGGGTGCAAATTGTGTGAGCTTTGGTGGCAGACTGGTGGGTACTAAAATAGTGAATGCATGTTTAATGCATTAAATGCAAATTATACGAGATGTGTTGGAGGACTAGTGGGTACGCAAGCAGTGAATGCATAGTTAATTCATGAAATCTTAGGTGAGTGTTGGGTTTTATTTGTGCTTATTCTTGTTTGTTGAAAATCTTGTGTGTTTTTAGCTCTAGGTTTCCCTCTTCCATGTTCTTTATTCTAGGAACAATGCATTACTGGTGAGGAGCTTGTCTGTTTGTTTATGATATGTGATAACTAGAAGTATTGTTTGTTGTTACAAGGGATAATCCAGGACAAATGGGTACAATAGATGATATATGTTATGTAACCCATAAACATGGAACAACGGAATCCAAGGAGTAAGTGACTATTGCAACAAACAAGAATTATCACAGGAAAAACTGAATGCTTTGAGCAAGGTCTTGTCAACTATGGAGGCATTCAATGCATTAACTATGTATTCATTGCTTGAGCAGCGACCAACCTATCAGCAAAGCTCACAAAATTTGTATTTAATGTCTAAATGTTTGCAAAAATTTATCGTGTTAGTCTATTTTTTTGCAAATTTTATCATGTGCTTATGTGTTTCATGTTTATGAATAACATATTATCTCACACAATTTGCATTTAATAGACTATTGCTTCTGGTCCGCCAGTTATATCATTTAATGCATTAAACATGCATTGACTGCTTCAGTACCTACCACCCCGCCACCAAAGCTAGCACAATTTGCATCTAGTGATTAAATATCTGCAAAATATATAGTGTCCTCCTATTTTCCTAGTTTACTTTTGTAATCAAGGGAAAATCAGATTTGTTAAAGGGTTAGCACAATAACATTAAAATCCATTGAAGTAACAAAGTACAAAGGAAATAAACATGAAAATAAAAGGAACAATGTTACCATAAATCTTCATCTTCCATGCTTCACCTTTGTTACACCTTCTAGTTTGCAGCAAATTGAATGAGGCCCTCAGATTTCCAATGAGCACCTAGACTAATGTCAAAGCCCTATGCAAAGGTTGAAGGATTTATATAAAAGAAATGACCTCACAATAGACTAAAATGATAATGACTGCAAATGACAATAATCATAACCTAAGTTGACAGAATGAGCATGAGATAGAGATAAGAACAAAATTGCCATTTTATAGAAATTACAATTTTGAATGTGTGGCCAGGATGAGAAGATGACAAATACCCTAGAATCAATGGTCAAGATTGAATGTTGTAATATGGAATAGGGTTAGGTCAAAATTAGGGCAATGGCAAGAAATGAATGGCTAAGATTGAATTATAAGATAATTCAATCAAGGGCTGAAATTAAATGAGATGTCAAGAGATAAGATTTGATTTGGAAGATAAGATTGGCACAGATAAAGAGGTTGCTGGAGAAATTAAATAATAAAAATTATTTAATTTAGGTGACCAATGAATAATTAAATAATAAAGATATTATTTAATTATAGAGGAATGTGAAAAAGAATCATTTTGAATTAAATAATGATTTAATTCAAAATTCAAGAGAGTGGACCAAATTAAATAAATAAAATTTATTTAATTTATGAGAGAAGAGGCTAATGAATAATTAAATAATTAAAATAATTATTTAATCATAGTGGATAGTGGACAAAAATTAAATAAATAAGAATCTATTTAATTTTAGAAAGAAGGGGACTTAATTAGTGACGTAATTAAATAAATAAAATTTATTTAATTAATAATCAAGAAGAAATAAATGACAAAGGGGAATTAAATAAATTAAGAAATTTATTTAATTAAAGGAAGACCTTAGACAATTAATGACGTATTTAATAAATAAAATTTATTTATTTAATCATCATGAGGAATAAATGACATTAATTAATTAAATAATTATGAATTATTTAATCAATAGTCGAATGTGGACCAAGGACATAATTAAATGACTTAATTATGCTAGGACGAAAGTGGTAAAAATGAAGCTTGCAGGCTTAAGTCATTTTTAGGTGTCTACAACTTTAACAAAAATGAATAATAGGCCTACTCCACCCAATAGAAAAAGAGATAAATTGTTTACTATATCTCAATTGCAAATGAAGCCATTGCAATAGTAACCTACTCCTTGGCTTCAACTGTTCCATGTATCTTGGTTACATAGCATATGCCATCCACTATACCCATTTGTACAATTAGGCCTTATAACAACAAATAATACTTCTAGTCACAACAGGACAGAAGTACTGATACATATGTGATTGTTTCCTTTCGAATTTAGGCATAGTAGACAAATGAGAATTACGAAAGGGAAAATTAAATACCTTGGTTGGAGCAAGTCTACTATTCATTTTTGTTTAAGTAAATTAGGGGAATAGGACATTATATATTTTGGAAAATATTTAATCACTGGATGCAAATTACACAAGCTTTGGCAACAGGTTGGTTGGCATTACAACAACGAATACATGATTAATGCACTAGGTCCATTATTGATTTTCGTTGAAGAAAATTATGCATATCCCATTATTGCAATTATGCATATCTCTAATTGCAAAAATAACATGCTTTTGGGAAAAAAATAGTTTCATGTTTATGAATTACATGGCATGTCATTCACTATGCCCATTTGTCTATTTGGGAAGTCAGATTATTGAACCAACGTTCTCCTTTATTGTTCACAATTCTTCCAATACATAATTCTTAGACACATTGGAAGAATTAAAATTCATTGGGAACAAAGTAGGAGAATGATACAATTTGCAACTTCTTGTTGAAGAACTCAGTCTATGTGCAACAATATACATTTGTGTCCCCCACTTCAATTGCAAACAATGGTTCTTGTTACAGGTACAATTCAGGCAAATGAGCACAGCCTATGACATATAACATGCTATTCATAAACATGAAACACACAAGCACATAATAAAATCTTCCAAATGGGTCTTCAGGGGTTCATCCCTCTGCCCGTGCAAGGGCTTTAGTTCAGTGGTGTAAACCTGAAAGGGGGTGGATAAAAATCAATTTTGATGGGGCGTCGAAGGGTAATCTGAGACCTTTGGGAGTTGGATGTGTTGCTCATGATGATACTAGTAATATTTTAGCAATTGAGACTAAGAAGTTGGCGGAAGACACAAATAATGAGGCAGAGGTGTAAGTTGCACTCCTAGTGGTGGATTTGGAAAATAAGCTCCATGTAGAAAGATTGCATCTGGAAGGGGACTCGCAGGTGATTGTCAATGCGATTGCCAATGGCAAAGCGCAAGTCTAGAAACTTGACAAAATAGTCAACATAATTTGAACCAAGCTCAACAATTTTTGAAATTTTAAAATTTCTCAAATCTATTGTGAAGGCAACGCTTTAGCAGACCAACTATCTAAAATGTCGATGAAAGTAGCTGAGCAATTTGGTTCAAATATAGTGGAGATTTGGCAGGAGGGATAAAAGGTGGCAGATGATGTCAGCCTCATTAATGAAGCAGTTGATTGATGTGGAGTGGCATCATTTCAGTTTGTGTTGGTACAGGGGCTTTGAATGTTGGGAGCAATCGAGGCATATTTACTCCTCCCCATTTTCAATGTGTCCATCCAATTTATTTTTGTAGACTTCCACTGGTGCACGCCAAAGGTTGGTGTCTATAGGAGAATGGAAGGAAATTTTGCTCTCAACGCCTTGAAGCAACAAATGGCGTTTCAGGGACCTACACAGATGAAAGGCTAAAGAATGTGTTCGCCACAAGTGACCCTTTCTTCTTCAGTTTGGTCCAGGCTCTCTTAGGAATTGATTTTTTGGTTTCCAAGTTTCGCCCCCACACAAATACAGACATCTCTTCTTTGTTTTGTGCATGGGGCCTCCATTTCAGCTTAAGGGAGGAGGTTCGAAGGGTGATGGAGCGTTATGTCAAAACTAAATGGCGGGTTGGTTTGGAGGAGATTTTGGCTTGTGTAGTGCTAGGGCGAGGCTTCATTGCCGCTAATGGTTACTGGATTAGTTTCCTGGGTGTGCCCCACCAATGGCACCCCTTTCTTCTACACATAGTGCTTGGCAATATCCTGGAAAGGAAGGTGGAGGCCAAAAAATAATGGGCATTTAATTTGGACTATGTGCATGATTGGGAATTGGTGATAATTGTTGGGATTCCTAGAGAGCAAATGAATCTTGAACTCTTTCATTTCAAGTTGGCTAGTGCGTGGATGGACATGGTGGTACAAAAGAGGGTTCTTGGTCATGGTGGGTTGCATGGGAGGAGTCGTGGTGAAGCGCGAGACTATGGTAGGGCTCGTGGTTGCGGTTCTGATCGAGGGTGTGGTCGCAGGGTTTGAAATGGGGTAGCTTAGTGCCCTTTCTTTCTTGTTTTCTTTTGCTCTTCATGTTGGTTCAACTACTAGTTGTATGTCGTCATGAAAATGTTATCAATTGTTGTAATTTTTGTATTGGGGGTGTTTTGGGTAGTGTAGCTTGTGTTTTTTTGGTTTGGCTAGTGCGCTTATGCACTCAGTTGGCGACTGCAAATTTCTAGGATGGGGTTGTAATTTTTCGTGTGTTTACAGTTGGTTCATGGCTGGGTTGGCTTTCATCCACTCAAGATCAAACATTTTGTATTTTTTGCTATTTCATATTATAATTTAATAATAAAACATATATTTTACTGACCAAAAAAAAAATCTACCAAATATTTAAGAATTAAATGCAAATTGTGTGAGCTTTGTCACTGAAATCCACTCGATGCACTTGATACACAAGCCTTGCTAGTGAATCAAATTCTATCATCTATATATAATATCCCCCTATTTTCCTAATTTACTTGAATGAAAATGAATAATAGACCTACTCCAATCAATAGAAAAAGAGATAAAACATAATTTTCAAACACCAAAAATATGTCCTTAATTCCAACTATAGGAAAAAAGACAAAAATATTTTGAACAATACAATTTTATTGGCCAAGCAAATATTTCAACAATTGCAATAGTAACTTGCTTTTGGGAAAAAACTAGTTTCATGTTTATGAATTACATGGCACGCCATTCACTATGCT
Organism: Sequoia sempervirens; assembly: GCA_007258455.2. NCBI lineage: Eukaryota > Viridiplantae > Streptophyta > Pinopsida > Cupressales > Cupressaceae > Sequoia > Sequoia sempervirens. Next base: position 901,616,694 of record VDFB02281492.1, read on the forward strand.
ATCTATCTATTCAGTAAGTCAGATTCTTGAGCCAAGCTTCTCCTTTATTGTTCACAACTCTTCCAAGGCTTAATTTTTAGGCACATTGGAACACTTAAAATTCATTGGAAACAAAGGGGAAGAATGATACAAGAATCTTATCTTCCAGTTGCTTATTCAACAACCAAGTATATTTGCAGTGATATAGATGTTTGCCTCTGAATCCAATTGCAAGCAATGGTTCCTGTTACAGGGAAAAATTAGACAAATGAGCACAATCCATGACATATAATATGTTATTCATAAACATGAAACATAGGACACAAAAAAATAGGCCAATGTGAATTTTTTTTGCAAACATCCAAACATTAAATACAATTTTTTGTGAGCTTTGTTGATAGGTTGTTGGCCACTCAAGCAATGAACACATATTTAATGCATCCAATGCCTCCATAGTCATTTTCCTTTAAGCAAATAAGGCAAATAGAGCGACACAATAAATTTTTGCAAACATCTAGACATTAAATCCAAATTTTACAAGCTTTGTTGGTAGGATAGTGCCTATCCAAGCACCAAACGTAGAGTTAATGCATTATATGCCTTTACAATGAACAAGTCCTTGCTCAAAGATCTAAAAGAGTATTGCTTTATGTAGCAACAACAGACTACCAAATGTTGGGATTGGTTCGTATCACTAACACCAGCATATCATGTTTCTTAAGGCACTTTTCTTGTTGTTTCTTTGCTAAAAATGTTTAATGCATTTCCTATGTTTTGTTATAAAGTGAATGCTAGTGGTTATTGATTTAGCCACAAAAACTAAGTTATTGGGAAAATTGCTCAAACAAAACTCTATGGCTCCTCCAACATTCAAGGGCTCCATAGACTTAACAAACATGGAAGAGGGGAATCCAGAGCTAGAAACACACAAGTTTCTCAACAAACAATAAACAAATGAGAATTAGCACAAATGAAACCGATCACTTCCCTGAAATCTCATGCATTAGCTATGTATTCACAGCTTGCGTACCCACAAGCCCACCTATAAATCTCGCACAATTTGTATTTAATAGACTATTGTTTCTGATGTGCCACTCATACCATTTAATGCATTAAATATGCATTGATTGCTTCAGTACCTACCACCCCGCCGCCAAAGCTGGCACAATTTGCATCCAGTGATTAAATATTTGCAAAATATATAATATATAATGTTCTCCTATTTTCCTAATTTACTTTAACAAGATTGAATAATAGGCCTACTCCAACCAATAGAAAAAGAGATAAATTGTTTATTATCTCTCAATTACAAATGAAACCATTGCAATAGTAACCTACTCCTTGGCTTAAATTGTTCCATGTATCTTGGTTACATAGCATATGTCATCCACTATACCCATTTGTACAATTAGGCCTTATAACAACAAACAATACTTCTAGTCATAGTAGGACAAAAGTACTGATATCAAGACAAGGGCAGCCACTTAAGTGACTTTAAAGAATGAATATAGTTGCATTGATATAGTCCTCTACCTCCTGCTTAAATTAGAAGCACTTGCAGACCATAAAGTTTACGAAGCTATAACAATTGATTTACAAAATGTTCTTCACAAAATTTGCAGACCATAGCCCATTGCATCAACCAAGGCACAAATTTGTTTCAAGTGAACGTTCTCACACGTTTACATGTAACAACCCTACCATTATTACCATCCATGCAACTAGTCCACATGTACCAGGTATGCAGAATGTCAAAGCATACACAAGCCTTCCTGTTTACACCTATTTAGCATTCTAACCTTTAGGCTAAAAAAACATTGCTTTACTGGGAAAATTGTTCAAACAAAACTCACTATAGAAATAAAATTACATATATTTAGATTATTGAATTTGTCCCACCAGTTGACCATATCAAAGGAAAATCCAACAACTATGCTAGTGTTGGCATAGTATTTAATGCATTAACTATGCATTCGATGCTTTACGATGCATTAGAGATATTTTCCAAAATTTATCATGTGCTTCAATTTTGCTAATTTGCTTACAAGCAAATCAATATTAAAGCCACTGTAATGAAGAGAAAAATAGATACGGGAAAATATACTTAAACTGTATGATTTGATCAGTGTTCAAAGCAAAACATTGCATATGGATTGCATATCCCATGTTTGCAATTATGCATAACTCTGATTGCAAAAGTAACTTGCTTTTGACCAAAAAATAGTTTCATGTTTATGAATTACATGGCATGCCATTCACTATACTCATCTGTCTATTCAGTAAGTCAAATTCTTGAACCAAGACCCCTCTTTATTGTTCACAACTCTTCCAAGGCATAATTTTTAGACACATTGGAGGACTTAAAATTCATTGGAAACAAAGGAGAAGAATGATACAAGAATATGACCTTCTAGTTCTTATTCAACAACTAAAAATATTTGCAGTCATATAGATCTTTGCCTCCGACTCCAATTGGAAGCAATGGTGCCTGTCACTAGGACAAATTAGACAAATGAGAATAGTCCACGACATATAATATGGTATTCATAAACATGAAACACATAAGCACACAAAAAAATTGCAAAAAAAAAGACCAACGAGATAATTTTTTGCAAACATTCAAACGTTAAATACAAATTTTATGAGCTTTGTTGATAGGATGATAGCCACCCAAGCAATGAATACATAGTTAATGCATTGTATGACTCCACAGTCGACAACATGACATATAATATATTATTAATAAACATGAAACACATAAGCACATGATAAAATTTGCAAAAAAATAGACCAACGTGATATTTTTTTACAAACATTCAGACATTAAATACAAATTTTGCAAGCTTTGTTGATAGGATGGTGGCTACTCAAGCAATGAATACATAGTTAATGCATTGAATGCCTCCACAGTCGATAAGACCTTGCTCAAAGCATTTAGTTTTTCCTATGATAATTCTTGTTTGTTGCAATAGTCACCTACTCCTTCGCTTGAATTGTTCCATGTTTGTGAGTTACATAGCATATGCCATTTACTGTACCCATTTGTACCCTTAGCCCTTGAAATAACAAACAATACTTCTAGTTATCACGTATCATAAACAAACAAAGGAGCTGCTCACCAGTAGTGCACTGTTCCTAGAATAAAGAACATGGAAGAGGGGAACCCAGAGCTAAAAATACACAAGCTTTTCAAAAATATTTTAAACAATACAATTTGATTGGACAAGAAACTATTTCAAAGGCAAATTCAACAATTGCAATAGTAACTTGTTGCAACTGTATTCATTCTACAAAGTCACTTAAGTGGCAGCCCTTGTCCTGATATCAATACTTATGTCCTACTGTGACCAGAAGTATTCTTTGTTGTTATAAGGCCTAATTGTACAAATGGGTATAGTGGATGACATATGACATGGATCAGTTGAAGCCAAGGAGTAGGTTACTATTGCAATGGTTTCATTTGCAATTGAGAGATAATAAATAATTTATCTCTTTTTTCTATTGGTTGGAGTAGGCCTATTATTGATTTTTGTTAAAGTAAATTAGGAAAATAGGAGGACATTATATATTTTGCAAACATTTAATCAGTGGGCAGAAATTGTGTGATGAGCCCAACTGGCTCCTCTTCAAACCCCTGTTGTTTTGATTATCTTTTTGTGTTCTTTTTAGTTTTTTAAGAAAGTTTCTAGAGAGAAATAGAAGGGGCACAACATATAATTGCTCATAGAACTCAAATATGAGCTAGAATTAACAAAATGAAATTGCAGAAGGTATTAAATAACCATAACAATGAGATTGCATGTTTCAGACATACCCAAAATGCTCAAGATTATTTTATTAAGAAAAATGTCTAGTTTGTCAGCCAAGTATGAAGGAAACTGACAAATCCAAGCGTAGGAGACAATGAGATGGTTTCTCCCGCCTGAAAACTAGGGCAAAAGAACTGTAGAGGCTCGGTGCCAATGAAGAAGCTGAGAAACTCCTAGAAAGGAAGGCGTTTCTCCTCAAAACTCCAAACGCCCTTGAGAAAAGAGCCACACACTTCAATAAGGAAGCCATGTCCTCAGCATAGAAAGTACGACCATGAAGGTGGAGTGTCTGCCAGATGAAGAAGGATGCCAGCTTTCAAACCCTCATGTATCTTATTGAAATCTACTGAATACTGCACCAAAATTCCTGATTGAGCACTATAGAAACTTCTGAATTGAAGCCCCTGCTGTTGCAATCATTCAACTGATCTTTCGCAGTCTCACAATCATAGATCTATGAAGAGTTTTCATTCTCCAGAGATAAACAAACTCCTGAAACCCTTGTCTCAGAGAAGCAAGCAAAGCCAAGCCAAGAGAAAATATCAAATAGTCAAAAGTGAGTTTGATTTTACCTTGGCTTGCATATAAAGCCAAAAAATGCACGCATCCCAAGAAGTGACGCCACTTTTGGTGTCATTTAAATATCTTAGAATATATTTAAATCACCCTTTTCAATAGTTTTCAATTAAATACTTGGGCGCCCACTTTAAGTGATTTAATTAATCACTTTATGAAATATTTCACTAAAGTGCTTATAATTTTCACTTAAATAAATTTAAGTGATTACTTTATTATAAAATCAAGTTGACTTTATAATATTCCGTCAAATATATTAAAACACTTTAATCCACTAAAATATTCATAACTCGCTCAAAACCCCACATAACGACGTGCCGTCAAAAGCTGTCAACCCCTGAACTGCCAAAGCCTGCCATGAGCCAATCATTGAACTCAAAGGATGAGAACAACAAAACCCATCAAATAATGCCATTGACCCTCTAACCAAAACTAGTTAGCCTACAAGGGTCCAAGAGATAGGCTAACACACTACTCCTGAGAACTGAGTAGAGTGGGGACATCACAGTTCGCCCTACTCAAATTTGCTTGTCTGCAAGCAAACTCAAAGTCAGATGTTATAGAATACTGTCACCCTCCCAAGTAGCATCCTCTACCAGTAGATCTTTCAACTTCACCAGATATTCCCTGATAACCCACCTCTGAAGTTGACGCTCTCTAGAATCCAGAATGGCCTCAAGTATCAAAATCAGCTTCCCCTCATCATCCAGGGGTGGTAAATTTGTAGGAGTCACTTGTTGTCCCAACGCCTTCTTGAGGCGCGACACATGGAACACATTGTGAACCTTACTGTCCACCGGTAGATCTAACTCATAAGCCACTTCACCGACACATTTGACAATCCTGAATGATCCATAATATCGTGGCTTGAGTTTCTCGGCGCCCTTCTTACGAAGGGTGGACTGCCTATAAGGCTGTAGCATCAGATACACCAAATCATCAATCTCGAAAGATGACTCCACTCACCGCTGATCAGCATATTACTTTTGCTGATTTTGAGCCTTCTGAATGTTCTCTTTGAGTGCTCTCATAATGTCTTGGTTCTCTTGTAATAGATCCCCAGCACTAGGTACTCTGTTGTCACTCAACAACAAATCTAGAAAACTCAGAGCATCATATCAATACAACGCTCGGTAAGGTGTCATTTGAATACTCATGTGATGAGTGGTATTGTAGCAACACTCACAAAGGTATAACCACTTCACCCATGCCTTCTTCTGCCCTGAACTGTAATTCCTCAAGTATCCCTCCACCCATTTGTTGACTATCTCAGTCTGCCCATCTGTATGTGGGTGGTAGCTGGTCCTCAAAGTGAGTTATGTCCCATAAAGTTTGAATAACTCTTGCCATAAGTTACTCATAAACCTGCTATCTCTGTCACTGACTATGCTCTGAGGAAAACCATGCAACCTGAATACCTCTCGGAAAAACAAGTCTGCCACCTGTGTAGCTGTGTGAGTAGTAGTGATTGGGAAGAAATGAGCATACTTCATCAATCTATCTACTACCAAAAAAATGTTGTCTTTCCCTTGAGCTTTCGGCAAGCCCGTAATAAAGTCCATTGACAAGCATTCCCACTTCTTTTCAGGAATAGGAAGCGACTGAAGTAATCTTGTAGGGTATGTATGTTCTTGCTTGTTCTGCTGACAAATAAGGCATTCCCTGACAGACTGAAGAACAAATGACTTGAGACCTTTCCATGAGAATCTCTCCTGTACCTTCCTATAGGTCTTAAAGTAACCGGGATGTCCTACCATAGGTGAATCATGATATGTTTTCAATACCCTATCCCTCATCTCATAACCTGGGACTAGAAATATCCTTCCTTTGTAAATGATAAGATCATCTACAAGGGAGTATCTGCCATCATGTACTGTCCCATCCATTATGCTAGAAGCCCACGGGTTCTTAGCATACTCTGCAACTATCATGTGTCTTCAGTCCTCTGCAATCTCTGTAATGGAGATCAAGTGTGGGCAGCGAGATAATGCATCAACAACCACATTCTGTGTACCCTTGACATAGGAGATGTCAAAATCATAGGACTGAAGTTTGCTGACCCATTTCTATTGTCTTTCATTCAAATCTCATTGTACTAGGAAATGTTTCAGACTATTGTGATCGGTTTTAACACAAAAATTACTACCAACCAAATATTGCCTGAACTTGGCCATGGCATGCATGATGGCCAGCATTTCCTTATCATAAATGCTAAAGCTCCTCTCATAACCTCTCAGCTTCCTGCTCTCGAAAGCTATAGGATGTTGGTCCTACATGATGACTGCCCCAATACCCTCACCACTGGCATCACAATGTATCTCAAACGGCTTGGTGAAGTCTAGTAATGCCAAAACTGGACATGTAGTCATGAGAAGTTTAAACTTCTCAAAGCACGCGTTGTGCTAAAGGTGTCCACACAAAAGCTCCCTTCTTAGTCAAATCGGTCAGTGGCATTGCATGTCGCGAGAATCCACTAACAAACCGACAGTAGAAGGTGCATAAACCTACAAACCCTTTGAGTTGTGTTAATGTCTCAGGTGTAGGCCAATCAATGATAGCACGAACTTTCTCTGAATCCATACTGACTCCCTCACTGCTGATGATGTGACCCAGATATAAAAGTTCTCCCATGCTTAGTGCACACTTGGATTCCTTAGCGTACAAGGACTCCCTATCAAGTATGCTGCAATATTGCATGCAAGTGAACTATGTGTTCCTCCCAAGACTTGTTGTAAACCAGTATGTCATCGAAGAACACCAAAAAAAATTTCCTCAAGTGAGGATGGAAAACCCTATTCATTGTGGACTGGAAAGTGGTTGGAGCATTGGTTAAACCGAATGGCATAACCAAGAAGTCATAATGTCCACAGTGGCATCAAAATGCGGTTTTCTCAATATCCTCTTGGACTCTGATATGATGGTACCCAGTCCTCAAATCAATCTTTGAGAAATATCAAGCTCCATGTAGCTCATCTATTAACTCGTCAATCTGTGGTATGGGATACCTGTTCTTAATAGTCTTCCTATTGAGCATCCTGTAGTCAATACACATTCTGAGTGTACCATCCTTTTTCTTCACCAAAACAATTGATGAAGCAAAGGGTGACTTACTCGACCTAATGTGACCCATAGCCAAAAGTTCTTTAATAGTCTTTTCAATTTCATCTTTTAAATGTTTAGGGTGCCAGTAAGGAGTGATCATGATAGGTTTTGTGCCCTCCTCCAACTCCACAATATGCTCAATACCTCTATCAGGAGGTCTACCTAGTGGTATAGCACTGAAAACCTTTGCATGTTTGATTCAGAGTGCCTGAACATCTGGATGATAAGAAGAATCTTGTTGTTCTTTCTGTGAAGGTATTATCCTGCATTCTGCTGACTAATCCACCATGTCATGCCGAATCAATCTTTCCATTTTTCAAAGTTAAATTTCTTTTACATTGCTGTCCTTTATGGCTTTGAGAACATGATTTGTGCCATAAACTTTAAATTTCATCTCCATGTCATGTAAATTAAGTGTGAACTCTCCTATCGCATGAAGCCACTTCATGTCGAGAACTATATCTGTACCTCCCATGTTCACAACATAAAAATCTGCCTTAAACTCAAAATTGTTGATTTTCATTGGCAAATCCGAAATCATCCTCTCATAATTGAGAGTGTACCCATCCGCAACCTTAACTCTAATTCCTTCAAACTGCTGAGTTTGAATGCCTCTCTTCTCTGCCAATCGAGAATCAATAAAGTTATGGGTTGCACATGTATCCAAAAGAGAAATGACTCTTTGACCAACTAGTATCCCACGAAGTCTAAAAGAACCTTCTCTCTGCATACTGGACATATGAGCTTCTTGTAGCTCAATTTCAACCTCTCTTTCTGCTTCATTTTCTAATTTTTCCTCATCTATATCATAAATTGCAGCTTGCTGGTCTAAAAAACCACTCAACTCTTCTCCCTCAAAGAACCACTCCATATGCCTATTTTTCCCTTTAGGCTTGAGGGGGCAATTGTGGTTGATGTCATATGGGCCTTTGCAATAAAAACAAAGTTTCTTCCTATGTAAATCATTAATGGTTTCCCGATCTAAAGGTGCTGCAAATTTCTTCTTTTGATCAGAATTATCAAACTTTTTTGGATCAAATTTATTATCATTGTAGGAAGTGGATGTTTTTGAACCAAACTATTTCTAAGGTGTTGTAAGCTCCATACTGTGAGCTTTCCTCATGGCCTCCTGTAAATTAGGTGGATCAAAAGCTTTGATCCAACCTTTCATGGGCTCAAATAAACCCTCCATAAACAATATAATCAACCTTCTCTCTGATATGCCTGTCACGATTACTAACAGTCTCTGAAACTCTCCAATGTATGACTCCAAACTACCTAACTATTTCAATTATGCAAGATCTCTGAAGTAAAGTTCAAGATCACGTTTGTCAAACCTCTCTACCAATCGATCTGTAAACTCCTGGTAAGAAGTAATCCTGTCATGATGGAGTGTTACCATGTCGTGGTGCCACCAATCATGGGCCACACCATCAAGGTGGAGAGCTCTGAATCTAATAACATCCTCCTCTGTCATAGAATGCAATGTAAGGAAGGTGTCTAATTTACTCACCTAGACACGTGCTGTGACTCTGCCACTGCCATCAAAATTAGTTAACATAATTTTGTTGGTAGCCTGCCTCAGATCATTATTCCACTGTTTAGGCCTCAAGTCAAACCTATTTTTGGTATGTTCTCTCTTCTGGCTCATGAATCGATCAAAGTTATGGTGATCCTTAACTCTTGGAGGCAATGCATCCCATTCATCATGCATAGTCATGATGTTATTTGTAAAGTTCATGTCACCACCCTCTTCATCCACTTCTTCCTCATTAGTCACATTCCTAGTGAATGTAGGGCATGTGGGTCTTTCATAGGTGTGTACTGGAGCAATATTCCTGCGAGCTTCTCCATGAACACTTCCCTCTTGATCTTGATCCTGATTCTACCTTCTCTGAACTGTCAAGTTTTGAACATTGGTACTAAGCTGTTGGAGGATGTTTGCCACTTGTTCTTGCCCTGCCACCATCCCTCTTAGTACATCTCTGACATCTCTTTCTTTGTTATCAAGATGATTCTTGGAAGGACCTTCCTCATCCTTGTTCACCATATTATCAAAGCCAAAATCTTCCTCCTGTTCATCAAACAAAAACGCTGGAAATAGTTCAAAAGTACTTCTTTGATAACCACGACCCTTGCATGAGTAGTACCTGTCAAACTTGTTTTGATGAGACCGCATAGAAACTGATAACCCTCCAAGCTGGTAGGATCAGAGCTCTGATACCATTGTGATGAGCCCAACTGGCTCCTCTTCAAACCCCTGTTGTTTTGATTATCTTTTTGTGTTCTTTTTAGTTTTTTAAGAAAGTTTCTAGAGAGAAATAGAAGGGGCGCAACATATAATTGCTCATAGAACTCAAATATGAGCTAGAATTAACAAAATGAAATTGCAGAAGGTATTAAATAACCATAACAATGAGATTGCATGTTTCAGACATACCCAAAATGCTCTAGATTATTTTATTAAGAAAAATGTCTAGTTTGCTAGCCAAGTATGAAGGAAACTGACAAATCCAAGTGTAGGAGACAATGAGATGGTTTCTCCCGCCTGGAAACTAGGGCAAAAGAACTGTAGAGGCTAGGCGCCAATGAAGAAGCTGAGAAACTCCCAGAAAGGAAGGCGTTTCTCCTCAAAACTCCAAACGCCCTTGAGAAAAGAGCCACACACTTCAATAAGGAAGCCATGTCCTCAGCATAGAAAGTACGACCATGAAGGTGGAGTGTCTGCTAGATGAAGAAGGATGCCATCTCTCAAAACCTCATGTATCTTATTGAAATCTACTGAATACTGCACCAAAATTCTTGATTAAGCACTGCAGAAACTTTTGAATTGAAGCCCCTGTTGTTGCAATCATTCAACTGATCTTTCACAGTCTCACAATCACAGATCTGTGAAGAGTTTTCATTCTCCAGAGATAAAAAAACTCCTGAAACCCTTTTCTCAGAGAAGCAAGCAAAGCCAAGCCAAGAGAAAATATCAAATAGTCAAAAGTGAGTTTGATTTTACCTTGGCTTGCATATAAAGCCAAAAAGGCATGCATCCCAAGAAGTGACACCACTTTTGGTATCATTTAAATATCTTAGAATATATTTAAATCACCCTTTTCAATAGTTTTCAATTAAATACTTGGGTGCCCACTTTAAGTGATTTAATTAATCACTTTATGAAATATTTCACTAAAGTGCTTATAATTTTCACTTAAATAAATTTAAGTGATTACTTTATTATAAAATCAAGTTGACTTTATAATATTCCGTCAAATATATTAAAACACTTTAATCCACTGAAATATTCATAACTCGCTCAAAACCCCACATAATGATGTGCCGTCAGAAGCTGTCAACCCCTGAACTGCCAAAGCCTGCCATGAGCCAATCATTGAACTCAAAGGATGAGAACGACAAAACCCATCAAATAATGCCATTGACCCTCTAACAAAAACTAGTTAGCCTACAAGGGTCCAAGATATAGGTTAACACACTGCTCCCGAGAACTGAGTAGAGTGGGGACATCACAAATTGTGCCAACTTTGGCGGCGGGGTGGTAGGTACTGAAGCAGTCAATGCATTAAATGGTATGATTGGTAGATCAAAAAGAATAGTCTATTAAATACAAATTGTGTGAGATAATATGGTATTCATAAACATGAAACACATAAGCACACAATAAAATTTGCCAAATAAATAGACCAACACGATAATTTTTTGCAAACATCCAAAGATTAAATGCAAATTTTGCGATCTTTGTTGATAGGATGGTGGCTACTCGAGCAATGAATACATAGTTAATGCATTAAATGCCTCCACAGTCAACAAGACCTTGCTCAAAGCATTTAGTTTTATACAATAGTCTATTAAATGCAAATAACATAGGAAATGCATTAAACATTTTTAGCAAAGAAACAATATCGACAAATGTGTTAAGAAACATGATATGCTAGTATCAGTGACAAGGACCAATTCCAATATCTAGTAGTCTATTGTTGCTACATAAAGCAATACTCTTTTAGATCTTTGAGCAAGGTCTTGTTCGTTGTATAGGCATACAATGCATTAACTCTAGATTCATTGCTTGGATAGGCACTAGCCTACCAGTAATGTATTTTAAACAATACAATTTGATTGGACAAGCAACTATTTCAAAAGTGAATTCAACGATTGCAATAGTAACCTGTTGCAACTGTATTCATTCTACAAAGTCACTTAAGTGGTTGCCCTTGTCTTGATATTAGTACTTTTGTCTTGATGCGACTAGAAGTATTTTTTGTTGTTATAAGGCCTAATTGTACAAATGGGTATAGTAGATGACAAATGACATGAAATAGTTGAAGCCAAGGAGTAGGTTACTATTACAATGGTTTCATTTGCAATTGAGAGATAATAAACAATTTATCTCTTTTTCTATTGGTTGGAGTAGGCCTATTATTCATTTTTGTTAAAGTAAATTACAAAGATAGGAGGACAATATATATTTTGCAAATATTTAATCACTAGATGCAAATTGTATCAACTTTGGCAGTGGGGTGGTAGGTACTAAAGTAGTTGGTGCATGTTTAATGCATTAAATGGTATGAATGATGGATTAGAAACTATAGTCTATTAAATGCAAATTGTGCAAGGTAATATGTTATTCATAAACATGAAACAAAGAAGCACGCGAAAAAATTTGCAAAAAAATAGACCAACGCGATAAATTTTTGCAAACATCTAGACATTAAATATAAATTTTGTGAACTTTGCTGATAGGATCATGGCTACTCAAGCAATGAATACATAGTCAATGCATTGAATTCCTCCATAGTCGATAAGACCTTGCTCAAAGCATTCAGTTTTTCCTGTGATAATTCTCATTTGTTGCAGTAGTCATTTACTCCTTGGCTTCAATTGTTCCACATTTATGGGTCTAGAGCATATGTCATCTTCGGTACCCATTTGTCCCTTGTAAAGCAAGCAATACTTCTAGTTAGAAAGTATCATAAGCAGACAAACGAGCCACTCACCAGTAGTGCACTGTTCTTAGAATAAAGAACACAGAGAGCTAAAAATACACAAGCTTTTCAACAAACAATAAAAAAATGAGAATTAGCACAAATAAAACCCAACACTTGTCTGAGATTTCATGAATTAACTATGCATTCACTGCTTGCATACTCACTAGCTCTCCAACACATCTCACACAATTTGCATTTAATGGATTAAACATGCTTTCACTGCTTCAGGATTAAATATTTTCCAGAATATATAGTGTCCCCCTATTTTCCTAATTTACTTAAACAAAAATTAATAATAGACCTACTCCAACTGATAGAAAAAGAGATAAAACATAATTTTCAAACACCAAAAATATGTCCTTAAATCCCAAATATAGAAAGAACACAAAAATATTTTAAACAATACAATTTGATTGGCCAAGCAACTACTTCAAAAACGAATTCAACGATTGCATTGGTAACTTGTTTTTGGACAAAAAATAGTTTCATGTTTATGAATTACATGGCACACCATTCATTGTGCTCATTTGTCTATTTGGTAAGTTAGATTCTTGAACCAGGGTTCTCCTTTATTGTTCACAACTCTTCCAAGGCATAATTTTTAGGCACATTGGAAGAATTAAAATTCATTGCAAACAAAGGGAAGAATGATAGAATTTGACCTTCCAGTTCCTTGTTCAACAACCAAGTATATTTGTAGTAATATAGATGTTTGCCTCCGACTCCAATTGCAAGCAATGGTTCCTGTTACAGAGACAAATTAGGCGAATGAGCACAGTTCATGACATATAATATGTTATTCATAAACATAAAACACAAAAGCACATGATAAATTTGCAAAAAAATAGACCAACGTGATAAATTTTTGCAAACATTCAGACATTAAATAAAAAATTTGTGAGATTTTTTGATAGTCTAGTGGCCACTCAAGCAATGAAAACATAGTTAATGCATTCAATGCCTCCACAATCGATAAGACCTTGCTCAAAGCTTTTAGTTTTTCCTGTGATAATTCTCGTTTATTGCATTAGTTAGCTACTCCTTCACTTCAACTGTTCCATGTTTATGGGTTACATAACATATGCCATCTACTATAGCCACTTGCCCCATTAGCCCTTGTAACAACAAGCAATACTTCTATTTATCAAGTATCATAAACAGACAAACGAGCCACTCACTAGTAGTGCACTGTTCCTACGACTCCTACATTGAAGCGCTGCACAAAATAACAAACATGGAAGAGAGGAACCCAGAGCTAAAAAACACACAAGCTTTTCAAAAAGTAATAAACAAATGAGAATAAGCACAAATAAAACCCAACACACACCTGAGATTTCATGAATTAACTATTCATTCACTGCTTGTGTACCCACTAGCCCTCTAACACATCTCACACAATTTGCATTTAATGCATTAAACATGCATTCATTGCTTCAGTTAACACCAGCCTGCCATGAAAGCTCGCACAATTTGCACCCACTGCTTAAATATTTGCCAGAATATATAATGTCCCCCTATTTTTCTAATTTACTTAAATCAAAATGAATAATAGACCTACTCCAACCAATAGAAAAAGAGATAAATCATAATTTCCAAACAGAAAAAATATGTCCTTAAATCCCAACTATAGGAAAAAGACAAAAATATTTTAAACAATGCAATTTGATTAGCCAAACAACTATTTAAAAAGCGAATTCAACAATTGCAATAGTAAACTTGCCAATAGAACAAACAATTGTATTGTTTGTAGGGTTTTAGAATGATGTTGTAGCCCGGTTTGGGGCGTTTCTACATCTAACATAATATTTATAATAACTTTTCTTGTGCAAATATACTTGATTCTCAAAGAAGAGACTGTGACGTCAGAATTCTAGATGATTTTTCTCCTTTCTTTCTAATGAAGTTAATTCTTCGAATGTCTATAAAAATTATGTCAATTGTTTGAATCTGTCTAATTTATGCTAATAAGCAAGCGACCTTTGCAATCATTTGATTGCAATAAAGCTGTAGTCAGAGATGTGCACAATTGCAACCATGTGATATGCAATTCATATGCAATGTTTCACGTAGTACATTAATCAGATTTGCTTACAAGCAAATGAATATTAGGGCTATTGTAGTAAATAGAAAAATAGAAACAGGAAAATATACTTAAATTATACAATCTGATCGGTGTACAAAGCAAAACATTGCATATCACATGCTTTTAAGTGTGTATAACTCTGATTGCAAAAGTAACTTACTTTTGGCCAAAAAATAGTTTCATGTTCATGAATTACATGACATGCCATTCACTATACTCATCTGTCTATTCAATAAGTCAGATTCTTGAACCAGGCTTCTCCTTTATTGTTCACAACTTTTTGAAGGCATAATTTTTAGACACATTGGAAGACTTAAAATTCATTGGAAGGAAAGGGGAAGAATGATGCGAGAATTTGACCTTCCAGTTTCTTGTTCAATAACCAAGAATATTTGCAGTCATATAGATCTTTGCCTCCAACTCCAATTGCAAGCAATGGTTTATGTAATAGGGACAAAATAGACAAATGATCACAGCCCATGACATATAATATGTTGTTCGTAAACATGAAACAAACGATTGCTAACAAGCTTTTCAAAAATACACAAGCTTTTCACTTTTCAAAAATATTTTAAACAATACAATTTAATTGGACAAGCAACTATTTCAAAAGTGAATTCAACGATTGCAATAGTAACTTACAACAACTATATTCATTCTACAAAGTCACTTAAGTGGCAACCATTGTCTTGATATCAATACTTCTATCCTGTTGCGACTAGAAGTATTATTTGCTGTTATAAGGTCTAATTGTACAAACGGGTATAGTGGATGACATATGACATGGAGCAGTTGAAGCCAAGGAGTAGGTTACTATTGCAATTGTTTCATTTGCAATTGAGAGATAATAAACAATTTATCTCTTTTTCTATTGGTTGGAGTAGGCCTATTATTCATTTTTGTTAAAGTAAATTAGGAAAATAGGACATTATATATTTTTCAAATATTTAATCACTGGGTGCAAATTGTGCCAGCTTTGGCGGCAGGGTGGTAGGTACTGAAGTAGTCAATGCATGCTTAATACATTAAATGGTATGGCTGGTGGATTAGAAACAATAGTATATTAAATGCAAATTGTGGGAGATAATATGGTATTCATAAACATGAAACACAAAAGCACATGACAAAATTTGCAAAAAAAAAAGACCAACGCGATAAATTTTTGAAAATATCTAGACATTAAATACAAATTTTGCGAGCTTTGCTGATAGGCTGGTGGCTACTCAAGTAATGAATATATAGTTAATGCATTGAATGCCTCCACAGTCAACAAGACCTTGTTCAAAGCATTTAGTTTTTCCTGTGTTAATTTTCCGTTTGTTGCAATTTGTCAATTGGTTGGAGTAGGCCTATTATTCATTTTTGTTAAAATAAATTAGGAAAATAGAAGGACACTATATATTTTGCAAATATTTAATCACTGGATGCAAATTGTGCCAGCTTTGACAGTGGGGTGGTAGATACTGAAGCAGTCAATGCATTAAATGGTATGACAGGCAGATAAAAAACAATAGTCTATTAAATGCAAATAACATAGGAAATGCATTAAACATTTTTAGCAAAGAAACGACATCAACAAGCGCGTTAAGAAACATGATATGCTGGTATTAGTGATAGGGACCAATCCCAATATCTGGTAGTCTATTGTTGCTACATAAAGCAATACTCTTTTAGATCTTTGAGCAAGGTCTTGTTCACTGTAGAGGCATACAATGCATTGACTCTGGATTCATTGCTTGGATAGGCACTAGCCTACCAACAAAGTATTTTAAACAATACAATTTGATTGGACAAGCAACTATTTCAAAAGTGAATTCACTGATTGCAATAGTAACTTGCTGCAAATGTATTCATTCTACAAAGTCACTTAAGTGGCTGCCCTTGTCCTGATATCAGTACTTCTATCCTGCTGCGACTAGAAATATTCTTTGTTGTTATAAGGCCTAATTGTACAAATGGGTATAGTAGATGACAAATGACATGAAATAGTTGAAGCCAAGGAGTAGGTTACTATTGCAATGGTTTCATTTGCAATTGAGAGATAATAAACAATTTATCTCTTTTTCTATTAGTTGGAGTAGGCCTAATATTCATTTTTGTTAAAGTAAATTACAAAAATAGGAGAACATTATATATTTTGCAAATATTTAATCACTGGATGCAAATTGTGCCAACTTTGGTAGCGGGGTGGTAGGTACTGAAGCAGTCAATGCATGTTTAATGATTAAATGGTATGATTGGCTAATCAAAAACAATAGTCTATTAAATGAAAATTGTGGAAGATAATATGTTATTCATAAACATGAAACACAAAAGCACATGATAAAATTTGCAAAAAAATAGGCCAACGCGATAAATTTTTGCAAACATCTAGACATTAAATACAAATTCTGTGAGCTTTGTTGATAGGCTCGTTGCTACTCGAGCAATGAATACATAGTCAATGCATTGAATGTCTCCATAGTCGACAAGACCTTGCTTAAAGAATTCAATTTTTCCTGTGATAATTTTTGTTTGTTGCAGTAGTCATCTACTCCTTGGCTTCAACTATTCCACATTTATGGGTCATAGAGCATATGTCATCTTCGGTACCTATTTTTCCCCTTAGCCCTTGTAACAACAAGCAATACTTCTAGTTATAAAGTATCATCAACAAACAGACAAGCCACTCACCAATAATGCACTGTTCCTAGAATAAAGAACATGGAGAGCTAAAAACACACAAGCTTTTCAGTAAACAATAAACAAATGAGAATTAACACAAATACAACCCAACACTCACCTGAGATTTCATGAATTAACTATGCATTCACTGCTTGCATACCCACTAGCTCTCCAACACATCTTGCACAATTTGCATTTAATGGATTAAACATGCATTCACTGCTTCAGGATTAAATATTTTCCAGAATATACAATATCCCCCTATTTTCTTAATTTACTTAAACGAAAATGAATAATAGACCTACTCCAACTAACAGAAAAATAGATAAAACATAATTTTTAAACACCAAAAATATGTCCTTAAATCCCAACTATAGAAAAAACACAAAAATATTTTAAACAACACAATTTGATTGGCCAAGAAACTATTTCAAAAGCGAATTCAACGATTGCAATAGTAACTTTTTTTGGACAAAAAATAGTTTCATGTTTATGAATTACATGGCATGCCATTCACTATGCTCATCTGTCTATTCGGTAAGTCAGATTCTTGAACTAGGCTTCTCCTTTATTGTTCACAAATCTTCCAAGGCATAATTTTTAGGCACATTGGAAGACTTAAAATTCATTGCAAACAAAGGGGAAGAATGATACAAGAATCTAACCTTTCAGTTCCTTGTTCAACAACCAAGTGTATTTGCAGTCATATAGATGTTTGCCTCCGACTTCAATTGCAAGCAATGGTTCCTGTTACAGGGACAAATTAGACAAATGATCACAGTCCATGACATATAATATGTTATTCATAAACATGAACCACATAAGCACATGATAAAATTTGCAAAAAAATAGACCAATGTGATAAATTTTTGCAAACATTTAGACATTAAATACAAATTTTGTGAGTTTTGCTGAGAGCCTAGTTGCCACTCAAGCAATGAACACATAGTTAATGCATTCAATTCCTCCATAGTCAACAAAACCTTGCTCAAAGCATTTAGTGTTTTTTGTGATAATTCTCGTTTATTGCATTAGTCACCTACTCTTTCGCTTCAACTGTTCCATGTTTATGGGTTACATAGCATAGCATATGTCATCTACTATACCCACTTGCCTTGTTAGCCCTTGTAACAACAGACAATACTTCTAGTTATCAAGTATCATAAATAGATAGACAAGCCACTCACTAGTAGTGCACTGTTCCCACGATTCCTATCGCGTTTAAGCGCTGCACAAAATAATGAAGATGGAAGAGCGAAACTTAGAGCTAAAAACACACAAGCTTTTCAACAAAGAATAAACAAACGAGAATGAGCACAAATAAAACCCAACACTCGCCCGAGATTTCATGAATTAACTATGCATTCACTGCTTATGTACCACCAGCCCTCCAACACATCTCGCACAATTTGCTTTGCGAGCTTTGCTGATAGACTGGTGGCCACTTAAGCAATGAACACATAGTTAATGCATTCAATGCCTCCACAGTCGACAATACCTTGCTTAAACTATTTAGTTTTTCCTGTAGCAACGAGCAATACTTATAGTTTTCAAGTATAACAAACAGACAGACGAGCCACTCACTAGTAGTGCATTGTTTCTATGGCTCCTCTTGCGTTCAAGTGTTGCATAGAATAACAAACATTGATGAGGGCAACCTAGAGCTAGAAACACACAAAATTTTCAACAAACAATAAACAAACGAGAATAAACACAAATAAAACCCCAGACTCGCTTGAGATTTCATGAATTAACTATGCATTCACTACTTGTGTGCCCACCAGCTGTCCAACACATCTCACAAAGTTTGCATTTAATGCATTAAACATGCATTCACTGATTCAATACCCACTAGCCCGTCGCCAAAGCTTGCACAATTTGCATCCATTCTTCAACCAATAGAAAAAGAGATAAATCATAATTTTCAAACACAAAAAATATGTCCTTAAATCCCAACTATAGGAAAAAGACAAAAACATTTAAACTATACAATTTCATTGGCCAATCAACTATTTCAAAAGCAAATTCAACGAATGCAATAGTAAACTTGCCAATTGGCAGGAACTAATAAGATACAAAGTTATTCCATTCCTATATTGTTTAAGCCGTGTATCGTGTTTATTTGTATCAATAAATTTCATTGTAGTAAATATAATTTGTCAAATAAATTGATCAGAATGTACATATTTGAGTCCGCTCATGCTTTTAAATTGGTGTATCAATATGCAATTTTGAGAAAAATCTAATCGAAAGCTTGGGATGCACTCAACAATAGGCAAAATAATAGTTCATTTGATTGGTTGAAAGCCAGTTTATTAATAACTAATTAACTAAGAAAACAAAACTCATTTAGTTTTTCTTAGAAGTATATTGAATGAATGAATGATTTTAATTACGTCCGCGAGACCAGCCAGTCTATTGTATGTGAATTATTTTTAACATAAGAAGGGAAAGGGGCGTGGGTAAGCAACTCCCACCATTACTACAAGATATCCATTCACAAAAACGTTAGTAATCTGCATCAATGTGTTTGTTTCTTGGATTTACAAAATTTCGGAGGTTGGGAAATTCATAGGATCAGAGAGGAAGAAGATATGTTCTGTTGAATAGTTATACAGTACGGGAGCAGAGGAGCCTCTGAACTCACAAATGCCAACGATTGATTACAGATCACTCTTTCCGAAACTTAGGCTCGGGAGACTTCGCTCCAAGGTGAGTCTAAGTGCATTGCTACAAATTTTGTATCGAATTGAGAGAAAAAATCCTGTCTATATCAATTATGTACTGGATTGACTGAAACATTTTGCTCCCTGCGAAAGTTATGTTGAACCGCATGAATTCATTATAGCCAAATAATTAAAACATCTACATCCCACCTCAAGGTTAAAACATTTTTTTGTACAAGCATGTTCGATGGGCTTCTATTCATGTTAAAATTTACACAAGACTTGTGCACATCATCTTTTAGATATGGTTCAAACTATGAATGGAGCGTGCCCGCCCTTAGGGCCGATCCAGTGGAAGGCAATTGGCCTGCACATTGTTGGGATACAGGTCGGAGCCAAGCTAGTGGCGTCTCAACAACTATGAAACCTAGGGGATGGCTGTATCCATCCATTTACCCAAAAATTCCCCACCTTCACCGCCCCTGTTTCCACCTCCACCCAAAAAAAGGCGTAAACGTGGACCTGTGAAGAAGCTCTTTACTGGTATCTCTTTATTTAATTATTTTGCTTGATAGCGTTCTCTTTTTTTTTGGCCATAGAATTTTGCGCTGGATTCTTCAGCAACCAATCCGACACCTGAAACTTATCCTAGGTATGGCTATGAAGTTTAAGGAATTTAACTCTGAAATCTTTTGAATCCAATGACCTTTTTGTCAATTCTTAACATCTTTTTCACTTTGTCTAATTTATTTTATCATGGATCACAGAGTGTGATGCAAAACATAGATGTTAAAAATAGCTACATATTTTTTTCCAAAACTTTGAAACCACTAGTATGGACAGTGAAAACCTAATGATACTAATGTTTTTCACTTTTTCAGCTTGCTGACTGTTGAGATGGGGTATAATCAGGAAAAAATACCAGTTTCAAATCCTGTGAGGCTGAGAATCTCATTTAAACACTCTGGAAACAAACTCGGGGGATTTTTTCCCATGCTGGGGGGACCTGATATGCTGCTTAAAGCTCTTGGACCTAAAATACTGCCCTTACCCTTAAACCTTCTATGGGTGCACATGAGTAATAATTCAGATCTGTTGAAAGACAAAAGGTACCCCTTCCCGGGAAATTTACTCCATATCAGATTTTCTGGTGCCCCTTAGGTAGTGGTCAGTGCTGTCACTGCTTTAGTTGTAATGGCTCATGTGGTCTAACAAGGCAGATTCATATTGGAAAGCGCCAAAATCAAAATCTTTCCCAAAAAGATTAGAGAGATTTCTAGTGGCTGTTGGGGGTGTCTAAACTTTTACAGCACCTGCTTAAGAGATTTTTATAGCCAAGTAGTAGTATTCTTGTAGTCGAACTTTTCAAATTGTTTTACTCCAAAATATTTAATTGTAATTTTGAAGGAAGACCCTTTAATCTGTACCATAGCTGACATTTCTATATATACTGCGACCATTTAATTGCTAACGCTTCCTTTATTTACTTAATCCTACTGAGCTAAGCTGCTAAAGGAAGCTCCACTCCATGAGACAACTAGGTTAGTTATGATTATATTTGAAGCTTACATACTTACAATTCGTTTACTACTAGGCAAAATCACCCTCCAGCCATTTAGTCTGCTTGGAGTCATTGATTTTTAAACTCTAAATTTTGATGATGTTCCTTGCAATGTACATCCATGCTTCATTGAAAGATTGGTTGGGAGATTTATTCACTTAATTCTGTGATTCCAACTCTGCATAAAAACTTCAATTTATGACTATAAAGGTTCTTTATTAGTTAAAAGTAAAACACATTAGAAAATGGTGACTTTTCCCAAAAAAATGTAAACAATTATTTTTTCGTTTTTCCATTTTTCTCAATAATGCAAATGTTCTCTATAATTTTTTAGACAGCCAATAATTTTTTCCAGCCAACATATTTGAAATCCTTTTCTGATCAGGTTATGTTTGTGTTAATCGGCAAAAATGGAAACAGGTAGCCAGAAGATGTAGAAAATCAAACATGATTTGAAGTTGTAAGAAGCAAAGGAGGATTCTAAGGAATGAATTCTCATAGAAATGAATCACCAGCACCAAGAACAAGCACAGTTAGTTTTGAATCAGTACTCAGTTCCCACATCGAGAAGAAACCATTTCAAGAAAACAAGTAGAAGAGGGGCTACAGATGGAATCTGAAAAGCCACATTAACCTTACAGTTGTTTCTCTAGCCCTAGTTGCCTTTGATAATCAACTTTAATAAATATGAAATCGGGGAAGATCTTATAAGGTTGGGAACATTCTTGAGCCATCTTGTTTCACCAATCAAGTAGTTTACATTCCTATGAAGGGGGAGGTGATCAATCTACTCATCGATGAGATCAAGCCCAGTAAGGGACCCATGATGGTCTCGAAGTGAGATGTCTTAAGGGCTCAAGGAAAGCAATGGGCCTATAAGGCTCAAGAAGAGTTTTAAAGGGCCCAAAATGACCAGGTCTAGGTTCAGTGATGCCCTTCAATTGTGAACAAACACAGTAGAAGGACTACCTATAGGTGAACTATTGGTCCCTGGTTTATATGGGTTTGTGTTTGTATCCTAGTATAGGAAAATGGGATCATGATTCTGCAATCCAAGGGAACTTGAGTGCCGTCTGTAAATCTGTAAAATGTTAACAAGGTCCTTTGGTGAAAACACAATGAAATGGAGACGTTTTAGAACATAACCTTCTCCTATTCACAGTATAAGTAGAGTTGGCAGTACTTGTTGTTTTTTTAGATTAATTAGTTGGAGGTATCTATATGGGCTCTCACTTTAGAAAATAAAAACTCCATTACAAATACAAACACCAATACACATATGGATAAGAGCTGGAGAAACAATACATATACATAAAAAGCTAATAGGACTATAGCCAAACAAAATACCTCATCACCCTGGGGACAGAGCCAATCCCTATGAGCCAAAAACCTTGATGCACCTTGGAGCAACCATCCACTAGAAATCATTGAACAGGAACTAGGCAACATGTACAAAAAACTACAAAACAATAGCAACAGAGGAACGCAAGGTTGAAGGTCCAACCTGCACAGCAGCAAAAACCACTCACATATCTCCAAAGACCAGCAGACCACACCACCAATCACTTGCAAATCCTCCAATAAGCAGTACCAGAGGCTGAAGCTTCTCTCCATTTCATTGTTTCAACTTTCATCAACAACATAACATTAGGCCGATCTGAGGGGTCGAAGGCACTAAAGCACACATCATGTATGATGTCTGCCAGGTGCCTGTTTATTTGCCCTAGCATCAAATGACCACAAAACATAGGCAGGCTATGGTCACTTGTAACCTTCAACTGCCCTTTGCTATGTGTAATCAAGAGTCCATGCAGCACCTTGCCCATGTCAGAGAAATACACCCTCAGCAAAAGCACCTCTTGCTCAAGGGAAAATTGTTCTCCAGAACCCTTCTCTCTAGAAATCTCTTCATTCATCAAACTTGTGGTACCCAGGGCAAGCTTTGCTGAGAATAGAGACATGCCCTCAAAATTATCCGGGAGAAGCATATGAAGTAGCTGCACCCACAGAGCTGCAACCGGAACACAAATTGCTAGACAAGAAACAAAAGCCTGATGCACCATCGCATTGGAATGAGGAGACCCATGAGTTCTGATTCTTTCCTCTCCCAGAACTGCTTTCACAAAACCCAGTGCAGCATTAGAATTGCAGTTAAAAATTGAACCCATGTGCCTATCAGAAACAATCCCCTGATGCTTGGGGTCTCAACTAGCCTTATTGCTTCTCCTATGAGCCATCACCTGAGCAAGAAATCAGAGAAAAATAAAAAACCTGCATGCAACATGCAACTTCCAAACACCCTACTAGAGCACACTGCAACATTGCATCAATCCAGTGGTTCGCTGAAGGCATCAAATAATGGTATCAACATGCCAAATAAATGTTATGCTAGACTCACACATACAACACCAAAGCCTTTCCAAAACTTTGGCTCCAATTAATAAGATCCACTGCTGAATGCAAAGGGGAGCATAAGGTCCAATAAACAAAAAATAATTGAACTTAAGAGGGTTTAAACCTAAGAAAATGTTACATCTGTCCCCAAGATGTGGAAAATGTGGCTATACCATATTGTGACAGGGCCTTGATCAACCCTGACGTTAGCCAGAAAATATTCCACGGAATTCATTTTGCTTTTGCACTTTGCAGTATTAAGATTTAACATTAGAGAAATTTGATTCAAGAGCTAGGGCCTCTCTCAATAGTGCCTTAATCTCCAATATAGATAGGTTCCTTTGAATAAAGCATTTATAACCAACATTGAATTGTCTTATACAATAAGATTATCTACCTCTTTCGAAGGTGCCACCACAGTCCTTGCTACTGCAGCTTCCCACACTGCTTCATTGTTGGTTATGATGCCAAAGAAGAAGGATCCACCATGTAAAATCACCTTTAGAGTTCCTTAGAACAAAGCTACCCCTGCATTCCTCAGGTTGCCCTGGGATGTACCATCAAAGTTCAATTTCACATAATTCTCTTGAGGGGGCTCCCAATCTGTCTTTCCTCACTTAGATTAACTTAATTCTGTTTACAATTTTTGCTTCCAGCATGAGCTGCTCTTAACCCTTTACCCTTTAATGGGGTTCTGGGAGTAGTTATTGTTATTGTGCAGGAAAAATTGGGAAAGTTTTAGTTCCAGCATGAGCCCTTTATCTGGGAGTAGTTTTTTTTATATTCAAGGGGTAAACGCTTTTGAACCGGAGCTATGAACCGGAATACAACTACTCAACAATACCACCCCAACGGGGTTTGAACCTTCGTGGCAAGAACAATAATGCCACCTTTAAACCATCACACCATGCCAATATCGGCTTTATCTGGGAGTAGTTATTGTTAATATGCAGGAAAATTTTGTAATGATCAGTGTAGTTTGAAGTTTTTTACTTTTTTAGTATGTTTATTCCTTTTCACTATATTTTTCAGGTAGCTACCTTAGTTTTGTGCCTATATTATGTTCATTGGTTACACTTACATTTTCTGCGTTTTACTTCACATGTTTTTTTTGTTTCTGGTGCATCCCTCAGGACACATCACTGGTAAAATTCTGAGACTTTATGTTTTCAGAAGCTGTATTAATTAACACATTTACTTGTTTTAAAAATTCTTAAATTCTTGATTCTGGTTCTTTGGATCTCCCTTGAATATTGTCATTAAAATGTATATACTGGCATCATCTATAATCCATTATTACAACATGCTTTGTACCACTATGTTTTTCCTGTATTGTCAATTGTTTCTGCACGGTTCTAATCTTTTAATTTTGGATTGTTTGTTTGAACATTTAGCATATAATTGTTTGGTTGGTTCCCATCAATACCAAAGAAATTTTTCACTTTCAACATAATATCCTCGATTCTTATCTTTAAGCATATAGGGAAACTGATTTTGCCTGGCATTGCATTTGTGTTTGTAATGTGTCCAATTATTGACATTGTATCCTACTAAGGTAGTTGAAAAGTTGATTGAATTTGATATTATGATGCAGGCTTACATCAAAGACATCTGTTACAATTTAAGGTTAGTATATAAATGGATTTCCTCTGTTGTTACAATCAACTCATTAAGTGAATAAGGATATACCTTAGTTTGCTTCAACATTTTTTACTTGTTTGACACTTGTTATTTTGTGCCCAGTTGGGTGTCTGGATCAGAATACCATCAGACTGTTGAACAGATTCAACTGCGGCTTCAGCATTGAATATTTCATCCATGAATGATGCAATGGATGAAAATAGTAGACAACCTTCTCCACCTGGAGTTACATTTTCTCCTTCTCCATCGCTGCCACATCCACAAAATTCTTCTCACCATGCACCAGGACATTTTTCTCAAAATCGTCCTTTGTGTCCAACCAATCCTCAAGTAGACTTTAGACACTCATCACCTTTTTCAGAGCAGCAAGCAGTGCAAAGCCAGTCACCTCATCCATCTTTGCAATCAAACCCAAGCCAGCTACTTTCTGCCTCACAGCTAAGTACAGACTCTCAAATTAGCCAGCCAGTAAAGCAGTCTTATCCCACTTTTCAGCCATCAACATTGCCCTGGCCTACTGTAAGTGCAGGACAGCCTCCAAATTCTCAGTATGTTCACACTCCGTCTGGTTTTCTCCGGCCTCAGTTCACATCTCAAGCAGATGCTGCACATCATGGCCTAGTAATACACACTGCACCATGGCAAATGCCTAATCATTCAGGGTCATCAAATCATGCTGCAAATCATTGTGCAGCATATCCTCCTGGATTGAATCGTGGGCAGGCACCTCATTTTTTCCAGCAACAGCAGTTTCAAGGAGGTATGGCTTCTAATCCACCCCATGCACCAGGTAGACCTTCTTCAGCAGAACCACAGGCAGTGTGTGTTGGAGAGATACAGAATCAATCACTTCAGAAAGTGGTATCAAACCAAACAATGCAATGTATATCCAACCCGCAACAAGAAAGTGTTGCTTCTCATGAGGATGGACAGTTGCAGTATCAGCAGCAAACTTCCCAAGAGAAGCCTTTGGGGCCACAGGAAGAGGAATCGGAGCAAAAACTTGGAAACATATCTGAACAGATTGATAAGAGTAATCAGACAAAACCCAATCGAGAAACTAAGCGCAAATCACGGTGGAACCCCGTGCCAGAACAAAATCAAGCTAAGGAGCAAAATGCTGAAGAAAATGTGAGGTCTTCATGTTGTTCCACTTCATGGTCAAACAATGGGCAACTGCAGCCTTCCATCTGTATATCTCAAGGATCATCTACACCTGTTGTGGAAATATGTTCTACATCTCCAGCAGTTTCTAAAGGATTCCTTTCTTTCAATGAAGATGAGATTGAAAATGCTGTCCGGGATGTGTTACTGCGCGAACAGGTAAAATTATAACAGGAGATAAGTCTCATCTTTTTGTTTTCTTTATCCTGATTCATCTGTATCTGTGGCCATGGTCAGGAGGTAGCCACCCAATATGTTATCAATCACCAAAGGTGAGTTTTAATTAACACACTTGTGTTGTAACTTATAAGGTATCATTTCTCATTTTGGTCTGCTGTAAAATTTACTTCTTTAGCTCATGACAATTTTTACAGTGTAAATTGTTACCATTAAAGTTTTAATCATCATTGAGCTTGTTTTTATGTGTTGGATGCTCTTTAATGCTTTGTATGCACTTATAAACTCAACTGCAGACAAGGGAGGAGGGGTAATGAAGGTATGGACAAGGAAGATAAAGATATTTTGTCAGAGCGTCATGACTCTAAGGCTTTGAAAGTATTGATTTCATTTCTGAGGTTTTTTGTCTGTATTCCATATGTGGTTATTGCCTATGTCATTGTGCTAGAAGTAGACTGGTTAGTTGTGTGGTGTGATTACTTTTTAAATTTTTTTTCTTTTGCAGGAGGTTCTATTGAAGATGACAACTGACCATCGTACAGAGGTGGCTTCCAAGCGGGCTAAGTTGATTCATCCCAATCAAGGTGTCAACTGCCACAGTGAGAATGACATGCTAGCTTTTAAGCTACTTTGTTTTTAGTATATGCTTGTGATCATATGTTTTGGTTTCTGTCTATGCTTTCTATAGATAATTCTCTCCATAAAAGAGTAGATCTTATGTAATTAAAGTGTTATTTGTTCACATCCTTTTGATGGAATTTGTGTTTTGTTGTTGAGATGGCATTATTGGAGAAGCTATTGCTGTGTTGTCCTTTTACAAAACATCCAACAAACAAATATGACAGTTTGGAAATACCGCTCTTTTGTCTGCCCTAAATTTATGCTTTTTGCTCCGACTCTGACTAAATCCTTGTTCTTCATCAGTTCCTTTCTCTTTGTTCCACTGACAATTTTTTTTGGCAGAAAAATTTCTTGATGTAGATTGTTAATCTTTACATGGCTTTTATATATGCTTTGTCCACGGTTTTGTCCATTTGGGTTCACGCCTCTATTCTATGTTGGTTCTATTGCTTGCAAGTTTTAGTTTTAGATACATGTTTGGTTGTTAGAGTTCTTTTTACACTTATGATTAGGTATCGTAATGTGCTGTACTTTTGTGCCTCGTTACCCTACCTTTGTCATCCCTGGCCATTAATTTTTTTTTCTTTTTCAATGTTAGTCTTCTGATACCCAAGTCACAGAGTTCACTGAATTTCTTTGAACAAAATTGAGATTCTATGAACTCCATAAAAAAACAGTTCAAACCACCTCAAGATTCTTATGATTTTTTTCTTTTTCTTCTTGAGGATATTGAATTGAGGGGTACCTTGAGGTCCTCAAATACAGGAAAACTGACCTACAAATATATTAAAAATTAAATATTGGAGCAAAACTTGGCATCCAACTTTGGTACAATACAAAAGCTTAACAAAACCCTAACATTCCACATGAAAATCCAGATCAGAAAACCCCTAAAGAACTTACCACCCTATCACTTCAGGCCACTCAGATCTGTCTGCCAGCTGCTAGCCACTTACAACCTTTCATCTGCCACTCTTCACCTCATTTGGTCATCACTCAGAAGCTCATCCAAATCATACCTGGCCTCCTCTCACTTTCCCTGCTCCATCCCTCTTCGGTTTCCCTTCTAGGGAGTGCTCTGAATCTTAACCCCTGGTTCCATATATGAGCATTGAGTAACAGCTCGTCTAGAGAATGACGGGATTGTAGACTGTAATGTCCCCTGTCCTAGGATGCCCTAGAATTCACCTATTAATCCTAGGGTTAGGGCTTCCACCTTATCAAGTAAATAACTCTTTAGTAATGTAACCTTAGAATGAAACCTGCACACACCATATAAACAACATTCCACTGGTATACACATATATATATTTGTTAGCATTAGGCCATTATATCTCATTTAAATATTATCAATAAAGCAACACATTCTAAACTAGGAGGAGGCACATGGTGGGTCCACTTGAAGCCATATGCCAAGCCTAGGAAGTGTATACCACACCCTCCCCCTTGGTGGTGTGTACCTGCTTTTCCCATCCATGCCACAACCTCAGAAAACACTTGCCAACCTGTGGAATCGGATGGAGATCGCGAGTGGGCTCCCTTGGCTCTCACCACTACACCTCAGGCCCTACCTTTGTGAGGAGTTGGGTGGAGGTTGTAAGTGGGCTTTGGCCCCTACCACTGGCACCTCAAGCCCTTTCCACAGGTTGGATTACAGGCAGTCAAGCAATTCTGATTTAATTCTAATAATAATAAGTTCCATATAAGTAGTATGCATGGTGTAGTTTCCCAATTATTTGCCGAATCCAGATATCTATCATTTCCCTATTATAGAGAGTAAAAGCTTAATATTCCAGTTAAATAATAAATAACAGGTGTTGCAGATCTATAAGGACTCAGGATATCATGGCAGATTAGTAGCAGGTCGATAGAAATGACATACAGCATAAACCTGATATACAAATAAGCAGCCATCTATAGAATATACAGAATGGATAGAGATGTTCAATAATAATGGCAGAGATACACCTGTTGGTGTTAGATGACTTTCTAGTCCAGGCGCTAATGTTTCCTAGCTGCTGGTCTCTACCACTCTTCCCTGTTCGATGCCTTCTTGAATGACTTTGGGTCTCTTTTAAATATCCTGCGATCCTTGGAGAGTTGCAACCTCTCCCTTGATGGTGTCTCTTTTGAATCGTCATCTTCTTTTGACTGCTTCCTTAACTAATCTAATTCTGATTGGTGCCATGCTTTGTGTTGACTCTTGTGATTTGCATTTAGTAATCGCTACTTGTTTCTGTTTGTTAGTTTTAACTTGGGGATAGTTCGTTTGCAAGGATAATCATGGCAATGCTCCTTAAGACTCCTGACGGCATACTTTTAGAAAGCGGCATCGTTCTAATAGTTTGGCTTGCACCCAATCTTTGCTTACACCCGATGTGATTCCAATAATCTTCGTAATTGATTCCAACATTAGGTGACGGGAATAAGTGAATATCACATACCCGATGCCACCATTGCAAACAGAGTAAGGAAAAACACGATAATATCGAATGTGCAATGGTAGTTATCATCAGTGAGCAAATGAGGATATGCAAGGTTGGTTTAGCAATGTTGATCATATCAACTGTGAACAAATATGGACCCGTCGATGGTTCCAACTCAGGCCATTCCAAATAGTCTCAACAAATAGAAGCGGCCATCATGACGAATCACCAGAATTGATAAATCTGTAGATTCATGACTTAGAAGGAAGTCGTATAACTTCAGGGTGTATTCTCCATACGCCAGTTATATCTATTACATTAATATATTATGTATTCCAAATGTTTACAGTATTTAATATTTATATTTTGGTATTTACACTATTATATTTAATATTTATAATTATAATATTATCTTTGATAATTATAATTATAAATAGTTAATGTTTTTTTTTAATATATATTTTATTTATCTTGTTTCCTTCTATATCTCAATGCACAATTTTGGGGGACATGACAACACTCCCCCCTCAATTTTGCTTGTCCTCAAGCAAAAACCATTTTAACCTAAAACTTTTTTGTTTTTTTTTTTGTCGTAGACATCCTTAACCTTAAAGCAAGAATTTATATATATTAAGACGAGGATTAGAATTATGACATATATCAATGTGGTGTTTTTATGAAGAGGTTTCCCATTTATTTGACAAGGAAACCTCAAGGATCTTATGAAGAGATTTCAAATTGACATGTTACAATTCTCACTAGGGAGATTGGTTGGGTAATACATTTCTAGATCTTGAGGGTGTAAAGGCCTCGTAACTACTAGATTCGCTCTTCCACAAAGCTCCAGTTTTTATTGTCCTTTCTTCTTTTGATTGGATACTTTTGAGATCTCCTTCATCGTACCTTGTTTTCTTGCTTGGGTTTTCTTTGCCTTCTTCTTCGGGATTTGCTTCCATCTTCTGGGTGCGACCCCCCTTTCCATATCGGTGGCCTCGTTCCCATGGTTCTTTGCACTTGAAGCACAAACCATTCCTTTTTAGGTCCTCTCGGGTTGGAAACATATGACCAGGTTCCCATTTTCCCTTACAATTGATGCAGGTGTTCCCTTGGTATTCCTTCTTATGTTGTCTTTAAGAGAGTACGCAGAGGGGGCATTAAAGTTCTTGGGCTTGTCTTTGGGTGGGGTATCCTCAAATTTCATGGCCCTTTGAATTGCTTCGTCTAAGTTGGTGGGTTCTAATGTACTCACCATGCTCTTGATTGATCCCCTCAATCCTTCCACGAACAAGTAGGTGTGTCTCTCTTGAGAGATTTCGGGTACCATGACAGCTAGTTTTTGGAATTCAGTGGCATAGTTCTCTATAGTTCCATGTTGTCTTACTTGGGTGAGTTCTCTAAAGTACCACTCGGGGTGCCTTTGGTCAAATCTTTTGATTAGCTTGTTGTTGAAATCATCATAGGTGGTTACGTGTTGATGGCCTTGGGTGATGAGACCGTGGTGCCACCATTTGTGGGCCATTTCGGTTAGATATAGCACGGCGAATTTAATAGCATTCTCCTCCGTCATTGGACTTAGTGATAGATACGTGTCCAATTTTTGGACCCATGAGCGTGCCATAGTTTTTCCTTCTCCATCGAAATTTGGGAGGGTTAGCTTGCTCACTCTATTCTTGAGGTCTTTGTCGTGTTGGTTATTTCTTTCCCTCCTAGGGGTGGTTCTTAATTTGGCATCGCAATAATCTTTAAAGGGGATGGTTCTCCTAATTTCGGGGTCAAGCCTATAGTATGCTGCTGCAATCTCATCTGCATTATTTGTGGGGGGTTCGTTTGCCTCCCTTTCTCTCATGTGCTCCTCCCTAGGTAAGAAGGGGGGTCTTGTGGGTCTAGAGTTGGTTGCTCTTGGGGAAGTAGGGTTATTATTCTTGGAATGATTAGAATGTGTCTCCCTTCCGTTATTGCCCATGTTTTGTATGGCTTGGAGAAGGGCTTGATTTTGTTCCATCAATGTTTTAGTGGTCATTTCCATGAATGATCTCATTTCGTTGCTCATCTGTTCACTCATGGTGTTGTTTTGCCTAGTGTGCCCTGTTTGGTAAGTTTGCATTAGCCACTTTTTTTACAGGATGCCTTGATTATGCTCTGATACCACTGTAATGTCCCTTGTCCTAGGGCGCCCTAGAATTCGTGTATTAATCCTAGGGTTAGGGCTTCCACCTTATCAAGTAAATAACTCTCTAGTAATGTAACCTTATATATATATATATATCTGTGTGTGTGTGTGTGTGTACCGGTGGAATGTTGTTCATATGGTGTGTGCAGGTTTCATTCTAAGGTTACATTACTAGAGAGTTATTTACTTGATAAGGTGGAACAACATTCCACCGGTACACACACACAGACAGATATATATATATATATATATTTGTTAGCATTAGGCCATTGCATCTCATTTAAATATTATCAATAAAGCAACACATTCTAAACTAGGAGGAGGCACATGGTGGGTCTGCCCGGAGCCATATGCCAAGCTTAGGAAGTGTATACGACCTCCCCCTTGGTGTCTTGTACCTGCTTTTCCCATCCATGCCACAACCTCGGAAAACACTTGACAACCTGTGGGATCGGACAGAGATTGCGAGTGGGCTCCCTTGGCTCTCACCACTACACCTCAGGCCCTACCTTCGTGAGGAGTTGGGCAGAGGTCGTAAGTGGGCTTTGGCCCCTACCACTAGCACCTCAAACCCTTTCCACAGGTTGGATTACAGGCAGTCAAGCAATTCTGATTTAATTCTAATAATAATAATAAGTTCCATATAAGTAGTATGCATGGTGTAGTTTTCCAATTATTTGCCGAATCCAGATATCTGTCATTTCCCTATTATAGAGAGTAAAAGCTTAATATGTCAGTTAAATAATAAATAACAGGTGTTGCAGATCTATAAGGACTCAGGATATCACTGCAGATTAGTACAGGCCGATAGAAATGACATATACCATAAACCTGATATACAAATAGGCAGCCATCTATAGAATATACAGAAAGGATAGAGATGTTCAATAATAATGGCAGGATACACCTGTTGGTGTTAGATGACTTTCTAGTCCAGGCGCTGATGTTTCCTTGCTGCTGGTCTTTGCTACTCTTCCCTGTTCGATGCCTTCTTGAATGAATTTGGGTCTTTTAAAAATATTTTGCAATCCTTGGAGAGTTGCAACCTCTCCCTTGATGGTGTCTCTTTTGAATCGTCATCTCCTTTTGATTGCTTCCTTAACTAATCTAATTCTGATCGGCGCCATGCTTTGGGTTGACTCTTGTGATTTGCATTTAGTAATCGCTACTTGTTTTTGTTTGTTAGTTTTAACTTGGGGATAGTTTGTTTGCGAGGTTAATCATGGCTAACATTTGATTAATGCTCCTTAAGACTCTCGATGGCATACTTTTAGAGAGCGACATCATTCTAATAGTTTGTCTTGCACCCAATCTTTGCATGCACCCGGTGCAATTCCGATAATCTTCATAATTGATTCCAACACCAGGTGACGGGAATAAGTGAATATCACATGCCCGGTGCCACCATTGTGAACAGAGTAAGGAAAAACACGATAATATCGAATGTGCAAAGGTAGTTATCATCAGCGAGCAAATGAGGATATGCAAGGTTGGTTTAGCAATGCTGGTCATATCAACTGTGAACAAATATGGACCCGTTGATGGTTCCAACTCAGGCTATTCTAGATAGTCTCAACAAATAGAAGCGGCCATCATGATGAATCACTAGAATTAATAAATATGTAGATTCATGACTTAGAAGGAAGTCGTATAATTTCGTGGTGTATTCTCTATACGCCAGTTATATCTTTTACATTAATATATTATGTATTCCAAATGTTTATAGTATTTAATATTCATATTTTGGTATTTACACTATTATATTTAATATTTATAATTATAATGTTATCTTTGATAATTATAATTATAAATAGTTAATGTTTTTTTTAATATATATTTTATTTTTCTTTTTTCCTTCTATATCTCAATGCTACAATTTTGGGGGACATGACATAGACAGGCCAAGCACACCTGGGATCCCATCCCTGTGACCCACTTGACCCTCAAAATGGATCAGTCTAGGCTGCAAGTTCATACATAATGCTGTTACAAGTATCTTGTTCAGCTATAAATGACAGTGATCTTTCTCCGAGTCATCTAACTATTTTCATTGCCATTAAAACACTCTGCAGCTGAAATTGCTCCTATTAGGGTGATGATATTACTTGCAGCAATGCTGTAAGTTGGTCTAATGGCTAGGGCCGGGGAACATAATCTAATGCCAATGGTTTTGGCAATTTCCAACAGTGACTTAGGTAGGTGAATAAAATGCCTGAAGGCAGTTGCAACCACACAAATGAAAAACCTGCCACAGGTTAATTCAAATGCCACATGAGTGTTTGTTGGTGCACTATGGAAATTGAAGGGACAGTCCAATGGCCAAATGCCATTTGAGGGGCAACAAAAGGTGAAAGGTCAGATTATCAACATCGGTGAGTATTCCTTTCTTTGAGGTGACTCTTTATTTTTTCTGGTAGGTGTGAATGAGGAAGGCAAAAAGTTTGGGAGCAGGAAGTTGAAGCAGCAAAAGGAGTTGAAGGGGCAGAGTGGAAATGCCAATGACTATTCCTTTGCCCTGACTGTGACCATTTCCTCTTCCTAGTGCATTTGTTCCCTTTCTTTGGGTGGCAATCATTTTCCCTTGCTGGGAAATGTCATTTTCTTGTCTTGGCCGCAACTTTTCTCTTGGCTTGATGGCAACAATTCTGGGCAGCAACCATTCCTTTTCCTAGGCAGCACAAATATTGAAGGGATAGGTGGAAGGCAAAATGTTGGGGAGAGAAGCTTCCATGTTTTATGGTAGGTGAAGCTATTGTTTTGGAGGCTGGCTAGCTGGCAGAGTTGAGGCTAGTAGAGACCGAAGTTGGAGGACGGACAATAATGTTGGTAGGCACGAATTTCCCACCGTCCATGAAGATGATTTGAGTGCCTTTGGATTCAATTGTCTAAGTTTTTTTGCATCAATGTTTCAAATCACACTCCATAATCACACTAGGATGAGGATAGAATTACTGCAAGTGTAGTAAAGTAGCTTCA
Source organism: Sequoia sempervirens (assembly GCA_007258455.2). Classification (NCBI taxonomy): domain Eukaryota; kingdom Viridiplantae; phylum Streptophyta; class Pinopsida; order Cupressales; family Cupressaceae; genus Sequoia; species Sequoia sempervirens. Next base: position 901,651,694 of record VDFB02281492.1, read on the forward strand.
TTTAGGCAACTAGATGAGTGGCCATTTTTGTCTTGTTTGAGTATGAGATGTACCTAGGGTTTGCAAATCTAATTACTGATTTCAAATTCACCTTTACACCATTCACAAAGATCACAATAGCATACTTATAAACTCAAATATGAAATTTCGATCCACAAAAGAGTGCACAGTGAGAAAGTAATACAGAAAACAACAGAATTTAATTTCTGAGTTAATACAGGGGTCTGAAAATTGATTACAGATATTACAAATTGTTGCAGAGCTAAAACATTAGAATGTGTGTGTTTATTAAGCCCTTCAAACTGATAGCAGACCAAGTGTTGTAAAGTGTGAAATACTCTGCACAGTGATGGATTGGTTTCCAGATCTGGTAGTTTGTAGATTCTATAATGTGCCTGGGTGACCACAGGAACCAGGTGTGACTCCAGTCAAATCTGTACTTTGAACTAATGTCCAGTGCTCCTTCAAATTGGTAACAGCTTGGGAATTCAACACCTCAATTAGGGTCTTAACCTGCTAATGGTTGTAATTGAATCTAATTTGCTTCAATTCACGTGGTTGGATCTGATTTCCTTAGGTTTCTGGCCAGCCATGACTCATGGAAGGCATTTGGGTGCATAGGGGTACAATCGCCCAAATGGAACAAGGCTTTGCCTCAACAATGAGGGATTGTGGTGTGCAACCCTCAATTCGTAGCCCCTTGATCACAGATCTCCTTATATTGGTGGATAACTTTGTGCCTAGATCTGAGTTTGATGTGCTCGTCACCAGTGTGATATCTACAGATACTCCTCGCTAGTTATCCTAGGTCTGATTCAACTGCTGCTCGAGGGTCTGGTTGTCTGGGTCTTTCCACACCATCCCATGATAGGCACTTGACTGGTAATTCTGCTCTAGACCTATTTCTGAATCGCCTCCTAACAGCTTCAGCGCTCAGGATGTGCTGCTTACCAATGCTAGGCCTGCGCAGGGAGAAGTGATAAATTAGGTATAGATTGCAAATATTGGAAGTAATTGCTGGAAGGGGTTAGGTTTTTGTCCAACGTCTTCACACTTGACAGGGTTTTCATCTTGGAAGTGCAACCAACTGGTGAAATCTCCAAATCTTCTAGCATATCCTTAAAAGATCTGCCAAAGCCAAATAAATAGGTGCTAAACTAGATAGGGCTCAAGGGTCTAGCTTTGGCACCCAAATGGGAATTTAATTTTAAGCGCCAACTTCAAGATTAAAATTTTAATTTTTTATTTTAATATTTATTTTTACTATGTACAAAAAATTAGTGTTTAAAACACTTTTAGGTGCTCCATGTCAGCCTTAGGGGGTTAGGGACATGACAGTCCTCCCACCCCAAGATTGCTTGTCCCCAAGCAATTTCAAACTCGGATGCCCAAAAATCTCCAATCCTTTCCTGTTAGAATTATTGTCATCGATGTCAAAGGCAATAAATGGTTGATGGTAAAGTAGTAAGTTTATCGTGAAGAAATTCGTTAGTCAAAAAAGATAAAATCACATCATTATCAAGGCATTTTAAGGGCAGATTCTGGCATTCTATCAATGCAACAGCTGGTCAAACCTCTTTCATTTTGGTGCCTCCAATTGAAATGATAATTCGTTATTCAATATTTGTTATTCAACAAAGGAGAGGAATACTCCTTATATAAAGAATTACAAGACGATGTTTCTAAAACGAAACAATCGTAAACTAAAGAGAACTAAAGTAGAAACAAAAAGTTACTAAAAACTAACCGAAGGAAACTAAGTTAACTGAAAGCTAACTAACGATTAACTAACAACTAAGATGACCATTAAATATTACAATAATGCTTTAATACCCTCCCTTAATGGTCATTCTACTAACTAAACCAAGTCTACCCATAATCTGATGGTCTTCTGGCCATGAATGCATAATACACAGACTCTTTCTGCTCAGTATGCTCTACAAGTTGAGCCTTCTATTGAGATCCTTCCTAGTTGGACTTCTAATCAGCCAATCACTTCCTGCAATACTTTTGCATATGACTAATCTTACCACAATAATGGCATGTGAAAGACTTTTTGGAGCTCTCCTCCGATTTTCCTTGTCATTTTTGCTGAGTGGACTTGCCTTTGCCATCTTTGGCAGTAAACACTTGTTCAACACTGGGAGACTTGCTGCTGCTCCCAAATTGCTTCTTCCACCTATCTTGTTGCAAGAGCTTGTTGCACAACTCATCAAACTTTAGGTCAACATTGGTGGAGGTGATGTTGAGAGTTTCGATGAAGTGCTCGTAGGATCGTGGCAAGCTTTTCAGTGTGATCACCACCCTATCCTCCTCTTCCATCTTGCGACTAATGGCCTCTAATTGATCGCAAATGTCTTTGATCTTCATTAGGTGATCCTGCAAAGACACTTTGTCATCCATCATAATGGAAAGCAACATATTCTTTAGGAAGAATGCCCTGCCCTTGTCTGAGGTCTCGTGAAGATCCTTCAAATGTTTCGAGATCTCTGCAGCAGACTTACCAGATGGTATTTCTGGTAACATCTCATCGGTGACAAACAACTTGAGAAGCATAACCACTTCCTGATTACTTCCATCATACTTATCTTGGTCCTTTCCCGCAACTATGGGGTAAACTTTTGTACCCAGAACAAGTGAATCCAGACACCGGTACTCAAAGATGGTAAGCATCCTTTGCTTCCACGTGTTGTAGTTTTTACCATTGAACCTCTGACTACCTTCCAACATGATGTTGGTCAAAGAGGCCATCCCTCCAATTTTCCAAAGGCACGAAAAACGAGGTGAATGTTAGTGATCAACTGGCATGGATCCCAAGGCGATTAGCTGACACAACTCCCACAATTATTTTTTTTAAATCGTCAAACAAAGGCTCAGAAACCCACGATTTTGTTTCAAAACATTGAGAAAAACTTAGGATTCGCCGTAGCCGGCAGAAAAGGCACAAGTTTTTTTAGGAAAAAATCTGTCAAAAACCCTAGGTGGCAGACTAGCAAAATTTTTTTAGAATTTTTTCTTCAAAAACCCTTAAAAAAAAAATCATGATTTTTACCAAAAAAATTGCCAAAAGAACATTAGAAATCTGGCTCACGAAATCTTTGCAAATAGATGCAACAACCATCGAGCCACAATTTTTCCAGTAAACAACAAATTTTTTCAAAAACTCTTCATGATTTCTAGAGCAGAAACCCTAGGTCATAGCTTTAGGATCAAAAAGAGGTCACAAATTTTTTTTAGAAAAAAATCTTCAAAAAACTTAGGCACTGCACTTCATGAAATATTTTTTTAGACAAAAAATGCTAAAAAACTTGAAACTCTTCAAGGCGTAGTAGAAAAATACTCAGAAACCTTGGTAGAAACCCTAGTAGCAGAAAAAGACATGGATTTTTCAGAAAATCCGTGAAAACGTGCAGTTTAGGAGCCACGAATTCAGTTAGGAACCTTCACGTGTCATAGGCCATGGAAAAAAATATCAGACAGGTCACAGCAAATAAGGAATGCAACCACTATTTTTGTCTAAAAAAAATTGTCAAAAAAAAGAGGCGCAAAAACTGTAGAAAACCCTAGGCGTAGCAATCTTCAGAAATAAAAAAAAGAAATGCCCATGAGTTTCAAAACCACGAACTTCCAACTCAAAAATCTCGAAAAGAAGAACCTTCAAATCATCCGCAAGAATGAGAGCATTCACAACAACACAAACCCGTCGCAATTTTCAAAAACCCACAAATTGCTTCATTCGCGTGCCACAGAGAAGCCCCAGTCGTGGTAGTTCTTTTATGATTTTTCTCAGACCCGTTGCCAAAAATGTTAAATCAAGGTCGCGATTCTTCAAACAAGCGCCAAAACATCAGCACAAACCCAAGAAATCAGTCTTCACGCGGCAAACCCAAGTCGCGCGGTAGAATCGCGTGAAAATCAGACGCAGTTTTTAGCAAAAAGAAGTCGTGATTTTTTTACAAAAAATCCCACCAACTTTTGCAGGGAACGGTCGTGATTTTTCACTAGGAGTAAATTCGTGGAAAAGCTAGAAAAGCCCTTGTGATTTTTTGTTTCAAAAAACTCCCGTTTTTTACTGCAAAAAATGTCACGAATCTTGCCCGCGATTCCTCCAACAAACCCACGATTTTTCTTATCAAAAAAAGCAAACAAAAAAACTTCTAAAATGTTTCCAAAATCTTCAGGTAAACAATTAACCTTTGATTTTTATCAAAAAACTGAGCAAAAACATCTATAAGAAAATTTCCAAAAATTTCTTAGGAAAACACGAATTTTTATTACTAATTTTTTTAAAAATATATTAAATAATATAATATTAATGGTCATCTTAGTCGTCTTTAGTTAGTTTAGATAGTTTCTAAATTTGTCTTCAGTCTACGATCGTTTCTTTTAGAAACATCGTCTCTTGTAAATCTATATAAGGAACTTTCGTTCCTCTGTTTAATACATCTTACATCGAATATTTTATCATGGTATCAGAGCATAGGTTACTCAGCTGGGTCTAACTCCCTCATGGGAGGCCCAGGATCTTGGGAGGGTTCTAGTTGAAGGAAAAATCGTGGTCTTCTGGGTGCTGTTTGTTTTGCCTCACGTGATCTTCATTTTTGCGTTTGCGTTTGCATCTACTTCCCATTCGGCACACCTTCTTCTGTACACCTACGACCCGTTTTTTGCTTCTCTGCGTCTTGTCCTATGACGGGATTTGTTTTCTTTTCCGCGGCCCTTTTCTCTACAAAATCACGAAACCTTGCCCGCACCTGTGTTCTTTCTCTGCACGACGGTAGGGCTTTCCGTGGCTCTCTTTCCTGCGACGAGCCTTTTCTCCTGGTGTTTCTAGGCACGTATTTTCCTGGCGCAAATATTTTTGGCATTTTTTGGGCTCGATTCCTCCTGTTATTTTGCACGCGAACTTTCTTGCAGCTCGCGACAGCTCCACGTGAAGATTTATGAACCATTTTTTTGCATTTTCGTGTTTTTCAGAACCCATGGCTAGGGTTTTGGTGGCTTCCATGTTCATTCTTCTGTGACAGCCTAAAGAGCTTTTTTTTTGTGATGGATCCGCGTGGGTGTTTGTGCCTTCTGCGATGAGGAATATTGTGGTTTTTTTAATAATTTTTTGTCCTAAAATTTTTTTTTGGGTTGGTTTTAATAATTTTAGACCTTAAAAATTATTTTTGTGGGGTTCTATTATTTTTCGCCCTTAAAAAAAAATTATTTCGAAGTTTTAATAATTTTGTCCATAAAAATTATTGGGGTTTTTATAATTTTTCGCCCTTAAAAAAAATAAAATTATTTGGGGTTTTAGAATTTTAGCCTTAAAAAATATTTGTTGGGTTTATAATTTTTCCTTAAAAAATTATTTGGAGGGTTTTTTAATATTTTTTCTTGAAAATGTTTTGTGAGGTTTTCTGATTTTTGCCTGAAAAATCATGAAAGGGTTTTACCGTTTTTCCTTAAAAACGATGTTTTGTATGCTGATCCGTGTTTTGGATTCCGTGCCAGCTACTTGGATTCCTTTGTGGGTTTTTACCGTTTTTTCTGAAAAAATGATGCTTTGTAAACTTCAGATTCAGGGTTTTGCGATTTTGTCCTCAAAAATCGTGGTTTCTTGCAGTTTGTTCTGGAGCGTCGTGCTCATCTGCAAAAGTTTGGAGGGTTTGCCAATTTTCCTCAAAATCGTGGTAGTTGTTTTTTTTGGAGTCTCTGGCTACAGGGAGGGACAACTTTGTTATCCAACATCATGTTGGATGTTTTGTGATCAGTTCTGGTTGTTTTAAGAAGTTCTGCAGTTTCTGAGAGAGTTAGTGGCAGACTCATCTCAAGTGGCAGAGTCAGTGGCAGACTCTTGTCTTTTGTGGCAGAACGTTCTTTGTTTCTGTGGGCAGTTAGAACGATGACCATTAAGGGAGGGTTTTAAATATATTAAGTAATGTAATATCAATGGTCATCTTAGTCGTCTTTAGTTAGTTTAGATAGTTTCTAAATTTGTCTTCAGTCTACGATCGTTTCTTTTAGAAACATCGTCTCTTGTAAATCTATATAAGGAACTTTCGTTCCTCTGTTTAATACATCTTACATCGAATATTTTATCAAAAAATTTGAGCCTAAGCTCTAATACCATGAAATGATAATTTGTTATTTGATATTCGATATTTGTCATTCAACAAAGGAGAGGAATACTCCTTATATAAAGAATTACAAGACGATGTTTCTAAAAAGAAACAATCATAGACTAAAGAGAACTAAAGCAAAAACAAAAAGTTACTAAAAACTAATTGAAGCAAACTAAGTTAATTGAAAGCTAACTAACGACTAACTAACAATTAAGATGATCATTAAATATTACAATAATACTTTAATACCAATGAGTTAAAAAAAAATATATTAAAAGGATTTTAATTTTTGAATTGATTATTAATGGTGCCCATATTCATTTAAATAAAATAAAATATTTTTTTATGGGCTGACTCTCCCTATTTTGGTGGCCCTTCATAGTGGATTTTAAACAAAAAAATAATAATAAATTAAGTTAATGTGGGCTAACCCCTAGATGGTGCGCGCAAGTTAGATATTAAAAGACATTTCGAAAAGGTGCATATATATTAATAGGTTGTCTCCCTTGCAAAGCATCATATCCAGTCATGGAGTCGCCACTCTTGGTGCAAAATAAATAGAGTTTGTGAGGGCTGTCATAAGGAGTGTGGAAGAAAAGATAAATCAGTCCAGTTGGGGGCAGAAGTCTGGTATATACATGTAGCCTTGAAGCTGAAATCTTATGCAAATCTGAAGGAGATGCACATGCATATTTAAAGAAGAGAAAAATAAAATCATATCAAATTTATATCAGATCTGGAGCATGTTTTAGAGAAGAAGATCTTGAAAAGATACAAGTGCAATTTAGTAGCAGATTTTTGAAGTGATTCATGTTAGCATTGAGCAGAGATATAAGTGATCTTGGAGCAGTCATTTGAAGCAGACATTATATTATGTTTGAGCATATTGAAATGAGAGAAAAAAACGAGATTGCTCTCTAATTAAAAAATTGTCATTCACATTACATCAAAAAACTATTACATAGTATTGCCTTTAAAAGGCCATTATTCCTGTATAAAACTAGTTACGAGAATATAACTTCCAAAACCAATTTTATTTAGCATGTCAATTTATTTATTTAACTATATATGTCAAGTACTAAAATCTAACACCCGCCCGCTCCCCCTTAGTACTGACATAGAGGAAAACTAGAAATTAGTACACATATTCTTTGTCACTTTGATGTGGAATTTCTTCATAACTTGAAGTGTGGTCCTTTCCTTCAATTATCAAAGCATTATCTTGCAACTTTCTGTCAAGAAGATCCCATGCTCTCTGTTTGCAATTCAGTACTACATGCTCTCTGTTTGCAATTCAGTACTACATGCTCTCTGTTTTTACAATAGAAACATGTGCCATTTGCATGTTTGAACTTTGTCATATGTTTGGATTTTTTGTAAGAAGTACTAGCTTTGTTTTGTGCAGTCAATACAACTTCTTCTTCTGAAACATGTTTGTTTCTTTCATCAAACAATGTGGATATAATACTTTCTAGACTTGGATTGATTTTGCTTAAGGTGAATACCTTGTGAGACATACTATTTAAAAGTATGGCTTTTGCATCATTGTCTTTTATTTCTTCATTTATACCAGCCAACTGATTTATCAAGGAACAAAATTTACTAATGTGAGACACTATATCTTCACCTCCTTCCATTTTCAAACCATACAACTTTTGTTTTATAGTTATTTCTGCACTATCAGCTTTTGATCCAAACAAAGTATTCAATGTTTCCCAGATGTCTTTAGAAGATTTTTTAAAATCTACATGATGCAAATAAGGTTTAGATAAACCGAGACCAATTATAGCCAATACTTTCTTATCTTTTACCCTCCATTTTTGAAGTTCGTTTGTATTTGTTGGCTTTGGCACTGTACCATCAACAATTTCCTAGAGATCCCTTTCAATTAACAATAACTATATTTGTATTTGCCAACTGTGAAAATCATTTCCATCAAACTTTTCATAAAGGCTTAATTTATCCATTTTGTGTTGAATAAAATGTGTCCTTAAAAAATAATATTTAAATTTTATATCTTCAATATTCCCCACACTTTTAATTTTTAGAAATAGAAAGAAAAAATCATAAAGAAACCCTAAACAACACGCCTCTTTGCAAAATGCCTTGATAGAAATTTCAAACAAAAAAACCTATGAAAACTGTTATTAGTTGCAGCCTTTGCACATGTTATCGCTGCCTTTCCCTGTGAACTCTCTCCTCCTCTTAGCCTTACGCAGCTTGCTGTGTACACATTTGAATGCTAAATCATTACAAACCCACGTATCTTTATGTTTTACTTGCAGATATGGCGTGCTTCACAGTTTTTATAGAATGAATCATTATAAGATGTACAAAATAGATTTGTTGAAAAAGCTTTAGAGACTTTCATGCAAATGCAATTGCAGGTGTAATGCCAAATCAAGTGGGCACAACCCACTCAGTTTCCCCCATAATTTTTTTGTTAAATTTTTTTAATGACAACAATGAATAGAGTGAAGTGTTGCACAATGGCAAGAATGAACATGGCGGAGAGAAAGAGAAGAAATGCAGATGAATGATGGAGTCAAAAAGGGTTTTGCACATGGTCTACATTGCTCACCTGTTGACGAATTCAAGAATGGTAGAAAACAATAGCAATTGCACGTGGTCTTCACTGCAGTACCATTGTAAACACCGCTGTGAGACAAACAAATGAATGGAGAGAGATTAGAGAGAGGTCCAAGAAGAAACCCGCTCTGATACCATATTGAAATGAGAGAGAAAAAAACAAGATTGCTCTCTAATTAAAAAGCTGTTATTCAAATTACATCAAAAAACTATTACATTATTCCCGTATAAAACTAGTTATGGGAATATAACTTCCAAAACCAATTTTATTTAGCATGTTAATTTATTTATTTATCTATATATGTCAAGTACTAAATTCTAATAGAGCAAACATAAGTGCAAATTTAGAGCAGTCATTGGAGAGGTTGGTGCCTTCCAATTTAGAAGAGATCGGTGTCTTACTGAGTTGGTGCTTAGTTGCAGGGATTGGTGTCTCCAGTGGGTTGGTGCTCACAAATTGTATAAGAGGGGATTGGTGTCTCCTGTAGGTTGGTGCCTACAAAGATTGTAAGAAGTTTTATACATATATTGCATTATTTTGCCGTGGTTTTTTCTCGTAGGGGTTTCTACGTAATTGTGTGTTCCTCTTGTGTTTATAATTGATAGATCTTGTATGGTTGTTATTGTAGTGGTTGATTAAGTTTTAAATTAAAAAGATTGTATTTATATTTGATTCACCCCCCTCTTAGTATAATCATGTGCTCATCAATTGGTATTAGAGTGGTTTCTTTGGAGATAGTTTAACCACTTGAAGGTAGATCTAAAAAGAGCACACATGGTAGGACAAGAAGGATATGGTTTCTCCTCAAACAAAGCACCATTGTTTGATGGAACGAACTATGCTTTTTTGACCATAAGGATGGAAACCTATTTGAATGCTCTGGGATATGATATTTGACAATCTGTGGTGAATGGCTATACACCTCTTGTGACTCCACCAACAGATCAAAAAGGAAAGAGGGTCAGTGTATATAATGCAAAGGCAAAGAATGCAATTATATGTGGATTATCGAAAACAGAACTCGTGAAGGTCATGCATTGCAAATCAGCCAAAGACATGTGGGACAAATTGAGAAATACCTATAAAGGAGATGATAAAGTCAAAAGAGCCAAGTTGCAAACTCATTATAGTGACTTTGAAAGTCCTAGAATGAGAGAGGAAGAAAATGTCACCACCTTTCTACGTGTGGATGAGATTGTCAATACAGTCAAGGGACTCGGTGAGGAGATAAAATGTAATGTCCCGAATTTTCAAAGCTAAAATTTGGCGGGAAATAATTGAGAAAAGTGTTTCTTAAGACTACTTTGTTAATAAAATAATAATAATTTAAATTATGTGGCCGACTCATTTGGGTTTGGCGCTAGAATATTATTTGAAAATGATTTTTATTCTGGCCGACTATCTCAAGGTTGGCATCTTTGATTCGTATTTATTTGTGGTTGCTTGCTATTTTTGATCATCACAAATCTGGAGAGCATCTCGTGCGGATTGTTTAGGGACGTAGTCGCCTGAAATTCTATCCTAGGTGAAACGACCACCTCATCCTAGCTGGTTTGTGAACTGTTTCCCTTCAACGCACCAATTGACATATTTCCAATCTTCATTTTTAGGCCGCCATTTGGAGTTGCTGCAAGACTCGAGATCCGGCTGAGCCTTTGGCTTTGGTCTATGCGCCCTTGGACAAAATTCAATATATCACCCACTCCAGCAGGTTGCTATAGTGCCAGGGACACCAAATAGATTGATCGAGTAGATTAAATCAGAACGGTGGTAGCGCTGAACCTATCGAGCTCACTCAACTTGCGTCCCTCGGATTTGTGGAAACCACTCTTGTGATGGCATTTATCATCCCCTCTTGGCTGGACTAAGCTCTCGATCATCGCCGCTAGAGTATAGAGTATTTTAAGAAATAGATCTTCCATCACTCCATCGCGTCCACCAAGGGTCGAGTATAACATAGTGACATCCTTCAAAAACGGTCGGGCACTGAAGGTTACACTCGCACGACCTCACTTTGTCCGTCTTTGAGATCACTACCATCCTAGGCACTGATTACTCCTGCACAAGTGAAGATCGGGCGACAACCTCATAGCTAAATTACCAGCGCACCCTGTTTCGCATTACTGAAGCATCAAGATCGGATCATCTCCTGTCCCATCACCAATCCTTGGAAGAATCGATTGATTTGTAACTCCTCGGCTGGGAATAATAAGCGAATAAAGCTGTGGCTTACTTAGGTGTTGCCATTCTAAAGATCTATTGATCCCAAATATTTATATACTCATTCTTAATTGTGTCTGAGAGTTTAATGCGTAATCCAAATTTGAATGTAATTCATATGTTTCATTATTTGTTATTGCTGCCAGAGTTATTTGCTACAAAGAACGATGTATTGGAAATTCTGTTATTAATTCAATAAGATGAAAGTTGTTCCGTTTTTCCAATGCTGTTTGTTATAAATTTTGGCCAGGTGTTTTACATAAAAGATTCAGTCATAGTGTAGAAAGTTCTAAGATCTTTACCACCAAGATTCAATGCCAAGGTGTCTAAAACTGAAGAGATGAAGGACCTAGATACTCTAACAATGGATGAATTACATGGAATTCTCACTACCTATGATATGAGGACGGAAAGGGAGATGCCATCAAATAGAGAAACTGCTTTCAAAGCTACAAAGAAGTCAAAAGGAAAAGAAGTTGAGTTTAGCAAGAAATCAAATAGTGATTTCAAAATGAAAAGAAGCTAAAGAAGGGGTCCGAAAAATACAAGAGTAAGTTACATTTCAAGTGTTTCAATTGTGGTAAGATTGGACATTTTGCAAATAAATGCCCCTATTCAAAGAACAGTGATAGTGAAGAGGAAGAAGATTATCAGTTTAAGAAGGGAAGCAAAAAGAATCAACATCGCAAAAACAACAAAAAGGAGAATTTCAAGAAAAGCTTGTACTCCTATAGGGATGCTAGTTCATCCATTGACAGTGATGCAAAAAGCTGTAGAGAGGAACACTCTTTATGGCATTAGAGGTAGAGAACATTGATAAAAGAGAAGATAAGAATTAAATAAAAGAGGAAGAAAACATTGATGGTTATAGTGCAAAAAATCTAGAAGAAGAACTGATATTTGCCATAGGAGAAATTGAGAGATTGAGAAAGAAAAATCAAAGGCAAAAGTTACGGTTTGAAGAAGAAAGGAAATTTTTTGAAGAGGTAGAACAAATGATCTCAAATTTAAAAATCCAATTAGAGGAAAGCAAAAAGATAGAGGATGTGACAAAAACTCAATTTAAAGAAAAAGAAAAGGAATGTGAGAAACTTGAATTTGAAATTATTGCTCTAAGGAAGGAATTGGAGAAAACTATTGACAAGTTAAACAAAAGCATTAAGTTTGAGAAAAGCATTGAGATCTTGGACAATATCCTAAGTGAACAAAGTTCACCATTACTAAAGACATGACTTGGTTATGAAGAAACCAAAGCAACTAGCGAGGCACATGATGAGGAAAGTAAGGTAAACCTTCAAAAGAATCAAAACCAAAAAGCTATGCTGATGTAATCAAGTCCTAGTAAAGAAGAATGTAGCAAGGAGGAGGAAAGCTAGAATTGCCAAAAGTTAGATGCTATGCCAAATGGGCAAAAGGACATAATCAGGAAGCCCACTCCAAGACAACCTCGCACTAACAGGTTCTATCATTTATTTTTTGTCTATTGTTATTCATGCAATAAATTTGGTCACAAGGCAATACACTGTAGGAGTTATAATAAGAACAATGGGTGGAATAAGAATTCTTATGGATTTGAGAATAGGAATTACAATTCATTTGCTCCCCTGAACTTCAATATTGAATGCCATAAGTGCAATAATTTCGGGCATACAACACGTTTTTGTAGAACTGTCTTTGTAGAGGCACCAAAGCCAAATCAGAAAGAGGATGTTAAGAGGGTGTTTAGATATTTGTGTGGTACTTCTGATTACTGTATGGTTTATCATGGTATTGATAATATGGTCAAGTCATTGGACGTACAGAGGTTTGTTGATGCAAATTGGGCAAATGACTTGGATAGTCGAAGGTCCACTAGCGGCTATGTATTTACTTTGTTTGGAGGTGCAGTGAGTTGGATGAGTAAGAGGCAGCCTACAATTGCATTGTCCACCATTGAAGGAGAGTATATGGCTGCTACACATGCTTTTAAGGAGGTGGTATAGTTATAGAGACTTGGTAATGGCATTGGTTTTGATTGTAGGACAGTGAGGATTGGATGTGATAGTCAAAGTGCTATTTGTTTGGCCAAAAATCCTATGTATCATGCTTGTACTAAGCATGTTGATGTTTAGTATCATTTTGTGCGAGAAATGGTTGAGAATGGTAAGGTCTTGATTGATAAGGTTGACACTTTGGATAATGTTGCAGATTCTCTTACAAAGCTAGTGACCACGAATAAGTTCTCTTGGAGTAGGAAGGCTATGGGTCTTGATCACTGTACTTGATTTATTATTCTTGTCTCTTGGATGTAATTGCAAGTGTATAATGTTAAGTGGGAGAATGTTAAGTTAGGTGACATTAACCTTGCAAACCTATGTCATTCATATGTCTCCATGTTTCTTGGAATGTGTTCTAGGGGACTTGAGAGAAATTCATTAAATATTGGCATATTGTAATTATATTTTCAAGAGAGGATTTAATGTTGATGGAGGTTGCACATCATTATGGATAAATTCTCTCTTATGTTACATCCCCTTTATCATGAACATGTTTATGACAATGAAATTATGGTCGTTATGTTAGTTGCAAGTAACTGCTTTTTTTGAGAATGTGAAATTGTGGAAAGAATAATTGTTTATATGTCGCAATTTCAAATGTGAATGATTTTCTTATATATATATATGTGTGTGTGTGTGTGCGAGTGGTTTCCCTATTCATGTGAAAATGAATGTGTTCAGGAGATTATATTTATATATATATAGATATATATAAACGTTGAGAACAATCTAACCATAATTCTTGTCAGTGGATGCAGGATTGCCGACGCCACGAGAGAAAGGGAAATATCATTAGGGAGAGGATGTGGTTATCAAAGGATCAATTTTGTCATCAAACTTTGAGTCGGTGTAAGACAGTGTTGCGAAGTCATAACCTTGGCCATAAGTAAATTAATATAATTATTGATTAAGAAAGTCAATTAAAATATAAATCAATAATCACCTTTTAAAGAGATTTCAAATGGTGATTAAATAGTTAATTAAAATAATAGATATAATTGAAATATTTATTAATAATATCCTCTTGAAGGTTGAGCGAACCAATTCTTAGTATCTTTATATACATTTGCAATGGTTATAGAATAATAATTAACCATGGTAACTATAATTTTTTTCGTCAATCTTAATATAAAATAAAAGTGGGGATTAAAGTCTAAATTAATTAAATTAATGTTGGGAGTTGTTGGTGGTGTTTTTGTGAGTAGCTTTCCCCGCCAGTTTTCTTCATATCTCTGGAACGGCCAAGAATGGAAGCCATGCAGTTGCGGGCTCCAAGAGGTCTTTATGAGAGGTTTCGTATGGATTCTCCTTTAAAAGGATCGAAGACTGGCAGTCTCTGGCTTCTTTGACTCTCATCTCATTCATTCGACTTTATCATCGATGCTATCCATTTTTCTTGAAGCTCTTTACTTCCTTTTGCTGTGATGCTATTCTTTTGATCATGGTTTTGGCATCACACTTGACTTGCAAACTTTGAGTGTCGCTTCTCAATCCTTATTCTATCCTTCATTTCAAATTTGAATTCTCTGAAGGCGCCGACTTGGGAATATTTTTTGTGGTTGAGCTTTTGGGAAACGCCACTTCTGTCTAAGTCGCCTTCTCATTCCATTGGAGATACCAGTGGGGCTTTTGCAAGTTTGAGTCCTTTTCATCAGGCACGTATGGAGTTAATTGTGTTTACCCTGCTTGCATAGTTTTTAATTGGAATGATGTTGTCTCGTATATAAAATGATATTTGTGAAAAATTCTAGCCATATTGAACTTGAATAGAAGTCCGGTTCTGTTGATGAGTAATTCATGTAATGGAATGAATGATTGATTCAAAACTTATCTCCTTTTATTGTCTGGAAATCTTTATCAGTCGAGCTTCTCCTCAATTGCTCTGCTCTGTTCTATAACTGAGTTGGTTCTTAAACCCAAAAGAATCCGTCTAGAGTTCGAGTTTCTTCTTTATCTCGCAAAATGTTTAAGTAAGCCGTTTACTCTTAACTGGATTGATTTTGATAAGTGGAAATCAGTTAGCCTTTGAATCCAGAACTTAGCCTAACTGGCTTAATCGAATTATCTCTTATGAATCCTTTATATCTGAAAAGAAAATTAGATTGGGATGTCTTGAAATCTCTAGTAAATAATCTATCTTGACTAACTGAGTCTTCTCTACTCCGTTCTTAAATTTTTGAGTTGGGTTCAGAGCATATCCGAGTTGGGTTCAGAGCATATCCTCTTCCATTCTAAGATCCTTATTTGGCATATAAAAGTTAAAGATATGGATGAACCTCAATATTGAATTAGCCTCTTTCTGCCACTCTTTACATGAAGTGAAATTAGTAGATTTATAACTAAAAGAAGGGAAAGTTTATGTGCCTAGTCACTTTCTCTTTCTATAATGGAATCAGTATAATCTTAAAATAAAATGTGAATCCAAACCAAGTTATGGTAATATTAAACCCTAAGGTTAGGTTTAACTTCGAACTAAGAGAAGAATGTTAACCAAACCAGATATTGTAAGATTAAAACTCGATTTGAGAATTATCATGTGGAGCAAGGGTGAGAGTGCTGACGACACAGGAGTGCCAGTTATATCGGCACAAGAGTGCTAGTATACGAAAATCCTTGGCCAAGGTATGATGCCAGTTAGGCATTGGTCAGCTATCATGAACCAAATATACTTCTGGTCAGAATGATCCTTCTGGTTAGGAGGTACCTACAGAGGAGGGATCGACCAACGGTATAGGTTTCTTGACACCAGGCTTAGAATGGCATGATGATGATTTGATCCTTGTTGATTTCCCTTGTGAAGGGTCGGGTTCTTCAGTTGAAGAAACTCGGGAGACTAGTGGGTCTAGTTGGGCGGTAAAGCCCTTGATGATGTTTCTCTTTCTCTCAATGATTAAGTTCAAGCAATTCAGCAGGTGGATGATGTCAAATTGTATTCTTCCTCTCTCTCGTAATTTCAGGTACATGCCTTTGCTTTAATATCAATGCTGCAATAAATGTTATTTCTTTTCAGTTAATTGTTATATGTTCAAATCTGCAGTTGAATTTTTTGACAGTTGTTGGTTCTTTCAATTGAAATGGAAAATCTGAAAGTTAATGTTTTTCTGTGAATTCAGTTATTTGGAATCAGTTAGTTGTTTCCTTTCAGCTGAAACTGAAAGTTTAAAAGTTAGTTGAGAAATTGAATATTATGTATTTATTTAAAATTGTTTTTCTTTTCTATTCAAAATGCGAAGGAAACCCTAGCATGAAAACAAGTTAGTTATTTTCAGCAGAAAGCTGGTAGTTAGTTTACATTTTTAAACTGTAGAACAAGTAGAGTGTTACATATGGTATCAGAGCGAACTGGGTTCAACACATGGACCTATGAGCTCATCACGAGAAAAACCGTTAAGCATTCAGCAGTTGGCTAAGGTTCAAAACAGGTTTGATGCCAGAAAGGCATAGAAAGGAAACTGTTAGGAAGACTGTTTTTCTAGCATTTACCAAGTCAATGGCTAAGAGAAAGCTAGCTGAGGAGTTAAAACTTTAAGAACAAAACTATTCTGCTAAGGTTGCATAGTGAAAAGATTTTGAGACTTAGACTAGAAAGGTGAAACCTTGGTCAGTTACTAATTAGACTAAGAGCTTCGTTAGAGCAGTGTCAGTAGGAGTTAAAGAGCAATCTTATTTCTCAAAAACAAAAGGATGGGAAGATCCAGAAGTGATCAATCAAATGCAGGACCATCTGAGTGTTGAAAAATCCTAGAAATTATATCAAAGACTCATAGATAAGATGGAATTAAAGGATCAATAAAGGACAAGTGGTGATATATTAGGTGTCCATCTTAGGTGTGCACATTAGGAATGTGAAAGGTCTTGAGTTGGGTGCCCAAGTTTGGAGGGAAAGAGGTGTCTGTTGGTGTTCCATTTGGAAGTTCAAAAGTCATCAGAGCATCTTGAAAGGTAGAAGTTGAAAAGGCTATGGGCTAGGTGCCCATGTTGGAGCCTTGTGCATTTTATTTAATATTTTATCATGACTCTTGGTTTTCCTAGAAAGGTGTGTGGGTTTTTGTTGTTGGAAATGTTGTCATTGATGTCAAAGTTGTATAGACAATTGGAAATTGTTGTCATTGATGTCAAAGGTGATGTTAAAAGAAAAATAGATTTATGTTGGCCGACCTATGGTTCTAAGTTTGGCACCCATCTTGTGAAGACAAAAATTAAAATTAAAATTATTTTTATTTTGGGCTGACATCTCCTATTATGGCGCCCACTTTTGAGGAATTTAAAATTATAAATAAATTATTTTTCAAAGGGGCCAGGCTCTCTTGATATTGGTGCCCACATGTGGAAGGGTTTCTTAAATAAATTAAAATTTATTTTATGCATGTGTGGCTGACCCCCTTGAAGAGTCACCCCTCTTGGGTGAAAAGATACTTTGGCAATGTATAAATAGAGGTTTGTTTGAGAGTTAGAAAGCAAGCAATTTTTGAATATCATTCAGTCGAAGAGCAGAACTAAAAAAATATTTGAGCAGATTTACAAAAGATATGTGAGCAGATTCATAAGAGATTTTTAGTGTCAATTTTGTGAAAAGAGAAGAGAAATAAAAGGAAGACACATGGCAGATTTATGAGTAAATTGTTGAAGATTTTATGACAGATTCATGAGCAGACATTAAGGCAAAAATATTTGTGGAAGCAGTGCATTTTTGTAATAAGATTTGTGAATGAATTCATTGCAATATTTAAATCAGATTTGTGATTAGATTTTGAGGAAAGATAGTGCCATATTTATGATCAGTTTTGTGAAAAGAAAAAGTGCATGATAGTGATCAAATTTGTGGAAAGAAAGAGTGCATGATAGTGATCGGATTTGTAATTGGATCAGACCTGTAATTTGTGATCAGATTTGTGAAAAAAAGAAGTGCATGATAGTGATTAGATTTGGAAGGAAGATTGTGATTTGAGTTTCGATCAGATTTGTATTTGAATCAGATTGAATCAAAATTAATAGGTTGAAGCCTATCAAATAGAGGTTGGAGCTCAGTTTGTGTAGAGATTGGAGTCCCTAATAGGTTGAAACCTATCAAGTAGAGGTTGGAGCCTCTTGCTGGGTTGGAGCTCAATTTGTGTGGGGGTTGGAGCCTGTATTTCTGTTAAGTGGAGATAGGAGTCTCTAGTAGGTTGGAACCTACAAGAAGAAGAAGAAGATTAATCTATAATATATAAACAATATTTTGCAATGGTTTTTTTCCGAAAAGGGTTTTTACGTAAATCGTGTGTTCTCATTGTGCTCTCAATTGCTAGATCTTGCATATGTGTGGTTGATGTGATTGATTGAATTTGGAAAAGTAAAAG
Source organism: Sequoia sempervirens (assembly GCA_007258455.2). NCBI lineage: Eukaryota > Viridiplantae > Streptophyta > Pinopsida > Cupressales > Cupressaceae > Sequoia > Sequoia sempervirens. The sequence goes on from VDFB02281492.1 coordinate 901,669,989, forward strand.
TTTGTATTATACTGCTTCACCCTGCCTCTTAGTATAACCGTGTGCTTATCATTTGCAAGTGGTTTTGGTACCTCTTGTTTTAGTTTACCATTGTTGTTTTACCTCCCACAAGTTCTTTATATTGGAGCCATTGAATGATAGTTTCATATTGAGTTATTTGTAGGTGTATGGAAGCATCCATGTTGCTCATAGATTAGTAGTGAAGTGTATTATGGTGTATCTCACTTGTGAAGATTAATAATATACTTGCCCTCTTTTCTTGTGTGGATATGTAAGGACCATTGCCAAGTCTGTCCTCAATTTTCTGATTTTGATGTTCGGGAATTCTGTCAAACACTTGTCTTTCAAACTCTTCAACTGATGTTGTTGTTACTTTTTGTATTTTGATTGTCAAGTGCATAAAAGACTTTAACTGAAACTTGCTAATGACAAATGAAAAGAGAGATGCAATGCAATGTGTTTTCTGATTTTTCAATGCAATAAGATGACTGAAAATGAAAGCAATTTATAGCTGCAGCTGAGAGACATTATGACAAACAGTTGACATGCACTCCAACTTCTTATATTGCTGATTTGAACTCAAGCTAATTACAATGCGGGATAACATCAGTATGATCGCCCTTCACTATAGATGATTTGCAATGCAATCGACTTATCATTACATGTCACTATGCTCATACAAAATGCTGTTTATGGCAGCGATACCCAATGCAACTACCACTGCTGTACAAGACAGCGACTAATGACAAAACCAATACAATGCAAACTTAATATCAGATTGAGAACCTGGTTTGATGCTTTCAAGGTGACGCCTTGGCCCAGCAATGACGAATATGAAAATGCCTTCAAATCTCCCAAGTCGAATTGCCTTTGAGCTGCGCCCAAGCCAAGAAGGTCGTCCTCCAAAGACAAAATTCCGCCCTCCAAAGACTGTTGAAACTGACCTCTACTAGCTGCGCCAATGAAGACGAGAAACCACGATTTTTTAATGATAAGATCGATTTCTCCTTGTGACTGCAAAATGACCTCCAAAATGCCAAAAATCGAATTATATCTGATGTATAAACTGCTGCGCCCAAAATGCCAATGATAATCTTCCAAAATCGATTTCTTTGTAGCCAAGAAATCCTCCCAAAATGAAGCAATCTATTTGATACAAACTGTAAATGCTTTCTCCAATTTTCTTCACCAAAATCGAACTTAAAATGGCTGCCAACAACCTTCAAAAATTCTGCAATTATTCCCTTCAAAATCGTCCTTCACCAATTCTTCAAAATTTGGTCATAGACCATTAAATTTTGCTCAAATGGAAGACTGAAATATCTCCCCCTCAAACTCCAGCTAGGGTTGATCTTCCACAACCGAAACCGGTACCCTAGAGTATTCAAACCCTCGGGCAATGCACACATGCAAGCTCTTACCACATAGGTATGAAAATAGAATAACTCAAAACATGATGAAATCGCTTGCATTGAGCTCCTTATAAAGAATTCTCATTCACCTTCAAGAAGCTTATAGAAAATAATATTATTTTATTCCCAAGTGACTTTATGATATAATATTTATTTTAGTCACTTTATTAGATTAATCAAGTATAAAGCTATCTTATGATCTTAATTTATTGAGATAACTTTACAAATAATTATTTTAATATTTATTCCCTTATTTCTCCTATTTAGCCTACGGGAATAAATAAAGGCTAAACGATCTATGTGTGGCTACTGAGAAGGGGACATTACAGTCCTCCCTTCCCGAAATTGCTTGCCCCCAAGTAATTGCAAACTCGGATGCTGAAGAATCTGCTCTCCTTCCCAAGTGGCATCCTCTCTTGGCAATTCCCTCCATCTCACCAGATACTCTTTAACCACCCTATTCCTCAATCTCTTCTCCCAGGTATCAATTATCTTCTTAGGAATTAGGACCAAGTGTCTCTCTTCATCCAATGGTGGCAACTTTGTTGAAGATGTAACCTGCTGTCGAAGTGCCTTCTTAAGGCACGAAACATGAAATACATTATGAATCTTGCTGCTCTTTGGCAGCTCCAACTCATAGGCTACCTCCCCAACATGCTTGATAATCCTATAGGGTCCATAAAACCTGGGTTTCAGCTTCTCTGCATCGCTCTTCTTCAAAGAAGACTGTCTATAGGGTTGCAAACGAAGGTAGACCAAGTCCCCCACCTCAAAATTGCGCTCAACCCTGTGTCTATCAACATAAGTCTTCTGCTGATTTTGTGCCACCTGTAGGTTGTTCTTGAGTGCTCTCAAGATATCTTGACTCTCCTGGATCCAATCCTTGGCCTTAGGAGCCCTGCTCTCCCCAAAAGCCAAATCCATAAATGATGGTGCATCACATCCATACAGTGCCCGGAAAGGAGACATCCCAATAGACATATGATAAGTGGTATTATAACAATATTCTCCTAAGTGCAACCACTTAATCCATGCCTTCTACTGTCCTGAGATGTAGTTGCGCAAGTACCCCTCAATCCACTTATTCACAATCTCTGTCTGGCCATTTGTCTGAGGGTGGTAACTCGTGCTTGGAGTCAACTTAGTACCTGCCAACCTGAATAGTTCTTGCCAGAATGCACTCAAGAACCTACTATCCCTGTCACTGACTATGAATCTAGGTAGCCCATGCAACCTGAAGATCTCTCTAATGAACAACTCAGCTACCTGTGGTGCCCTGTACTCTATAGGTATAGCAAAGAAGTGAGCATACTTCGTCAACTGATCCACCACCACATAAATACATTCTCTCTCATGCACCTTGGGTAGACTTGTGATGAAGTCCATGGAAATGCTCTCCCACTTCTGCTTTGGAATGGGCAAGGGCTGCAATAGACTAGTCAGATGTGTATGCTCAGACTTGTTCTGCTGCCAAGTCACACACTCCTTGACTTGTCTCAAAACATCCTCCTTGAGGGCCTTCCAAGAGAACCTCTCTCTGACCTGTCTGTATGTCTTAAAATAGCCCTGATGGCCTGCTAGAGGAGTGCCATGTGAAGCTTGCAGTATCCTCTCCTTCAACTTAGACTTTGGCACCAAGTAGATCCTATCCTTGTAGAAGATCACATCATCCACCACCCGGTACTTGTCATCCCGTACTAGTCCATCCATCACCTCGCATGCAAATTTATTCTTGGAGTACTCAACCAACAAAAGAGATTTCTAATCAGCTGAAATCTATGAAAGTGAACAAGCGGCTGGCTTCCTGGAAAGGGCATCAATAACATTGTTATTTTTTTCTTTCACATACTCTATATCAAAGTCATAGGCCTGTATCTTACTGACCCATTGTTGCTGCCTCTCATTCAAATCTTTCTGCTCCAAGAAGTACCTGAGACTATTGTGGTTGGTCCTCACCACAAACTTCCCTCCAACCAAGTACTGCTTGAACTTCGCCAATGCATGCATTATGGTGAGCATCTCCTTATCATATATTGAGTAGAGTTTCTCAGGCCCCCTCAACTTGCGGCTCTCAAAAGCAATGGGGTGTCGATTCTGCATCAAGACCGCTCCTATGCCTTCACCCAAAGCATCACACTCAAGAACAAAAGGCCGAGGGAAGTTTGGAAGAGGTAAGATTGGGCAACTGCTCATCACCTCCTTGAGCTTGTCAAAAGCTCGTGCCTCATCGGACCAACTGAATGCACCCTTCTTAGTGAGATCTGTCAAAGGTGCTCCCAATTGCGAAAATCCCCTCACAAAGCGTCTGTAGTAGCTGCACAACCCAAAGAATCCTCACAACTCTTTGAGTGTCCTATTTGCTGGCCAATCAAGTATTGCCTGTATTTTCTTTTGGTGAACCTGTACCCCCTGTGCACTGATCACATGCCCCAGGTATAAAATCTCCCTAAGGCCAAATTCACTCTTCGATGCCTTAGCATACAATGACTGCTCCTCCATGATAGTCAAGATCTCATCTAGCTGTCTCAAATGATCCTCCCAAGTCTTGCTATAAATGAGCAAGTCATCAAAGAATACCAAGAGGAACTTACACAACTATTTATTGAAGATGTGGTTCATGCATGACTGAAATGTAGCAGGCGCGTTCATCAACTTAAATGACATAACCAAGAATTCATAATGCCCATAGTGACATCGAAAAGCCGTTTTGTGTATATCCTGCTCTCTGACTCTGATCTGATGGTACTCTGAGCGAAGATCTATCTTGGAAAAGTAGACTGCACCATGTAACTCATCCAATAGCTCATCAATCCTGGGTATTGGGTACCTGTTCTTAATAGTTTTCTTGTTGAGAGCTCTATAGTCGATGCACATTCGCATGGTTCCATCCTTCTTCACCAAGACCACAAAAGAAGCAAATGGACTAGAGCTTGGTCGTATATGCCCATTCTCAAGCAATTCCTTGATTGCTTTCTCAATCTCATCCTTAAATTTCTTAGGATGATGATAGGGGGTGGTGATGACTGGTTTGGCCCCCTCCTCCAATTCAAGGGTGTGCTCAAATCCTCGATCAGGTGGCCTTCCTGGAGGTATCTCTCCAAACACCTTGTCATGCTTCCCCAATAACTCCTGAATGTCAATGTGATATGGCTGTCTTGAATCTGAAGTCTCCTTAGTTGTAATCAAACACTCTGCTGCCCATGCTATGTCACCATGTCAAAAGATGTTCTTTATGCGTTTAGCTGGCACAACCTTTGGTGCCCCAGTAGCCATGCCTCTAAGCACCACTCTCCTGCCATCTGCTGCCCTAAACTTGAGCTCTATGGTTTGAAAGTTCAGTGAATATTTTCCTAATGAATGTAGCCACTGAATACCAAGGATGGCATTTGTGTCACCTAAGTCCACCACATAGAAATCATCCGTGACTGTGTAATTGCCCAATGTGATAGGCAACTGGGGAACCCTCTGTGTGCATGACATGTTATATCCATCCACCACCATCACATTAAAACCCTCAAAATCCTCTACTAGTAGCCCCTGCTTTGCCACTAGGGCTGATAAATGAAGTTGTGGGTAGCCCCACTATCGATCAATACTGTGATGCGCTGTCCTTGTAAAGCTCCTCTGACTTTGAAAGAGTTAAATCTCGGTGTGCCTAATAAAGTAGCAATGGTGCTACTTTTACCCTTCTCCTGAGACTGCTCCTCATCTCAGCTGCTGTCCTCACTATCCTGTGGCTGCCCCTTATCATCACTGTCTTCACTCTCTGATCTGACCTCAATGAAGTGAACCTTTCCTTTACCTAGGCAACGGTGTCCAAGCTCCCAGTGCTCCCTGCAATGATAGCATATTTTCTTTCTTTTGCACTCCTCGCAATCCTCTTCCTCTTCTTTGATCCTCTTGGGCCATTCCTTCTAACCGATATTCTTGCCCTTGTCTTTTTGTGAGGAAGAACTATTAGGCAAATATTTGCTCTTTTGATTGCTTGGGAACTTGTTCTTATGATTGCTAGAATCCATGTCTCTAGCTTTCTTGATTGCCTCCTGTAATGAAGTGGGATTGAGAGCTTTAACCCAACCTCTGAAAATCAACGATATAAGTATCCAATGACCCCCACTGCTTAAGCTGAGCTAACTCCTTGAAATGGAGTTCAGGATCCTTAACATCGAACCTCTCAATCAATTTTTCGGTGATTTTTGCATAGGAGGTGATTTGGTCATGGCCCATTGTGACCAATCCGTGATGCCACCACTCATTAGCAACTCCATCTAAATGTAGGGTAGCATATTTGATTGCTTCTTCGGGCGTAGGATTTAGTTGAAAATAAGTATCAACTTTCTACACCCAAGCTCGTGTTGATGTCTTTCTTGATCCATCAAAGTAAGGAAAACTCAATTTTCCTACCTTCCTTCTGAGTTCATTGCGCTGCTCTTGGTTACCCCTGCCAGGTCTGTGTCTCATTCTGAAGTCTATGTAATCCCGGAGAGAAATATCATGTTGGAAACCTGGACTAGCATCAAACCAATCTTGTCTAAGTTGCTCCTGCAGCTTGATCAATGTGAGTTCATTATCCTCCTGTGGCTCTTCTCTATTTGGGAAGATTGGCATCATTTGTCTTGACCCTACTTGTGTAGCCCTATGGTTAGTAGTCCTATTGTTGACCGAGTTGTCTCCATGTCCATTGTTACCTCCATTGTTGTTATCATTGTGCCTATTTCTTGTCATGTAATCCATCATCTGTGCTAATCTCTAATTTGTTATCCTTTGCTCATTTAGGAATGCATTCATGAGTGCTTCCTCACTATGTTCTTCTCTTCTTTGTTCTTCCAGACTTGGATTGCCACTTCTTTTGTCACCCATTGTGCTAGATGAATCCACTTCAATGTTTTGTTGCCTTGTTGCTATTGCAGCTGATAAAGTATCCTGCTCTGGATAGGGTTGGAGCCACTGAAATTTCTTCTTTTTTTCTTCTTTTGCCACGTGCCTCTAATGCCTATCACTCATGAACCTCTACAGGCTGGCAGGAACAATAGCTCTGATACCATTGTCAGGACCCTTGCCAAATCTGTCATCAATTTTCTGATTTTGATGCTCGGGAATTTTGTCAAACACTTGTCTTGCAAACTCTGAAATATGCCCCTTAATTTTTTCTTGAATTTTTCGATCACAAACCAGCACAACACTAATGATTAGCGTTAGCTCCCAAAAGATAATCAACTTGAAAGCAACCTTCGCCAAGAATGTTCACCAAGATCCTATTGAAGGCGAGGTGATAGCATATGGGAAGGGATCGTTAGCAACCAAATTGAAATGTAGAACAATGCTCAAATGAAGAAGCTCGACCACTTATTCAACAGAAGCGAGAGATTCCACACTACCACTTATTTAGTGGGGGAAAAGATTTTACAATGAAGAATGATTCATCCGTTTTTCAGCAGGCATCCACTCAACAGTGGGGATTCGCCACTTAATTAGTTGGTGGGATATGAGAGATTCAATTATTTATTTCTCCACACTGGCAGTAAACCATCCAGGGGTTACAATGTTTGAAAATTAAAACACAAAGTAAATGTAGGAATAAAATGATTTGAACAGTACTACTGTTTATAGTCTTACAATGCCAATTATCTGCAAATTACAAGTGTTATTGCTATAAAATCAAACAAAATGAAGAGAGATGATTTCTCCAAAACAGAAATAACACTCCCTAGAGACATGGCGACCAATAAGCAAGAGACATACAATGCATAATAGCCACCAATTTTAAGGCACGAAATCCCATGTCACTCTAGAGAGAAAGTACGACCCAATGAGGAAGGGCGACCCCTCTAGGAAAATCAGCACTTCAAAATAAAATCCGAAAATTTGCAACAAAGGGCGCCTTGACCATAGGAATTGATTGAGCTAATACCCATAAGCAAATAAAAATCATACAATCAGCTATGACTAAAAATCACCTTTAGCCATGGATGAATCAGCAACATTAAATACAAAAAATAACTCCAAAACTTGAAACATTGATGCTCAATCTGCTAACTCTGAATGAGAGGCAGCCTCGTACCTAGCTAGGTGTTATCTCTCAAACACGAAACTGAATCCATGAGTTTTGCTAGGAGGTATGCATTCCTCGAAGCCATAAACTTGAAGCCATTTCGGTAGCAATTCATTGTAGTAGACAATAGATGCTGAATGAATGAGCAAGGCCTCATATAAATAACATTCTGAGATGACCTTTCAACTTCCATCAGTTTCCTCCAAGAAGGGATGCCCAAGTTATTTTGAAATGTTTTCTTTTTAAAATATAATTAATTCTCCCTCTTCTAGGCATCTAAGGCTCATGAGCATTTAATAGACGTTATAAAATATTTAACTATCTCACATGAGGTGTCCACCCTCAAATCCCACCTTTTAAAACAACAAGTCATTCTATTAGGCCAAGGTCCCAAAATGATATTAAATATGAAATGACTTAAATAAATCATTTTACCAAAATGAGCCTCAAAATGCTGAAAGCCAAATATGCTCCAAATTGCATTGCCCGAAATGGAAACTGAACTGACTGCTGATGCTACTGCCCAAGATGGCACTGCCAAAAATAGAACTTACTAAAAATAGTAAATTCTAAAAAGTTGCCCAATGCCTTTGCATGTCATATCACTGTGAAGCTTTTTAAAAACCTAGAAAGAATCCGCAATCCAAATCTCCAAACTCCAACATGCAAGCTAAAAATAGCAAGTTCCGGGAAAGGTTGTCAGATGGAGATGCATGTTACACCATTTTGAAGCTCTTCAAAAGCCCAAAAAACTCCACCAGACATGCATCAGAAACTCTTACATGCAACCCTTCAAAAATGCATCTGAAAACTCCTATAAAATAGGAAACCTTAATTTTTACCTTTGACGAGCCTACGGGCTTCCGGAAATAGGCTATCAATCACAGAAGAGTGTATGGCTAAAATGTGGACATTACAAACTCTTCAATTGCCGTTGTTGTTACTTTTTGTATTTTGATTGTCAAGTGCATAAAAGTCTTTAACTGAAACTTGCTAATGACAAAAATGAAAAGAGAGATGCAATGTTGTTGGGAATAGGATGCCATTTAATTGCAATCCTAAACATATTTCATGTATCTCCTAAGTCCTTGGAAAGTGTTATCCAACACTAGGATTAGAAAGAGATTAAATTCGAATGAAATGAACATGTAAATTGACATTTGTAATTATTCCTAAATGATAGGAACATGTGGGGCACCCAAGAAGAGATCCTACAAAATAGGAGCACATGGGGCACCCACATGGAAGGTGGAACCCACCTTGCTTAAGTTAATTGTTTGGAGGATTGATAACACTTCAGTAATGCATGTAAAGATCCTACAAGTTAGGGATCGGTATTTACATGAGTGGAGTTCAGTTCAGTTATCTTCAGTTGCATGTAGTTAGTTTGAGTTGAATGCTAGTTGACTTCAGTTGATTTGAATTGCATGATTAATGACTTGAGTTGCATGACAGATAACAGGTGGATACATTCAATTAAGTGGGGATGATCAATCATGCATAATGTTTGCATGAATTGGTGGAGAGATATGTTTGAGTTAACTAAGATTGACTTGGACCCACCTTGGGTGCCCAAGTTGGCATCTTTGAGTTAACACCTTTTGCATGAGAAGATATTTACAAGGCTCAGTTAAGTGGGCACATTCTTGGGCGCCAACTTTGAGGAGAAGCTTGGAAGATATTTTCTTGACCAACAATCAATTAAGTGTTCAGTTTGGGGTGCCTAAATTGAGGAGACTTTGGTTTTGACTTCAAGTTACAGTGTGGAACTCTACTTGCACAATCTAGGCGTGGTTTTTTGAGAGGAGCTTTATGCTCTTGTATTTGATAACTCTTTGGAGTTTACGATGCTCATAATTATCTATCTATTGCAGCAATTGCATCAGAGTTTGTAATCTTGATTGCAGATTAGCAGGTTGAGCTTGTGCATGTGTGAGGGTTTGAAGCATGGCATGTATGTGTGGATTCATGCTTGGTCACATGGAATGCATGGATAGCTTGTGCTTCAGAAAGTGTATGAGAGTTTTGTGCAGGTTGTGAAGAAAGATTGTTGAAGGCAAGGAAGCATATCAATCAAGGATTGATACAATATTATTGTAAGCTTGTTCTAAGGTTAAATAATACAAGCACTATTGATTTTGGTGGTGGAGTTTTTTCCCAAAAGGGTTTCTCCACGTATATGTCGTGTCACTTCTATCTTCTTGTCTCATTCTTCTACAATCTTTTGTCTCTTTCTATAATTGGTAAAATTGATCTAAACAGATTAATCATACACAAATAATTGTGACAAAGAACACTTAATTAAATCTACAGTCACATAGGTTTACAAGTTTTAAGCTACAATTTCACCTTCATTTTCAACATTTGGTATCAAAGCTAACGGTTGGGTAGAGTTTGGGACACCTTTCTCTTAAAAGTTAGAAGGTTTTTTGGCTGTAGTGGGAGCTTTTACTATGGTGTTATTGCAGATTTGTGAAAAAAGTATGTTACAATGAGTTCTACTTGTCTAGATATTGAAAGATTCAATGGATCTAATTAGGAGATGGTTATCACGATGTCATGGATAGCTTGGTTACATGTTTCAGTGGGAGCTTTTTGACAGTGATGGTTTGATGTTTATATTGTTGCCATGTATTGCTTGGTATCATAGTTCAGTGGGAGCTTTGGTAGGATATGGTTATCTTCATGTGATTTGAAGAGGTTTTAACATCTTGTTTCATGGAGGACCCTTAGAGTCTTTGGTAAAGGTATTATTTTTCTTCCTTTGGAGAGGATCTAGTTCTTTTTGGTTTTGAGTATTAATCATTTGCTTGGAGCTTCATGATTATGCAGGTTGCATTTGAAGTTGGCATGGATTGATTGGTGGGTGCTCATGGATACTAGAGAGACTTGGGTTAGGCCAGATATTTCTTATGTTAAGAGATATGTGTTGGAATGGCTACTTGTTATAAAAGTTTTTCAATAGTAAAGACCGAGCCTACACCTGGAAATGGATGTGAGTCCATCATAGACCTAATGAGAAGCTTGTCTTTATTGAAAGCTATATTGCTTAGTATTGTATGCACATGACAATCTTGTATCCCACTCTTGGTCTACTCGGTAGGTAAATATCGAAGGGGTGTTGCCTGCCTGATTATTAGATGCATTATTTATATGTATCTTCTCTTCTATTATGCATTAGTCTTGAAAATTGAGTTCTGAGGGATTATTGAGAAGTAGATGCATGATTTTATGTGTTTCCATTGTTCTCCTTGTAATCTTGAACTTGAGTTAGTTTTGAGAATTTGGGTAGGAGAGGTATGGGAGATAGTAAGTGGCTTTGGGCATATTCCCTTTTGTTGTGGGAATATTTGGCTAAGTTTGATCTACTTTCTGTGAGAGGTTTACATCTAAGTTATGCCATGTTTCATTATAAGTTGAATGGTTAGATGTTGATATCCTTTCAGTTTGGGAGTGTTGAAGGAGATCTTACTTTACACAGTTTGGCACATGTTAGTGTGGTATAAGAACATGGTTTGATTTGCAGGTTCTCTCTTTGTGGGAATATTTTCTTCTTCTTGAAGGTTCTTGGGTTATGAGAGATGTATTTTGCATATCATTGTATGCTTCTTTGACACTATGATAGAGGAGTTAGCCACATCCTCTATGTGAAGTGCTATAGGAGGACTTGTTAATGTTATGATCTTGTTTTCAGATTTGACATTACCTGTGCAGTGGGAGTGCCAGAAGGTACATGTGTTATGTATGAGAGGGGCACCTCTCTTGGACTGGTTATACTTTACTACAGTGAGTTACTTTAGAGGTTTTTTATCGCATGTCTATGTGTGTTATTACCTTGTAGTTTTATTTTGCAGGATTGTGGATATATAGGGACTTGTTTGCAGATTTGGGTTGTTATGTTGATAAATTGAAGTTCTACCTATGATAGCTTGGTTACAGAGACTTGTGGGAAGGTATTGATTGAGAAAGTTGATACTTTGATCAATGCTGCAGATAAGTTCTCTTGGTGCAGGAAGGCCATTGGCCTTGAGTCCTGCACTTGTTTTTTAATAATGATTCCTTGTTTAGAATAATTGCAATGTATAATGTCAAGTGGGAGAATGTTGGGAATAGGATGCCATTTAATTGCAATCCTAAATATATTTCATGTATCTTCTAAGTCCTTGGAAAGTGTTCCCCAACACTAGGATTAGAAAGAGATTAAATTTGAATGAAATGAACATGTAAATTGACATTTGTAATTATTCCTAAATGATAAGAACATGTGGGGACGCCCAAGAAGAGCTCCTACAAAATAGGAGCACATGGGCGCCCACGTGGAAGGTGGAACCCACCTTGCTTAAGTTAACAGTTTGGAGGATTGATAACACTTCAGTAATGCATTTAAAGATCCTACAAGTTAGGGATTGATATTTACATGAGTGGAGTTCATTTCAGTTTAGTTCAGTTATGGTTCAGTTATCTTCGGTTGCATGTAGTTAGTTTGAGTTGAATGCTAGTTGACTTCAGTTGACTTGAGTTGCATGACTAATGACTTGAGTTGTATGATAGATAACAGGTGGATACATTCAGTTAAGTGGGGATGATCAATCATGCATAATGTTTGCATGAATTGGTGGAGAGATATGTTTGAGTTAACTAAGATTGACTTGGACCCACCTTGGGCGCCCAAGTTGGCATCTTTGAGTTAACACCTTTTGCATGAGAAGATATTTACAAGGCTCAGTTAAGTGGGCCCATTCTTGGGCGCCAACTTTGAGGATAAGCTTGGAAGATATTTTCTTGACCAACAATCAGTTAAGTGTTCAGTTTGGGGTGCCTAAATTGAGGAGATTTTGGTTTTGACTTCAAGTTACAGTGTGAAACTCTACTTGCACAATCTAGGCGTGGTTTTTTGAGAGGAGCTTTATGTGCTTGTATTTGATAACTCTTTGGAGTTTACAATGCTCATAATTGCCTATTTATTGCAGCAATTGCATTAGAGTTTGTAATCTTGATTGCAGGTTAGAAGGTTGAGCTTGTGCATGTGTGAGGGTTTGAAGCATGGCATGGGATGTGTGGATTTATGCTTGGTCACATGGAATGCATGGATAGCTTGTGCTTCAGAAAGTGTATGAGAGTTTTGTGCAGGTTGTGAAGAAGGATTTTTGAAGGCGAGGAAGTATATCAATCAAGGATTGATGCAGTATTATTGTAAGCTTGTTCTAAGGTTAAATAGTACAAGCACTATTGCTTCTGGTGGTGGAGTTTTTTTCCTGAAAGGGTTTCTCCACGTATATGCTGTGTCACTTCGATCTTCTTGTCTCATTCTTCTACAATCTTTTGTCTTTTTCTACAATTGGTAAAATTGATCTAAACAGATTAATCATACACAAATAATTGTGACAAAGAACACTTAATTAAATCTACAGTCACATAGGTTAAGTTTTAAGCTATAATTTCACCTTCATTTTCAACAAATGCAATGTGTTTTCTGATTTTTCAATGCAATAAGATGACTGAAAATGAAAGCAATTTATAGCTACAGCTGAGAGATATTATGACAAACAGTTGACATGCACTCCAACTTCTTATATTGCTGATTTGTACTCAAGCATACAATGCAGGATAACATCAATATGATCGCCCTTTACTATAGATGATTTACAATGGAATCGACTTATCATTACATGTCACTATGCTCATACAAAATGCTGTTTATGGCAGCGATACCCAATGCAACTACCACTGCTGTAGAAGACAGCGACTAATGACAAAACTAATACAATGCAAACTTAATATCAGATTGAGAACGTGGTTTGATGCTTTCAAGGTGACGCCTTGGCCCAGCAATGATGAATATGAAACGCCTTCAAATCTCCCAAGTCGAATTGCCTTTGAGCTGTGCCCAAGCCAAGAAGGTTGTCTTCCAAAGACAGGAAATTCCTCCCTCCAAAGACTGTTGAAACTGACCTCTACTAGCTGCGCCAATGAAGACAAGAGAAACCACGATTTTTTAATGATAAGATCAGTTTCTCCTTGTGATTGCAAAATGACCTCCAAAATGCCAAAAATCGAATTATATCTGATGTATAAACTGCTGCGCCCAAAGTGCCAATGATAATCTTCCAAAATCGATTTCTTTGTAGCCAAGAAATCCTCCCAAAATGAAGCAATCAATTTGATACAAACTGTAAATGCTTTCTCCAATTTTCTTCACCAAAGTCGAACTCAAAATGGCTGCCAACAACCTTAAAAAATTCTGCAATTATTCGCTTCAAAATCGTCCTTCACCAATTCTTCAAAATTTGGTCATAGACCATTAAATTTTGCTCAAATGGAAGACTGAAATATCTCCCCCTCAAACTCCAGCTAGGGTTGATCTTCCACAACCGAAACTGGTACCCTAGAGTATTCAAATTCTCGGGCAATACACACATGCAAGCTCTTACCACACGTATGAAAATAGAATAACTCAAGACATGAAGAAATGGCTTGCATTGAGCTCCTTGTAAAAGAATTCTCATTCACCTTCAAGAAGCTTCTAGAAAATAATATTATTTTATTCCCAAGTGACTTTATGATATAATATATATTTTAGTCACTTTATTAAATTAATTAAATATAAAGCTATCTTATGATATTAATTTATTGAGATAACTTTACAAATAATTAATTTAATATTTATTCCCTTATTTCTCCTATTTAGCCTTCGGGAATAAATAATGGCTAAACAATCTTCAGGTGGCTACTGAGAAGGGGACATTACAGGATATTTTTCCTAAAAGGGTTTCTCCACGTAAATCTGGTGTCATATTTTGTTTGCTGATTTTTCTATGATGATGAATGTGCAATCACATACATAAAATCTTATGTGGTAATCTTATTTTCAAATTTGAATTCACATACATAAGTTAATATTGCAGGTTTGTTTCACCTTGTTTTCAACAAAAAGTTCACCTCTTCTTCCTCTGGCCTACCTATTACATCACAAATTTTTCAAGGTCAAAGTCAATTGTGGCAAGAGGTGGTGATGAGGAAGATCCTGAGAGAAGAGTTGTTTTGCAAAAAGCATGTGAAGAAGAAAGCCAAGTTCCAAGAAAGAAGTTGGAGGTTAAACGAACTTTCCTTTAATAGGGTGAATGCAGTCCTTGAGCTCATGTTGAAGAACAGCCATAGGTAGTTTATATTCCTTCCTCCCCACCCCCTTATCGTTCACAACATTCCTCACCACCACACTCATCTCCTCCTTGTACTCCCACTCCTCTGCCTTCTACTCCTCCATCTCCACCACTAGTGAACACTAGTATTGATTAAATCCCAAGGACCATTTTTCCTTCTTTAACTTTAAAAATCCAAACAATATTATCTCTTTCTCCTTGGCTCAAAGAAGTTGTAACGAAGATAAGGAAGCAAGCTAATGTAGCCGATCCAAGTTTCGAGGTAGTTGTAAGATTGTTAAAGGCTACTTCCCTGTTGATAGTGGACTCTTTTGGAAATCAATTTGTAGAGATTGTGGAACCTACATTAGAGAAAAATGAGGAGGATGTTACAGAAACTGATTTAATATCACCAGAGTCAAGTTGAGTCCATCTACTCCTGAGGGAGATATTTATAATACCCAATAATTAGTTGCAAAACTGATTGAAAGAGTGGAGAAAGAAAATGAAGCTAATGAAATGCTAGAGGATCAGCTAAAGATTTTAACATCTGGTATCAAATCCATCATTGATACTTTTGCCCAACCACTAAGTGCTCTACCATCAACTTTATTTGTTATTGAAAGGAGGATGTTGTCTATAGTTTTTTATTGAAAGAAGCCTAGGAGATGATGAAAACAGGCACACATATTCTGATTAATAAATAGTTTCTCAGTAAATCTGAAGAAAATGATCCTCCTAAATGGTTGAAAAGTACTGAATGGAAATTAATGATTTTAAAGCAATTTGTTGCCGAGTTTAAGAGATTGATCAATGTTTGGAATTCCAATTTGGTTGACATCAGGATTACTTGCCTATCTTTTGAAGCTGATATTTTGGAAAAAAATAAAACCAGCTTGTTAGATATTGCTATTGTAAAGAAAACCTTCAGAGACATGAGATTGGAAGAGTTATCTAAGAAAGATACTTTTGATTGTAATACACTGGAAAAATTGGGAAACACGTTTACAACTTTGATCAGAAGGGAGGTTTTAAAATTTGAAGAGATCAACGAAGATCTGTTAACATGGAAGTCAAAGACTTATAGTACATCTATTGTAAATGGCAAAGTATTTCCTCCGATCTTAACTAAATTCAAGAACTACTAGGCTAACTTTGCTGCTATAAAGATCAATGTCTCATGTGGAGATAAAGCTAGCATTTCAAGTCAAGATAAAAATAAAGATGCATCATTATAATATTTTGTTCACTATCTTTATTTTTATAAAGTAACTTTTTATTAAGTTATTGTAATAAATTAAAAATGAACTTTATTCAAAAGGAAAAAAAGAAAAATGAATGAATAAAAAGTTAATTTTTAATTTCCCTCTTCATAAATGAGCTATGCTCAAGAATCAGTTACACTTTGTAAAAATATATAAACATGTTGAGTGTAAGAAAGGTTTCTCATTCTATTTCTTCTACTTGGTGTCCATCCTTTCTTCTGGGAAGTTATTTTTCCTTTCTTGGAGAAGTATTTTTCATAGGCATTGTATAGAAACTTATGATGAAGACTTTGTGCTCATCATTTTTGGAGTAATAAGAATTCAAATGAACTTTGGGTCATTGGTACTCATACGCTGTGTATTTTTCTTATGTCAAATTGCAGCTACATTTGCAGGGTTTCTTTATGATTCTGTGAATTTTATTTCACCTCTTTGTGTTTAAGTTTTATTAGTTGAGCAAAGATCTTGTGGTTGTTTACTTTTAAATATTCTCTTTCTTATGTGAGAGCAATATTTGATAGTTAATTTTCAAATCTGTTAATTGTGAAGTTCTTTGTAGTGTAATACTTTGCATGGGACTTTTTGTTTATAGTTATACCTCTACTTGTAATTCTGGGTTGTGTACTCTTCCTACTTTTTGGTTAAAAACATACCACCTTTAAAAATCCCAAATTATATTTTACGAGGGAGCGGCCCCTTTCAAACATAGAGGAATATTGTTAATCCAATAGCAATCAATCCAATTGTTGTAAACATTGTCATTGCCTGTTGTGCGAGTTAGGCTAAGTTATAGAAAATTATTGCTGTGACAAATCTGTTTATGAACACATGGTAGGGCTGAGATGGAATGCTACAATAGGAGTTTGAAATTTTACATGAATACCAAAGTCAAATGCTGGTAGAGAAGTAAATACAACATTGGTGGTTAGGTAGGGTAAACAAGGTGCCAAAAGTAATTGGACCCTATAGGATTTTAATAAAAACCTAACCTTAGTGAAAGCAACCAGTACAATTCCATGTAAATAGCTTCAGACAATGAACTTGAACCATGCAACCAAATGCAAATGTCAAACCATGTAGCATATTCAAAGCAAGTTGTATGACTTCTCCTTGATATGTGTCTGGACAAGAGAAAACTTATAGGGGTATGAAGCAAACTGCTTCATTTTTAGTGAACGGACAATCGTTCTTAATGTGTATGATGTGTATGATGCTTTTGAATGCAACAACAGGCTCAAAAACTTGCTAGGGTGCTTTGAAATGCATGCAACCTAAAAAACAATGCAAATCAAGCACCCAAAAACAAGAGATAACTTAGCTTCTAGATATCCATTTTGAACAAAAGAAAAGCCAAAATTGACTATTGTGAGCCTTTTGGACACACCAACAAGGTCAAAATCATTGCATTATTTATAAAAAAATAACCCAACTCACAATCCTTGAAAACCTTGGTGCTCTTGAAAATAGGAAACAAATGGACTAACCTAAACACCATGGCTCTACTAACATGTTAGATATGTAGACAAACAAAAATAACCTAGTTGTAGTAGTGTAATATTAGCCACAAAATCACTATCTACCTATGACTCACAAACCAAAATGAAAGAATAGAGCTATTTCTATTAACATGAGAGAAAATACATGAAAAGCAATAAATGCAAACAAATATGTATAAATTCACATGCCCACATTATGCTATGCTATTCCATGCCCTACCATGCTATAAATGCAAATGAGCGAGCACATGTATAACAAATGTGAAAAGGAGGAGGTGGCAAATACATCCAATAAGAAGTGTAACTCATGATTCTATTAGTATATGTTAAAATAATGGTGCAATAAAGTGTATGTTTATACTTGTATGTAGTAAATTAGGTGGTTAGGTTCTATTTTTTGCAGCTCATTAAGGAGCTTGTTGTATTGTCATTAATATGATAGTTATAACATTGACGTGGTAGTTGTAATGGTAAATTTTTAGATTTATAAATAGCTGTTCTCTCTTCATGAGAGGCTAGCCGTTTTCTCTCATCTCATTCTTTTGTTCATACTAAAAAATCTCCAAAAGAAGAAAGAGTAACTTGTATAGAAGGTGCTGATGCATCATCCTCAATGACTAACTCTTGGACAAGCCCAAGCAAGCTAAGGCTAGGTGTAGCAAAATATATAACAACCTAATGAAATGAAATAAAAAAGCTACACCAACAAGATTGTGTTGTAAAAACATTTCATGTCAAAACTCTCACCATCCATATTTTTTCCGAGCCCTAGAGTGGTTTTGGGTGTGAGCACAATTGGAACACAATATTAGTCTTTCTTTAGATTTTGATTCTTAAATTTGGGATACAGTTCCATAGATTAAAGATTTACCACTCCTCAACATCTCTTCAAAGAAAATCTATGAGAAACCCTTTTTTGATGACATTATACAGAAACATAATTCTAAACAGAATTTTTATTATTCTCGTTAAAGATGGGCTGCTAAATTTGCTATTGTATGGGAGTCCAAAAAGTCTTGTTTCAGGTGGCCCTTACTTTATAAGGAACTTGCTATAGGAACAACATTAGCTAGGTTTGGTTTCTCTATTGATCCTTGTTTAGTTTGTGGCAAAGAGGGATCTGTTACCCATGTTTTGTTTGAAATAGCCTTTGTATGGTAATCAGAGTTTAGAGCCTTCATCAACGGGCATCCTCAAATATAGGTGATCTTCAGTGATTAGCTATGGTAAATTGCACAGAATTGTTCTGGTTCTAGATTTATCAGTTGACATTACATGTACTTGTGGAGTAGTGTTTGGGATGTGTGGTATGATGGTACTGGTGCAGTGGCAGAGCCCAGTGAACATGTTTCTTTAGCAGGGTCGCTACAAGAGTAATTACCTGACAATGAACATCTGGCCTATAATGCTTCTGTTGAGGCTGCAGAAAATATGAAGAGGAGGCAAAGACTTGAGAAAGTAGAGGTTGCAGATGTATCCTCAGATGAAAGTATGACTGAAGCTTTCTAGATTTGTAAACTTGTTGGAGATCTTTCGATTTATTGTACAAGTATTCCAAGACTATGAAATTCTATTTTCATTTTCCTTTCAACACAATGAGTTTCAAATAATTTCTGTCAATTTATACTTACATTAGGATCCGTATGTTTCTTTCTTGAATCTCTGTCTACTCAGGTGCAAGGTTAATGTCACAAAACCATTAGATATGGCGGGATATTGGAAATGTTTTGAGTGTGAACTATTTTCGATGAAATTCTTAGTTCTAGTTATACAACAAGGCATGATGAAATTCTATTCATTTCTTTCAGGAAATACAGAAATTGGGAATGGCTATGGAGTACCTGGTGGTGGTGCATATTATGGAGCACCTCGGCCTCCAATGTTCAACATTGCATCTGAAGCTAGCCACCATAGATTACAAGACCATAATACTCTACCAAAGGGGCCTTTAGATGATCAGATGTCAACTTCTTTTGCATTAGAAGTCTCAAGCAATGGAGGTTCTATGATAGGTCCACATAATGGTTCCCTGGCAATGGAAGAACATCCTTTCACAGAAAGCAAGATGGAAAAGAAAGAACTTCCTGAACTGTTGAAACAGAGGCTCAAAGCTCGAGGAATACTCAAGGAGACTAAGGTAATTGGCCTGGCAACTTATGAACCAAGTGTATTCATATATTTTCACCTTTCTTTCTTGTCTTAGTAGTCTACATTCCTTAAGCTTGTCTTTTCCAATCTAACTATACATTTGTAGTTGGATATGGGATTTAAAAATACTTAAACATTCCCTTTGTATATACTCTTTTAGTGTTGTATTTTAATTTGTAGTTGATTAATGTGGAAGTAGATGCCATAATATAGTATATATGTGGTTGGCAAGTTTCTTATTTTTCACAACATCCTGTTTGCTTATTTAATCTTGTCTGGTTTTGCAGGAAAAAAAAGATGTCATTGTAACAGGCAATGAAATATCATCCAAATTATTACCTCAGGGATGGGTGAGTTTATGTTTCTATATATTTATCATTTCCTTTAAACGTTGATGGAACTTATTAATAGTCATCTTCGTGTCATGTAGATCAATACGGGATAGAAGCATGCCTTAAGGCTTAAAGTTCTTTACTATTCAGGAAGCATTAAATTAGATTACTTAAGATCTGGATAAAATACACTTGATATTGGTACGTTGTTGACTTGCTCATGTTAGAACAATTAATGTAATTGTCATAGATGTAAGTCATCTGTTCTTATAGACACAGCAAATTGATGTAGTCACCCATTTCGTTTTCTGATTGATGAAGAATAACCCAGAAAGTCATTTTATCTCGATTCTCTGAGTTTGTTCTCATCTTTACTTGCCTTTTTCTCATTGCATATAAATGTTTTTAGTATTTAGCATTTCCAATTACCATTGTCTTTGTCAAGATTGTATGAAAGCTGCAATTGAGGGTTATGCCAGGGGGGTATGGAGAACGAACTTCAGATCCCTATCTTTTAGGTGTAAAAGTTTTGGAATACAGCTGATAATATTATCTCTGTCTATTTGTTTGTCTGACTGTCTATCCTGGTCGATAAAATAAAAGCAGGGTCCACTAAGAACATAGTTCCATGTTACGTTGCATTAATCCCATTGACCTGCTTTGGTCATTTGCAGACATAAATATATTTATTTCTTTCCTTGTGCCTGCATACCACAATGTAGAGAGTACAAACGACAGTGGTATGGGGTCGATATCAAAGGTGGTGTGTGTGAGGATTTCTTCACTGTCGAATGGTTGATTATGAGTCATTTGAGTAGAAAACAGACACAAGGGATCTGTGAGAGGAATTTGGGATAGAGAAATAGTTCCATTATGTCATATAAAAAATTCCTAGAATCTACAACTGATTGGAGCTGCTATTGAAATCTTTAAGATATACAAGGTTCTCATGTTGAATCTTATATGGATCAAAATGGGATGCATAGGGAAATATGTGACCATTTGGGGACCCAATCAAAAAACCAACATATACATTGATTAGATGGAATAGAATATCCAACGTTTGTTACTTGCATAGACTGTCTTCTAAATAGAATAAGATGCATAGGGAAATATGTGACAATTTGGGGACCCAATCAGAAAAACAACTTATACATTGATTAGATGGAATAGAATGTCCAATATTTGTTACTTGCATAGACTGTCTTGAAAATAGAATAAGATGCATGTTATTCTCCATAAGGTGGAGTGGAATATATTAAGAAGAGGTATATGTATGAAAATTTGTAACATTTATATATTTGTAGGAAGGAGTATCAAATATATGAGATAAGTGACCAATAATAAGAGTGAGAGCAATATAATTAAGATATAAGGGTTATGTAGGAAGGGAGATATTTTTACATGGAAAATAATAAATATTAATAACAGCTAATGTTTTAATTTGTTTGTTTATAGACAAAACAAAATGTAATAGTGTGTACCTAAGTCATCAAGTTCGAATTTGAATTCGAGTTCGGCAACATTGAAATTTGGATGAAGTTTGACAATGAAAAACTTCGAAAAGTATAAAATTTGGATTAAATTCGCCTTATGTAATTTTTATTTATTTATAATAAATATAAGTAATATATCCATACAATTGTCTAAATAGTTTAACATTGATAAATAGATTTGAATCATTACAAAAAGATGACATGTTTATAAAATATAAACCACAAGAAACATGTGAAATCACGATTGTGAAGATGTTCTTTTGTCAAAAAGGTACAATAACATTAAAGACTTTAGAACTTAAAAAAAGCTCCAAGTCATCAAGAGCACTTCGCTGAGATGCTAAATCATCATCATCTGTGTCACTACTCAATTCATCATCTGCAACTGACACTGCTATGTCTAAAAGAATTTGTTGTGAGGAAAAGTCCTTTGCTGAATAGTTACATAACAATAAAAAACTAATATATTATTATTTTAACTTATAAAGCAAAATAAAAGCACTAAACATTATTTTTCAAAACATAAAAGCAAAATATATTAATTGTTTTTTAACTTAAAATACAAAATAAAAAATATTATCAAATAAAATAAAACAATCATTAAAATTTATTTTAAAATACATTAATTTCTATTTAAAAAGCATAAAAAATACAAAGTTTTACTAATATTTAAACAACAAAATACATTTACAGTTTTACTAATATATTTAATATAATATAAATTTTTGTTTATATATTATTTTGGACTATCTAGTAATTTAAATTTTGGACTATGAAATTTAATATAAATTTAAATCATTTAATATATATACAAATTAAAATAATAAAATCTAAAATCTAAACAGAACAATAACCTAAATATTTGGAAAATGCTTCAACATGAAGGAAAACAAATGGCAGCCTACTTGGAAGTTCGATGAAAGTTCAAAGGAGCAAAAACCAAGTTGTGTGTGAGAAACTAGGTGAAGATTTGTGCCGGTTGCACGTGAGAAACCAGGTGAAGGAGCAAAAACGTGAAGATATCTCGTCACTTGAGACCTGAGAACCGCGTGAGACTTGAGAAGAGAGAAACTTGCGTGGCAAATTGCGGTGCCGAAATGCCTCTCACAAACGCCTTCAAATGCCTTCTTGTTACCTTAGAACACCTTCAATTGCCTTTTAATCAAACTTAAATGCCTTTGGTCACCTTCGATTTGTGCTTTGAACTCAGTATAAACTTGTGGGTGGAAGGTTATTTGCGTAATTATATAGCTGGATAGCAGAGAGCTTGGGTGAGGTGGATCTACTTGTGCGAGTATTGCTATAACTCGACTCACCACATGACGATACAGATGACACCCTTCATGGCTTTGTATGGGTATGAGGCGCCCAACCTTTTGGATTTGATATTGAGCGATAGCAGAGTGCCGAGTGCAGGGGATATGATGCAGAGTCAGCAGGACATTTTGAGGTCTCTTAGAGACAATATCCAGCGGGCACAGAATCAGCAGAAGCAGTATGCTGATCAGAAGAGGGTTGAGCGTACCTTTGGCGTGGGTGATATGGTGTACCTTATGTTGTAGCCGTATCGTCAGTCCACTCTGCGGAAGAGTGGGGCAGAGAAGCTGAAGCCTCGCTACTATGGTCCATTTCGTGTTGTTAGACGAGTGGGCGAGGTTGCTTATGAGTTGGACTTGCCGGCTGATAGCAAGGTTCACAATGTGTTTCACGTTTCTCGCCTGAAAAAGGCATTGGGTCAGCATGTGATACCCTCTCCAGTTTTGCCACCCCTTGATGATGAAGGGAAATTGATACTAGTGCCTGAGGCCATCCTCGAGATGAGAGAGAGACACCTTCGGAGGCGGGTGATCAGGGAATATCTGATCAAGTGGAGAGATTTGCCAGTTGAGGATGCTACGTGGGATTCGAGGAGATTTTACAGCATCGAGTTGAGATTGCTTGAGGACAAGCAATTCAGGGAGGCGGGTTGTGATGTCCCCATCCTAGTCAGTTGTTGGTCATGTGGTTAGCCTATTATTTCGATCCTCGTAGGCTGACAGGTGTGTGCAGAGGATCATCTGAGGCAGTTACTCAGTGTTCTGTAGCTTCAGTGTTGCAGTTGTTTCAGGTTGGGCCTTCGCAGACTCTTTCAGAGTGGTCTTTCAGATACTTTCTATTTTTAGAAAGTCGGGCAGGCGGAAGCTGCTATTTTGGGCAGGGCACCTGGTTCAGCTGTTTAGCTCAGAGTCGACCCAGTTCTTCAGTTTGACAGTCGGACGGAGAAATATTGGAGTATTTAATGATTTAATGTATAATTAATACTTTTGACTTTATATTAAAGTCACTTTATTAATTATTTAAATATTTAATAAAAGGGGCATATTATAAAGTATTTATTATACTTTATAATAAAGTGTTAATATTTTATAAAATGAATAATTATTATTCATTAATGATGGCGCCAATTATTAAAGGTATTTCTCCCAAGTCAAAAGCGCACATTTAATCATTTTAATTAAAATGATTATTAAATGAGGCTTGGGTCGAATTTTCACAAGTATATATTCTCAGGAAAGGACAAATCGAACCATTATGATATGTTATTCAAATTTGTCTTATTTTTGCTCTGAGCATTGGAGTTTGCAAAACCTAGGGTTTCAGCAGACGATTCGATTTTGGAGAACGATACCTCTTTAGAATCTGACATACTGAGACTGTGCAATACCAGTTGAAGATTGTCTACTTGGTAGCTTCATCCAGAAGTTGCAGTTGATCACATTGAATCGATTTCAGGAAGGAAATCCAGAGTATTTCATCAGTTAAGAGGGGCGACCTATCAGAGGTTACTATCTCAGAGATCTGGCATCTTTATTTGGGCCGTACTATATTCTTTATTGCTGCTGCAGCAGGGCTGTACATTTCTGTACCTTCAAGGCCGTACCTCTCTCTCAGGAAGAAACGCATTCATCATTCATTCTTTGGCAGAGGGTTTCATTGCGCCTTGGATATCTGGAGTCTTTGCAATGCTTTCAGAGTCCAGAGGGTCATTGGTTCATTCAGCCGTACCATTTCATTTGTCTTCTGGCGCCTGCAAGAAGGAAATCAGGTTCCTACATAATAAATTTGTATTTCATTCATATATTATTATTTGCCATTGTAAATGCTCTGGAAGTGAAATAAAATGATGCGCCTACCTTCTCTGAACATTTTCAAAGCTTATTTAGAGAATTTTAATTTATTTTGAATTTATTAGCAATTTAGAGGAAAATCGCAGCTCTTCTTTATTTATTGCAAAAACCCTCAAAAACACAAAAAAATACAAAACACAGCAAAATCGCCATATTCAGTCAAGGGTTTGGGTTGAGAATCACCTGGATTCTTACAATATATGAGTAAAATATATCTTTATTCGCACATGAAATTATTACAGAAGAAGACTGGAGATGGTCAACCAAGGATCAAATTCGATCCGACTAGATCATACTACCTTCCTCGATGACACACAAGCTATTTAAAGGACTTGATGGTTGCCAAGAAGAACTCAACCATCAAGCAACCGACGCTCATAACTACCCGAAGTTGACAACCAATTAATACAAACAATTAATACATAATCCCCCCTAAAAGAAAAGGTCGTCTTCCAAACGACAAGTAAACATCAAGTAACATTAGGGAAGACTTGCCAAACTGATGACGATATTGTAGACAAGGACTTGTAAATAAACTTGGAAGTGTAATTTGCAAACTCAAACATGGAGTGTACTTGGCAAACCAAATGAGTGTGATGGGGGTTTGGGGGCAGTGCCCCCATTGGGGTCAAGGGGTAGTGCCCCTTGCGAGGCTTTGGGGGTAGCACCCTGTTGTGACCTTTTCACACATCGCCCCATTGCAAATGGGGACCCCCAGTAGTTTGCTTTTTGGGGTTTGTCCTCTGCACTGCAATTTCATAGGTCCGTTTGTTTGAGAGTCCTGAGTTAGAATTTTGAGAATCACCCGGGTCAAGTTGGTAATTCAAGCCCACAATAGTGCCTAGACGTCATGGAAGTGCTCAAAAGGTCTGGAAGACAAGGATTGCCTGTGTCAATTCTGACACTTCCTATTCTTTAGGGATTCTGCTTTTTTGCTTTTTGCTTTTTTCATTTTTGGCATTTTTGGACCAATCTGGGACTTACTATTTTTAGAAATTTTGCTTTTTGCTTTTTCTATTTTTAGAAAGTCAACCTAGGGTTTGGTTTTCACAGGTCATGGTGTCAACGTTTCATCTTCAAAATCAAAGTTTTGCACCTTCAAGAGTAAAAAAGCACAAAAAAATCATAAAAAGCAAGCAAAAAAAAAATCACATGGCGAGGGTTTTGTTCTAGAAGAAGACAAGAAATTTAGCATGAAATTCATGGCATGGACATCATGAAGTCCGCCCAAGCTTGAGAAAAGATGGCATAAGACATGTAAAGTCCGCCCTTGGCTAGGAAGGAGAAAAGGCAAGACTGTTTTGAAGTCCGCCCCACCTTGAATGACAATGTCAAAACACAAGTGAAGTCTGCCATGCCATGTCTTCGCTAACATGAAGTCCGCCCATGTTCTTGGCAAAGAAGTCTCAAAGTTCGCCCAACCTTGGAGAAGACTTGGCATAAGCAACATGAAGTCCTCCCCACTTAAAGAAGGAAATGTCTTGCCAACCTTGAAGTCCACCCTTGCATCATGGAAAGAAAGTCAAGAAGTCCTCCCAAGCTTAGAAGGAAGGTGGCAAGGTAAAGGTAAAGTCCGCCCATCCTTTCCAAGACCATCATAAAGTCCGCCCAGCCAAGAGGAGAGAAGAAGACTCAAAAATATGGTTAAGTATGGATACCTTGGAGAATGAAATTTAAAAATTTGGCTAAGTGTCAAAGGGAGTAATGTCAAAGACAAGGTAAAGTCCGCCCCACTTGAGGATGAAGTGTCTAAGTCTTCACAAAGTCCGCCCTCAAACTTGATAAAATTTTTCGAAGGCATGAAGTGCCTAAGGGGGAGATGTGAGATGGCAAAGAGGCTTCCAAGTCCGCCCCAAGTGAAGTTAACAAGAAAAATGGCAAGACAAGTATAAAGTCCGCCTTGGCTAAAGGAGAAACAAAATGACTTAATAAAAAATAAATGATTACTTAGCCATGGGTAAATTAAAAATAGCCAAAATTAAATGGGTTGGAAAAGATTAAAAGAGGTTGAAAATTTAATACTTTGGATATTTTATATTTTCAACACTTAGGAAAATTTATTTAAAATGTTCAATGGCTAGAGGAAAATGGAAAATGACACGAGAAATACCAAATTTGCCTTAGACAAAATCAAATTTCACCATGATTAAAAGATCGAAAGGGTGGAAAATCGAATTTAGTACATTGAATATTTAATATTTTCCAACATTTGAAATAAATATTCAACACTTAGGCGAATTTTTGAGCTCAAAGAAAGAAGAAAAATCTAGGGGATTTTGGCTGAGGATGGCACCAGGATAAAAAATGGAAACTTTCTTTCAAAATCTCCAGTATTGGAAGAGATAAGACAAGTCTAATTTCGATGAACTTAGAAAGAAAACACGAAGTTGCTAAAACCATCAACTTCTCCAGCTTTATAACAAGTTCGACTTGTTTCTTTCAAATCATTCTTCCACAGGTTAATCAAAAGTTTTCTCTTAGCTCTTTCAAAGTTACAAAAGATAAATTTGTAGATTTTCTTGGTGGAGTAAATTCTTGAATTGGAGGACGTCATTTTTGAGGAAATAAATTGGAATTCTTGGCTGAAGGGCGTATTTTCAAGCAAAAGGTGTGTTCTTTTGTTGGATTTTTGAGTAAATTTTCAGAAGTTGAATTCGATTTGCAGCCAAATGATACTTTCAAAGGTTTAAGATTGGATTGGCTAAGTTCTTCTATTCTTCTTCCACCTTATTCGATCACTTTGGCAAAGATTTGTCAAGACTTAACCAAGTTCGCCCATTTTCAGCTTGCTTTTTCACAAAAAATTATCTTTTAAACAAGCTGAAAGTAAAAACTTTCGAATAAAGGCCTGGAAAAAAACAGATTTAAAAGTCTTTGCACTAATGTTAATTCTTTTTATTTATTGTAGGTTAATGACCACCCGGGGAGAACCATCGAGAAAGGCGTAGATGAAGTTTGCCAGCAAGGGATTGTAGCCAGAATCTAAAATTAATTCTAAGTGGAAAAATATTACAGACACCAATCTCGGGCATGTGGACTTCAAAGAATCCAAGAAGAGGATGTATGGACACAATGGATTCCTGCCGACACCAATCGCTCGACGGATGATGAGGAATGGCATTGTCCAGGCAGCCGAATTTCCACCACCTGTAGAATGTGTTGAATTAATGGTGGAGTGCGCCATCCATTACGATGCGCTTGAGAGGCAGATTATTGCACCTGATGGGAGGATATTAGCTCATCTCGGAGAATTGGCAATCCAGGAAGTGTTTGGCATCCTGATGTATAACCGGACTTCATACAAGACTAAGGAGGACGCCAAAAAGTTATATGAAGACCAGTCCGAACTTTGTGCCGCAAACATTAACAAGTCATGGCTGGAAAAACTGAGGGCCTTTGCCAAGAAAATGCCCAAGAAGCTGCTTTGCACAGACTTCAAGGAGGACTGTGGGGACATTATTTTATTATTAAACAGAATGGCCAACAATCCTCTAGGCGCACCATTTGAGACGTGGATGTACTATTTCATTGATGAAATCACCTCAGGAGTTAGGATGTTCAATTGGTCCCGGATGATTAGTGATAATCTCCATGAGCAGCTAATTAATTTGGAAAGGACAAAATCTTTCCACTTGAGTTCTTACATTGTCTATCTACGGGCCAAAACTTACAAATATTCAGGACTAATATGCAAAGGCGTGGTAGGCAATGGTGAGAATGAATTTAAGTCATATGATTGTTATCCGCAACTACAGCTCAGTGAGAAATCTCACTTCGGTTTAGGCAAATGATGCTTTTCTCATGTACATCA